>CM035596.1:22943493-23013493 GCA_020423425.1 Chrysopa pallens
AACCACTCGAAAGTAATCCTGTAACATATATATATATATATATATATATATATATATATATATATATATATATATATATATATATATATATATATATATATATATATATATATATATATATATATATATATCTTCGTGAGAGTTTTTATTCGATTTTTGACTTATTTCACCCACTTATCAAGATTCTCCATATTTTTATCTGTGCAGCCCATAATTAAGAATGAAATATTAAAATATCTCTGAGTAAACGATAATGTAAATATGAATAGACTGAAAATTATAGGAACGTTAATTTGATGAATACATTACTTATTTATTATTAAATAAATGATCAAGTGACCATCATATATAGTTATAGAATACGGATTACTTTCTACCTAATGCTTTCTAAATTAACGATCAAATAAAGAAACGTGTTTGTAAAAAATTATATTCTTTTGATCACGATTTATATTATTTTTAATAACTTTATTTGATTCTAACTATTTATCTTACCTTTATTGTTAACTGGCAAAGCATTCTTTTTAAGCACATCCGGACTGAATGTAGCCCAAATCTTAAATCGCTGTTTACAAAAATAATAGTTATCTTTTGAATCTTCTAAAAAAACTAAACTTTTTAAAATTATAAGAAATATAATTTTAAATGGAGCGGTACTTTTATAATACACGCCAATCTTTTTCACTTCATTTAGATGTTTAATTCTTTGATCATCAAATAGTTTAGATTGATTATAAATATCATAATATATTTCATTTATCTGTAATTTTTCTGTTATAGTTTTAATAGAGGTGTGATGACTTACATTGCTAATCATTCTAAGGATTTTATTTTAAATAGTCTTAATCCGATTTATGTCAGACTTACAAGTGTTGCTCCAAATTGGATATCCATATACAGGACAAGTTTATTTTGTGTACTAATTTTACTTTTGGTCGATATCAGAGGGTAAAGATACCTTTGGTTTGATTAGCTTTTTGATATGACTAGTAAATGTTAGTTCATCATCAGATATTATGCCTATATATTTGACATATTTAGTCGATTTTATAACAGTATCATTTAACTTAATGACTACGTCTTTTTCAGACTTTTTAAGTTTTACTTTTTTACTAAAAATAATAAGTTCAGTCTTAGTATTATTAAGTTTCAATCTCCATTTTGAAATAGTTAGCGATATCATCTAATCTTTATTAAAGATGCCTGATTACTTGTTTTTTATTTCATAAGGAGACAGAAATAGCGGTGTCATCCGCAAACAGTGCTGTATTGGTCTTTTCATTTTTAGGCAGGTCGTTGATATAGTATACGAAGAGGGTAGGGTCCAAGATAGATTCTTGAGGGAGCTACAGATGGTTGTTGGTTACCTAGCATGTTAGTAAAGTTTACTCTAAAGTTTTTGTTTAAAAGATCACTGTTTATTAGTTTGATAATATAGGTGGGAAATTCGAGTGATATAAGTTTATGTATTAGGCCTTTATGCCATACGGTATCGAAGGCTTTATCCATATCTAATAATGTCTTTGTTGAAGATTTATTTATATTAAAGTTAGTGCTGATATAATCTGTTATACGGGCAAGCATATTTGAGTATTCAATTGTCTTTGGAATTTTATTTTTTCCAAATTTTTTTTACTCTGGTTTGCAGGCCCTTCGATTTAAATATTGTAGCATAGTACCACTAATATTTGCACTTGCAGTTGTCACAGCTATGAACACGCCCGTACACTCACTTATTCATGTCAACTATCCCCGCAACTCATGCATCATTGGAATTTTTATTTAAATGAACATTTATTAACTGTAATATAATACGTCCACGTGAGATGTTTTGGTTAAAATTTTGTTATTAAAATCCGGAATAAAAATTTTAATGTTGTAAGAATTTATATATTCGTTAACTTTATTTAATGAAATTTACTTGTCTTGCGCAAACGGTGAGCTATAAAAACCCAGAAAATGTTTTTATAAAATTTTATATTGTTTTCTTAAATTTGCCTAAATTTCATTAAAGTATGGAACATCAATTTGATCAAATTTTATTAAGTTATTTTTTTTGTGATTGTGCATGCTGAATTTAATGAAGCTCTTAAAGTTTTCTTATTATTATTTATATTATTATACTTGGTCAGCTTTTTTATCGTACATTACTTGATTAAATCTTTTTTAAATTAAGTAATATTTTTAATTAAAGTCTTTGTTGAGGGCTGGACTATCATATGTTGAGGGCTGGACTGTAATCTACTACTACTAATCTAATAGTGAGATCAAATGAATAGGGCTCGAACAAATCCCACTCACCTGGGTTAAAGATCCACGTGCTGGATAGAGTTGCACTGCACTTAGGTTATATTAGTAGGAAAAAAGGATAAATCGTAGGATAAGATTGGAGATTTATTACAATTTAACCTAATTTGATTTCACTATTATTAACGATTTATAGCGGTGAACTGTATATCAATTTGCGCGGTAAAACTAGCGGTTGAAACTATATATAACTTGCGGGTGATATCTGAACTCTCTATATCTGAACTAAGACTGGGTAAAAATAACTTATTTTTCTATAAAAAATACTCGGTCTTATATAAGTTCAGGTGATAAATAAAGTAAAAATAAAAAATGCTATGAAATATTAGTCAGGGGCGCATCCAGTCTTTATACATCATTTTTTATATCATTTTTATATCAATTTTATAGAACTCAATAAAAGTCTACAAAAATTCATCAAATTATCAAAATCATAAAATTAGATAAAAAAAAAATTTTCCCAGGTACATGTTTGTTTTTAAACATATACACATTGAATAAATACTTTTCTAGCTTCTTTGGCTTTGGTGGTCTCTGATTCTCCTTCTTTCTCATTATCTGATGATGATTCTAAAGATGACCGATTTGTAATGATAGGCTCTCGTATACGAAATGTTGTTTTCAACAATTAGTCTCGTGAATCTGAAATTCATTACATATTAATATTCAAATAATTGTCCAATAGATCCTTTGAACTGATTTACTTTTTAATTAATTCCGGGTTTTATTGAAACAATTTCTTAATTTTTTCTATTTTGAATGATTAAACTGCATTTACATTCACAATATACATGTATAACAATAACATTTTCAACTAAATAGACGACATTAAATATTGAAAAATTGTCTACCTATAAAGTAATTCAAGCTTCGGTTATTGTACATTACACATTTACAATAGCCAATGAAATGGGAGAAAATTCAAACATGACTACAATGACTGGGAAATATTAATATTCCTATTAAGTATTTAAGTAAACGGAATTTTAACATGAGCAATATTTTTTGGTTTAAACAAAAGTTAATAAAACAGTGTTTGAGAAAAATGAATAAAAATATTATTAAAATTTAATATTATGGAAATAATGGTATACGAAAGCCGAAAACGTGATCTTACACGAAATCATTTCTTTAAAATATGTTTTATAAGGACCTTATGAACATTATGAACAAAACATTGTCATATTTTGTTAAGAATAAAGTCGACGAAGATAATTATATTTAAATGAAAAATGGCCATGTGGTAAAATAAATTTGGTTAGCGTGATTTAACATATTGCTATGCTTATTGAAGAATACAAATGGTATACAAGCTATGAAATAATTAGTCTAAATTGGAATAGGAAACAATAAAAATATTGTCTTTCTATTTATTTTCCAAATTGTTTTTTTTTTTTTTAATTTTTTTGAAATAATTACAAATATATTTAGTAGTTCCCTTTCGATTTTCCTTGGATTTAATTATTCTTTTAAATTGTTAATTAAAACGCAGTTTTCTATATAACTTAAAATTTTATATGAATTAAAATATGGTTCTCCAATTATTCAACATTTTTCTTCTTCATTTTTATTATTTTTTGAACGCTGGTTTTATATTTTTCCTCTTAGAATAATTAATTTTAACTTTTGAATTGAGTTATTTGAAATCGATAATATTCGATCAATTATTTAAAAAAAAAAATGTTGAGAAGAAAATAAGATTAGCAAAATTCTTCATTATTAGTTGTTTAATATGGTTCAAGTAATTTTCCCAGTGCACTCTATATGGGAAAAAGTAATTAGTTACACTGATTGAACTTGGCTAGAACATAATAAGTTCTTATTTATTATCTGTTTTACTTAACTATATTTAATACATTCTAAAAACTATCGTTACCAGGTAACGCTTTTTTTGCAATAATCCATCTTATAATTCTATCAATTTATATCGAGAGTTTACTATAATGATTTATTGTTTTGAAAAACTGCACCCAAAAATATTGTTATTTTAAACATAACCTAAATGGATAAACCATTCCTAAATTAACCATTTATTTATTTTCGTAAGGGGTTTAATCCCAATTATATGGAAAACCCGGAAAAGTAGGGAAATTTTGTATAAAAAATCATGGATTAGTCTCAGAATTTCTGAAACTTGTCATAATGTCTAATGTTATGTGTACACAATTTTCCCAACTCAATATAAACTGTTTTAAGTTGACACATCCTTTACATTTTCTTTATCAAAAGATCAAAAACTTACAAATAATTTAACATTAACAACCGTAAAGTCTTTTGGTTTACAATTTCAATGGTCCGCATTGTCATAAATTATCTTAAAACAGCATTAAATAGGCATGTGCAAATATTATTTAAAGGAGATTCTACAACTTTTTCAAAATATTGTAGATGTCTTATTAAATATTAACTTTATTAACTTATTTGTTTGTTAATTATACTAGTATATTTCAATTTGCAATTTTTTCGTTTATCAATGTAACATGAAATCTTGTCATGAAACGTTTTTTGGGTAATTAAAGTGTAAATTTTAATAAATAGCTCAAAATTGTACATAATAATAAAAAAAAAAATTTTGAATTTGAGTTTGTTTCAATTTTTTACATTTTCTGAGAATATTTACTATTGTAATCTTTACACCATCAGAAATTTTGGAAAAAGCTGATATTTTGACGCGAGAATTTTCGATTGAATATTAGGGTGCTTTTTTGATATTAAGTTAAAATAGGGCAAAAAAATGAATATTTTAAATCAAATAAATTACAGTGTATTTGGGACATAATAAGGTAAATTTTCACCAAATTTCGTAGAAAAAAAATTTTTTTGAATAACTAAAAACTTGATTATTTGAATTTTTCACCTAAATTTTGAGGTTATGTGAAAAAATTGTAAATACAAAAGTTGTATATCTTTTTATAACCTACAACTTTTCCATTTAACTTTTTTCCATAGGACTTGTAGTTTTGCCGGAAATCAAGAGCCGAAAATCAAGAGAAACAATATTTTACCCTTAAAAACTCACCCTCTCCCACTTCCCGAACTCGGATCGACCGTAATTTTTTTTCCTTTCATTTTTATCATATTTCTCTCCTTTTCTAATGGGTTTCATTCTACTGTAATTTTTTTTGGTTTCAAAAATTTTGGACACTAGTCTAATAAGGAAGAAAAAAAACTAATTAAGCTCTCAAGAGCACACACACCCTGTTTCAGCAAATGCAATACTTCCAGGCATATTAAACGTATTCAATTATACAAAGTTTTCAACAAAAACATCTTTATTAATAAAATAAAATATAAAAAATTTTAACATACAATGTAAATAACTATTTTTAAAGTTAACAGTTTGGGTTAATTTAAATTGCTTTCATCATCATTTTGATTTAAATTTGTTCATACGGACCTTAAAAAATTTATTTTATAAGCAGGGCTAATGTGGATTAACAATATTAGAAAAATAAATGCAGAAAAAAAATTTCATAGCATCGTGGTGGATTCGAACTGGGGTCTGTTGCTGTGTGAGACGACAATAACAACAACAATAAACTTTATTTAAAATATAACAATTATACATAATTTACAATACATATAATATGTAATAGGTATGTGAAATTATTTATGTGTTGGGTGCTTTTAAAGGTAAACAGTTGTATTAACTTTCACCTTTATAATGAAAACTTTTAATCAACACACTATCAATAGTATAGTTTAATGTAACTTCAGCATTAATGATATTAAGTATTTTTACCTGTATACATAAATCTTTCAAGCCTTCTGATATTTACTTCCTCAACTGTGATTTCTTGCCGATATTCATAAGCATCCGTATATTTGCTTCGTATAAGCTAAGCATTGCCATCGTCGTTTTCTTCGCCCACACAGCATCTTAAATATTAAGAAACACAGAACCTAATGTACAGTCTATAAAATATTATTGAGGAGTATTTAAAAGTTAATTAAATTCTCACTTATCTTAGCTCTTTACTCTCTGTTTTAAAATCTGTAGAATGACATAAGTCTTCATCACTTTCAATATTAGCAGTGTGATCTAAAATATACAAATAAAACTCTTAGTTATGAGCAAGTAGGTAATTTTTTTAACTTATTGCTAAGAAAATGAAATATTTTCAAACATTGAAAAGTGATGATAAACTTCGAATGATGAACTTGGAACTCTTCGTAATTAAACGCTTGCTCTTCATGGTTTTTATTATTTTCATATCCGCAATTTCCGTAATAATGAACAAATAAAATTGTATTGTCTTCTTTATTTTGATAAATATGTTCTTTTCCACGAAAACTTTAATGATAGCCTGCTTTATCAAATGATTCGATCAAGCCATTGCAATGTTGACAGAAGTATATTTCTGTAAAATAAATTTGTTTAAAGTTTCAAATTCTAAAATGAAATTTTATTCACATTTTAAATGTGGAATATAAAATAAAGTCAGGTTTATTACCTTCATCTATACTTATATTTATTTTCTGCACCCAGTCTGAATTGGTTTTTATAATTTCCAAAAAATTACGACGCAACTGAAGCTATTCAAATATTTTAAACAAATAAAATTTCAATCAATGCCAAATTAAAGAAGAAACACTTGTTAATTTTCGGCCGCTGAGCTGGTATTTGTTGCACGCATAACCCGAAAGCAGGACATTTAAGAGTGCTCGATTGTGCGAAGCGTTGCCGTAGTTGAAACATTCAACGTAGAACATTATGCCGCACAATGAGCTTTAGTGCTGTAATTGGAAAACACAGACCATGAGTGACTATTTACGCGTGTCTTTTGTTTTCAAGTTATTACGGTTTTAAAATCCGTCGAGTATTAGGTACCCGGCAACAATGACGCCAGGTTTGCAGCCTTACTCAGAAATCGTTTTGAGATTTTATCGAATGCTTTTGATACATCATAGTATGTTATAAGAAATATCCATCGATAACTACCACAACTATAGATCTTGGCTCATCATGATTGACATCTTTGTCTAAATTTTAAGAGCCAATATTTTTATGTTTTTCTGATTCTCCATCTATGTGACACATTGAAAAAGGTACTGGAGTTAATGGATATGATTGAATTTAAGTAATATGTACTTTATATTTGATTGATTTTGCCAATAGCTCATCAAAAAATCTCTCTCCAGGCGAACTTCTTGAATTTTTTGTCTAATTTTTATTTTCCCCAGGTTGGATGAAAAATTACGAATTTCTATTTTGTTGATGGCTTGTTCAATTCTTAGAGTTGATGTAGAACATATGTTAAATTTTGGGAAATAAATTTCTTTCTTAACTTTTCTCTATGTGATTTTCAATATGATTTCCATATTTAAGGGGTTAGGTGTAATTGAAATTTTCAAAAAATCGAGTTTTATTTTCGTATAGTATAATATCTTAGAAATACTCTCTGAAAATTTTAAGTGAATCCGACAAATACTTTTTGAGTTATTCGGTAATTAGCAAAGAGTTCTCTGGCGCTCCGAAACGTTCGAGAGTAGGTGGCAAGCAGCAGCTGCAAGCGACCGGTTTTCGAATTCTATTGTCATGATTGACTCACATTTTTTATGTATATATACTTATACCTAGCTGTAGAAACATCAAACTATATATATTTACAATTTTCAGGTATAATTAGTGTTGAAAATTATTTGTTTGTTGCCAGTATGCTTTTAGTAGTTGCACTGAGCAGTCGATAGTTGTGTGTTAGAATAAATTATTTTTCAAGTTATTTTCAATAGGGCGTGATTCTAGAAAAGTTTCAAGAGAACCTTGGAGCTCTCAAAATATTCGTCAGTCGCGTTCAGTGAAAAGAAAAATGTATATAATCCGGAAACAGCGTAACGTGATCAAAGTGTCCAGAGTACTATATATGTTCTAATAAATTAATACAAAACACTGAAGAAAATGAAATCGAAAAGAGCAGTACTGAATTTCGATTTATGACAATTTACATTCAAGATGTGTATGTGGATTCAATCAGAATAATAATGAGAGCTTCAACCAAATAGTGTAGAAAATATGCCCAAAACAATAAATACTAGTATTAGTGTTGTACAAATTGCTGCATACATAGCTACTGGTATTTTTAATGATGATACGAAATCAATATTGATCATAATGAATACACTAGGACTTGATTGCGGGCGTTATTCTCATCGGTATGCCGAAAAAATCCGATATTGCACGCTAATGACAACACTCGAGAAGGTAGAATGCAACGTAAACATCAAATAGATATTTTGGAAGCTGCTACAACAGCTGAAGAACTATTTTATGGCCCAGGAATAGATGACTCGGTGTAAGTAATTAAATAATATGTAATATTTTACGTAAATTTAGTTTAAAACCTTAAATGCGTTTTTCTCAAAACTATGTTTTTTGAACTGGTGACCACTGAGCTCAAAAATCGCTCGGTAGATTTAAATAACATTTATACAGCTTTTTGAAAACATGAAACATTAGCGCCTGATCGAAGGATTTTTTTCTTTTAATTTCGCTTTTTTATAAACAATTAACTGTTGGTTTTATCCCGAAAATCTGGACAAAATTTTCTTGAGGCCGCCATTTTAAAAATTTAAAAAAAAGCTTCGATTAGGCACTAGATCTATTCTATTAATCTATTGGGAACTGACCATTTCGATCACGACTTCTGGTGGCAAAAAAAAATACTAGTTTTAGTGTGCACTTTAGTATACAAGTATATGAAATAATTCATAAAAATTAATTAAAAAATAAAAAAAAATTAATTATTCTAAAATGGAACTCATTAAATCAAACCTTCGTTCAAAAAATAAAAGTAGAGTTTATTGCGCTGTGAATGGTTGTGGTAGTAAATCCCATGAAAATTTAGAAATCAGTTTCCATGCTGTACCTAAACCTGGTAGTAGTTTTGTTTATGTTGAGAATTATTTTGGAGTAAAAGAAAAAATTGATAGGTTTAAAGCCTGGCAACGTGCTTTAAAATTAAAAGATACAAATCCCCATATGAGAGTGTGCTCTTTACATTTTAAGAGAAGTGATTTTATTCTACCAGGTAAGTTGACAATGCTTAACCTTAAACATGCTAAGGAATTTAAATTTATAAATTAAAAAAATTTCTATCTTTGCAGATATCATAACAAAAAAAATGACGCTAAAAAAATCATGTGTTCCATCGTGCAATTTGCCGACTTCTAGCAAAGTATCAGCTCAAGCTGAAAAAATAAAAGAGGCGCGACATCAGCGTCGATTAAATCGGAGTTCGAAAAAAAAAGCAGACAAAAAACATACAAATATAAGTGAGGATTGTAATGTGGAAAATTTAGACAGTATTTTACCAGATAAAAGTGGTGAAGATCTTTTGAGTAATGATAATGTTGATGAAGTACCATCTGAAAAATCCTGCATAGATGTCGGAGTTCAAGTGGAAACTGTATTTATTAAACCATCATTCATGGATTTTATCAACAACGAGGAAAATTTACGAACAGCAACAGGAATTCAGTCGTATGAAATGTTGGATTTAATTGTTGAGCTGGTAAATGATAATTATGGACGGTCTTTATATAACAGTAAAATGAGCTTGAAGGATAAAATAGTCATGACGTACGTAAAGTTAAAACAGAATCTTTCGTATTCATTTCTAGCAATAATTTTTAATAATTGCACACCGAGGCACTGTCAACGAATTATATACAAAACTTTACAAATGTTAAGTGAAACATTAAAACCTATGATTACTTGGCCATCAAGAGATGAGATCTCTCGTAACTTACCAAAAGTATTTAAAGGTTTCGAAGACGTGAGGGTGGTTGTAGATTGCACCGAGATTTTCATACAAGCTCCAACTAAATTGTGCTGTCAGGAAGTTGTTTATTCAAACTATAAATCATCTCCAACAATCAAGATTATGACCGGAGTATCACCAGGAGGGCTGATAACGTTTGTAAGTAAACCGTTTGGAGGAAGAGCTAGCGATACAGAAATATTTTCTAACTGTGAATTAATAAATTTGTTAGAAGTCAATGATGGAGTTATGTGTGATCGAGGATTTTTAATAGACGAGCTTTGTGCTCGAAAAAATTGGAAACTTATAAGACCACCTTTCTTAAAAGATAAGAAACAATTTTCCCAAAGTGAAGCCATCCTCACCTCACAAGTTGCTAAAGCTCGAGTGCATATTGAAAGATCAAATCAACGAATCAAAACCTTTGCTGTGGTTGGTGAAACAATGTCGGTGAAACTGGTACCAATTATTGAAGATATTTTCACTGTTATCTGTGCAACAGTCAATCTCAGTTCGCCCATACTGAAAGATGATAAATTTATGCAACAATAATAAAAAAACAAATTGTAAATAATATTTAAAAAACAGTTTAATGTAAATTAAGACTAATAAACAATATTTCAATCTATAAAATTCTTCTATTTATTAATATTACTTAAGATTGTAATGAACTTTGGCTAACAGAATTTTTCATTGTACAAATAAAATGTAGCATTCTCTGATAATATGCGTTTTTTAAAGCTGACAACATTTTTTCAACAAATACACTATCAAAATTAACAGTCATAATGCAAGCTCGTTTGTCAAACGATGAATACATCACAAATGACGTTTTTTGAACATTGACAACAGCCATTCCTAATTGCACTTGTCCATAATACTCATGTTTTTTCTTCAAGCTTAAGTTTTCACCATCTCGAATTAAAAATTTCCCTACCACAGAATTAAGAACAGTATCGATATCTTTGGATTTGCCTTGGAAAGGACACTTAATTTCCAATAATTCTGACGGCTTTCCATCTTTGAAAATCACACCATCAGGAGAGTATGCCAGCCACGGATTTTGTTGACATATTATCAATCCTGTTTCAACTATAGTTTTATTGGTAGCTTTTCTAAAACATTCCCGAGCTTCCCCTTCAGTTTTTTTACCATAATCTGTGTATTCACTTCGAAAGTTTTTTTGGAGAGAAAAAGGAATCACATTTTTTTCTGCCAATCAGGATTCCTATTCGATGTGTAAGTATATATAACTGATAACAAGTTGATCCAGTTATTCGAAATCTTCTCTCTTTATGCCACTCAGAGTAATATAATTTTGTTTTTACACAGACTTCTTCACAATTGCAATTTAACATTTTGACAGTTTCAACACAACACTCCTTTAAATCAGCAATTTTTAAACTTCGGATATTCTCCAACAATTCGCTTCGTTGTAACGTAAATATCATTTTAAATTGTTGCTTTTCTAAATCAGTAACGTCAACTTCTGGATTACGCTCAACCACAACAGACTCATGCCTTCCAACGCTGCAAAGTAATCAAAAAAATATTAATATTGAAGCTTATAAACACAAATCAATTAAAATACACCAATATATTCAATTATTTTTACTAATGCTTAGAAAACGCCGAGTCTTTCAATCTAGTTCGAACTTTTTCAACTATGAGCTTTTTTTTCATCTTCAGTAAGCTTTTTTACGTCGATCCATCCTGGACACTTGCGTTTTATAACACTCGTAGAAACAACTTCTTCGTAGACTTCACCTTCGTAAACATCATCAAGATCTTCATCTGCATCTTGCTGACTTAAAGAATTATTCGCAGCTACCGGGTCTTCTGTTACATTTTGGCTACTTACATATATTTACGTTTTTACCTTTGAAAAACAAGCATGTTGGAGAATTGGTGTTGAATTGTATTCTTTAACAATTTTTTCTTGCTTATTTTTCCATCCACATTTTTTATCAGTCGCAGATAAGACATCTAGTTGATTTCCTTTCCTAAAATAAAAATTAATGTCATTAAATAATTAATTTCTTTTTCTCTGTGAAAATTGAGGTTAGAAAATTACTTACCGGTAACAATATAATAAAGCAGCTACTACATGTTTACATTGTGTTCCTTTGCCAGCCTTGCATGAGCATTTTAGACTTAAAATTTTTCCAGTTTTTGAAACTGATCCCTCAATTTCGTGAGGTTTTTCTTTTAGATGAGATGTTTGTAAACACAATGCCGAAAAAGTCACAACATCACTGTTTATACTTTCAATATTTTTACCACATTTTAGTAAATGACCCGCTGCTATTATTCTTTCGGCATCTTTAATATTCTTCTGAGCTGGATTTGATCCGACCCAGTTAAATATTTCCTCGATAGTAAACATAAATAAATAAAATTCACAACACTAATCTAATGTAAACATATCAGTAACTCTTTACTTGCACACAATACGTAGCCATGTTTTTTAAGCCACACCCACTGGTCAGTTCCCAATTAATAAAACTAATTTTTTTTGTCTGACTGATTTTAGATAACTGGGTCAACATAAACAGCTATTACTTTTATTTTTATTTTTTTCTTAAATTTTTGTCAAGTCAAGTCGAAACCTTTTTTTCGAAACATTTCTATGTTTTTACTAATAAAATAAAATAATTTATTGGCAAAAAAAAAAAAAAAAAAATTATTAAAAATGTCATTTTTTCATGACTCTGACTACACCTAACCTCTTAATAAATAAGTAATCACTTCTTCTGATACTGATTTCCAGTACAGATGTTAAAAATAAAATCTTTGGATAATGCTGAACTGAACAGATTTTGTAAATTTTGTAAAAGCGTCGAAAAATTTCTGAAGATGTATAGAACTTTGTCGAATGGAATGTTTTTCCAAACCTGTGGAAATATCTTTTTTCTTTTAATTCCCGTCTTATTGTAAATGTAACTAATTGCGCTTGTTCTTATATCGTGGCTTTTTCCCCATTTTTGTCGAACAGATATGAAGTTTGCAAAATGTGAAATTCCTATTAATCGTTTGGCAGTATCTGTATTGACTGTTTGTTGTAATGTTAAATCAATCGGTTGTCTTAGAAAACATTATTCGTTTGTTTAACTCCAAAAAATCCGTTTTTGAATGCTTCATATAATTCAGGATAATCCTCTTCAACTTTCAACAAATTATCACAATATTTAACTAACCATCGTAATTTCGTAATTTCGTTGATTACGAATAAAAAATAAATTTATTATATTTGGTAAAACCCATTTATAAATATTGAAGTCTACAGTACGAAAACTTTCTACTTAAATACAAATAATAATATACTAAATTAATATAAGTCATGAAAATTTTTTTGTCGGTCCAAACTCTGCTTTTAATGTATGAATAACGGTTTATTTGTTTTTGCGTTAGGAGACATATTGCTCCAGAGTCTTATGAGTTCGGATACGATTTAAATATTTTACTCTCTAAGGAAAATCTAAAGTGTAATATTTTCAGTTCTAGGGCTATTATCGGATGAAGGCGCTTAAACCGATTACAATTTTTGCCTTCAATAAATAAATCCTGAGATTGATCCACTCGCCAATAGATCACTCTCCATCATAATTGTTGTCAAGCCACAATCATGGTTGCATCTACTTTAATTCTTTTGCAATTGTTTGTCTCTGTTTTAAAGTTTCAAAATGATAGTTTTATCTGCAGAGGATAAGTTGACTGGAGTTTAGTAACAAATTTTTTGTAGAAGACTTTGATCATCTATGATTTGGCTATTAAAGCCATCCCATACCAGAAGATTAGGAACTTTGAATGCATAAAATTACATCCAAATCAAATCAATATTTATTATAATTGTAATGTCAAATTTAGTAGCTGATAATTGACAACGATCATCGTTTGGTAATAAAAGATCTATCATCTTCGGCTTTTTGAAGTAGGGTATCAGTTCGGTATTATTCTGCAGATTTTTCTTCTTCATTTGTTTGTGACATTATATCCTGGTTAATTATACCAACAGTGTCATGGACAATATCTTTTCCATTTCTAGTTTCAACATATCTGTCAAAATTGTCAAATGCAACACCAGTATGTAAATTTGCTTCAACAATACTCGTAATGGTTAATGATATCAATGATTTTTCTGCTGTTTTAATGCTAGTATTGAATACATTCATTATATCTTATGTCTTCGGCAACGGATTTAACTATTCTTTGATAATACTTTTATGTCATCTGCAATTTGTCCTACCGTATATTGAATAGCAAAAATCGTTCAAGTTATCTGGAATGGAGCACTCACCTGCAATTAAATTTTGAACGGAAATATCGCTTGACAAAGAATTTTTTGTTATTTTAATATAGTGTTTCTGAAAAGAAGTGCCGCTTTTTGTAAAAGTTCAGACTCTTCTAATTGTTTGAATATTGTAAAATTATTAATTGTTTATTTATTTTGTTAAAATTAGAAGACAAAATTATGATTAAATGACAAAAATGTAATTTTTTTTTTTATAAATATTTATAGCGTTCTATTAACAATTAAGAATGATGTAAATGCTTCAGCGAAAATTCCATGAAGACAAAATAGTGTCGAAAGTAATTTCCTAAAATTTTATGACTGATACTTTAACTAAAATTAATCTTATATTTTACCCTCCTTTAAATTTTAGAGTAGTTCTACCCTGCCCACTCAGGGCTGCTAGATGGGACTTTTCATTTTTAGAAGGTATAGAGGATTTACTGTGAAAAGTTTCACGGCATTTGAAATGACTTCTGAAAATTGGTCACTGGTTCTTAGTCTATATATATTCTTTTTATTTGATCTACATCAAACGAATACAAAGTTAATATAAAATTTTTTTTGAATATTTAATTAACTAAAAAAATTATCTAAAAAGCTTAATTTCATGAATTACAAACAGCTTAATTATTTGAATTGAATTTAATTATTTGATTTGAAAATTTAAATAAGTTTTCAAAGTGAATCAATTATTCTAATGCAATGCAAATACGATAAAACCATTTTTATGCAAGACAACGACCATATACAAGATAAGAACCTTATTATAAAACACAATATCAAGACTTATGTTATCAAGCGTACTAATTTAGTTTTCATATATACTCAGAGATGGTATTACCGTCCACGCAGCAAAAAGTCATCAGTTTCCTGTCTGTTTTACGGATATAGTCTGATCTGTATTAATAATCGTTGTCAATAGAACCATACAGTCGCTTTAACCTTTAATAATCAACATCATATTATTTTATAGAATATATAATATTTATGTCAAACAAAGAAAAACTTTTATTATAATCGTTCTAATAAACTTTAGTGTATTTTATAAGTTAATGTCGTGAAGTATGTAAATAATGACAATTTAAAGAAGTTTATTTGTGTAATAAATTATTTTAAATTAAAAAATAGTTACAATGTCGAAATTTTGTCTATCAAATATATAAATATGAACTAAATTCTGTTGAAAAGACTGATAAAGTTGTTAATGGAAATACTTGTAAAACATAAAATAAATGTGAAATTTTTTAAAAAACAATACGTTATAAATTTATTATTAAATAATTATTTAAAAAAAAAATTTTGCTGTCATTAAACATTTGTTTATAATATTCATAAAAGAAAACTATGTGGAAAAACTAGAAACTGCATATGTTAAAAATTGTGTTGTTTATTGTTTTAAATATTCATGTAATATAAAAAATTGTATAAATAATGTTTATACTATTAATTAATACAAATAACAATAAAAATTGAAGTTTATATGAAATTATGAAATGGAAGTTAGTACTTGTTTCCAAATAATAATGAATTAAGGATTACCAAATTGTATGGGCGATAATGATATGTTTCAACTTGAAGTTTAGCACATTTAATAAATATATAAGAAATATACTATAAATTAATGTGTAAAAATTAGTTTGGTTCATGGAAGGAGATCTTTAAAAGAAATTACGGAAAACAAAATATAGAAAAGAGAAACTCAAATTATATGAAACTTTTGAAGTAATTAAAAGAATTTTGAAATAACGATGAAGCAAGAAGACCATACTCATTTATGTGAAACACATTATACACGTTAAAGTGTGATTTGGCGCGTTCCTGAGTTGCATTATCAATCATTGTTCCCAGAAAATTAGATTTTTTCCATTATTCTTCTCAGTCATTCCGGATCCGTTGTAAAGATCGGAATGTACATTTAATATTCATATTAAAAATTATACTTAAAAAAAGAGAATATTTAAATGTGAAGACATAATGAAGCCACGATTATTCCAAATAAAATGTGTATTTCAATTAAATTATAATTTTCGGAAAATGGAGTTCTGAAATCAACACCATCAATTTTTTGAGAAATTTTTCTCATAGATCACATACCATTGCTAAGTGTAACAAGTAAAACTAATTGACATCGAAAAATTTTGTGTGTTTTTTGTTAATCGTTGATACCCCTTTTCTGTTGTTATATTGAAAATTTGTTCAGTTTAAGAAAAATTTTTTGTTTTGTCTTCGATTTGCCTTTCTTGAAATAAAATGAATTTTGAATTTTTCCTATAAATTTTCCAATATTTTAGATTGGATTCATATCTTGGCAGTACTGTTGTTCAGTTTGTGATATTTAATTTACGCCTGAATGCTGGATATTCGGTAACTCCATAACTGGTTATATTTAAATAATTGAATATCAGTTAACAATATTTATTTGGATCTACGCTGAAATTATTAAAAATCTTCAATTGTTATTTGTTAAAACTTCTTACTTACAAGAAAAAAATTAACTGTAACACTCGAATTATCCGAACTTGCCCTTGCCCGACCGATAAAAATCAAATTATTACAATTGTTTTTCTATAGTAAAAATGATACCATGACATT
Source organism: Chrysopa pallens (assembly GCA_020423425.1). Lineage (NCBI taxonomy): Eukaryota > Metazoa > Arthropoda > Insecta > Neuroptera > Chrysopidae > Chrysopa > Chrysopa pallens. The sequence continues at coordinate 22,960,447 of CM035596.1, forward strand.
TAAAAATGTGTTGTTCTGTATTACAAAGAGTACCATGTGCTCCAAATAAAACATACCGTTAACTAATTTTTTTTTTTTTTAAATTAAATCAAATTTTCTTTAAGTACAATAGTAAGGTATAAAATGGAAAGCAGAATAAACAAATTCAAATGATTTAGCTGAGAATGATTTAAATGAGTTTTCATTTATACAACTTTCTCACTTAATGATAAATTCTCATAAGGTTCACATTTAGACAACAGATCATAATAAGCAGATAGCAGTGTTTTAGCTTTTTTATGTGTGCGTATTTGAGCCTTAATTTTGTTTTAAGCAAACTTGTCTTCTTGATCAGAAGTATTACTTTCTCCAGAAGTATCTTCTATTCTTTTCTCTCTTGCTCTTAGGTTTCAATATTAATCTATACCCATTTTGGCTATCTAATAAGTTTATTTTTTCTCTTGTTCGTATACTTTTTCTTTTAGCATTTCATTTTCGATTTTTAATTCTTGTTGGTTTTCCCGTATAACTTCTGATATATGTTTTACTCTTTCATCCGTTATATCAATTTTCTTGTTTAGTTCCCGCATTTGTGAGAGGATCTCATCTAATTTAGCATCCATTTTTTGTGTTGATTGTTTTTCTTTTTAAATGTGTTTTATTTATGAATGTAAATATTATTTATGTTTGTTATTTTTTGTTTATAAACAACAGTTTTTGGCTCTTGATATTTTTTTATTATTGTTTTTTTTTTTTTTCATTTTTTTATTTGTTGATATTTATAAATTATTGTATTTTATTTAATATTCAGCTACACTGTATTATCGATAATATATAAATAGATAGCCAGACACTTCCCTAGTAGATGGCGTTTCGCGCAGATGACATTCGCATTTTAAGCTTATTGGTTAAGTTAATTGATTTTTTTTTTAATATATAACTTTTTTATTAACGGCTTTTCTTTTTATATATTTTTTTTATTTATTTCACTTTTCCACTTTACCCTCTTATTATTTATAACACTATTAATTTATAGTTCGTTCAAAATAGCACTTAAATATCAATTTATTTAGTATCAGTTTTTACTACGTATTCACTCAGTATTTCACCACTCGGAACATCGCCATTAGAGATACGAATTGTAAAAGAATCCATGGAATTTTCTTGACAATTTTTGATGACTGGTGTTATATCATATGCGGAATTTAAATTTTCATTATCTACACCTTATATTAAAATATATATAAGGTGTAGGTGTATAAAAATATTGAATAAATTCACCATCAAGTGTTTCAAGTTTAAAATCAAATTAAGGGAAATTTATTTTTGATTCTTCACAAACGTACAACATATTTTCTTGATTAAAAATGCATAACAAATTTTAATTATTTCCTTTGAAACTGCTTTCCATGGCATTCTTCTTTTTTCTTGATCAGTTCGTTCTTCGGTACGTATATTTGACCATGGTGCATCTTTCTTAATTATAAATATCTTAAATGTGTTTGCATGCTTAATTTTCATATTTTAAAACTCACAATACACAATATTTGTTCTGGGTTTTTTCGATTTATCCACTTGTTTCGTATATTTTTAAAAGTGTGTATAAAATCGTGCATACAAAAATTATTTTATTTATGAAAACCTTCCAATTGTCAATTTTTTATATAACATTCGGTTGATTTTGTTGTTATCCGTTATGATGACAAAATCTCAAAACCACAGTCTTGTATAAAATCTATTAAATTTTTTACTATAGGAACCATCTGTTCTCCAATTATATTATTAATGGGCAAAACCTTGAAAGCTTGAAATCTTCTTTAAATCTTTCAAATGTTGAAGTAACCATAAATATCATAATAGTTCTTGGTATTTCATATATTAAGAGTAAGACAATTTTTGCTGTACAACTCAAAGATATTGTTTATTGTTTCCAGCATCGTTTGGTGAAACGTGTAAAGAAGATTGATTATAAATGTTGTTCATATCTTTTATGAGGCAAATTAAGAAAACTTGAGTTGAAACAGTTTACTGATGCCATGTACTGTTTATTTGTCTTAAGTGATCAATAAATATATCCAATTATTTACCGTATAGAATTTACCGCAATCTGTTAAATTGAGTTTTGAAATATTTTTATTTTTCAAGTTCTCAAAATTACCAATGTTTTCCAATTCAAATTTTACAATCAATTCATTATGTCGAATTGCAATTTATTCTCTTCATTTTTCTGGATCGGCTCGTTTAACTGTTATGGTTGGCTGTGAATGTTTCGCTACATTAGAAAAAATTTCTAGGTCTACATTAGACACCAATTGAGGATGTTGAAACAGTAACTTTTGAGTTCCTCTATGGAGTCTAAATATTATCGTGTCTTATTATTTCATCATCTCTAAAATATTTACAACAAAAAACTGAACTATGGGTAACTTCCCAATTGCTTCTTGGATTAGATCGAAACCACCGACTTTTAAGTTCTCCATTCTTTGATGTGAAATGAAAATGTTTGATACGACTCGGTTGTTAATTCTGAATCGTAGTTAAAATTACAACCAAGGACGCAGCATTTATGTGGTATCTGAAAATAAATATTCTGCATATAAATATATGCAAAAAAATATTCTAAATTTTTAGTTATTAAATTTTGGTATATTGTAGAAAAAGATTTTGATCAAATATTTAATGAATGTATTGCCATATCTTGTAATTGGCACGACAAATCAGTGGTTTTATTGGCAGAGTCGCTGTCACCAGAGCATTTGTTGGGTAAAAATTCGAAATCCTTTTCAAATCAGAGTATCTTTGGATTATTCAGAATCAAGTCAATAGAATTTCCGCTGTCCATCTATTGAAAATGAATCAATGTCCAGTAGAATACTATGTCCAATAATCTGTTCAATGACTTGATAGTAGTAAAATAATTAAGTAATTTAATATTTGATGAGAAAAGTTCACTTTTTTAATAACAATTGACTTTATGAAAAAAATATAAGTTTTATTGAAAATGATAAATTAATATTAAATACAATTAAATTTACAAAATTATTAATTATTAAATCTTTTAATTATTAATATGTAACCAATCTTAAGTTAACGTGAACTCAATCTATTAGTGCATTAAAGATGGTACTGATTATATAGTCGATTATTGCTGAGCATTATTGATTATTGACATCAATGATCCAGGTGTTCAATGCAGATATTCTGGATTTTACAGTATAAAGATTTTTATTCAATAATGAAAAAATATAAAATGTAAAAGGCAGGTTTCTGATAGGAAAATACAAGAATTTTTTTGTATTATTTATTTATCATCACAATTGAAGTTATGTCTAAATTAATTTTAAAATTAATATATTTTCCTTAAAAGAAAATAACTTTTCTTTGCATTAAAATCAATCGGAAGATATTCACCACTTTTAAAAAAAATGTAAATAAATCACACAAATACACAATCAAATGAGAATTGACATTTAATTATTGACTTACCAATATCATAAATATAAGATTATATACTTAAAACAAGTCGCACCACTACCCAGACAGGAAAGTATGACGGGCCCAAGCTATGCCCAAGATTGACCAAACTCTTCGAAAGTCTGGACCAGCCTTGTAAACCAGTCGTGGCCCATCCTTGGTAAAAGGCTGCAGTGATAACACTGTCGTCGCCTCATGTGGTAATTAAAACAAGTCGCACCACTACCCAGACAGGAAAGTATGACGGGCCCAAGCTATGCCCAAGATTGACCAAACTCTTCGAAAGTCTGGACCAGCCTTGTAAACCAGTGATAACACTGTCGTCGCCTCTTGTGGTAATTCATTGTAGTATACTAATTCAGCCAACTCATGGTTCTGAGCTTTTTTGGCGGCTTCGTCGACCAAAACAACAATAAATGAATGTATTGGCTATTTGGTTTGGTTTTATTCCAGAAATATTGAAGCGTATTAAAAAGTAAATGATTGCTAATACGGTTACGGAAATTCCAAAAAGTTTTACATAATGCAAGATAAAATTTTCATATTGTATGAAGAAGGGTTTATTTAATTCTTGTTATAGTTGCTCGTCAAATTGATTGAGACGATGCTGTGCGTATTTAAGTTCATCCAGGTCCAGATAAGTTAACTTTACAGGATGCAGTACATACAATTTTAACATGGTTTCGTTGAGTCTGTTTGTTTCTCAACAGTCATCTTCAGGTAAGCCAATGTCTGGAATGAAGTCTTGAAATGTTGAGTTTAGTATAAGCGTTTTGGATTCTAGAGTTTATATATATATATATATGATATATATATATATTATATATATATATATATATATATATATATTATAAATATATATATATATATATATATATATATATATATATAGCGAAGGAAATTCTTTTACGGTTCTCTGGCTTAGATGTTTTGCCTGGTATGTCGGACTCGAACATTAACTTAGTGGCTAATACCGACTAAAACCTCCGCTATCCTCTGAACTCTGATCCCCCACGGTATCCGCCGTTAGGCATTACTTCGTGGGGGGATTCTAGAGTGACGGTGTCGGTGAATGCTCGACAGGCTACTGTAAGTGTGGTAATTCCATTTTATTGATTATTGTTGTGTAATCGTCGGATTCATTTTTGCATAAAATTGTACATCGTGTATCTTGTGTAGTAACAAATAACCATTGGTTTTGATTCAGATCTTGCCATATTTCCATATTTTCGTGAACGTTGTTTATCTACAGCAGGTATTAATTTAGTTGTCATTTGGGATACTGCGGTTTCACAATTATCTTCTGGTCGTATATATGAAATTGTAATTTCGCTGAATATGTATTGTTGATCCAAATATTCTCTTCGTTCGTCCAGATTTTTGAGAAAGGCAAATTTTGATCTACTTTTTGACACAAGGAGGAAATCATGGTTTAGTTTTAGGAAGCTAACAATTTTTGAATTTTCTTTACTTGGTGTGGGTAAAGGATATTTTTTTAATACATTTTATTGTTCTTAAGTGACTACCAATGGTTCTTTTTTATAAATTCGGACATTACTAAGGCTATAAAGTAATTTCGTTCTCATTTTTATTGTAACTGCAATTTCAAGTCTATTTTCATTTGTTGAAAATAAATTAAATGTACAACATAAATTCAATTTCCAACAACTTCATTGGCTTCTGCTCGGATATTTCGTGTAAAATGATAGCGCCTGGCCTGGAAGTATAGCGATCTAAACCGTTCCAGGGATTCTAGCTGCGACTTACGCATTAGTGGAATGCACCATCTTAAACAAGCGATACCAAGTCCTCACTGCTTAACAGGTGCATGGAAGTATTCGGTTTTAGTATCTTTTGAGAATCTTAGCCAGAGACGAACATACTTTCTAACCTGATAATTCCATAGTTCTTTACTATTTTTACATCCAAGATTTAATTTACGCAGTACTGGTGATTGTCTGACTAATAATTGAAACACGTGTTCCAAATGATCATTTATCGTTTATGTTTTTGATGTAAATTTTTCATTTGATTCATTTATCGTTTTTGTTAAAGGTTTAAACATGTTTGTACTGTCGTATTGTTTAATAATGTAATATCATATACTTCAACAATATCATCATCCAATGGTTCTTCTTTATAAATTCGGGCAAAACTAAGGCTTTAAAGTAATTTCGTTCTCATTTTTTATTGTAACTGCAATTTCAAGTTTATTTACATTTGTTGAAAATAAATAAAATCTACAACAAAAATTTAATTTCCAATAACTTCATAGGCTCTTGCTCGGATATTTCATATAAAATGCCATTCTGATTCATATTTTTCTTCTTGTAGCGATCGGTCATTTGGTTAAACCTCGTCCAATTCATATGCGATCCTGGCAAGGCGCAGGCAGAGATGGTACTGAGTACTCTAGGATGCACACTTAGATCTATGATGTCCTTAGCTGACTGCGGAGACCAAATACCCCGATATGAAACCGTAATGTTCATGACTGAGACATTAGCTGGTTCCACGGAGTATTCACCCGATACAATCTCTATAAGATTTAGTCTGTTATATGCATATTTAAACGCTTAACGCTGATGAGATCGATCCAAAGAATTTCCATCTCCTACAACCTGGGTATCAATCACCACTACCCGACGTTCCCGAGCAACAATGATATCCGGTCTTCTTTAGTCCTGATTTGTATGGAAACCGCGTGCATATACCACGTCCCAACCCACTTGCCTTAGGTCTGCTGCTGCGATACCCTATCGTGACGCGCAGCAGTGTCCCCATGGGTACGAAATCACCTCTGAATCACATGATGTGTAATCTCGGAAGACAAGCAACCGGCCCGACATCTGCGATCAAAGGTGCGACCCCTGGAAGTGCGTGCACGTGTAGGGATGCTGTTCGCTCGAATATGGTGAAATTGAACATTGTCGCGTCTGTTGAGGTTGGAGGAACGGCGCACAACCCAGTCCGAAGACGAGAGAACGTGGCGCGAAGCCTTCAGGCCACCACCATCAACAGAACTTTGAAGCGCCTTTACCAAGGTGTTATTCACAATCCTTTTCGAAGTCATCGAAACGCTATTAGCTCTCCGAGCACGCATACACCACTCGCGCTGATCAGAGATCAGACGTGTACGTGATGCGGCCTGGAAGTATAGCGATCTAAACCGTTCCAGGGATTCTAGCTGCGACTTACGCATTAGTGGAATGCACCATCTTAAACAAGCGATACCAAGTCCTCACTGCTTAACAGGTGCATGGAAGTATTCGGTTTTAGTATCTTTTGAGAATCTTAGCCAGAGACGAACATACTTTCTAACCTGATTATTCCATAGTTCTTTACTATTTTTACATCCAAGATTTAATTTACGCAGTATTGGTGATTGTCTGACTAATAATTGAAACACGTGTTCCAAATGATCATTTATCGTTTATGTTTTTGATGTAAATTTTTCATTTGATTCATTTATCGTTTTTGTTAAAGGTTTAAACATGTTTGTATTGTCGTATTGTTTAATAATGTAATATCATATACTTCAACAATATCATCATCCAATGGTTCTTCTTTATAAATTCGGGCAAGACTAAGGCTTTAAAGTAATTTCGTTCTCATTTTTTATTGTAACTGCAATTTCAAGTTTATTTACATTTGTTGAAAATAAATAAAATCTACAACAAAAATTTAATTTCCAACAACTTCATAGGCTCTTGCTCGGATATTTCATATAAAATGCCATTCCGATTCATATTTTTCTTCTTGTAGCGATCGGTCATTTGGTTAAACCTCGTCCAATTCATATGCGTTCCTCGCAATGCGCAGGCAGAGATGGTACTGAGTACTCTACGATGCACACCTAGATCTTTGAGGTCCTCAGCTGACTGCGGCGACCAAATACCCCGATATGAAACCGTAATGCTCGTGACTGAGACATTAGCATGTTCCACGGAGTATTCAGCCTATACCAGCTCTACAAGATTTAGTCTGTTATATGCATATTTAAACGCTATACGCTGATAAGATCCATCCAAAGAATATCTCATCTCTTCCAACCGGGGTATCAATCACCACTACCCGACGTTCCCGAGCATCAATGATATACGGCCTTCTTAAGCCCTTCTCCGTTTTTTCATGGATTGTACACTTTTTTTTTTATTTACAAGGGTTTGATTTAGCCTCTCATTTAAGCCATTTAAAAATGGCGTATTTACTGCTGTAAATATATTGATTTTTCTTCCAAGAATAATTTGAATTCATTCGAATTTATTCTTGGATACTGGTCGGCAAGCACCATTTCAATATTATCTATTTCTGTGCTTTTTGAAACCAGATTTATGAAATTAGGTGCGCTCGAGTTTTAGAGGTTACTATAAATGCTTATCTGCTGAAGTGGTCTACTAATAAGTGTAAATACTTTTTTGTTGATCTGGAACCACCGAAACTACCAATTGTGTCTATAGATACTATTTCAACTGGTTTTGTGGCTGGACCCAGTTGTGACATTAGACTAAATTTATGTTGGCCTCTTGATTTGTTTTTAATGCAAAAATCACAGCCTGTGCATGTTTTTTGTTAAATTTTTCGCTGTGTACTGAGGACTTAACATCTTTTGCATTTGTTCAATTCCGATATGGCACATATTTTTGTGAACATTTTTAATAAATTTAATACTAAATTCTGCTGATAAAATTATTTTTTCCTATTTTTATTAAATTTACTACTTTTAACTGTTGTTCTGAATTTGTTGGGTTCTATAACCGGATTTCGACTTAAACAATCTGCTTCCTCATTCTGTTTCCCTGGATTATATTTTATTTTAAAATCATATTGAGACAGGTAATATATTAAATTTCGTAGGTCTTCATTGGGTCAGGATTTGATGTTCATATTTTCCAAGGGTTTGTGATCATAGTACACGGTAAATGCAATTAGCCAATATTGCCAATATCTTATTGTTTCCTTAATTGTATATTGCTTTTTTTCTTTTTTGCACTTTGTTGAGTATTTTTGAGAAATATGCTACTCTTGTATATATACAATTATGATAAATAAATACTCACTGGTATAAAATTATGATAAAAGTTAATCTTACCCACAAATTGTCTTAAATTTTTTTTGTGTTATTGGGAATGGAAATTCTTTAATTCATTTAATGTTGTTTTTTATCGGTCTAATTGTATTATTTTTTATAATATGTCCCAATAATTGCACAATCATTTCTGCAAACGTACATTTAGTAAATTTTAGTCGGAATTCTCCTTTTTTTATTGCTGCTAATTATTAAGGTGTTGAGTGTGTTCTTGAAAATTTCTTGAAAATATAAGTATGTCATCAATATAATTAACTGCAAAATCTGTAAGTTTATATTTTCTTAATATATTACTTAATATTCGTTTGAAAATAGCTGGAGACGTTTCCAAACCCTGAGAGAAATTGTCCATAATGCCGAGTTTATGCCCAGTGTTGAAAAATATTTCCAGTCTCTTGTTTTCATCATAAAGTCTTCTATTAACGGGGACGGTTGTGCTTGATGTATTAATAATTTATTTAAGTCTCTAAAGTCAATGCAAAGTCTTGATTTTCTCTAATCTTCTTTTTGAATACTAATATGACCAGTACAGCAAAAGGGCTATAAGATAAAAGTCTTTTATTAATTTGTTTCCTAATAAATTTGATACTTGATTTTCTATTTCAACTCTATCTTCCATACTGTATCTGTATGGTCTTTTACTACAATATTTGTCTACCAAGAGATCTATTCTTGCTTCATATTCGTTAACAGTAACTATATCATATTTATCTTTTGCAAATACTGTTTTATTACATTCAATCAATTTTTCTATATCTAATTTTTCATAGTAATTCAAATGATTAATTTCCATTCTAAAATTTTCTTCTATAATGTATTCATTAAAGTTTACCTGTCTGTCTTCACCATATGATGATTCAGAATCATTTTTCTAATAATCTTCATTTTGAATCCCGGGCATGTTCAATCTTGGTATATTCGGCTGACTATAAAGCGGTCGATCATTAACAGGTGGTAATTGTTTTATATCTCCAAAAAAATATATAAATAATCCACCAAAAGCTTCGTCTTGTTTAGACGGAAAGGCTTTTCGTAATCGTAAGTCAATTTTTCTCAAAAGACTACATCCAATCATACTTATTTCATCTATAAATAAAAATTTTCACCTGTCAATTTCTTCTTGAAATTGAGCGAGTGAATGTAAACTGAGATCTTTATAAATCTTATGAACTCCTAATAGAAGCTTAGCATGTATAGTTGAACCATTAATATTTACAGCTGCAGGACCAGTTGGTGCAAGTAATTGATAAGAAGATTGTCCCAACGTTTGATTTAATAATGTTTGTAAACGTATGTTATATTGTTTTATGCGCAAACCTAGTAACATTACAATACTGAGGTGTTTTTACCCGAAAATGGATTCTAAAGTAAAAAACAAAATTGTATTTTATATTTCAGATTGTTTTTTCGCGAAAAACTCTTCAATGTGTCCTCCGTTTTCATATGAAGATTGTGTATACTAAATTTCATACAATGTGGACAATTATTTTTTTAGTTACTTATGCACAAAATTTGAAAAAAGTACCTATATATTACATTATAGATTGTCATTGTTAATAGTCCCTGTAGAGGTCTCTATCAAAAACATATACCCACTTAATTTATGATTTAATTTTTTTGGAAAGTCAATCGATATTTTCATTAGTACCCCCGTTCACTACGAAAAGATTTCACTGCGTTCATAATTTCCAGAAAAACAAGTTTTATCCAATTACTTGAATCTAAGGTTGCCAGTATGGATCTGAGAAATAATTATTTCTTGACTAAAGAATACGTTCAACACTTTACAGATTTCAGAAGAAAAATTAGAATTTGGAATCAATAAAAAAAAAAAAAAGAAGGCGAAGAAAATAAGACATATACTATACATGAAGATGATAACCTAGTATCCTCCTTGCCCATTTTTGACCAAAAAGTACCTTGGAAAATGAATTTAGAAATTTCACCTATTAATAACACGTATGTATTTTGTATTTGTTATTCCTAAAGACGTTCTTAAGGGGGCTTATCAACATCTGTAAGAAGCATACAATTTTCCAGTATAAATAACTCGAAAAAAACGTATCCAAATGTTATGAAATTTGGTATGCATAATATTATGTGAGTAAAAAAAGGAAGCTTATATAAAAAATAGTATAAAATATTGTTTTTCATTTTTTCATAACACAAAAACGAAACACAATTTGTGGAAAATTCACTCAATATTTTCAAAAGTACTTTAAGAGACATTCAAAACGAGTTGTCGTTGAAGTCGTCAGCTTGAAGGTTAAAGGAATTATGATGAAAATAATCTCGTTTACACAATTTTATAGCTTAAAAATTAGTATTTTTCTCAATGGCATCCTCGCAAATGTTGAAATTTATCGCAAAGCATTATTTCAGATTATTTTATCTAAATGTCATTAATAGATACTGAAAGTTTAACTTTTTTTGAAGTGTTCAGTTAAAAAAAAAAATTCGACTAAGTGAAAAATTATTTTTTCATTTTCTCAAAATAGGATTTTTTCAAAATTTAAGAATTAAAAGATTTTTATTTTAAACGCCCCTTAAAATTCTCTACAAAATGATTTTTAATTCGATTAGATAGCTTAAAGATTAAGGAAGTTATCGTTGAAAAACTAATCAAATTTAGTTTTAAAAGAAATAATATTAGAAATAACTTTATTTTCATGGAGAAACCCTTGGAAAAAGATAAAAAACGGAAAATTTTAAATGGAATAACTTTTTATTTTATAGTATCAGAAATTCAAAAAATCCTCGAACATTGAAATCCATCCACTATAACTGGGTTCCGCGTAGAAAACCTAATTGCACTCTACTATGAGTCAAGTCGGCTAACAGCAATTGCAACATTTGCAACCCCCTTGAATTCATCACTTGCATTAACTTTTCTTATTTTTATGTGTATGTATTAATCTATTTGTTTTGTTTTTTTAGGAACCTAGAAACAACACCACACATAAAGAAATTATCCAAAAAGAAATTTACAATTAGAACAACTGCAAGAAAATTATTTTAAATGATTTTTAAAATATTTACAATATTTAAATGATTTTTAAAATATTTTCAAGAATTTATTAATGAATCATCAGAAACAGTATCCTAAATACCATCTATTTCGATTTTTTTGTTTATCCACAGTTTGACTTTTATTAATGGTGTGTTTACTCGTTTTTTTGTTCATTTTCGTATTCTACTTAAATTTCTGAATTATTTATATGTCTTATACTATTTCTTTTAGTAACATCATTCTTGTCTTTAAAATAGCAGGTTGCTTCAGGATATCTTACGCCTTTTCCTAACCTTGCACAAATCGAACAAGGTTTTTTTATTCATTTTGTCTATTGTCAGTTTTCAAATTTACATTATTTTTCTTTGGCCATCCATTATTATTTTTCATTATCATATGTTTACTTACTTCATTGAAAAGGTCAATTGTATCTTTAATTATTTCTCTATTTAATTTACTAAATATAAAAACTAGCCGGCCCGCTGTTATAAGATCTACTAAGGTACCTGCATCAATAGATTTTCTCATGTCAAGTAAAAGTTTTTGTTTTCATGGCATAATCCAGCAAATAATCCATCTTTGTACTTGAATAATAGTGCATATGTGACTGCGTTCCAACCTTTGTTAGCGAAAGACTCACAAAATGTCAACTTGATGATCATGAAACTGTACGAGTCCATGCATGGTTTTTTTTTTTTTTTTTATTAAGCTTTTAATCTACAAAAAGTAAATTATTAAGCTACAAAACAACAAAATAAACATGCATGAGTTATCCATAAAGAATCTTTAAAGTTCAACTTTCTTCTCATCAGATGTTATGTCAAATCTTGCACACTCTTTCTCAAAAAATTTGGTTAATTTGGTGTTGTAAAAGCGTTAATGTCATTCTATACGTACTTGCGTCTTTTATTTCGATAAGATTACAATATGATACGGAATCTGTATAAGTGGTTTGCGAAACTTTAAGCATGTACTTAATTTTATAAATGTCGTAAAAATAAACTACTAATGTATTGATTGGATAATTTAGCTTCGCCGATATGATTTAAGTATATTCCGGCGGATTTATTTATAAACGTGATGTTAAATGTTGTTAGAGTTTTTGCCAGGGTCCAGATGTTTTTCATCGAGAGTAATATTATGGTTATCCAAAGGTATTTCATTTGAAACAATGAGCTTCAGTTGGCTTAGATGATATGTTCGAAGTTTTTGTTTACTGATTCTAATAGTGGTTGTATTGTTGTTGTGTCTTTGTATTACTTTGTATGGGCCTTTATAAGATGGCATTAATTTTAGATTATGATGGCATTGGTGTTTAGCATCATACAACTTTACTAGATCGCCTTTTTTTATCGATTAGATCGACTTTCCTTTGCTTTTTTTATCGTAATAATGTTTATCTACTTCTTTAGAATAAAGTAAATTTTCTTTAGCGGCTTGTCTTATAGTTTTTGCTTTATTTAAAATATCCTGAATAAAGTAACACACAAAAATTTATTAATACAATTTATTTATTAATATTTGTTGAATAATTAACATAGAAATAATTCATATATTTTATTATTTATTGTTGTTATAGCACACGAATGTTGATTGTTGATTCGAACTTATTTCACATGTGTCTCCTTACAAGAATCTTTTTTAGTATTCTGTTCTTTGTATATTGCGCGCGATATTATATTATTTCCTAAGTCCAAAGAACCGGTTCGATACTAATCGACGCGCAAATAGTGTCCTATTGTGATCATGTGTGTCGCCACACCACCCTCTAGGCCAGAAATGAAGTAACAGTTTGTGACTTAATCTAACGAACAAAATCAAAGTCTTGCAAGTGTTCTGGAAAGTGAACACGCCGTCCTGAGCGTGTTGTCAGTGAAGTTGGAATTTGAGAGTTATCTTCCGGCGTTACGTTGAGTGATTTGGAATATTCGTCTGATTTGGAATATATGTTTTATAAAAACTATGTTGTTTCTTCGAATTATGAAAAATTTTTAGTTTCGTGTTATTATTTCATAGGAAGCTTCATAATGTTGCTGTAAGGTGCTTCTAGCTGTATCATTCCGTATCATTGCAAACGTAGAAATCGATAAGTCTTTGAATATGAAAATGCTTCTTTGAGTATCAGGATTTAACCAGCTTCTCAGCCGCAATTCACCTAACTGAGATTTTAAATTTTTTACAAAATCGGTGATATTAATGTCATTTCGGTGTTGCACGAAAAATATATCCGGGAATGCTTAATGATTCTCCATATACTAGATCGGTCGTGGTGGTTTTTAAATGATCCCTCCACGTGGCGCGAATTCCTTATAATACAAAAGGAAGCGTTTACATACAATTCTCGTTTTTATGGCACTTTAGATCTGTTTTGAGTTGCCGATGCAAACGTTAGACGATGCCGTTCGCGGCAGGATGATAGGCTATCGTTCTTAGGTGTTTTGTACCTAAGATTTTTTTAATTCTTGGAATAGTTTGGATGTAAACTGAGTACCACGATCGGTTGTTAATCTTAGTGATGAACCGAAATCGTGCGATCCAGTTAAGTAGAAATGCTTGCGCTAACGTTGTTTCTTCGATGTTTTCGATCGGAATTCCTGCTTTATCAAATATATAAATTCGATCGGATAGCCTGCTTTATCAAATGATTCGATCAAGCCATTGCAATGTTGACAAAAGTATATTTCTGTAAAATAAATTTGTTTAAAGTTTCAAATTTTAAAATGAAATTGTATTCACATTTTAAATGTGACATATAAAATAAAGTCAGGTTTATTACCTTCATCCATACTTATATTTATTTTCTGCACCCAGTCTGAATTGGTTTTTATAATTTCCAGAAAACTACGTTGCAACTGAAGCTATTCAAATATTTTCAACAAATAAAATTTCGATCAATGCCAAATTAAAGAAAAAACACTTGTTAATTTTCTGCCGCTGAGCTGGTATTTGTTGCACGCATAACCCGAAAGCAGGACATTTAAGAGTGCTCGATTGTGCGAAGCGTTGCCGTAGTTGAAACATTCAACGTAGAACATTATGCCGCTCAATGAGATTTAGTGCTGTAATTGGAAAACACAGACTATGAGTGACTATTAACGCGTGTCTTTTGTTTTCACGTTATTACGGTTTTAAAATCCGTCGGTAATTAGGTACACGGCAACAATGACGCCAGGTTTGCAGCCTTACTCAGAAATCGTTTTGAGATTTTATCGAATGCTTTTGATACATCATAGTATGTTATAAGAAATATCCATCGATAACTACCACAACTATAGATCTTGGCTCATCATGATTGACATCTTTGTCTAAATTTTAAGAGCCAATATTTTTATGTTTTTCAGATTCTCCATCTATGTGACACATTGAAAAAGGTACTGGAGTTAATGGATATGATTGAATTTAAGTAATATGTACTTTATATTTGATTGATATTGCTAATAGCTCATCAAAAAATCTCTTTTCATACGAACTTCTTGAATTTTTTGTCTAATTTTTATTTTTATTTTCCCCAGGTTGGATGGCTTGTTCAATTCTTAGAGTTGATGTAGAACATATGTGCAATTGGGAAATAAATTTCTTTCTTAACTTTTCTCTAATGTTTTCCATATTTAAGGGGGTAGATGCAATCAGAATTTTCAAAAAACCGATTTTTATTTTCGTAAAGTATAATATCTTAGAAATATTCTCTGAAAATTTTAAGTGAATCCGACAAATACTTTTTGAGTTATTCGGTAATTAGCAAAGAGTTCTCTGGCGCTCCGAAACGTTCGAGAGTAGGTAGCAAGCAGCAGCTGCAAGCGACCGGTTTTCGAATTCTATTGTCATGATTGACTCACATTTTTTATGTATATATACTTATACCTAGCTGTAGAAACATCAAACTATATATATTTACAATTTTCAGGTATAATTAGTGTTGAAAATTATTTGTTTGTTGCCAGTATGCTTTTAGTAGTTGCACTGAGCAGTCGATAGTTGTGTGTTAGAATAAATTATTTTTCAAGTTATTTTCAATAGGGCGTGATTCTAGAAAAGTTTCAAGAGAACCTCGGAACTCTCAAAATATTCGTCAGTCGCGTTCAGTGAAAATAAAAATGTATTCAATCCGGAAACAGCGTAACGTTATCAAAGTGTCCAGAGTACTATATATGTTCTAAAAAATTAATACAAAACACTGAAGAAAATGAACTCGAAAATAGCAGTACTGAATTTCGATTTATGACAATTTACATTCAAGATGTGTAGGTGGATTCAATCAGAATAATAATGAGAGCTTCAACCAAATATGTCCAAAACGATAAATACTAGTTTTAGTGTTGTACAAATTGCTTCATACATAGCTACTGGTATTTTTACTGATGGTACGAAATCATTATTGATCATAATGAATACACTAGGACTTGATTGCGGGCGTTTTTCTCATCGGTATGCCGAAAAATCCGATATTGCACGCTAATGACAACACTCGAGAAGGTAGAATGCAACGTAAACATCAAATAGATATTTGGAAGCTGCTACAACAGCTAAAAGAACTATTTTATGGCCCAGGAATAGATGACTCGGTGTAAGTAATTAAATAATATGTAATATTTTACGTAAATTGAGTTTAAAACCTTAAATGCGTTTTTCTCAAAACTATGTTTTTTGAACTGGTGACCACTGAGCTCAAAAATCGCTCGGTAGATTTAAATAACATTTATACAGCTTTTTGAAAACATGAAACATTAGCGCCTGATCGAAGGATTTTTTTCTTTTAATTTCGCTTTTTTATAAACAATTAACTGTTGGTTTTATCCCGAAAATCTGGACAAAATTTTCTGGAGGCCGCCATTTTAAAAATTTTAAAAAAAAGCTTCGATTAGGCACTAGATTATCTATTAATAAAACTAATTTTTTTTGTCTGACTGATTTTAGATAACTGGGTCAACATAAACAGCCATTACTTTTATTAATTTTTTTTTCTTAAATTTTTGTCAAGTCAAGTCGAAACCTTTTTTTCGAAACATTTCTATAATTTTACTTTCATAAAATAAAATAATTTATTTGCAAAAAAAAAAAAAATTATTAAAAATGTCATTTTTTCATGACTCTGACTACACCCAACCCCTTAATAAATAAGTAATAACTTCTTCTGATACTGATTTTCCAGTACAGATGTTAAAAATAAAATCTTTGGATAATGCTGAACTGAACAGATTTTGTAAATTTTGTAAAAGCGTCGAGAAATCTCTGAAGATGTATAGAACTTTGTCGAATGGAATGTTTTTCCAAACCTGTGGAAATATCTTTTTTCTTTTAATTCCCGTCTTATTGTAAATGTAACTAATTGCGCTTGTTCTTATATCGTGGCTTTTTCCCTATTTTTGTCGAACAGATATGAAGTTTGCAAAATGTGAAATTCCTATTAATCGTTTGGCAGTATCTGTATTGACTGTGTGTTGTAATGTTAAATCAATCGGTTGTCTTAGAAAACATTATTCGTTTGTTTAACTCCAAAAAATCCGTTTTTGAATGCTTCATATAATTCAGGATAATCCTCTTCAACTTTCAACAAATTATCACAATATTTAACTAACCATCGTAATTTCGTAATTTCGTTGATTACGAATAAAAAATAAATTTATTATATTTGGTAAAACCCATTTATAAATATTCAAGTATACAGTACTAAAATTTCTACTTAAATACAAATAATAATGTACTAAATTAATATAAGTCATGAACATTTTTTTTGTCGGTCCAAACTCTGCTTTTAATGTATGAATAACGGTTTATTTGTTTTTGCGTTAGGCGACATATTGCTCCAGAGTCTTATGAGTTCGGATACGATTTAAATATTTTACTCTCTAAGGAAAATCTAAAGTGTAATATTTTCAGTTCTAGGGCTATCATCGGATGAACGCCATTAAACCGATTACAATTTTTGCCTTCAATAAATAAATCCTGAGATTGATCCACTCGCCAATAGATCACTCTCCATCATAATTGTTGTCAAGCCACAATCATGGTTGCATCTACTTTAATTCATTTGCAATTGTTTGTCTCTGTTTTAAAGTTTCAAAATGATAGTTTTATCTGCAGAGGATAAGTTGACTGGAGTTTAGTAACAAATTTTTTGTAGAAGACTTTGATCATCTATTATTTGGCTATTAAAGCCAGCCCATACCAGAAGATTAGGAACTCTGAATGCATAAAATTACATCCAAATCAAATCAATATTTATTATAATTGTAATGTCAAATTTAGTAGCTGATAATTGACAACGATCATCGTTTGGTAATAAAAGATCTATCATCTTCGGCTTTTTGAAGTAGGGTATCAGTTCAGTATTCTTCTGCAGATTTTTCTTCTTCATTTGTTTGTGACATTATATCCTGGTTAATTATACCAACAGTGTCATGGACAATATCTTTTCCATTTCTAGTTTCAACATATCTGTCAAAATTGTCAAATGCAACACCAGTATGTAAATTTGCTTCAACAATACTCGTAATGGTTAATGATATCAATGATTTAATTTCTGCTGTTTTAATGCTAGTATTGAATACATTCATTATATCTTATGTCTTCGGCAATGGATTTAACTATCCTTTGACAATACTTTTATGTCATCTGCAATTTGTCCTACCGTATATTGAATAGCAAAAAATCGTTCAAGTTATCTGGAATGAAGCACTCACCTGCAATTGAATTTTGAACGGAAATATCGCTTGACAAAGAATTTTTTGTTATTTTAATATAGTGTTTCTGAAAAGAAGTGCCGCTTTTTGTAAAAGTTCAGACTCTTCTAATTGTTTGAATATTGTAAAATTATTAATTGTTTATTTATTTTGTTAAAATTAGAAGACAAAATTATGATTAAATGACAACAATAAATTTTTTTTTTTTTTAAATATTTATAGAATTCTATTTACAATTAGGAATGATGTAAATGCTTCAGCCAAAATTCCATGAAGACAAAATACTGTTGAAAGTAATTTCCTAAAATTTTATGACTGATACTTTAACTAAAATTAATCTTATATCTTACTCTCCTTTAAATTTTAGAGTAGTTCTACCCTGGCCACTCAGGGCTGCTAGAAGTGACTTTTCATTTTTAGAAGGTATAGAGGATTTACTATGAAAAGTTTCACGGCATTTGAAATGACTAAGGAAAATTGGTCACTGGTTCTTAGTCTATATATATTCTTTTTATTTGATCTACATCAAACGATTACAAAGTTAATATAAAATTTTTTTTGAATATTTAATTTCATGAATTACAAACAACTTAATTATTTGAATTGAATTTAATTATTTGATTTGAAAATTTAAATAAGTTTTCAAAGTTAATCAATTATTCTAATGCAATGCAAATACGATAAAACCATTTTTATGCAAGACAACGACCATATACAAGATAAGAACCTTATTATAAAACACATGTTTTCATATATACTCAGAGATGGTATTACCGTCCACGCAGCGAAAGGTCATCAGTTTCCTGTCTGTTTTACCGATATAGTCTGATCTGTATTAATAATCGTAGTCAATAGAACCATACAGTCGCTTTAGGCACATCGCACATGAGGTGATTTGCGAGAAACCGGCGATATCATACATATGATTTGCTTATGGAAACCAATTTATAGTCGCACACGACGTGATTTTTGTGATTTGAAATCATACATGTGATAAAAAAATCCTTGTAAAAATGCTTCGTTTTTAAAATCATATGGGCAACTTTTTTTTATTCTTGTTTATACAGTCATATAAATCAATGTTTATGACAAAGATAGC
Organism: Chrysopa pallens; assembly: GCA_020423425.1. NCBI lineage: Eukaryota > Metazoa > Arthropoda > Insecta > Neuroptera > Chrysopidae > Chrysopa > Chrysopa pallens. Next base: position 22,979,778 of record CM035596.1, read on the forward strand.
TATATGTATTACAGAAAACTATTTTTGTTTTACTATCATATAAATCCATGTATATGACAAAGATAGTTATTTGTATTATAGTTAAATATTATTATGGTCATATTTAAAAATAAAAACTTGTCAATGCTTGTTTATTTACAAACAAAAAAGTTTGTAACAACATACATTATTAAATGATTCATAATTCTGTTTTTAGTTTCTTTGCGTAGTAATCTTTTATTTATTAATGGATATTAAAAAATGAAGTGTATTTTAAATACAATAATTGTACAGTGGCTGTAATCTGTGTCTATTCTTATAACATAAAACAAGTTATGGTAACAAATAACAGAGTTAGTTTTTTTAAATATTGGATATAAGATTAAGCATCAATATTTGAACTACTTTAATCATTAGCATCCATAAAACACTCTAATATCTATACAGTTATAAATATATATATATATATATATATATATATATATATATATATATATATATATATATATATATATATATATATATATATATATATATATATATATATATATATATATATATATATATATATATGGTTAAGTCAGAGTATATTAGTATTAACCCATTCAGTCTCCCGTTCGTCATCAAGATAACTGAAAAACGACAAGAGACGGGTAGTTGAACTTTTGGTGTCATATTCTGGACTAAAAGTCTAAAAGTGAGTCTAAGTTCGTAAATGAGCAAAATCGGTATAATGAGATAATTAGATCCATGACCCAACTTAACCATAAAAAAAGATTCAAAACGATAATTGTTTGGTTAAAAACAAATTTGGAAAACGGTTACCCTAAAGACCGTCCCTACATCTTCCCGCTAATGTCATAGCTAAGCACTTAAAATTTAACATATTACAGCTTTGATGTTAAAAAAAAACACTGGTTGGCGGCAATCGACGTGTTGTTGTCGGTCAAACCGTCAAACCGTTTAAAAATTATTTCCAAAAAACCACTTTTGAAAAAAAATTTTTTTGTAGTTTTTTAAAAATTTCTCGAAATCTACCGGTCCGAATCGGTCCAAACTCAAAGATAATCTAAGTTTGGTAAAACTCTTCAGAATGACGTTTGGTGAGCTCGATTCGGTCAAGCCGTTTCAAAGTTATAAGCGATTCACATACTTACACACACATGCACACACACACACACACACACACACACACACACATACATACATACACACGGAGTGACATACTCAGGATACATACTAGGACCTTAAAAGGTCGAGATCTGATGAGAACTAAATTTTTGCAAAACGGGGTAAAACCTATAACTTCTCGATTTTAGAAAATTTTCAATTTTCTAGCGGGAAGTTAAATAAAATGTATGAACATTTTTCGGAATGGTTATATTCGCCACAGTTTAAGCTAATTAACAGATTTTGCCAATTTACGAACTTAGAGTCACTTTTAAGATCCAGAATATGACACCAAAAGTTGAACTAGCTATCTCTTGTCGTTTTTTAGTTATCTTGATGACGAACGGGAGACTGAAATGGGTAAATACTAATATACTCTCACTTATATATATATATATATATATATATATATATATATATATATATATATATATATATATATATATATATATATATATATATATATATATATATATATATATATATATATATATATATATATATATATATATATATATATATATATATATATATATATATATATATATATATATATATATATATATATATATATATATATATATATATATATATATATATATATATATATATATAATTATAACCTTATATATATATGATATAATTTGTAAGACGAAATGCGAATTTCAAATGGCTTAAAGTATGATCTATTATAATCTATATTATTTATTACTTGATGTATTTCATCTTTTAAGACACTGTATATACATATTTTATTATTAGTAAACAAACTATGTATTACACATTCTTCAAGAAGCGTTACAAAGTCGGAGCAACTTCTGTTGCTCCGTGTGCGACTAAGGCACATCGCACATGAGGTGATTTGGGTGAAATCGGCGAAATCGCCGATATCGGCGATATCACCGATATCAGCGATATCACAGCATTTTAGTCGCACACGGAGCAACAGAAGTTGCTCCGACTTTGTAACGTTTTTTGAAGAAGGGGTACTACGTAGTTTGTTTACTAATAACAAAATATTTATATACAGTGTCTTAAAGGATGAAATACATCAAGTAATAAATAATATAGGTTATAATAGATTATACTTTAAGCCATTTGAAATTCTCATTTCGTCTTACAAAAACGACAAGAGATAGCTAGTTGAACTTTTGGTGTCATATTCTGGATCTTAAAAGTGACTCTAAGTTCGTAAATTGACAAAATCGGTATAATGGGCTAATTAGATCTATGATCCAACTTAACCATAAAAAAAGATTCAAAACAAACACAAAAAACTTGTATGAACATTTTTCGGATATAATAAGAATCTGTTATTTAGCTTAAAATGTGGCGAATATAAACATTCCGAAAAATGATCATACATTTTTTTTTTAATCAAATAATTATCGTTTTGAATCTTTTTTTTATGGTTAAGTTGGGTCATGGATCTAATTGTCCCATTATACCGATTTTACTCATTTACGAACTTAGACTCACTTTTAAAATCCAGAATATGACACCAAAAGTTCAACTACCTGTCTCTTGTCGTTTTTCAGTTATCTTGATGACGAATGGGAGACTGAGATGGGTTAATACTAATATACTCTGACTTAACCATATATATATATATATATATATATATATATATATATATATATATATATATATATATATATATATATATATATATATATATATATATATATATAAAGTGTTTTTTGAATGCTAATGATTAAGTAGTTCAAACATTGATGCTCAATCTTATATCGAATATCTAAAAAATTTACTCTGTTTTACCTTAACTTGTTTTATTTGTTTAATGTGATTAGAATAGATACAGATTATAGCCACTGTACAATTACTGTATTTCTACAGTTCATTTTGTAAACATATTAAATAATAAAAGAATCAATAAATATAATATTTTTCAGTAATAGTATAAGATGGATTGGCTTAATTTTATAAAATAAGTCTAAGTTCATTTCTGTTTATTTACTCTGTTATTGAAATGAATGAAATTAATATTGACGCTTGAAAAGTGTTATAAATTAGTTTATAAACACTTGCAGAACGTCATTACGGCCAAAATGAAGAAATGTTGTATCTATTGCAACGTTGCTACAACAATTAAGAGACGTATACCTAGAGAAAGAGGTTTTTCCCTTTTTGCTATCCACAAACAATAAATATGTCTAGAAATTTTTTAGGTTGAGCATTTAACTGAGTAATACTATAGGTGAAAGCTCTTATGTATTTGACAACGTTGCTTACGAATGTAAAATTACATACGATTGTTGTCGCATCATGATGGAATTCTTACGATTTCAGTATTTGATTATACATATCTTACACAGTGCGATTTCGTACATGTAATTTTCTTATGGAAAGTAATCTCTATCCGTATACGACACAACACTTGCAACAATACCATATATGTGATAAAAGTATAGCATGTATTCAAAGATATACATATTGCAGGATAATATAAGCATTTACTTAATACTCGCTACTCTTCGTTCCTTTTCTTTAAAGCATATGTATGTATATAAAAAAAATTTATGATCTGTTTTATAAGATGCGCCTATTAAGCCTGTTCTATATGGTTCAGGACATCAATCTAACCTTTCTTTTTTGTATATAAACAAGCATTGACAAGTTTTTATTTTTAAATATTAAACATAACATTATTTAACTCTCTATCTTTGTCATAAACATTGATTTATATGACTGTATAAACAATAATAAAAAAAAGTTGCCCATATGGTTTTAAAAACGAAGCATTTTTACAACGATTTTTTTATCACATGTATGATTTCAAATCACCAAAATCACGTCGTGTGCGACTATACATTGGTTTCCATAAGCAAATCATATGTATGATATCGCCGATTTCACGCAAATCACCTCATGTGCGAAGTGCCTATAATGCTGTGATATCGCTGATATCGGCGATTTCGCCGATTTCACCTAAATCACCTCATGTGCGATGTGCCTTAACCTTTAATAATCAACATCATATTATTTTATAGAATATATCATGTTTATGTCAAACAAAGAAAAACTTTTATTATAATCGTTCTAATAAACTTTAGTGTATTTTATAAGTTAATGTCGTGAAGTATGTAAATAATGACAATTTAAAGAAGTTTATTTTGTAATAAATTATTTTAAATTAAAAAATAGTTACAATGTTGAAATTTCGTTTATCAAATATATAAACATGAACTAAATTCTGTTGAAAATAATGATAAAGTTGTTAATGGAAATACTTGTAAAACATAAAATAAATGTGAAATTTTTTAAAAAACAATATGTTATAAATTTATTATTAAATAATTATTTTAAAAAAAATATTGCTGTCATTAAACATTTGTTTATAATATTCATAAAAGAAAACTATGTATGTGGAAAAACTAGAAACTTCGTATGTTAAAAATTGTGTTGTTTATTGTTTCAAATATTCATGTAATATAAAAAATTGTATAAATAATGTTTATACTATTAATTAATACAAATAACAATAAAAATTGAAGTTTACATGAAATTATGAAATGGAAGTTAGTACTTGTTCCCAAATAATAATGAATTAAGGATTACCAAATTGTATGGACGATAATGATATTCGTAAATAAATAAATATATAAGAAATATACTATAAATTAATGTGTAAAAATTAGTTTGGTTCATGGAAAAATATCTTTAAAAGAAATTACGGAAAACAAAATATAGAAAAGAGAAACTCAAATTATATGAAACTTTTGAAATAATTAAAAGAATTTTGAAATAACGATGAATCAAGAAGACCATACTCATTAGTTAATTATTTATGTGAAACACATTATACACGTTTAAGTGTGGTTTGGCGCGTTCCTGAGTTGCATTATCAATCATTGTTCCCAGAAAATTAGATTTTTTCCATTATTCTTCTCAGTCATTCCGGATCCGTTGTAAAGATCGGAATGTACATTTAATATTCATATTAAAAATTATACTTAAAAAACGAGATTATTTAAATGTGAAGACATAATGAAGCCACGATTATTCCAAATAAAATGTGTATTTCAATTAAATTACAATTTTCGGAAAATGAAGTTCTGAAATCAACACCATCAATTTTTTGAGAAATTTTTCTCATAGATCACATACCATTGCTAAGTGTAACAAGTAAAATTAATTGACATCGAAAAATTTTGTGTGTTTTTTGTTAATCGTTGATACCCCTTTTCTGTTGTTATTTTGAAAATTTGTTCAGTTTAAGAAAAATTTTTTGTTTTGTCTTCGATTTGCCTTTCTTGAAATAAAATGAATTTTGAATTTTTCCTATAAATTTTCCAATATTTTAGACTGGAGTCATATCTTGGCAGTACTGTTGTTCAGTTTGTGATACTTAATTTGCGCCCGAATGCTGTATATTCGGTAACTCCATAACTGGTTATATTTAAATAATTGATATCAGTTAACAATATTTATTTGGATCTACGCTGAAATTATTAAAAATCTTCAATTGTTATTTGTTAAAACTTCTTACTTACAAGAAAAAAATTAACTGTAACACTCGAATTAGCCGAACTTGCCCTTGCCCGACCGATAAAAATCAAATTATTACAATTGTTTTTCTATAGTAAAAATGATACCATGCCATTTAAAATTGTGTTCTGTATTACAAAGAGTAAAATGGAAAGCAGAATAAACTTATTAAAATGATTTAGCTGAGAATGATTTAAATGAGTTTTCATTTATACTACTTTCTCATTTAATGATAAATTCTCATAAGGTTCATATTTAGACAACAGATCATAATAAGCAGATAGCAGTGTTTTAGCTTTTTTATGTGTGCGTATTTGAGCCTTAATTTTGTTTTAAGCAAACTTGTCTTCTTGATCAGAAGTATTACTTTCTCCAGAAGTATCTTCTATTCTTTTCTCTCTTGGTCTTAGGTTTCAATATTAATCTATACCAATTTTGGCTAACTAATAAGTTTATTTTTTCTCTTGTTCGTATACTTTTTCTTTTAGCATTTCATTTTCAATTTTTAATTCTTGTTGGTTTTCCCGTATAACTTCTGATATATTTTACTCTTTCATCCGTTATATCAATTTTCTTGTTTAGTTCCCGCATTTGTGAGAGGATCTCATCTAATTTAGCATCCATTTTTTGTGTCGATTGTTTTTCTTTTTAAATGTGTTTTATTTATGAATGTAAATATTATTTATGTTTGTTATTTTTTGTTTATAAACAACAGTTTTTGGCTCTTGATATTTTTTTATTATTGTTTTTTTTTTTTTTTCATTTTTTTATTTGTTCATATTTAGAAATTTTTGTACTTTATTTAATATTCAGCTACACTGTATTATCGATAATTTATAAATAGATAGCCAGACACTTCCCTAGTAGATGGCGTTTCGCGCAGATGACATTCGCATTTTAAGCTTATTGGTTAAGTTAATTGATTTTTTATTTAATATATAACTTTTTTATTAACGGCTTTTCTTTTTCCAGATTTTTTTTATTTATTTCAATTTTCCACTTTACCCTCTTATTATTTATACCACTATTAATTTATAGTTCGTTCAAAATAGCACTTAAATATCAATTTATTTAGTATCAGTTTTTACTACGTATTCACTAAGTGTTTCACCACTCGGAACATCGCCATTAGAGATACGAATTGTAAAAGAATCCATGGAATTTTCTTGACAATTTTTGATGACTGGTGTTATATCATATACGGAATTTAAATTTTCATTATCTACACCTTGTATTAAAATATATATAAGGTGTAGGTGTATAAAAATATTGAATAAATTCACCATCAAGTGTTTCAAGTTTAAAATCAAATTAAGGGAAATTTATTTTTGATTCTTCACAAACGTACAACATATTTTCTTGATTAAAAATGCATAACAAATTTTAATTATTTCCTTTGAAACTGCTTTCCATGGCATTCTTCTTTTTTCTTGATCAGTTCGTTCTTCGGTACGTATATTTGACCATGGTGCATCTTTCTTAATTATAAATATCTTAAATGTGTTTGCATGCTTAATTTTCATATTTTAAAACTCACAATACACAATATTTGTTCTGGATTTTTTCGATTTATCCACTTGTTTCGTATATTTTTAAAAGTGTGTATAAAATCGTGCATACAAAAATTATTTTATGTATGAAAACCTTCCAATTGTCAATTTTTTATATAACATTCGGTTGATTTTGTTGTTATCCGTTATGATGACAAAATCTCAAAACCACAGTCTTGTATAAAATCTATTAAATTTTTTACTATAGGAACCATCTGTTCTTCAACTATATTATTAATGGGCAAAACCTTGAAAGCTTGAAATCTTCTTTAAATCTTTCAAATGTTGAAGTAACCATAAATATCATAATAGTTCTTGGTATTTCTTATATTAAGAGTAAGGCAATTTTTGCTGTACAACTCAAAGATATTGTTTATTGTTTCCAGCATCGTTTGGTGAAACGTGTAAAGAAGATTGATTATAAATGTTGTTCATATCTTTTATGAGGCAAATTAAGAAAACTTGAGTTGAAACAGTTTACTGATACCATGTACTGTTTATTTTTCTTAAGTGATCAATAAATATATCCAATTATTTACCGTATAGAATTTACCGCAATCTGTTAAATTGAGTTTTGAAATATTTTTATTTTTCAAGTTCTCAAAATTACCAATGTTTTCCAATTAAAATTTTACAATCAATTCATTTTGTCGAATTGCAATTTATTCTCTTCATTTTTCTGGATCGGCTCGTTTAACTGTTATGGTTGGCTGTGAATGTTTCGCTACATTAGAAAAAATTTCTAGGTGTACATTAGACACCAATTGAGGATGTTGAAACAGTAACTTTTGAGTTCCTCTATGGAGTCTAAATATTATCGTGTCTTATTATTTCATCATCTCTAAAATATTTACAACAAAAAACTGAACTATGGGTAACTTCCCAATTGCTTCTTGGATTAGATCGAAACCACCGACTTTTAAGTTCTCCATTCTTTGATGTGAAATGAAAATGTTTGGTACGACTCGGTTGTTAATTCTGAATCGTAGTTAAAATTACAACCAAGGACGCAGCATTTATATGGTATCTGAAAATAAATATTCTGCATATAAATATATGTAAAAAAATATTCTAAATTTTTAGTTATTACATTTTGGTATATTGTAGAAAAAGATTTTGATCAATTATTTAATGAATGTATTGCCATATCCTGTAATTGGCACGACAAATCAGTGGTTTTATTGGCAGAGTCGCTGTCACCAGAGCATTTGTTGGGTAAAAATTCGAAATCCTTTTCAAATCAGAGTATCTTTGGATTATTCAGAATCAAGTCAATAGAATTTCCGCTGTCCATCTATTGAAAATGAATCAATGTCCAGTAGAATACTATGTCCAATAATCTGTTAATGACTTGATAGTAGTAAAATAATTAAGTAATTTAATATTTGATGAGAAAAGTTCACTTTTTTAATAACAATTGACTTTATGAAAAAAATATAAGTTTTATTGAAAATGATAAATTAATATTAAATACAATTAAATTTACAAAATTATTAATTATTAAATCTTTTAATTATTAATATGTAACCAATCTTAAGTTAACGTGAACTCAATCTATTAGTGCATTAAAGATGGTACTGATTATATAGTCGATTATTGCTGAGCATTATTGATTATTGACATCAATGATCCAGGTGTTCAATGCAGATATTCTGGATTTTACAGTATAAAGATTTTTATTTAATAATGAAAAAATATAAAATGTAAAAGGCAGGTTTCTGATAGGAAAATACAAGAATTTTTTTGTATTATTTATTTATCATCACAATTGAAGTTATCTCTAAATTAATTTTAAAATTAATATATTTTCCTTAAAAGAAAATAACTTTTCTTTGCATTAAAATCAATCGGAAGATATTCACCACTTTTAAAAAAAATGTCAATAAATCACACAAATACACAATCAAATGAGAATTGACATTTAATTATTGACTTACCAATATCATAAATATAAGATTATATACTTAAAACAAGTCGCAACACTACCCAGACAGGAAAGTATGACGGGCCCAAGCTATGCTCAAGATTGACTAAACTCTTCGAAAGTCTGGACCAGCCTTGTAAACCAGTCGTGGCCCATCCTTGGTAAAAGGCTGCAGTGATAACACTGTCGTCGCCTCATGTGGTAATTAAAACAAGTCGCACCACTACCCAGACAGGAAAGTATGACGGGCCCAAGCTATGCCCAAGATTGACCAAACTTTTCGAAAGTCTGGACCAGCCTTGTAAACCAGTCGTGGCCCATCCTTGGTAAAAGGCTGCAGTGATGACACTGTCGTCGCCTCATGTGGTATTTCATTGTAGTATACTAATTCAGCCAACTCATGGTTCTGAGCTTTTTTGGCGGCTTCGTCGACCAAAACAACAATTAATGAATGTATTGGCTATTTGGTTTGATTTTATTCCAGAAATATTGAAGCGTATTAAAAAGTAAATGATTGCTAATACGGTTACGGAAATTCCAAAAACTTTTACATAATGCAAGATAAAATTTTCATATTGTATGAAGAAGGGTTTATTTTATTCTTGTTATAGTTGCTCGTCAAATTGATTGAGACGATGCTGTGCGTATTTAAGTTCATCCAGGTCCAGATAAGTTAACTTTACAGGATGCAGTACATACAATTTTAACATGGTTTCGTTGAGTCTGTTTGTTTCTCAACAGTCATCTTCAGGTAAGCCAATGTCTAGAATGAAGTCTTGAAAAGTTGAGTTTAGTATAAGCGTTTTGGATTCTTGAGTTGTTTTTTTTTTTTTTTTTATAAAGCGAAGGAAATTCTTTTACGGTTCTCTCAGGCAGAGATGGTACTGAGTACTCTAGGATGCACACTTAGATCTATGATATCCTTAGCTGACTGCGAAGATGCGGAGACCAAATACCCCGATATGAAACCGTAATGTTCATGACTGAGACATTAGCTGGTTCCACGGAGTATTCACCCGGTACAAACTCTATAAGATTTAGTCTGTTATATGCATATTTAAACGCTTAACGCTGATGAGATCGATCCAAAGAATTTCCTACAACCTGGGTATCAATCACCATTACCCGACGTTCCCGAGCAACGATGATATTCGGTCTTCTTTAGTCCTGATTGGTATGGAAACCGCGTTCATATAGCACGTCCCAACCCACTTGCCTTAGGTCTGCGGCTGCGATACCCTATCGTGACGCGCAGCAGTGTCCCCATGGGTACGAAATCAGCTCTGAATCACATGATGTGTAATCTCGGAAGACAAGCAACCGGCCCGACATCTGCGATCAAAGGTGCGACCCCTGGAAGTGCGTGCACGCGTAGGGATGCTGTTCGCTCGAATATGGTGAAATTGAACATTGTCGTGTCTGGTGAGGTTGGAGGAATGGCGCACGACCCAGTCCGAAGACGAGAGAACGTGGCGCGAAGCCTTCAGACCACCACCATCAACAGAACTTTGAAGCGCCTTTACCAAGGTGTTATTCACAATCCTTTTCGAAGTCATCGAAACGCCATTAGCTCTCCGAGCACGCATACACCACTCGCGCTGATCAGCGATCAGACGTGTCCGTTCCAGGGATTCTAGCTGCGACTTACGCATGAGTGGAATGCACCATCTTAAACAAGCGATACCAAGTCCTCACTGCTTAACAAGTGCATGGAAGTATGCGGTTTTAGTATCTTTTGGGAGTCTTAGCCAGAGACGAACATACTTTCTAACCTGATTATTCCATGGTTCATTACTTTTTTTACATCCAAGATTAAATTTACGCAGTACTGGTGATTGTCTGACAAATAATTGAAACACGTGTTCCAAATGATCATTTATCATTTATGTTTTTGTTGTAAATTTTTCATTTGATTCATTTATCGTTTATGTTAAAGGTTTAAGCATGTTTGTATTGTCGTATTGTTTAATAATGTAATATCATATACTTCAACAATATCATCATCCAATGGTTCTTCTTTATAAATTCGGGCAAGACTAAGGCTTTAAAGTAATTTCGTTCTCATTTTTATTGTAACTGCAATTTCAAGTTTATTTTCATTTGTTGAAAATAAATAAAATCTACAACAAAAATTCAATTTCCAACAACTGCATAGGCTTCTGCTCGGATATTTCATGTAAAATGCCATTCCGATTCATATATTTCTTCTTGTAGCGATCGGTCATTTGGTTAAACCTCGTCTAATTCATATGCGATCCACGCAGGCAGAGATGGTACTGAGTACTCTACAATGCACACCTAGATCTATGTGGCCTTCAGCTGACTGCGGCGACCAAATACCCCGATATGAAACCGTAATGCTCGTGACTGAGACATTAGCAGATTCCACGGAGTATTCAGCCGATACCAATTCTACAAGATTTATACGCTTTACGCTGATGAGATGGATCCAAAGAACACTCATCTCCTACAACTTAGGTATCAATCACCACTACCCGAAGTTCCCGAGCAGCAATGCTATACGGTCTTCTTAAGCCCTGATTGGTATGGAAACCGCGTTCATATACCACGTCCCGACCCACGTGCCTTAGCTCTGCGGCCACTTATTTTTAAAACTAGACTGTTATGTATATTAATACATGTAGTAATAAAATTGCAACGCCCGACAATCTCTATTGGAAGTTGCTGTAAAATAAAGAAACGATAATTAATGTTTCTTCTTCAATTTGTTGAATCAATGTTTCTTTATACAATATTATTTTATTTTTATAATTAATTAAATGCAAATGTCATCATTTTTGATTGACTTACATCATAGTTGATTTACATGATTTTTAAAATGATACCTGTTTTACCGACGCTTAAGCGCGGTAAAATTTATATTAAAGGAAATACTTTTTCTTTACATATGCCTCCTTAAATTAAACATTTCCCCGGAATTTTCCTCAGTATACAGTTAGTATAAATTTTATTAAAACTCTTCATCTGTATCTTCCACTTCTTCTGCTTTTTTTGTAACAACTGGAATGAATTAGTTGTAATATGTGAAAAAAATGTGATGCCGACTTCTTGTGACCTGTTTGAATTTTGTATATTGAGCCTGAAATTTTCTCTAAAATCTTGTATGATCCAATTCGCAATTCATCTAATTTCTTTTTGTTCAGTTTATTCTCATTCTCAACATATACCAAATCTCCGACTTTTATTCTTAAGTTAATTCTATTTTGATCAAATAATCTTTTGTTATAATAGAGGTAATAGAATTTTGATATTTTGTTATAGTAGAGGTAATAGTATCTTCAGCTGCTTTTGTGTTTTGTCTCTATCCCAGTTACTTCCAAGATTTTCTTTTTTAAGTTCATTTTGGTAAAATAGTAACATCCGTACCATATAATATGTATTTGGGTGCCAATTTTAAGACTGCCTGTTCAGTTTTATTGTACTTGTTTACGCACTCTTAAGCTATAGTTGTCCAAACTTTATTATTTTTTTTTTTTTCATGGATTGTACACCTTTTTTTATTTACAAGGGTTAGATTTAGCCTCTCATTTAAGCCATTTAAAAATGGCGTATTTACTGCTGTAAATATATTGATTTTTCTTCCAAGAATAATTTGAATTCATTCGAATTTATTCTTGGATACTGGTCGGTAAGCACCATTTCAATATTATCTATTTCTGTGCTTTTTGAAACCAGTTTTATGAAATCAGGTGCGCTCGAGTTTTAGGTTACTATAAATGCTTATCTGTTGAAGTGGTCTACTAATAAGTGTAAATACTTTTTTGTTGATCTGGAACCACCGAAACCACCAATAGTGTCTTTAGATACTTTTTCAACTGGTTTTGTGGCTGGACCCAATTGTGACATTAGACCATATATATGTTGGCCTCTTGATTTGTTTTTAATGCAAAATCACAGCCGGTGCAAGTTTTTTTTATGTTTTTTGTTAAATTTTTCGCTGTGTAATGAGGACTTAACATCTTTTGTATTTGTTCAATTCCATAGAAATGGAACGGCATTTGAATTTTTCCAAGGCGTTCCTTGCATTTAGTGTAATCGCGATCTGAGTCGCAATGTACACTGATTGTTGTGGCACTGAAAGTGAACCTGACGGTCCCAGTAGTTGCCGCTTAAATTACATATTCCACTTTTTGGAAGCTGGTAAGAGCCATGTGGACTACAATCGGGCTAGGCTTCTTATTCCGACTTGTTGGCCCGAATTTGTTGTCGGCGATATCTATTAGTGGTCCATATTTGTTGTGGACCTCAGTTGCCAATTTCATGTTGGACGGTGCATCGTTTGTTGTATTCCTGCTCCGTTCCCTTGATGGAAAAGGCCGGAATTCTTCCTTCATTGGTGTTGGTGCTGATGATGATGATGATGCTGTTGGTGTTTTTAATGTTGATTTTGATGATGTTGGTGTTGTTGATGTTGATGCTATTGGTATCGCTGCTTTTGATGGTATTGCCATTTTCAAATTAAGACCCCAATATTTCATTCTATCGCTGGTCATTAATTTTACATCTTTTATAAACATGTATGTTACTCTTCCTTTTTCGCTCGTACTCCGTCTGTTGTCATTTCTCAATTGCTCTTTCGCCAATTGTCTTAATAGTATCATTTTCATCAAGTCGTCTATTTCGTCATTGTTCACAAAATCTATATTATTCATAATTATACCTCTTTTAACTTCGTAGACGTTGGCCATTCTTAAACATTCTAAGTCCCAATGGAGACTACCAGCCAGAACTTGTATAGCCTCCAATGAGACCGTTCTACATACGTTTAAGCATCGATGCAGAACTACACGCTGTGCCATACCCAAAAATCTTCTTATATATTCATATTGCACGATTTCGTACCATATACTTGACCCATATAGCGCACATGCTTCGAATAAACCTTTTAATAAAATTCGTATAGCTTTTCCTTTAAAACCCCAACATTGTCACAAGACTCTTCTTAGGCCACCAATTACTCTTGACATTTTCTCGTAGCAGACTAATATACTCTTTAAAGCTCGTACGCTCTCCTACGCATATTCCTAGATAATTAACAATTGTGACCATTTTTACATACATATTCTCACCTCTAAAGTGAATACGTAATCTTCTATCCGCATTAAATTTTCCTTTCATTAGCATAGCTACCGTATTATTATTAGAAACTTCCACTCCCATTTTGTTTCCCCACTCATAGACTGGTATCATACCTAAATTTACCTTTCATTCTAGTTCTAATCTCGAGTCACCTTCCAACATTAATAATACCATTTCCAACATGAAAATCAATATAAAAATAAAATTATTTTTTTATCAGTTACAAAACAAAATAAAATCTCTTATGCACAGGTATAAAATAAAATTTTATCGCTGAGCAGGTATCGACTAGCAGTGTTGTCGGTATTAACACTTAACATCCAATCTGTTTGATGAAGTGTTGTGTACACTTTTTCAATTCAAATTTTCAAATTAATAATTCTTTATTTTCATCAAAAAATATATATAAAAAATATATATCGGCTTATAACTATAGCACCTAGCCTAAGCTTTATCTATAATACATCATCTTATATACTCGTTACATCGAGATTACAATTTTTCATTACATCGTTTTAATAAAATGGAAAATTAAAAAAAAAAAACCATTTGAAAATACTTAACCTATGTGGATGGATAGGCCATCCCTAAAACTAGCTTAACCTGTAAGTTAAAGAAAAGAAAAAGAAAAAGATACTATATACAATTAAGATTACACCGGAACTAGGTGCAATCGACATCGTGTGGCATGGGAAATCTTTTCCTAAAAAGCAGCATCCTTGGGTCAAATTGACCCAGTTTGCTGATTTCTGGGAATGGATTGTTGCGGGAAGATTGGAAAAAGGATTTTGAGGTGGAAAGGATAAAGTTTAGAATAGTTGGGTGTCCAGTTTCGCGGTGGAGAGCTTCGGACGGAAATCTTAGGGGTTTTTTCGAGATGACTCGAAGGCAACGATTTTGGAATTGCTGCATCTTCGTGATGAGCGAATATGCAACGTTAGTCCAAATAGGGGCTGCGTACGTGAGTACTGGGCGGATACATGGCTTGTAGAGTCGATGCTTTAAACGTTCGTCCAGTTTACTCTTGGGGCTGAGTAGTGGGTACAATCCTCCAAAGGATGCGTTTCCTAGGGCCAGGCGCCTTTTTGCGTTCTGTGTCCAGTTCAACTGCCTTTGGAGGATTACACCCAGATATACAACACTATGAGTTTGCTGGATTTGCGTGTTAAACATCTTCAATCCAAGCGCGTTTGTTGAAAATTTATTCTTTCGAGTGAAGAGAATAGATTGGGTCTTTATAGGGTTAATTTTTATTTTCCATGACTTGAAATAGTTTTTAAGGATGGTTAATCGGGATTGAAGGCAACTCGAAACTTGTTTCGGTTGCCATGAGGAACAATAGATGGCCGTGTCGTCGGCAATGAGAGCTGTTTCGGTAGCTCGATCCCACGGGATATCGTTGATGTAGTATAAAAATAGGCGGGGTCCAAGCAAGGAGCCTTGAGGGGTGATCAGGGTTTCGGCGTTCAGATACTCTTTAAATAGTTTCCAGTCTGCTTTCTCGAAATCCAGCCGGGTCTGCACAGTTGTAGCACCCTTCATTTCACCTAGGGTGAAAGTGATCGGGCGATGGTCACTGTGCAAATCCAAATGAACATCTAAGTCTGACAGAAGGTCACAGTTTTTGAGTATCGTTAGGTCGATGGTTTGAGGTGGGCGGGAAACAGCATCGGGGTAATAGGAGGGTTCGTCTGGGTACGCAACAATGAAGTAACGTTTCAGAGACTGCGCAAATAGCGCGTTGCCGTTTGCATTATTGGATGTACAATTCCAAGAAGTGTGACGCACATTGTAATCTCCCATGATCACAGCGCGATCATGGGTTCTCACAATACGATCAATATCCCTTCCTTTTAGGAGTCTATCTGGGGGGTTGTATAAAGATGTGACTTTATAACTACCACAATTAGCCGAGATAAGAACGGAGGCGGCTTCGAGACTGCCGTCTTCGGGAGGCAAGATACAATGTTTGACATCGTGTCTAACAAATAAGGCAACCCTGCCAACATTCCTGGCGGCGCGGTCACGGTGATAGGTAAAGTATCCAGGGATACTTATTTTCTTATCCGGCTTTAACCATGTTTCGCTGATGGTTGCAACATTGATCCGATGCTGCTCTAGGAATGAGTGAAGCTCGGGTGATTTGCGTTGGAGACTTTGAGAGTTCCATTGCAAAAAGCGAATCTGGGATCTAGTTGAAGAGGGATGAGATATCATTATCGAATAAATGATTCGTCATCTCGAAAAACTTGAAGAGTTTTTTTTGGTTTGAATTACATAATTTCCACGCGGCCTCTACTTTCAGGTTTCCTGAAAGTAGATCCTGAGTTTCAGGAGGTCCATGAAATCAAGGGGTTTAGAACCACCAGTTTCCAATGGAGGTGGAACTGGTGAAGATTCTATATCCTCGAAGAATGGGCGTTGACCTCTTTTGGACGAGGAAGGGCCGGGAAATCCCTGGCCTTGAATAATGATGGGCGGCCTTGCGCCTCGCTCCTGCTGCTCGGAATGCTGTTGCTGCCACCCGAGCTAAACAATCCATGGAACTTTCCGGATGCGCCGCGCCGCAGTTGCAGCACTTTGCAGGCTCCGACCGTGGGATCTCGCATTTGCTTGAAGCGTGGTTTTTGCCACACTTCACGCAACGTACGGATCCACGACAGTTTCGTGAACCATGTCCGTAAAGTTGACAACGGTAGCACTGTACAGCACAAGGATGCCTTGGGCTTGCGTCCCCTTTGCAAATTGTACAAGGCGAGACACCCGTAAGCTCTCGCCTTCTACTTTTGAAAGTAGCATGACCTTTTGTGGATTAAGGCCATGCTTTTTTAAATCTTCGACCACCATGTCGTCTGAATGGTGGCGCATAGTTCCATGAAGGACGTATTTCGGTTCAACGTCCTCTTTTGTTCCGTAGAAATGGAACGGCATTTGAATTTTTTCAAGGCGTTCCTTACATTTGGTGTAATCGCGATCTGAGTCGCAATGTACACTAATAGTTGTGCATGCATGTTTGTGCATCGTGATTGTTTGTTTTCCTGCTTCTTTTCCTAGGTTTGACAGGCTGGAATTCTTCGTCCATTGGTGTTGGTGCTACTGCTGATGCTGCTGGTGATGATGATGCTGTTAGTGTTGATCCTGATGATGATGATGCTGTTGGTGTTGATGTTGATATCTTTGATGCCATTGCCATATTTTTTGGTTTTGATACCACCGCCTTCCCGGCGGTGGGCGCCATTTTCGGTTGGGATTCCAATCTAAAAATTAGAAAAATAACACATTAAATTTAAATAAAATTTAAACAAAATGCCTAGATAATTTAAAAAATACTTAATCATTGTAGAATATACAAAATGTAAATACCACAATTCAAAAAGTATATTGTAAATTATTTTTTATTTTTGTACTGGTACAAACAAATTCAAACAACAAATAAATTTGTTATTTAGAACTTGTCTGAAGCAGGTAAAAATAAGAAAATCAATAAAAATCAAATTTTGTGATCAGTTAACAAAATAAAAACTCTTATAAAGCACAGGTATAAAATAAAATTTTATCGCTGAGCAGGTATCGACTAGCAGTGTTGTAAGTATCAACACTTAACATCGAATGAATGTACTGATAACAAACAATTTCAAACAACAAATAAGTTTGTTATTTAGAACTTGTTTGAAGCAGGTAAAAAAAAAATGAAAATCAATATAAAAATAAAATTATTTTTTGATCAGTTACAAAACAAAATAAAATCTCTTATGCACAGGTATAAAATAAAATTTTATCGCTGAGCAGGTATCGACTAGTAGTGTTGTCGGTATTAACACTTAACATCGAATCTTTTTGATGAAGTGTTGTGTACACTTGTTCGTTCGCGTATGCGCAATTTATACTTTTTAAGTATCTATCAAATTGCTACGTCAACCAATCAGCACCGATCACGCGTTTAGTATTCGGCCAATGATATTGGACCTCGTGGTTTTTGTAAATAAAAAAATCTTAAATTTAAAATTAAACGTAGAAAACTAAAAAAGAATTATGAAATGAAATATCTTTCATTTCAAATACTGTTTCAATTCTAATAATAATAGTCAAAGACAACAGACAGTAGCCCTGTCTACTACTGTGAATATAAACAAAATTCAATGACTCTTAATTTGGACAATCAAAGTGCTATAAGTGTCATTAAATAATAAACTTTCACAAACGATGTAAAGACATTGAAGTTAGATATCATTTTATTAAAGAAACGTATCATCAAAAGATAATTGCAGATATTGTAGATAATTTCTTAAGATCTAAACTAGGAATGTGTTCATATAATTCATTGGTTTAATAATTGTCTTAATATAATACAATAGTATTTACTTGTTAAGGCTTAAATTGAAGAGAAGTGTTGAATTAATTTTAAATTTGGTGCCTTTTAACTCAATATGAATATGAGATGACATTTAATCTAACATACAACTTCTCTCTCTACTCCGTAACATCCACCGCATTTTATTTTCATCTATATTAAATATTAATAAATACAAAGTATAACTGTGTAAAACTAAGTGTTATTTATTTAAACTATCAATAAATATTTTGAAGTCAAATGCACACGACAAATTACATAGAATTAATATGAAAAATTTTTCGTTATCATAAAATGACTCTTGAACTCTTGATGAAATCCGAAAAATAACTTTTTTCTTTGGTTGTATATCAAATTGTCTAGTTCCGTACAAAGATAAACGCTTCCATCTGTTAGTCAGTTTACAGTATTTATTTTGTTGGTAGGCTTGATGACTTTTGTCTGCGTCTGTGCAAATATGAGTACCGTGCTTCGAAATGTTTTCATTCGTTTCTATGGTTACAAAATACCATGGTATCAATCTAATGATATATAAGTCAGTGAATGGTATATGACATAGGAAATTTTCTCAAAATTTTTTTACATATTTAAATGAATAATTTTTTATTTTTGCTATTACTGATGCAATAAATTCCATGATTCTTACAATTTTCAACCCATAACTTCAATTAAATGTCATGTTTTGTAATTATTCAATAATTTTTCTTTGACATTTATAATATAATTTCCATCTAAATAATTGAACAAATAATTACATTTTCTAGAATTTGAATGTTTTATTACAAATTTTAGATATTTAGATACTTGGCGTAGGCAAATGATTAAGAAGTTCCTCCATTTACTTACTATGCACGCTACGGATACCTACCGATGCAATTTATTAGCTATCAATTCATTCAGGAACGTAAACAACATAGAATATGTTACCTTAAGGAAATATGGTAAACAATCACATAAGAAAATGGCAAATAATTCTTTTCATGATATAAATAATAATTTATTTATAATCAGTATTAAAATCACCTAACTGATAAGAAATATCTTTTCTTTGTTCTTGTTGATAAGTTTTACGTTGTTTCTTTAATTTTTGTTGACAACGAACGCGTTTAAAACAATGTGCACTGTCAGATAAATCAAAGTTAAGAGTTGATGCGCCTGAATTTTAACTTAAGATTACTCAAAAAGTTTCTATATTATAACCACGATCAATAATAACAAACTGAATATTTTCAAAACAAATTCAAAATGGATGCTTGTCTTCAAATATTATTAAAAAAAACATCTCTTTATACCACCATTGAATACTTCACCGGTAAACAATGTGAAAATGATGGAGTCTCTTCGCCATTCGTCTAAGCACATTAACGATTTCCAAATTAAATCCTGGAGATACGGGTAAAAGATTTAAAAACTTCATAAGTGTGACTCTTGATGGAAGCGTGACAACAATCGGTATCTACTAGGGCTCTGTTTAAACAAAGCCTGATACATAATCTTGTCTTCTGTGAAAAATCGACGTCACATCATTTTCTTTTTTGAACAATTAATCTGACTCAAAAAAAAACAACCTGCAATTTTCGTACAGAGTGTCTGTAAGTTTGTTGAAACTTGCTTGCGACGAGAAATGTTGGGCTCATTTTAAACTACCTTGAAAATTTAACTACTTGCGAATCTGTTATAATGCCTGTCAAAATTTTTCAGTAAGTATATAACGTTGATGCTAATCCACATTGAAGAGATTGATTATCAAGGTTATAAAATTTTGTTTTGTTTGTTTATTTCAAAATTTATAGAACTAGAATTTGAGGTAACTTGTTAATAAAATTGAAACTTCCTTATATTACAGCTGTTTGAACTGAAAACATTGCTTACCATGTAGAGACTCAGGAATTTTTGTTGAACCAATTGACTCGGACCAGAGACAGCTAATTCTTCCAAACTGGCAGGTTCTTGAACCAATTCATTTGGTCTGGTCATTCACCACCAAAGAAGAATGCGCTTCTTCCATATCTGCATTTCTCTGGACTTTTGAAAGAGTAAAACTAAACATGATACAAAAAAAAAAAAAAAAAAAAAAAACCATTTTCGCAGTTTACTTGATTTGAGTGAAAAATATATAACTATATTCGTAGGCACCTATTTTTAATTATAAATATAGCTTTACAAATTGAATTCCTATAAATTTCGTATTCGAATATTATTATTTTTCGATTATTTTATAATCAGACGTTTCATAATTATTTGCAAAAAAAAAAAATTTTTAATGATATTTTAATAAAAATAAAATTTTTAATAATCCTTTTGATAGAATAACGTTATTGGAATTGGGTATATAACAAAATTACCATAAAAAATTTTTTGTGAAAATTTTAGAACCATATTTTTAAGCATTCCCAAAATTTTATTCGAAACTGTTGGAATATGAGAACAAACCCATATTTATTATGTTGCCAGGTAACATATTTACAATGTTAACCTTGTTTTGTATTGACACTTCGTCTAATTAAGTATGTAAAGTTTTTCTATAATATACGTGTGGCATTTTTCTATTCAAGTTCAAGTTATTTATTTATTAACCCAGTTATTGCCAACATGGTAGCAGAGCGTAGTTAATGGTTGATGGTTAATGGTTGAAATTAGCAATCGACAGTCGAAAAACTCCGTGATCTTATAAAAAGAAAAACCGGCCGGCGTGTTCTAAGAGGTTAGGTACCGCTCTAACCCCGAAGTTAGCGTCATTATTGAAAACTCTGTTAATACATGAAAAAGATGTCCAATATTAGCCACAATCCCTTTCACATAGACAGGCTCGTAGGACGAGACAATTATGCGAGTTGGAAATTCGCCGTGGAGGCTTATTTTAAAATCCTGCAAAGGATGCGTTTCCCAGGGCCAGGCGCCTTTTTGCGTTCTGTGTCCAGTTCAACTGCCTTTGGAGGATTACACCCAGATAGACAACACTATGAGTTTGCTGGATTTGCGTGTTAAACATCTTCAATCCAAGCGCGTTTGTTGAAAATTTATTCTTTCGAGTGAAGAGAATAGATTGGGTCTTTGTAGGGTTAATTTTTATTTTCCATGACTTGAAATAGTTTTTAAGGATGGTTAATCGGGATTGAAGGCAACTCGAAACTTGTTTCGGTTGCCATGAGGAACAATAGATGGCCGTGTCGTCGGCAATGAGAGCTGTTTCGGTAGCTCGATCCCATGGATATCGTTGATGTAGTATAAAAATAGGCGGGGTCCAAGCAAGGAGCCTTGAGGTACACCAGCTTTCACACTGTATTGGTTCGATGTACTTTGTTGGATGTGCATTTGGGATTTTCGGTTGGACAAATAGGAAATTAGAAATTTTAGGATGTATATTGGATTGTTAAATTTGGAAAGTTTGTCAATCGTGCCAGACTGTGTCGAAAGCTTTTTCGATGTCCAAAAGGACCATGCCTGTGGATTTGTTCCAATTAAATCCGGTAGCAATATGGTCAGTAAGGGATGAGCTGTCTATGGATATTTTCATGCGACTGCAGCCGATTCAAAACTACTTTCTCCATGACCGTGCTGAGAGATGGCAGCAAGCTAATGGGTCGGTAGCTCGAAGGCGACTTAGGTAGCTTTCCCGGCTTCGGAAGCGCTAAGACCTTAGCGGATTTCCAAAGATCGGGAAAATAACCAAGTCTCAAGCATGTAGTATAGATATAACTGAGCTGAACAACCGTCTTCCGAGGAAGATAGTGGAACTTGCCTGAAGCAGGTAAAAATAAGAAAATCAATAAAAATAAAATTATTTTGTGATCAGTTAACAAAATAAAAACTCTTATAAAGCACAGGTATAAAATAAAATTTTATCGCTGAACAGGTATCGACTAGCAGTGTTGTAAGTATCAACACTTAACATCGAATGAATGTACTGATAACAAACAATTTCAAACAACAAATAAGTTTGTTATTAAGAACTTGTTTGAAGCAGGTTAAAAAATATGAAAATCAATATAAAAATAAAATTATTTTTTGATCAGTTACAAAACAAAATAAAAACTCTTATGCACAGGTATAAAATAAAATTTTATCGCTGAGCAGGTATCGACTAGCAGTGTTGTCGGTATTAACACTTAACATCGAATTTTTTTGATGAAGTGTTGTGTACACTTGTTCGTTCGCGTATGCGCAATTTATACTTTTTAAGTATCTATCAAATTGCTACGTCAACCATCAGCATCGATCACGCGTTTAATATTCGGCCAATGATATTGGACCACGTGGTTTTTGTAAATAAAAAAATCTTAAATTTAAAATTAAACGTAGAAAACTAAAAAAGAATTATGAAATGAAATATTGTCCATCGTGCCAGACTGTGTCGAAAGCTTTTTCGATGTCCAAAAGGACCATGCCTGTGGATTTGTTCCAATTAAATCCGGTAGCAATATGGTCAGTAAGTCGGTGAAGCTGGCTTACTGTGGAATGGTTCGATCTGAAACTGAACTGCTGGGGGATGAGCTGTCTATGGATATTTTCATGCGACTGCAGCCGATTCAAAACTACTTTCTCCATGACCTTGCTGAGAGATGGCAGCAAGCTAATAAGTCGGTAGCTCGAAGGCGACTTAGGTAGCTTTCCCGGCTTCGGAAGCGCTAAAACCTTAGCGGATTTCCAAAGGTCGGGAAAATAACCAAGTCTCAAGCATGCAGTATAGATAAAACTGAGCTGAACAACCGTCTTCCGAGGAAGATAGCGGAGCACAACGTTAGTTATTCCATAATCACCCGGAGCTTTCCTGCATTTAAGTTTTCTTAAAATGCTAGATACCTCTTGAGGTGATACGCTGTCAACATCGATGGGGTTTATGGTGGAAGAGCGAATATTTTCCAAGGATTCGGACACCAAGTGGGCCGTTTCTTCTTCGTGATATTCGTCGCCATCTGTTAAGCTGTGCGCCTTAGAGAAGGTGTCAGCTAGAAGTTGGGCTTTGTCGGAATCCGAGTAAAGGTACCCGTTTTCCGACAAGAGGGAAGGTAGTCATTTCGAACGATTACGCAAATTTTTAGCAATTTTCCATACATTGTTGTCACGAGTGGTCAGAGCCGAAATCCTCTCGTTCCACATGTCATCTCTGGTGCGCGTGACTTTATCTCGAATATTGGCTGACATTCGCCTCATGGCATCATGAAGCTCAGGCAGCCTAACACGTTGCCAAAATTTGCGTAGTTTGTTCCGAGTTTGTATGAGTTTAAGTGTGTCAGCATCTAATTTTAATTGATATCCGAGGTTCCGAGTTTTCCTAGGAATAAACTTTTCGGTAGCAACTACAATACTTTTCGTGAGCTAACTGACCTCCAAGTCTATTTGGTCGGTGGAATTGATCTGGGGGGTGATTAGGGTTTCGGCTTTCAGATACTCTTTAAATAGTTTCCAGTCTGCTTTCTCGAAATCCAGCCGGGTCTGCACAGTTGTAGCACCCTTCATTTCACCTAGGGTGAAAGTGATCGGGCGATGGTCACTGTGCAAATCCAAATGAACATCTAAGTCTGACAGAAGGTCACAGTTTTTGAGTATCGTTAGGTCGATGGTTTGAGGTGGGCGGGAAACAGCATCGGGGTAATAGGAGGGCTCGTCTGGGTACGCAACAATGAAGTTACGTTTCAGAGACTGCGCAAATAGCGCGTTGCCGTTTGCATTATTGGATGTACAATTCCAAGAAATGTGACGCGCATTGTAATCTCCCATGATCACAGCGCGATCATGGGTTCTCACAATACGATCAATATCCCTTCCTTTTAGGAGTCTATCTGGGGGGTTGTATAAAGATGTGACTTTATAATTACCACAATTAGCCGAGATAAGAACGGAGACGGCTTCGAGACTGCCGTCT
The DNA here is from genome assembly GCA_020423425.1 of Chrysopa pallens. NCBI lineage: Eukaryota > Metazoa > Arthropoda > Insecta > Neuroptera > Chrysopidae > Chrysopa > Chrysopa pallens. Next base: position 23,004,227 of record CM035596.1, read on the forward strand.
TCGGGAGGCAAGATACAATATTTGACATCGTGTCTAACAAATAAGGCAACCCTGCCACCATTCCTGGCGGCGCGGTCACGGCGATAGGTAAAGTATCCAGGGATACTTATTTTCTTATTCGGTTTTAACCATGTTTCGCTGATGGCTGCAACATCGATCCGATGCTGCTCTAGGAATGAGTGAAGATCGGGTGATTTGCGTTAGAGACTTTGAGAGTTCCATTGCAAAAAGCGAATCTGGGATCTAGTTGAAGAGGGGTGAGATATCATTATCGAATAAACAATCCGTCATCTCGAAAAACTTGAAGAGTTTTTCTTGGTTTGAATTACATAATTTCCACGCGGCCTCTACTTTAATCCTGAGTTTCAGGAGGTCCATGAAATCAAGGGGTTTAGAAATTTCCAATGGAGGTGGAACTGGTGAAGATTCTATATCCTCGAAGAATGGGTTGAGTGGGGAAATGGGGGGACACACGATATCGGTTACCTCTTTCTCCGGTGTCTTCTTAATTGTCGTAAGTCTTCCGTACTGAACAATCCATGGAACTTGCCGGATGCGCCGCGCCGCAGTTGCAGCACTTTGCAGGCTCCGACCGTGGGATCTCGCATTTGCTTGAAGCGTGGTTTTTGCCACACTTCACTCAACGTAGGGATCAACGACAGTTCCGTGAACCATGTCCGTAAAGTTGATAACGGTAGCACTGTACAGCACCCCCTTTTGTTGACACGGCATGGAACGCCGCATATCTATCGGATGTTAAGGACGCCTTGGGCTTGCGTCCCCTTTGCAAATTGTACAAGGCGAGACACCCGTAAGCTCTCGCCTTCTACTTTTGAAAGTAGCATGACCTTTTGTGGATTAAGGCCATGCTTTTTTAAATCTTCGGCCACCATGTCGTCTGAATGGTGGCGCATAGTTCCATGAAGGACGTATTTCGGTTCAACGTCCTCTTTTGTTCCGTAGAAATGGAACGGCATTTGAATTTTTTCAAGGCGTTCCTTACATTTAGTATAATCGCGATCTGAGTCGCAATGTACACTAATAGTTGTGGTACCGAAAGTGAACCTAACGGTACCAGTAGCAGCCGCTTTAATAGCTTCTTCCACCTTTTGAAAGTTGGTGAGGGCCATGTGGACGACAATTTGGCTCGGCGTCTTGTTCCGACTTCTTGGAATGATTTTGCTATCGGCGATATCTGTAAGTGGTCCATATTTGTTGTGGACCTCTGTTGCCAATTTCTTGGTGGACGGTGCATCGTGATTGTTTGTTTTCCTGCTTCTTTTCCTAGGTTTGACAGGCTGGAATTCTTCGTCCATTGGTGTTGGTGCTAATGCTGCTGCTGGTGATGATGATGCTGTTGGTGTTGATCCTGATGATGATGATGCTGTTGGTGTTGATGTTGATATCTTTGATGGCCTTGCCATATTTTTTGGTTTTGATACCACCGCCTTCCCGGTGGTGGGCGCCATTTTCGGTGGGGATTCCAATCTAAAAATTAGAAAAATAACACATTAAATTTAAATAAAATTTAAACAAAATGCCTAGATAATTTAAAAAATATTTAATGATTGTAGACTATACAAAATGTAAATACCACAATTCAAAAAGTATATTGTAAATTATTTTTTATTTTTGTACTGGTACAAACAAATTCAAACATCAAATAAATTTGTTATTTGGAATCTGCCTGAAGCAGGTAAAAATAAGAAAATCAATAAAAATAAAATTATTTTGTGATCAGTTAACAAAATAAAAACTCTTATAAAGCACAGGTATAAAATAAAATTTTATCGCTGAGCAGGTATCGACTAGCAGTGTTGTCGGTATTAACACTTAACATCGAATCTTTTAGATGAAGTGTTGTGTACACTTGTTCGTTCGCGTATGCGCAATTTATACTTTTTAAGTATCTATCAAATTGCTACGTCAACCAATCAGCACCGATCACGCGTTTAGTATTCGGCCAATGATATTGGACCTCGTGGTTTTTGTAAATAAAAAAATCTTAAATTTAAAATTAAACGTAGAAAACTAAAAAAGAATTATGAAATGAAATATCTTTCATTTCAAATACTGTTTCAATTCTAATAATAATAGTCAAAGACAACAGACAGTAGCCCTGTCTACTACTGTGAATATAAACAAAATTCAATGACTCTTCATTTGGACAATCAAAGTGCTATAAGTGTCATTAAATAATAAACTTTCACAAACGATGTAAAGACATTGAAGTTAGATATCATTTTATTAAAGAAACGTATCATCAAAAGATAATTGCAGATATTGTAGATAATTTCTTAAGATCTAAACTTGGAATGTGTTCAAATAATTCATTGGTTTAATAATTGTCTTAATATAATACAATAGTATTTACTTTTATTGTTAAGGCTTAAATTGAGGAGAAGTGTTGAATTAATTTTAAATTTGGCGCCTTTTAACTCAATATGAATATGAGATGACATTTAATCTAACACACAACTTCTCTCTCTACTCCGTAACATCCACCGCATTTTATTTTCATCTATATTAAATATTAATAAATTCAAAGTATAACTGTGTAAAACTAAGTGTTATTTATTTAAACTATCAATAAATATTTTGAATTCAAATGCACACGACAAATTACATAGAATTAATATGAAAAATTTTTCGTTATCATAAAATGACTCTTGAACTCTTGATGAAATCCGAAAAATAACTTTTTTCTTTGGTTGTATATCAAATTGTCTAGTTCCGTACAAAGATAAACGCTTCCATCTGTTAGTCAGTTTACAGTATTTATTTTGTTGGTAGGCTTGATGACTTTTGTCTGCGTCTGTGCAAATATGAGTACCGTGCTTCGAAATGTTTTCATTCGTTTCTATGGTAACAAAATACCATGGTATCAATCTAATGATATATAAGTCAGTGAATGGTATATGACATAGGAAATTTTCTCAAAATTTTTTTACATATTTAAATGAATAATTTTTTATTTTTGCTATTACTTATGCAATTAATTCCATGATTCTTACAATTTTCAACCCATAACTTCAATTAAATGTCATGTTTTGTAATTATTCAATAATTTTTCTTTGACATTTATAATATAATTTCCATCTAAATAATTGATTAAATAATTATATTTTCTAGAATTTGAATGTTTTATTACAAATTTTAGATATTCTTGGCGTAGGCAAATGATTAAGAAGTTCCTCCATTTACTTACTATGCACGCTACGGATACCTACCGATGCAATTTATTAGCTGTCAATTCATTCAAGAACGTAAATACCATACAATATATTACCTTAAGGAAATATGGTAAACAATCACATAAGAAAATGGCAAATAATTCTTTTCGTGATATAAATAATCATTTATTTATAATCAGTATTAAAATCACCTGACTGATAAGAAATATCTTCTCTTTGTTCTTGTTGATAAGTTTTACGTTGTTTCTTTAGTTTTTGTTGACAACGAACGCGAATTTTGTTTAAAACGCGAATTTTGTTTAAAACAATGTGCACTGTCAGATAAATCAAAGTTAAGAGTTGAGGCGCCCGAATTTTAACTTAAGATTACCCAAAAAGTTTCTAAATTATAACCACGATCAATAGTAACAAACTGAATATTTTCAAAACAAATTCAAAATGGATGCTTGTCTTCAAATATCATTACAAAAAACATCTCTTTATACCACCATTGAATACTTCACCGGTAAACAATGTGAAAATGATGGAGTCTCTTCGCTATTTGTCTAAGCACATTAACGATTTCCAAATTAAATCCTGGCGATACGGGTAAAAGATTTAAAAACTTCATAAGTGTGACTCTTGATGGTAGCGCAAATATGCGTGACAACAATCGGTATCTACTAGGGCTCTGTTTAAACAAAGCCTGATACACAACCTTGTCCTCTGTGAAAAATCGACTTCACATCATTTTCTTTTTTGAACAATTAATCTGACTCAAAAAAAAACAACCTGCAATTTTTGTACAGAGTGTCTGTAAGTTTGTTGAAACTTGCTTGCGACGAGAAATGTTGGGCTCATTTTAAACTAGCTTGAAAATTTATCTACTTGCGAATCTGTTATAATGCCCGTCAAAATTTTTCAGTAAGTATATAACGTTGATGATAATCCACATTGAAGAGATTGATTATCAAGGTATTAAAATTTAGTTTTGTTTGTTTATTTCAAAATTTATAGAACTAGAATTTGAGGTAACTTGTTAATAAAATTGAAACTTCCTTATATTACAGCTGTTTGAACTGAAAATATTGCTTACCATTAAGAGACTCAGGAATTTTTGTTGAACCAATTGACTCGGACCAGAGACAGCTAATTCTTCCAAACTGGCAGGTTCTTGAACCAATTCATTTGGTCTGGTCATTCACCACCAAAGAAGAATGCGCTTCTTCCATATCTGCATTTCTCTGGACTTCTGAAAGAGTAAAACTAAACATGATACAAAAAAAAAAAAAAAAAAAAAAAAACATTTTCGTAGTTTACTTGATTTGAGTGAAAAATATATAACTATATTCGTAGGCACCTATTTTTTTAATTATAAATATAGCTTTACAAATTGAATTCCTATAAATTTCGTATTCGAATATTATTATTTTTCGATTATTTTATAATCAAACCTTTCATAAGCATTTCCAAAAAAAAAAAAAAAAAATTTAATGATATTTTAATAAAAATAAAATTTTTAAGAATCCTTTTGATAGAATAACGTTATTGGAATTGGGTATATAACAAAATTACCATAAAAAATTTTAGAACCATATTTTTAAGCATTCCCAAAATTTTATTCGAAACCACTCGAAAGTAATCCTGTAACACACACATATATATGTATATATATATATCTATATATCTATATATCTATATATCTATATATCTATATATCTATATATCTTTATATCTATATATCTATATATCTATATAAGGGTGTTAATATTTGATTAATAATAATAAACGAATTAGTTTCTCTGTAAATTAAAGTTTTAATTCATTACTATTTACAAGGGCTATTTACAATAATTACAAAATTTACCTGTAAATTAAAGAAACGACAATTACAGTTTATTATTATCAGTTCTTTAATTCACACACTCAATTTAACACTCTTAACAAAATCTATCTATCAATTCAATATTTAATTATTATTCAACCTTTAAATATAGTTTATTGCAACTTTTCAATATTATGTTGAATAATACTGAACTGTCAAATTTGTTGTATATTGTTCCATCTGGTGAATTGATTGAAAGAGGAACGCGCGATTCAAAATAAAGAAAGTCAACTTTCTTTACATCTCCCCCTCCCACCGTGAAAATTATATTAAGAATTTTCATAATCTATTGTATCCTCTATTTGTATAAATTTTGTTTTGTGGAATAATCCTGTTTCTTCATTTCTTTTTCCAGTTTTAATCTTGTATATTGAATCTGATATTTTTTTTATTATTTCAAATGGCCCAATCCTAAGTTCATCTAGCTTTTTCCTATTTAGTTTGTTTCCGTTTTCTATGTATACTAGGTCTCCTGTGTTGAATTCGTGTTCTTTTCTGTTTTTATCAAAGAGTTTTTTATTATATTCGTGAGATTTTATTGTATTTTGTAAGGCTAATTTTTTATCTTTTTTCCAATCCTCTGCATTTTTATTTTCTTTTAATTCTTCGGGTAATAGACTTGTGTTTGTACCGTCTAGTAGGTATTTTGGTGAAAATCCTGTAACTGAATGTTCTGTGATGTTATACTTATCTATACAATCTCTTGCTATAGTTGTCCAAGCTTTCTTTTGTTTAGTTTCGTTAATTCTGCATCTTATTTTATTAACAATTGTCTGGTTAAGCCGCTCATTTAGGCCGTTGGAAAAAGGCGCATTTAAAGCAGTGAATATAAGTTTTACTTCTTGTTCTATTAAAAAATTTTTAAATTCTTTTGAATTAATGCCTGGATATTGATCTGTGATTATCATACCTATCTTATCAGTTTCTAGTATATTTTGGACTAGTTTTATAAAATCACTTGCTGTTTGTGTTTTCGATGTCAGAATAAATGCATATCTTGTAAAATGATCGATTAATAGATGGAGGTATCTTTTCGTTGACCTTTGGCCACCAAAACCACCAATCGTGTCAATCGACATTATTTCAAATGGTCTAGTTGCTGGTCCTAAGTGTGACATTAATCCATATTTTATTTGACCTCTTGATTTATTTTTAATGCAAATGTTACAATTTTTGCATATTCGTTTTATATTTTCTATTAAATTTTTCGCTGTATAATGTGGGTATATTTTGTTTAATGTTTGTCTGATTCCGATATGGCACTATTCTATATGTGTTTCTTTTATAAGTTTAATGCTTAGTTTTTCTGATAAGATTATCTTATTTTTATTTTTACCTTGTTTGTAAAATATTCCATGATTATCTATTATCTTTCTTTTTATCTTTTTTAATATATTGTTTTCTTTTTGATCCTTTTTTATTTTATCTATTTTTATCAAATTTACTATCTTTAGCATATCTTGTGACTTAACTGGTTCTAATACCGGAATTCGACTAAGACAGTCCGCTTCAAGATTATCTTTACCTGGTAAATATTTTATTTTAAAGTCATACTGAGACAGGTAATATGTCAACTCACCGAGTTCTTCGCCAGTTCTTACTTTAATGTTAAGATTTTCTAAAGGTTTATGGTCTGAGTATATTTCAAAATATCTCCCAATCAACCAATGTTCCCAGTAGTTTATTGCTTCTTTAATTGCCAGACACTCCAAATATATAGCTTTTTTCCTTTTCTGTGTTTCGTTCAGTTTTTTTGAAAAATAAGCTACTGGTTTTTCTTTTCCGTTCCGTTGCACTTGTTTTAATATTGCACCCATACCTTCTAGTGAGGCATCTGTGTATATGTTTATAGGTAAATCTTTATCAAATATTTCTAGCACTGGTTGAGAGCATAATAATTTTTTTATTTTTGTAAACGATTTTTCACATTCTTCAGACCATTCAAATTTCACATTTTTTCTTAATAATCTATGTAACAGATCTAGTATTATTGAACTTCTCGGAATATATTCACGGTACCTCGCTCCTGCTGCTCGGGATGCTGTAGCTGCAACGCAAGTCGTCCGAGCTGGACAGTCCATGGCACTTGCCGGATGCGCCGCGCCGCAGTTGCAGCACTTTGCAGACTCCGACTGTGGGATCTCGCATTTCCTTGAAGCGTGGTTTTTACCACACTTCAAGCAACGTACGGATCCACGACAGTTCCGTGAACCATGCCCATACAATTGACAACGGTAGCATTGTACAGCACCCCGTTTATTGACATACTTTTCCACTCTGTATGGAACGCCGCATATCCATCTGATGCTTAGGACGCCTTGGGCTTGCGTCCCCTTTGCAAAATGTACAAGGCGAGACACCCTTAAGATCCGCCTTCTACTTTTGAAAGTAGAATGACCTTTTGTGGATTAAGGCCATGCTTTTTCAAATCTTCGGCCACCATATCGTCCGAATGGTGGCGCATAGTACCATGAAGGACGTATTTTGGTTCGACGTCCCCTTTTGTCCCATAGAAATGGAACGGCATTTGAATTTTTCCAAGGCGTTCCTTGCATTTAGTGTAATCGCGATCTGAGTCGCACTGTACACTGATTGTTATGGCACCGAAAGTGAACCTAACGGTCCCAGTAGCTGTCGCTTTAATTACTTCTTCCACTTTTTGGAAGCTGGTAAGAGCCATGTCGGGCTAGGCTTCTTATTCCGACTTGTTGGCCCGAATTTGTTGTCGGCGATATCTATTAGTGGTCCATATTTGTTGTGGACCTCAGTTGCCAATTTCATGGTGGACGGTGCATCGTTTGTTGTTTTCCTGCTCCGTTTCCTTGGTGGAACAGGCCGAAATTCTTCCTCCATTGGTGTTGGTGCTGATGATGATGATGATGCTGTTGGTGTTTTTGATGTTGATGATGTTGGTGTTGGTGCTGTTGATGTTGATGCTATTGGTATCGCTGCTTTTGATGGTATTGACATTTTCAAATTAAGACCCCAATATTTCATTCTATCGCTCGTCATTAATTTTACATCTTTTATAAACATGTATGTTACTCTTCCTTTTTCGCTCGTACTCCGTCTCTTGTCATTTCTCAATTGCTCTTTCGCCAATTGTCTTAAAAGAATCATTTTCATCAAGTCGTCTATTTCGTCATTGTTCACAAAATCTATATTATTCATAATTATACCTCTTTTAACTTTGTAGACGTTGGCCATTCTTAAACATTCTAAGTCCCAATGGAGACTACCAGCCAGAACTTGTATAGCCTCCAATGAGACCGTTCTACATACGTTTAAGCATCGATGCAGAACTACACGCTGTGCCATACCCAAAAATCTTCTTATATATTCATATTGCACGCTTTCGTACCATACACTTGACCCATTTAGCGCACATGCTTCGAATAAGCCTTTTAATAAAATTCGTATAGCTTTTCCTTTAAAACCCCAACATTGTCACAAGACTCTTCTTAGGCCACCAGTTACTCTTGACATTTTCTCGTAGCAGACTAATATGCTCTTTAAAGCTCATACGCTCTCCTACGCATATTCCTAGATAATTAACAATTGTGACCATTTTTACATACATATTCTCACCTCTAAAGTGAATACGTAATCTTCTATCTGCATTAAATTTTCCTTTCATTAGCATAGCTACCGTATTATTATTAGAAACTTCCACTCCCATTTTGTTTCCCCACTCATAGACTGGTATCATACCTAAATTTACCTTTCATTCTAGTTCTAATCTCGAGTCACCTTCCAACATTAATAATAGGACATCTGCGAACGCAGTTACCTTTATATCCATTCTTTCGATTGTTATTAATATCTTATTCATGCATACATTCCACATAATTGGGCCACCAATTGAACCTCGAGGGCAGCCCCTTTTTAGTTCAAACTATACTGTTTCTCTTTTCTGAACGTACACATGCGAATCTATTTGAGAAGTAGCTTCTCCACATATTCAAGTCATATTCCGGCATTCCTCATTCTTCCAACTTTTCAAGTATACGATCCTACCTGAGGCAGCTGAAAGTATTTTTAAAGTCAATAAATATACCTAGCTTGTTTTTCTTTTCGCAATCTTTAACCTACAGTTTAACCTGCTCCATGCTTTTTCAGTATTCCGACCAACACGGAAACCATATTGACATTCATTCCATTTGTTTTCTATAATTTACTTCAATCTATCCACCATAATTCTTTCGACGA
>CM035596.1:23013593-23041210 GCA_020423425.1 Chrysopa pallens
TCATTTTTCTAATAATCTTCATTTTGAATCCCGGGCATGTTCAATCTTGGTATATTCGGCTGACTATAAAGCGGTCGATCATTAACAGGTGGTAATTGTTTTATATCTCCAAAAAAATATATAAATAATCCACCAAAAGCTTCGTCTTGTTTAGAAGGAAAGGCTTTTCGTAATCGTAAGTCAATTTTTCTCAAAAGACTACATCCAATCATACTCATTTCATCTATAAATAAAAATTTACACATGTCAATTTCTTCTTGAAATTGAGCGAGTGAATGTAAACTGAGATCTTTATAAATCTTATGAACTCCTAATAGAAGCTTAGCATGTATAGTTGAACCATTAATATTTACAGCTGCAGGACCAGTTGGTGCAAGTAATTGATAAGAAGATTGTCCCAACGTTTGATTTAATAATGTTTGTAAACGTATGTTATATTGTTTTATGCGCAAACCTAGTAACATTACAATACTGAGGTGTTTTTACCCGAAAATGGATTCTAAAGTAAAAAACAAAATTGTATTTTATATTTGAGATTGTTTTTTTCGCGAAAAACTCTTCAATGTGTCCTCCGTTTTTATATGAAGATTGTGTATACTAAATTTCATACAATGTGGACAATTATTTTTTTAGTTACTTATGCACAAAATTTGAAAAAAGTACCTATATATTACATTATAGATTGTCATTGTTAAAAGTCCCTGTAGAGGTCTCTATCAAAAACATATACCCACTTAATTTATGATTTAATTTTTTTGGAAAGTCAATCGATATTTTCATTAGTACCCCCGTTCACTACGAAAAGATTTCACTGCGTTCATAATTTCCAGAAAAACAAGTTTTATCCAATTACTTGAATCTAAGGTTGCCAGTATGGATCTGAGAAATAATTATTTCTTGACTAAAGAATACGTTCAACACTTTACAGATTTCAGAAGAAAAATTAGAATTTGGAATCAATAAAAAAAAAGTAGGTATAGTAATAGTTAATAGTCTACAAAATTAAAATCACTTAATTTTGTGGAAATGGAATGATTAACAAATATCTGTTGTTACATAATTTCAATTTTTTTGTAAGAATGAATAGTTTGTACACGCGAAAACAAAAGAATATTGGTGAATATGGTTAGGTTATTCGTGCAGTGCGTTGTATGTGGAAGGAATTTCATAATCGATTGATGCCCACGATCTAAAATTTGTCATAAAACATCCATATTTTAGAAAATATTATTATTTGTTCAATTGTTTGCATGTGAATTGAATGTGTTCGGGGAAGTCAGTCCTGAGTTAACTTAGTAAGTTAGTCAGACTTCTAGAAACTATACTAGACTACTGAAGTAAGTTGTCGTCCGATGCACTTTATACAAACCAAGTCTCTTATGCCGCCATTTTACTTAGTATAACACGACCATAACTTCAACGAAGAACATTCGAAAATGAATGTTTATTATACGGGAAATTACGGAAAAAAAATGGATCAATCAAATTTATTTGTTGCACACTATGAATAAAAAAATTTTATTAATAAAATATAAAGTATATGCAAGTCGAAACCGGTAGTGCTCAGAACAAAATTTTATTTAGTCTTAACTTATTAAATAAATGATGGTGCAAACCGTTACCAAATTAGCAACGAGTAACATCTCCTCAGGGAATCATTACAACTAGCTAATTCATACTGATGATGACTACTTTGTAGCCGAAATACGTATTTATAAAATAAAAAATAATTTGATCTAGGAAATTGAGGTAAAAATCGAAATTTATACGAAAAATCCTAGAGTTCTCATTAATAATTATAAAATTAACTTATTAAGTTTAACTCTGATTTACTCAGGACTGAATTTAGCAGAACACACCTATTCATGTCGTATAGCAAATGTGAAACAAAATTAATTGAATAATATTAAGAAAAAAACATGATTTAAAATTGTAGTTATTGGGTTGAAAACTTTAAGAATGATCCAAGAAAATACAATACATTTTTAACAGCATATATAAATAATTATTGTTTTAAATTTGTTAATAAATTTTGTTAAATTATATACAATTCACAGAATTATATATCATTTGATTGATAAAGTAGCATTTCAGAACCGTAACAACAAAAGAAAATAATTTATTGCACGGTGCCCATAAAATAATACTGCGAAAATAATTTTGTTAAAAAATTTTCTTTACAATTATTTAATAAAACTCAAATATCACTTAGAATTAATTGGTATGTGATTAAAATATAATTAATATTATATTTAAATAAATTAATGTCCATTTAAAGTAACTGATAGTTTTTGAAATACGATATCCTCATCCTTTCAATCCCCAAAACTTGCCTCGTGTTCAAAATTATGCGAGCAAGGAATTCTGTTGCACCAACAAATTTACAGTACAAGATTAAAATCAAGAAATTTGTGAAAAATCCAACAGATGGTCCAAATCGAACGACTTCTTCAAAAAGATTTATAAATCACTCTTTACCTAATTGGTATATTATTAAACCATAGTGACAAGCGATTTGCGATGTATTCTTTTAAATGATAAATCATTTGATGACATGAACAACTTCAAACTGTTATCATAAACAATTTAATTGGGTTAATATATATGAAATACATCTATATAGTTTCAATCGCGCGATCAATTCTTACTTCGTCGCGACGACTATCAATGGTTTGCTGTTTATGGTTTTGAACTCTAAAATTGAAAATGATACCTCATATTGTTGAATCATGCACACTAAAGCAACTACCGATGGACAATGGATCCACTAAACTATATAAATTTTATTTGATGATTGAACAACCTACGATATCATTTGCAATTTTACACAATATGTCATAATTACAAATCATCGATACTCGTCATGATGGTGTTAAAATTGATCGCGCGATTGAAACCCTTAAGAAGGATTTCATATAATATATTAGCCGAACTAAATTTTTTACTATAAAAGTTAGGCGTTTTTAAATTAACCTTCTGAGATTGAAAATATATAACATATTAATTTCCAATTTAAAAAATGTTATTAGATGATTTATGATTTAAAAGAAATTGAAAAATCTATCACAGATAGCTCGTCAAGATTCGCTTGTCGCTTTTATCTGCGTGACTCTTAATGCAAGTGACTCTTAATGCGTGACTCTTAATGCAAGAGATTCACGAACAGCGGTTTTTCAATTGCGACTTGCGATGTATTCCATAAACAAATTTAATCTTTTGAATGATAAATCATCTAACGACATTTTTTCAAATTTTAAATTAATATATTTAATATTTTCAACTTCAGAAAGTTAATTTAAAACTTCAAACTATAATCATAAACAATATAATTGGGATAATATCTATGAAATATCCTTCATTATGATTTGAATCGCGGGATGACTTTGAGCGTCGTCGCGACTTCTCTCTATAATTTACTATTACTATAAACTCTATAAAATTGAAGATGTTACTATAGATTGCACAATCATGAAAAAAATTAAATATAGTTTAGTGAATCTATCGCTTGTCGCCTATAATGCACTATATGGCGATTCGCGACAAGATATCAGTGGTAGATTTTTCAATCGCGATTTACCATACCATTACCATTCTATTAACGTAATAAAGTTGCAATGTAATTTTTGGAATAGTAAATTATCTTATGACATTTTTGCAAACTATTATCATAAATAATATAAATGGATTAATTTCTTTGAAATCATTCTTTATGATTTCAATCGCAATATCTATTTAAACGCCATCGAGATGACTATCGATAATCTATCATTTACTATGAACTATATTAAATTGAAAGTGATACCATAGGTTGTTTAATCATAGGTCAGTGGATTCGTCACTAGTCATCCGTCGCTAATCGCTATATTGAGGGTGACCCATTAGGGATTGGCTAGATGCCATTACAAATGATTTCTAGATATCATTTGTAATGGCATCTAGAAAGTTTTAGAAAAATTGGAGACCCGTTCAAAAAAATTCTAAAATGTGTAAAACATTTAATAAAAATACAAAGTTTTGGTTTTTCACAAATATCTCAAGAACTGATGCAGATATCCGCAAAAAAAAAAAGATTTCTGTTATATCGGCGATATCACAGAAATATTATCTCCAACAATTTGCATTATTTTAAAAAGGTCGGTTATTTCTTAATTTTTTAGAGTCTTTCAGAGTTTAGTTGTGTATTGTACCACAATGTAAATTATTATTTTCCAATACCGAGTTTTTGTATTTTGAAAAATTGTAAGATACGGCTTGAGGGATTTTAAATTAATTGTTCGGTATTTAAAGTACCAAATAATGTAAACTTGAATAATAAATGAAATCGAGAGACGGCTTAAATCATCCAAATTTACAGTTTTTTAAGTTTAAAAACTATACAGAAACTAGCTTTACAATATGCTTCACAAACCGATGTTTTTAAATTGACAATTGGGATAATTAATAATTTTTATCAAATTATAAATATTAATTTCTATGTGAAGATCGTGGAATTGTTTATTGTCAATTGCTCTGGTATATTACACCAGATTGAGAATGCGACAATACACTAACCAGAAAAAAAAATGGGAAAAAATTTTGTGATTAAAATTGTCGAAGTTTACAAATCAATAATGATTATTATAATTTTATTTACATGTTTGCAACTTCATAAGTCAACTTCTTCAAAATAAATAAATTTTAAATAATTATCAGAAAAAAAGTTGAAATTTTACTTCACGAACTGGATGTCGTTGTTAAATTTCATTACTATCCTGAGATAATTATCCGAAGCCGTACTTACTTGCTCAACATACGCTTATGAATTTTACTATTAATATTACTAACTATAAAAATTAGTTAAAAATTAGTAGTACTGCTAATAATTCTTTCAACATCAAATAATAAAGGTTCTTATTAACAATTTATTTATTTCTTTTTAATGTAACTGTAAATAATTTTTTACTTTTTATTAAAAATGACAATTTTAAAATAAACAATTTTATTAATAAAAATGACGCATTAATTATAATGCAAATAAATAAAATTATAAAATATTTCATGTTTATCAAATTGTTTAGCCCCGGACAAAGATAAACGCTGCCACCTGTTAGTCAGTTTACAGTATTTATTTTGTTGACAGGCTTGATGACTTTTGTCTGCGTCTGTGCAAATATGAGTATCGTGCTTCGAAATGTTTTCATTCGTTTCTATGGTTACAAAATACCATGGTATCAATCTAATGATATATAGGTCTGTGAATGGTATATGACATACGAAATTTTCTCAAAATTTTTTTACATATTTAAATGAATAATTTTTTGTTTTTGCTATTACTAATGCAATTAATTCCATGATTCTTACAATTTTCAACCTATAACTTCACTTAAATATCATGTTTTGTAATTATTCAATAATTTTTGTTTGACATTTATTATATAATTTCCATACAAATAATTGAACAAATAATTATATTTTCTAGAATTTGAATGTTTTATTACAAATTTTAGATACTCTTGGCGTAGGCAAATGATTAAGAAGTTCCTCCATTTACTTACTATGCACGCTACGGATACCTACCGATGCAATTTATTAGCTGTCAATTTATTCAAAAACGTAAACACCATACAATATATTACCTTACGGAAATATGGTAAACACAATCACATAAGAAAATGGCAAAAAATTCTTTTCGTGATATAAATAATCATTTATTTATAATCAGTATTAAAATCACCAGACTGATAAGAAATATCTTCTCTTTGTTCTTGTTGTTAAGTTTTACGTTGTTTCTTTAATTTTTGTTGACAACGTACGCATTTAAAACAATGCGCACTGTCAGATAAATCAAAGTTAAGAGTTAATGCGCCCGAATTTTAACTTACGATTACTCAAAAAGTTTCTAAATTATAACCACGATCAATAATAACAAACTGAATATTTTCAAAACAAATTCAAAATGGATGCTTGTCTTCAAATATCATTACAAAGAATATCTCTTTATACCACCATTGAATACTTCACCGGTAAACAATGTAAAAATGATGGAGTCTCTTCGCCATTCGTCTAAGCACAATAACGATTTCCAAATTAAATCCTGGCGATACGGGTAAAAGATTTAAAAACTTCATAAGTGTGACTCTTGATGGAAGCGCAAATATGCGTGACAACAATCGGTATCTACTAGGGCTCTGTTTAAACAAAACCTGATACATAACCTTGTCCTCTGTGAAAAATCAACGTCACATCATTTTCTTTTTTGAACAATTAATCTGACTCAAAAAAAAAAACTACCTGCAATTGTTTTCATCGCCATTACTATTATTATATTTATTGTATTATTACGTTGTTACATATTTTTTTTTTTCGTTTTTATTATTCTAATCTTTTTTCCATTTCTAATTTTGCTCGTTTCCTTATCATTGCTGCTTTCATTACAAATTCGCTGAAATATTCGCTCTTTTCCGGGATATAAGTATTTTACTAACATCCCATCCGTCTTTTCTATTGCCCTCCACTCAAATGTTGGCGAGGTTTCGGAATTTTTCATACATTCCGCAGTCACATATTATGTGTAGGCTATCTTCCCATTCCGCTCTACATATACATCCTGGATCTTCATGCAATACTTTTTTAAATCGGAAACCGTTCTGGGAGCCATGCTCGGTAAGTATGCACCCTTCCAAATTAAGACCCCAATATTTCATTCTATCGCTGGTCATTAATTTTACATCTTTTATAAACATGTATGTTACTCTTCCTTTTTCGCTCGTACTTCGTCTCTTGCCATTTCTCAATTGCTCTTTCGCCAATTGTCTTAATAGCACCATTTTCATCAAGTCGTCTATTTCGTCATTGGTCACAAAATCTATATTATTCATAAATATACCTATTTTAACTTTGTTGATGTTGGCCCTTCTTAAACATTCTAAGTCCCAATGGAGACTACCAGCCAGAACTTGTATAGCCTCCAATGAGACCGTTCTACATACGTTTAAGCATCGATGCAGAACTACACGCTGTGCCATACCCAAAAATCTTCTTATGTATTCATATTGCACGCTTTCGTACCATATACTTGACCCATATAGCGCACATGCTTCGAATAAGCCTTTGATCAAATTCGTATAGCTTTTCCTTTAAAACCCCAACATTGTCACAAGACTCTTCTTACCTAATAGCTACCGTATTATTATTAGAAACTTCCACTCCCATTTTGTTTCCCCACTCATAGACTGGTATTATACCTAAATTTACCTTTCATTCTTGTTCTAATCTCGAGTCACCTTCCAACATTAATAATAGGTCATCTGCGAACGCAGTTACCTTTATATCCATTCTTTCGATTGTTATTAATAACTCATTCATGCATACATTCCACATAACTGGGCCACCAATTTAACCTCGAGGACAGCCCCTCTTTAGTTCAAACTATACTGTTTCTCTTTTCTGAACGTACACATGCGAATCTATTGGAGAAGTAGCTTCTCCACATATTCAAGTCATATTCCGGCATTATTTATACTACCGAGTGCTTTGTTGGCTGTTGGACCTATCCTTGGCCTTGAACGATGATGGACGGCCTTGCGCCTCGCCCTGAGCGGCCTAGCAGCATTTTGCAGGCTCCGACCGTGGGATCTCGCATTTGCTTGAAGCGTGGTTTTTATGACACTTCACGCAACGTACGGATCTATGACAGTTCCGTGAACCATGCCCATACAATTGACAACGGTAGCACTGTACAGCACCCCGTTTATTAACTTACTTTTTCACTCGGCATGGAACGCCGCATATCCATCCTTCCCATAGAAATGGAGAAATGGAACGGCATTTGAATTTTTTCAAGGCGTTCCTTGTATTTAGTGTAATCGCGATCTGAGTCGCAAAAAAATTGTGGCACCGAAAGTGAACCTAACGGTCCCAGTAGCTTCCGCTTTAATTACTTCTTCGACTTTTTGGAAGCTGGTAAGAGCCATTCGGACTACAATCGGGCCAGGCTTATTATTCTGACTTGTTGGCCTGACTTTGTTGTCGATGATATCTATTAGTGGTCCATATTTGTTTAGGACCTCAGTTGCCAATTTCTTGATGGACGGTGCATCGTTTGTTGTCTTCCTGCTCCGTTTCCTTGGTGGAACAGGCCGGAATTCCAACTCCATTGGTGTTGGTGCTGGTGCTGATGATGTTGAAGCTGTTGATGATGTTGACACTGTTGATGATGTTGAAACTGTTGATAATACTGCCATCTTCTTTGGTTTTTTGACCACCGCTGTCTCGGCGGTTGGCGGATTCTTCTAAAAATTAGAAGAATAGTACATTAAAATTTAAATAAAATTTAAATTAATGCTTACATAACATAGAAAGTACTCAATGATTGTAAAATAAACCATATGTGTATAATACAACCAAAAAGTATATTCCAAATTATTTTTATCCTTTGTTCACAAACAGTTTCAAACAACAAATAAGTTTGTTATTTTAAATTTGTTTGAAGCAAGTAAAAAAAAAATAAAAATCAAAATAAAATTTTGGAAATAAAATTATTTTGTGATCAGTTACAAAATAAATAATAAACCCTTATGGATGTTCACGTATAAAATAAAATTTTATCGCTGAACAGGTATCGACTAGCAGTGTTTTCGGTATCAACACTAAACATCGAATGTGTATGTCGTATGTGACACACACACACTTGTTCTTTTTTTTTTTTACTTTTAGTTTAATATTTCTTTATTTGAATCAAAATATTAAATACAAGTCGGCTTAAAACTATAGCACCTAGCCTAAGCTTTATCTACAATACATCATCTTATATACTAGTTACATCGAGATTAAAATTTTTCATTACATCGTTTTAATAAAAATGGAAAAAAAAAAAAAAAAAAACCATTTGAAAATACTTAACCTATGTGGATGGATAGGCCATCCCTATAACTAACTTAACATATAAAATTAAAGAAATAAGAAGAAAAGATACTATATACAATTAAGATTACACCGGAACTAGGTGCAATCGACATCGTGTGGAATGGGAAATCTTTTTCTAAAAAGCAGCATCCTTGGGTCAAATTAACCCAGTGTGCTGATTACTGGGAAGGGATTGTTGCGGGAAGATTGGAAAAAGGCTTTTGAGGTGGAAAGGATAAAGTTTGGAATAGTTGGGAGTCCAGTTTCGCGGTGGAGTGCTTCGGACGGAAATCTTAGGGGTTTTTTCGAGATGACTCGAAGGCAACGATTTTGGAATTGAGACAAGAGACAAATAATATAATATTTAAAAATATTATGAGTAATTAATACAAGTTAGAAAAACCAATACTTGAACACGTATTGAATTTTATGTTTTTTAATAATAAAAATGATGAATACTTACTAAATAATATATTATCGTGCTCGATTCCAGTGGTAATTATTTGCTGATTTTCTTTTACAATTATTCAATTTGTATAATTATTCAGCTTTATATAGAAAATAATAGTTTAATAACAATAATAAAAATATCTTTGTTTTTATGTAATCCACCAGCAGGTTTTTTTTTATTTTGAATTAATGAACTTCTACTTGGATCAGACTGAGCTCATAGATCCCACAGCATTTAACTCGTTCCTAACATCGTCAGGTGCAAGCACCATGTTGTTGTTTATATTGGAATCATGCCGGCTCAGTGAACTTGAGCCACTAGTTATATCTGTTTCAACCTTCCGAGTTAAATTCAGCGCGTTTTAAATGACGTTATCCTTTTTCTAGAGTGTCTAAAATAATATAATTTATCATCGGTTAGATATGCATAAAATTATGCATGTTTAACGCAAAATTTTTAATTTCACCGTTTAAAGAATTAAATTTTTCAAATACGAATTTCGTTTTTTAAGTTTTTTCTTGGTATCAGGATAAGCGCAAAGACCCAGTCCGAAGACGAGGGAACGTGGCGCGAAGCCTTCAAACCACCACCATCAACAGAACTTTGAAGCGCCTTCACTTAGGTGTTATTCACAATCCTTTTCGAAGTCATCGAAACGCCATTAGCTCTCCGAGCACGCATACACCACTCGTGCTGATCAGCGATCAGACGTGTACGTGATGCGGCCTGGAAGTATAGCGATCTAAACCGTTCCAGGGATTCTAGCTGCGACTTACGCATGAGTGGAATGCACCATCTTAAACAAGCGATACCAAGTCCTCACTGCTTAACAGGTGCATGGATGTATGCGGTTTTAGTATCTTTTGGGAGTCTTAGCCAGAGACGAACATACTTTCTAACCTGATTATTCCATGGTTCATTACTTTTTTTACATCCAAGATTTAATTTACGCAGTACTGGTGATTGTCTGACTAATAATTGAAACACGTGTTCCAACTGATCATTTATCGTTTATGTTTTTGTTGTAAATTTTTCATTTGATTCATTTATCGTTTATGTTAAAGGTTTAAGCATGTTTGTATTGTCGTATTGTTTAATAATGTAATATCATATACTTCAACAATATCATCATCGAATGGTTCTTCTTTATAAATTCGGGCATTACTAAGACTATAAAGTAATTTCGTTCTCATTTTTTATTGTAACTGCAATTTCAAGTCTATTTTCATTTGTTGAAAATAAATTAAATGTACAACATAAATTCAATTTCCAACAACTGCATAGGCTTCTGCTCGGATATTTCATGTAAAATGCCATTCCGATTCATATTTTTCTTCTTGTAGCGATCGGTCATTTGGTTAAACCTCGTCTAATTCATATGCGATCCACGCAGGCAGAGATGGTACTGAGTACTCTACGATGCACACCTAGATCTATGTGGCCTTGAGCTGACTGCGGCGACCAAATACCCTGATATGAAACCGTAATGCTCGTGACTGAGACATTAGCAGATTCCACGGAGTATTCAGCCGATACCAATTCTACTAAGATTTATACGCTTTACGCTGATGAGATGGATCCAAAGAACACTCATCTCCTACAACTTGGGTATCAATCACCACTACCCGAAGTTCCCGAGCAGCAATGCTATACGGTCTTCTTAAGCCCTGATTGGTATGGAAACCGCGTTCATATACCACGTCCCAACCCACGTGCTTTAGCTCTGCGGCCACTTATTTTTAAAACTAGACTATTATGTATATTAATACATGTAGTAATAAAATTGCAACGCCCGACAATCTCTATTGGAAGTTGCTGTAAAATAAAGAAACGATAATTAATGTTTCTTCTTCAATTTGTCGAATCAATTTTTCTTTATACAATATTATTTTATTTTTATAATTAATTAAATGCAAATGTCATCTTAAATGATTCTTGATTGACTTACATCATAGTTGATTTACATGATTTTTAAAATGATACCTGTTTTACCGACGCTTAAACGCGGTAAAATTTATATTAAAGGAAATACTTTTTCTTTACATATGCCTCCTTAAATTAAACATTTCCCCGGAATTTTCCTCAGTATACGGTTAGTATAAATTTTATTAAAACTCTTCATCTGCATCTTCCACTTCTTCTGCTTTTTCTGTAACAACTGGAATGAATTAGTTGTAATATGTGAAAAAAATGTGATGCTGACTTCTTGTGACCTGTTTGAATTTTGTATATTGAGCCTGAAATTTTCTCTAAAATCTTGTATGATCCAATTCGCAATTCATCTAATTTCTTTCTGTTCAGTTTATTCTCATTCTCAACATATACCAAATCTCCGACTTTTATTCTTAAGTTAATTCTATTTTGATCAAATAATCTTTTGTTATAATAGAGGTAATAGAATTTTGATATTTTGTTATAGTAGAGGTAATAGTATTTTCAGCTGCTTTTGTGTTTTGTCTCTATCCCAGTTACTTCCAAGATTTTATTTTTTAAGTTCATTTGGTAAAACAGTAACATCCGTACCATATAATATGTATTAGGGTGCCAATTTTAAGACTGCCTGTTCAGTTTTATTGTACTTGTTTACGCACTCTTAAGCTATAGTTGTCCAAACTTTATTATTATTATTTTTTCATGGATTGTACACCTTTTTTTTATTTACAAGGGTTTGATTTAGCCTCTCATTTAAGCCATTTAAAAATGGCATATTTACTGCTGTAAATATATTGATTTTTCTTCCAAGAATAATTTGAATTCATTCGAATTTATTCTTGGATACTGGTCGGCAAGCACCATTTCAATATTATCTATTTCTGTGCTTTTTGAAACCAGTTTTATGAAATCAGGTGCGCTCGAGTTTTAGAGGTTACTATAAATGCTTATCTGCTGAAGTGGTCTACTAATAAGTGTAAATACTTTTTTGTTAATCTGGAACCACCGAAACCACCAATAGTGTCTATAGATACTATTTCAACTGGTTTTGTGGCTGGACCCAATTGTGACATTAGACCATATATATGTTGGCCTCTTGATTTGTTTTTAATGCAAAAATCACAGCCGGTGCAAGTTTTTTTTATGTTTTTTGTTAAATTTTTCGCTGTGTAATGAGGACTTAACATCTTTTGTATTTGTTCAATTCCGATTTGGCACAGATTTTTGTGAACATTTTTAATAAATTCAATACTAAATTCTGCTGATAAAATTATTTTTTCCTTTTTCCTTATTTTCTTGAAAAAATCGTTTTTGTTTCTTCATTAATTTATCTTCATTGCTAATGTATTCATTATTGTTCTGGTCTCTAATAACATCTTCTATTTTGATTAAATTTACTATTTTTAACTGTTCTGAATTTGTTGGCTTCTATAACCGGATTTCGACTTAAACAATCTGCTTCCTCATTCTGTTTGCCTGGATTATATTTTATTTTAAAATCATATTGAGATAGGTAATATATTAAATTTCCTAGGTCTTCATTGGGTCTGGATTTGATGTTCATATTTTCCAGCGGTTTTGTGGTCATAGTACACGGTAAATGGTCTTCCAATTAGCCAATATCTTATTGTTTCCTTAATGGTTAATGATTCCAAGTATATTGCTTTTTTTCTTTTTTGCACTTTGTTGAGTATTTTTGAGAAATATGCTACTCTTGTATATATAAAATTATGATAAATAAATACTCACTGGTATAAAATTATGATAAAAGTTAATTTTACCCACAAATTGTCATATATTTTTTGTGTGTTCTTGGGAATGGAAATTCTTTAATTCATTAAGTGTTGTTTTTTTATCAGTCTAATTGTATTATTTTTTATAATATGTCCCAAAAATTGCACAATCATTTCTTCAAACGTACATTTAGTAAATTTTAGTCGGAATTCTCCTTTTTTATTGCTGCTAATTATTAAAGTGTTGAGTGTGTTCTTCATATGTTTACTTACTTCATTGAAAAGGTCAATTGTATCTTTAATTATTTCTCTATTTAATTTACTAAATATAAATTCTGGCTGGCCCGCTGTTATAAGATCTACAAAGGTACCTGCATCAATATATTTTCTCATTTCAAGTAAAAGTTTTTCTTTTTTAATGGCATAATCCAGCGAATAAACCATCTTTGTACTTGAATAATAGCGCATATGTAACTGGGTTCCAACCTTTGTTAGCGAAAGACTCACAAAATTTACTTTACCACGTTGTCAATTCTTGAGTCCAATGTCAACTTGATGATCATGGGACTGTACCAGTCCATGCATGACTTATCTATAAAGAGTCTTCAAAGTTCTATTTTCTTCTCATCAGATGTTATGTCAAATCTTGCACACTCTTTCTCAAAGAATTAAATCCATTTATTAGCATTATTATTGTTACAAGTGAACTTTTCTAAAATAAATTTATCTGATATTTTCTTTACATTTTGATTTCCACTTACTTGTGCCTCTCTTTCCATTAATTTTTCAAGAATTTTATATAAGTACTTGTATTCTCTGAAGTAGCTGCAGCTGCTGTTATTTTAGCATTTTGACCCAATAACTCAAGATATTGATGATAAAACTGCATATTTCCATCATCAATGTAGGTAGACTTAAGCTCTCCTGTTAAAGTGATCCAAAATTTTCTGTACTGGTATCTCTTTCTTATACTATTCTTAACTTTGTTAAATGCCGGTTGCTTGATCTGTTCTGTGTGGAATGCAGCGTTATGTAATTCTTGAGGTATTTCATAGGTTTTGTTATCCTCTGTAGTAATTGAGGTTATGCTCCATACATTTGTTTTTTCATTAGTTGACGGTAACAACGTAAACTCAAATTGTAATTTTTCCATATTTCCAATAACTAAAATTGTCGTTTTATAAGATATCTTTTATTTTCTCGGTTGACCAATTGACAAATGAAACAATCTTAACGTTGCTCTAAAAAAATGAAACGATAATTAATGTTTCTTCTTCAATTTGTTGAATCAATTTTTCTTTTCTCAATATTAATTTATTTAAATTTTTATAACTAATTAAATACAAATGTCATCTTAAATCTTTCTTGTGTGACTTACATATTATTTTTTTAAATGATACCTATTTTAACGCCGCTTTAGCGTGGTAAAATTTATATTAAAGTAAATACTTTTTCTTTACAGCTTTATGAATTTATTAGCCAAATTTAAACTAAAACTGTGGAGAATTCAAACTTTTTACGAATAAATATTTCAAACAAAGGTTGTTTGTTTAATAAACATACACATTTTTGTGTTTTAACTTTTATTAACTTTTAATAACTTTTATATTAATGATATCATTATATAAATTTTCAAATTAAATTTTTCAGTATTTTTCAATTCAAGATCGGTACTAATTTGTTCTCCTAAAAACCGAACGAAACATTGATACAGCTCATACTTAATGTTTTGTGATTTTGTAAAGTTTATAAAATTACGTGAAAATTATATAGTACGTTTCATAAAGCGATACTTGCTCTGCGAACGAAGTGTCCATGACTTCATCAACGGTCTTAAATGAAGAAATAGTGATGGATAATGCATCAAATAATGATGTTTTGCACGGAGACTCTCCACGCACATATTTTTCGTAAGTGAATCTAAATGATTTACAAATTATTTACGTTATACTGGAGCACATATTATCTCAATTATTTCTAAAAGAAACAAAACACATTTTCAAACATCATCATCAATTTTGTGATGAATTAATAATGGTAATAATCTTAGATAAGCTCTATAATTGAACCGCACTACCAGACAATCTTGACGTTGGGGAAATGAAACATTACTTATCTCGTTTAACTTCCTTTGAATAACCAAAATTTTCAATTATTGGATTTTGTAGTTTGTATGAAAATCAATCTTTATTAACTAAGTCATCAAGAAATAATTTAAGGTCATAAATAAGCACATTTTTAAAAGTATCGTGCCCTAGACAAGGTGGTAATCCAGGAAGACAAACGTGGTAATAGTTTAACTTATTAAAAATTGAATTGAAATTTATTCCCTGAATCCACAATGGTTTTATAGTTTTCTTATTTTGGTTAATGAATTATGTTCATGTAGACAGTTTATAACTTTTTTCTAAGAATCGACAGTTCTTATTGAATATGTTTTAAATGATACTCCTGTAGATTCAAAACATTTTTTTGTTAGCAAACAATCTACAAAAATACCGAGTTTTGCTAAAATTTTCAGATTGTCACCAGTAACAAATACTAAAGATTCCCGAATAATTTTATCTGATGTTAATTATATCCAATTAGTCTCAATATTTTTTAAAGATCGGACAATTTTACCGAAAACGTTAGTATAGTAAAATATGTTTTCTCTGCATAATGCAACAAGTTACATAGAATTTACATGGCATTTTATATTATCTGGGTAGTTTCCTATACTTAGATTGATGTGTAGCTGCCTTGGTTCCCAATCATTGGGGACCTGGTGGTGATTAATATTACGACAAAAATCTTTTGTGTAAGTTGTGTAAAAAAGGGATCCAGAGTCGCCCTGTACCCAGAAGCTTCTTGTGGCAATGGGGTACACACAAATCGTTGTAAATTGTTATTGGTTCGCTTAAGATTATGTATCTTACCTTAAAAGTTACGAATCAATGTGTCTTCCGATTGTTGATGCACAAATTCCTGTTTTATTTTGCTGCGATCTAATTATAAATCTTCGTTAGCACCTGGAATATGCAGTTCGGACATTAATACCCACACCTTCGACGTGTACTTGCTAGTGTATATCTCCAGGTAATAATAAATATCAAATTGTATTTAATTCCTTTATTTTTGAATATCAGTAAATTTCAATACATTAACCAGTTTTATAAATTATTTACAAACTCCAATTTGTTAGATAGCTCGATGTATATCAAAAGAGTGAGGATTATAGTAGTACATCCGGAACGTCGAATATGTTTCACAAACAGGTCTGAACATAATTATTATGTTATTTTTTATATTTTGTTCATTGGCAAATTTCTCCAAATAAAGACGGAATTTCAAATTTGTCACTACACAACATGTGACCTATACCCCCCCCTCCCATCATACAGGAAATGGTCTTTCTGTGGCCGTCAAGTACGGGGCGCACTAGTGAAGATTTGATCAGATATCGGTGATCAAGGTGACGGAAGCTCCGTCATAGGAATATGGTGGCTATTGTATTATAGTCGGGATACTCCCAAGATACATAGGTGATAGCGTCAAGATGGATATAGATTGACAACTACCGTCATATAATTGAAATGTGGCTGGGTTGTAGTAACTCCAGAAGCCACTGCCGGAAGAGTATCTTGATTATATGGAAGAGAAAGTTTAATGGGGTATGTTGTGTTTATGGTATTTCTTTAGAAACATGGCATGGCATTTCAACCATTTTCCAGTTGTTATATTTTTTAATATAACGGTGTTTTTGGTTAATAATTAATAATTGTGTAAGGACCAAGATATTTAGCTAGGAATTTTTTGCTTGAAATACCATGCACCGGAATATGTTTCTTCAACATCACCAAGTCATTCACACTGAATCCGTGGGGTTTTTTTGCCTCGATTAAAATAATCTATTCCTTTTTTAAAGATTTTTAAGGAAAAATTCGATAGATTCTTTTGGTAATTTTTTATTAAGAGATAGAATTTTATGAATTTTCCAAAAATGATCGAGGGAGAAGGTTAAGTTTCTACCGAAAAATATTGAAGCCGGGGTGGAATTAGCAACAGGTGAAAATAAATTATTGTAGGCGTATGTAGTAAATCCGACTAATTCATCCCATGTGATGTGACCTGCCGATGCCGATTGTAAAAGAGTACTGATGTTGGAAATTAATATTTTGTTCATTGTTTCAGATTTATTGCTTGAGGGGGGGGGCATAGGGTGATAGATATCTAGCCCTGATCCCCCACTTATAACAGAAATTTTTATATCTGGTGGATTTAAAATAACTTGCGTTATCAGATATGATTGTGTATGGTACCGAGAACGTTAAAAAGGATTTTTCTAAAGCGGTACAAATTGATTTTGGAGTGCAAGTTTTTAAAGGAAAGGTTTGTAGATATATGCTGTAACTATCTACAGCCACTAACATATATCTATTTCTATTTTTAGTGATCGGAAGGGGGTCAAGAATATCAATATGGATTGCTTCATAAACGTAATTAGGATTTTTCGATTCCATATTAGGTTTCAGCTTGAGAGGAATTTTATGCCGAAGACAAGTGTCACAAGATTTGACGTAATTAGCAACGCCTTTGTATAGATTCTCCCAATAGAAGCGTCTGGAGATATTTGAATACACCTTTACGACACCCTGGTGGGAGGCTAGGAGACCATCGTGAAAATAGTGTAATATGGCCGGACTTAGAGCCTCGGGAACGTAGATACGTGGTTTCTTATATTTTCCCGTTTTCTTATACAAAATGCCATGATAAAATGCAAAATTATTAACATCAACCTCTTCGTTTCGCAGTCGGAGTGTGATGGTTTTGCACACAGTGTCATTTAGTTTTGCTTAACGAATATTGGGAAAGATAGGAGGAAATTGTTGCATAAGCAAGAGCTTGTCCTTCGAGATAACGTCATCGTAAAGATGTGTGGTAATTGGGTTGTATGATTTATGTGTTCGACCTCAAATTCGAAACTAGACAGGGTTGGTTGCCAACGTGAGAGTTTACCAGTATTTTTACAATTCTTGAATAGATAGGTTAGTGCATTATTCTGAATAGGTTAGTGCATTATTCGGTCTGAATGACGAATTTTCCATTGTGAAGATAGTCTTGAAATTTGTTGATCGTAGATATTAAACTCAGTGCTTCCTTTTCATAAATGTGGGTTTTACATTCAACTGGTGAAAGTTTCCTCGATTTGTATGCAATTGGGTGTAATGTAATGTACCGTTGATGCGTTGTAGTAATACGCTCGCAATACAAAAGTCACTTGCGTCGCATCGGATGATAAATTGTTTTGTGAAGTCGGGAAACTTTAAAATAGGAGCTGATGTTAACTTTGCTTTGAGTTTGTTAAAGGCATTTAGTTAATCTTTTTTAAATTCATACTTAATATTTTTTTGTTGCAATTTGTTGGATGACAGATTTCGGCGTAGTTGTCAATAAATTTCATAAAATATCAGGTCATGCCTAGAAAACTTTGTTTTATATTTCTAGGAGGTGGTTAATCGTTTATCGCCTGTACTTTTGATGTATCGATGGATAGGCGGTTTTCATTAATGATTAAACCTAGGTATTTTAATCTTGTCACAAAAAATCGACATTTTTCTGGTTTTGCTGTTAAACCATTTTCTCTGAGTCTTTTAAGAACTTCAGATAAATGCTGGAAATGTTCTTCGGTGGAGTTTGAGTATACGAGAAGGTCATCAGCGTATGGTATACAGTATTTATATTTGAGATCTCCAAATATGTCTAGCATTACGCGATTCAAGGATTGGCTACTGTAAGCGAGACCTTGCGGAGCTTTTAAATATCTGTAATGGCCGTTAGGTGTGACGGAAGCAGTAATGTTCCTTAAGTTCTTGTCGAGAGGAGTCTGATGGAAGTTGTTTACAAGGTGGAGCGGCGAAAACATCTTGGATCCATGAAGAGAGTTTGAACAGTCTTAAATTTGACTACTTAGATATGGGTCAAATATTATTTTTTTATTAACTTCGCGATAATCATGAACGATTCGATAAGATCCATCGCGTTTCTTGACAAGAAATGTAGGGCTTTCTCATGAGCTGGTGCAACGCTCAATGACGGATTCCTTGATTTAATAGATCTTTAACGATATTGTCCAAAATGGCTGCTTTTGGAGGTACCATTGTGTAAAGGTGTTTATATGTAGGAGATCTACCTTTCAAAAGGATCTTCATAGTGATATTTTGCACTGCCTATTATATTGGTTAAAACATCGTTGTAATCGTTTTTTAAATTTTCCAGATGTTGGATATCAGATGGGCATAACTTGGCTGAATTTTCGAGTAATAAATTGATTGTTCGTTATTTTCAAAAACAATTGGTACGTTGAGTTTTAAGTTTTCAATTTGAAAAGATCTGCTTTGAAAATTCAAGTTAACTTTAATCGTATGTAGAAAATCGTTGCCAAGGATAAGCTGACATGGTAAATTTTTCATGATGAGAAATGTTGTTTACCAAGTATACTTTTGATTTTGATGATCAGGTTAATTGATTTTTCAATGGTGATGTTAGAATTTTTTGCGATAGTAATTTTCTTGATAACGAATGACGTTGTAAGTGGATCCAGTGTCAATCATTGGCCGATATTTATGCGCCAAGATATCTTATTCGATGAATGGTATAGATTTATGGTATTTAAATATCGCACAAGTTAAGCAAATAGTTTCCGACGTTGAGGTGTGTTGTCAGAATTGCTTCGAGATTCCTTCTGTCAGATGTTTTTGGGGATTTCTCGTAAAAATTGCATTTTTCAAACGGCTTGTGTTTTCATCAGCGCGTTTGGCAATTTGATATAGTTGTTCGAATGTTGTAGGTGTCGGGAAACTGGTCTCTAATAATGGTAGATATTGGGAATTGGCACTGTCAAGAATGTGTGTTATGATGCCAGTTTCATCGTGAAGATTTAAAACTTTAGCAGTGATCTCAAGGTCGTACGTAAATTGTTTGAGAGATTCTTTTGGATTTTGGTATCTAATGACCTTTCCAAGTTGTATCCTCGATATTTAGGTGGGAGACAAGAAAGTTCAGTTTTAATATGGTCCAAAATGTTAGTAGGAGTTTCCAATCTGGATAACCATATATTTGTAATTCGCCGCCAGTTCGAGTGACTAACCCTTTTATGAGTTTAGGAAGTGGCATGATATCTAAGTTAACGATTTTCTCCACATTTATTAGGAAGTCCACTAAAATGGAAGGGTCATCACCGTCGGTTCGTGGTAAATCTTGACATAGTTGTGTCATATCAGGTTTAAAATTTGATCCGGAAAGGTTTTTAACCCCTCTTTGGGTGTCTAAGAGAAGTTGATTATGCATAGCCATTAGCTTTGTGAGGCTGTCCCTGTGAGCACTTGTTTGATTAGAGGCCAAAGGGTTCGGTACATTATTATCTAAATTGGATTGCAGATTGAAGTTTGGTAAGCTTTCTGGAATTTTATGGTTGGCATGTTTAAATTATTAATATTATGAACGTTTTGCTCGTGTAAAATATTTCTATTGACGTTTGAATTTTGATTTGACAAATCATGAGCAGTAAAGTTAAAATAATTATTTTGTAGATGTTGGTTGGAACCAATGTTATGAAAGCTTGAATTTTGTGCAGGCAAATTAAATAAACTATGCATTTGGTTGTTTGCAGGTGCTACCGAAGGTCGGAGTCGAAGTTGAAGACCTGCAGGTGGAGGGAGTGTTCGATTAAAACGAAGTGATCGTGGCCTAATATGTGATAATCGACCGTCCGGGTGAATACTATAAAGGATTTGGTTGGGTGGTACCTGATGTCTAACTGTTGATGGTGTTGTAGGACGTAGAGGTGATGATGCTGTCACTGGTACGCCATATCCGCTGGTATTGAACATGAATGCTGATTGATTGGTTCGAGGAATGGACGCATTGTTGGTGTCTAGGTTCATCTTCAATTGTTGGAATTACTAATTGATTATGTCCAGCTATCGAATTTATTAGCCAAAAAGGTGTTGTTTCCGATTTCAGACGAATAGCTTGTTGTTATCGTGCAATTAGGTTGAAATGTAATTTGTCCTTGGAAAATAAGATAAACCAGCAGAAATATATGTAAAATAGGGTCAGTTGTTTTTATATGTACTAAACAAATTTGAGATAATAAAAAAGATAAGTTTAAGAAAGAAAAGTAATGGCTTGTTTTATTTAAATACCAAGAAGCTTGTTTCGTAAATAGTGAATGCTATGCTTTCCACTATTCAATTGAACCCGTTTTTAGATAAATAAACGTTCTACTGTAATTTATTTGCAAATTTTTCATATATGGAAAAATTTTAAATAGATGAAGTAACGTTGATTGTATATAATAATCTCAAAATTTTATTACCTTTGTTAAAAGTATTTTAAAAATAAATTGATATATTTTCTATTAGCTTTTTGATTTGCTGATTAGTTACAGTAGTACGTTATGACGCAATGTTATCATTATGGTTAATGCTCTGCTACCATTTTGTTGTGTAGCTGCCTTGGTTTCCAATTATCAATAAATTCTGATGACAAGCCTTTTAAATATTTCGACAATTTATTTTTAACAATTTTTTCATTTCGTTAGCTTATATTACATATTTTTGTTAGCTTATATTACATATTTTTGTAGCAATGTATTTCATAGTTCATGCTTGCAAGCAAAATTTAAATTTTAGTTTAAAATTCATTAAAAAATTATCACTCGCTTACATGTAATGGTGATGATGGTTGATCGACCAAATTCTCATTGTCATGGATTAAAGATGAATCAGAAGAGCTTACATTACTGTTTTCATTAAAGTGACTTAATTATATTTTTTCTTTTTATGATATTTTTGCCGTTAAAATAGCGCTTTTAAAACCTGTATTTTTCTAGCCTTCTAAGAAATTGCAGCATTTTTTCAACGTTTCTGTACATTTACCGAGACCCACATCTGCTGCTAGTAGAGATTTACATTCAATATTTATTTGAAAAAGTATGTCATACCAAACAACCAATGAAACTATGAAGCTGAAATATTTTAGCTGTTCGGCTAGAGTAGTAGCCTCGAGAGATACTGGGACATCAGTTTTCTGAGTTTCAATGGCCAAAGTAATTAAAGCATCATGGATGGCCCTAATTTGAGAACGGGGACTGCTTTAACACTGTTCATTCATGCTTCCCAACGTGTGTCACTGAGCTTTTTTTTTATAGTATATAGTCCCAAGTGATCGGTTAGAATTGTCCATCGATGAACAGAAGCTGAAAACAATGTGAAAAACGTCTGAAGTATCCTAAACAAAATGACTAATTTTACAGATGACTTAGCGGCATTGCATAATACTAAGGGGTTCGTGTTGAGAATTCTCCTTTAAACCCAAATATGTTTTGCTCTTATATGCACCTCGTTGACACAACCCTGATCCCTACAATCGTTCAATTCCAGTCCGTATTTATTTAAAATATTAATAGTATCTTCAGTCAGCCTTTCACCAGTTGACTTAAATAAGTGGAATTCATCAAGTGAGGCTAAGCTTATAAGGCACGTCATGGGTCTACCACAAATTGTTCAAAAAAAATCAAAAATCATTTCACATCCTGTATTTTCATTATTGAATCAGAATGTTAGAGGCCTTAATTTAAAGTTAAATAAACTCAGAAGTTCAATTCCTGTTGTTGGTTGTGATTTAAAAGTTATAAACGAAACTTGGTTATCACATAATATTTTGGATTCGGAACTTGTTTTTGAAAAATTAATGTGCTTATAGATGTGATGGAACATTTGTCACATGTATCAAAACTCATGGTAGTTGTGTATTGTTGGCTTTTCATAACCATATTAGCTCTTCTGGTCTTTATTGCCGAAATTTTCAAAATATTAAACATGTTTTTTCATATACTGTCAAACACATTATTGGTACTGTTTACATCCCGCTTAATCAAAAAAGTGACATTTATCAATAATTAATTATGTGATGAATTGAATCAAATTTGTAATTTAATTCCTTTAACCGAAGTTATCATATATGGGGACTTTAATCTACCCGATTGGCCAATCCTGAAGAATCTACTTTACCAACTCATCTATCGACTTCAACACATATAGTTTTTGATGCCTCTATCAATGTTCTTGGCTTAGTGAGTCAGTCAGTAAATTGTTTAGGCAGGGTGTTTGACCTCGTATTAATGTCGTGATTCAAAAATCGAGTATTAATCTTGTAAACGAAGATAATTATCATCCAACTTTTAATATTTATGCTTATTATCAGTCTTCTTCACATCTCAATCCTGAATTTAGCAGTACTGAAAATAATTTTTCCAATGGTGAATACGAATCAATGAATAACTATTTATTAATTAACTTGTCAAATTTAGGTGTCGATTATTTTAATAGCATCATTTCATAAGCTATTGATGCCCATGTGCCAAAAATTGTACTAAAAATTCGTCTTATATCTTTAATGATTTTCATTTGAACTCAAATTCAAATTCCAACAAACATAACAGCAAAGCTGAGTATTATACAAATTTTTCACACCTCAGACCCAAATGCAAAATACTATTCGCACTTTGCTATAAATAACTTTCTGAAAAAACAGAAAACTCAATTCAAAATAACATAAAGAAGTTCTGGAACTACATAAATTAAATAAATTCAAATTCAACTGTGTCTTCGATTATGCACTACAATAATGATTCTGGACATAATGTTCATTGAATTTATTTTCTTTTTTCAAAATACTTTGCATCTATTTATGAACCTCACCCCTCAGTATCCTCAACCACAACTCGTAAATATCCATCAACATGTAACAACATTTATTACAATATACATATAAATAATTACTATATTTCTTTTATTGATATAGATTTCCATCCAGTCTGTATTCCCAAAACTGATGGATTCCATAATATGTGGAAACTGCGTACTAACCTGCAATTTAATATTATACTTAAAAACATGGATTTTGGCCTAAAAAGTCAACTGAAATCAACCTACTTACAAAATTTTATATTGGAATGCTTTCTTACCTCTGGACATTTATTTGAATTCAAGCAATTTATTTGAATTTTGCAAAAGCTTTCGATAAAGTAAATCATTCTTTACTAATATCAAAATTAACAGCTCTGTGTATACCAGAACCGTTAAGTAAATGGTTGCATAGTTATCCTTCAGATAGACAACATATAGTGAAAATAAAATCATTCATATCACTCCTCCTTTCATGTTTCTGCAGCTGTCCCACAGGGATTCCATTTAGGCCCACTTTTGTAAACGACATCTGTTATATTTTTCCAATCTCCAACTTAATACTTTTCGCAGACGATTTAAAAATATATCTCTATTTAAATATTTTAGTTTTTTTTTTTTTATTATTGAAATTAGCTTTAGCAATTATGGCTATGCAGCCATTAACCAAAAAATTACAATTCTATTTAATAATATTATTAACATTATCGTCACAATAATATTAATATTATTACATAGTATTTGTAATTAAATATATATTATTCTTGTTTCACTCTTAATAAAAAGTAAATATTAACAATAAAAATGAGATATAAAAGGCGAGAAAAAAAAATCTTTTAAGAAAAATAAGAGAAAAAATAAAAATGAAATAAAAACATTATTGATATATATAATGTTGTAGGCCACGGAATAGTTGACAGTAAAGAATGTTAAGGAGCATAAAAACACAATAAAAATAAATTAATTGATATTTAGCGTAGCGTAAAATTTAATTGAGTAAAGCAGAAAATTTTCTCTACAAACAGGCTACAGACTTTTAATGAAGCCATAATTGGAGCCATAGTTTTCCAGTCGCTTCTGGGATTGACTTGACCAATCTCTAAACTGGTTATTTTACTTTCGATGTGTGAAAAGTTAAAAACTCTAGCTTGGCTAAAAGTACTTAAGTCAAAAGGCGAAATTAAAATATATTTCGGGGATCACCTGAAAACTACGGCTAAACCCAGGTTAAACCAGTCTTTCTGCGAAGAGACCATGTATCGAACTTTGACTATAACATATGGGTAATTCTACTAACATAATGACGAAAATGTCATTTTCGGTGCAATATTTTTTCTTTGCATTTGAGATTTCACAGGTTGCATAGATTCCAGCTTTTGTTTTTCTTGTACTTATCTTAAGCGGGTCAAAAAAAAAAATTTAGTTTTATAAATTTTATAACTGTTTTGAGGACAAGAGGCTGAGGACAAGAATTGAATTTCTGTTGGAGATTTTATTTATTTTCAACAAGTGAAAATAGACTTGAAACTATTGTTACAATAAAAAATGAGAACGAAATTACTTTATAAATGTAACAATCCCCGAATTTATATAGAAGATCCATTGGATAATGATATTGTTGAAGTACATGATGTTACATTATTTAACAATACGACAATACGAACATGTACCTTTAGCATAAACGATAAATGAATCATCAAATGAAAAATTAACAGTTAAAACATAAACGATAAATTATCATGTGGAACACGTCTTTCAATTGTTAGTCAAACAATCACCAGTACTGCGCAAAGAATTTCTCACAGCAACTCGACCTGTTTCATTTATTTCTCTACTGTTACTTGGGGTTGGATCTTTTTTTATATTAAAAGTATGGTTCCAGTAACCTCATCAATTTTCTGTCATCATTAGGCTTCTCCGCATCTTATAATTAAATTTTCTTGTTTGAAGATTCCTGTGCATTTCGACCAGCGTTTAATATTTTACTTCATGCATTCATGCAGTTTGTTTTTGACAATGCTGATTTTAACAGCAACACAATTGATGTGCAAAAATGCTTTTCATGCGATGGGTGATATTCAATGTTGTGTATTCAATACCTTATCATAGTATCGAAGCTGATAGCAGCATACTACGTGTCTCCAAAAGAATACCAGCTTCAGCTAAATTTACTTAGGGTTAGTTCCTCGCTCATCTTACTCAAAAGGTAAAACAATCGGATTGGGAACAATGTTTCGTTGATTGAAAATATGACTTCACCGGCCTAGAAGATTGTTTTTCGCCCATGTGACTTAATGTGGATGTATGGTAAATGGCCTTGCGCTTTAAATATCAGTGGATAGAACAGCTTTATGATTGAAGCAAATTCTGAAAAGCCTCTTCAATAGTATTTCATGTTTACCATTCATTAACGCTCCCTCAACCGATTATGACACTTTTTTAACGTCACTTTTGCTTTCGATTGAAAAATATAAAGCTTCCATTAAAAAAACTTGCATTTTGACATTTGATCAACCACTATATTGGAAAGCGCGAGACATAACTGCTGCTGCTGCTGATCCTACTTCAGATCTATCAAAAGTAATAGTTCGTTTGGTTGGGTTTAATATACTTATGTCGTTCATTAGTGGAATTGAACAAATTATGTCTGACAGTGGACTCGAAGATATATTTAGACTAATTTATGCAGAAAACTGTGTTCAGCACATAATGTCTGGATATGCGTATGGTAGATACATAATGTCTGCGCGTGCTCATTTGTTGATACATTTATCAATAACTAAAATATTTCTGGACTCCATGGAAATCACAGATAAAGAACGCTATTTACTGGATAATGCTGTTACTGATATAGATCGAACAAACGTTTAAGAATCGATTAATAGTCCTTTATTCAAACAAGTATCAAATTTGAAGAAACTTTGACTATGCTGGATAGTAAAGGACCAAAGATACTACACATTAGTCACTCTCTTAAAACATTTTCTCAAAGCAGAACGCTCTGTTTTGGTCACTCCACTTGGAAACGATCCGACAAATGCTTTCAATTTTTCATACAAGCGGACTTTTATGCTAAGTCAAGTCAACTTTACCTGCAAGATATGTTGAATATTGATAAAATAATGACTCCTGACGAATAGCACTCGTTTCCTTCTAAAAGTTGTTTTACAATTTGACTAACCGATAAATTTTGGAGGGGGATTATGTCTGATTTAACAATAGAATAAACTCTCATGACAACTTTTAAATCATCTGGAGGGTTAACTCACGGCCATGGAATTACTGAAAATACGCTGGCATCATGGACTCGGAATGAAACGTTTACAAGAATATTGCGAGCAGATCACACAGTACTGTAACATTTCAATGGATACTTCTAAACAACATATTGTCAATATGATATTGATTACAAAGATTCACGTATCCAACGTGAAAACGAAGACCTGGAAAAAATTGATCATTACCTTTCATCTCATGTTTTTACCGTAGATCGATCGCCCTGAATTAATATGTATTGCTAATGAAATATATGCTTCAGAAATAGTAAATTTCCATCGTGCTTTTGAGATAGGAGAAGGATTAACAACTAAAATCATAGGATCAGATTTTCAACGACTTTCATTTCAACGCAAATCGAATGTGTTCTACCATTTATGTACTATTAAAGTCGAGAAATTTCCTGTCATCATTAATGCCTTACTTTTATTTCAGCGAATGTGCATTTCGAGAGAAACAGTCGGCGATATCAAGCAATATTATTCGCCGAGGATGGCATGAGAAAAGGTACCAAGCCATCTCCGTTTACTGCCTTTACACCACTTGACCAATCCTTCAATAACATTCGCCGCAGTCATTTTGATATCGATGGTGGTTTTTTTGTTACATAAA
>CM035596.1:23041310-23061637 GCA_020423425.1 Chrysopa pallens
AATCACAACCAACAACAGGAATTGAACTTCTGAGTTTATTTAACTTTAAATTAAGGCCTCTAACATTCTGATTCAATAATGAAAATACAGGATGTGAAATGATTTTTGATTTTTTTTGAACAATTTGTGGTAGACCCATGACGTGCCTTATAAGCTTAGCCTCACTTGATGAATTCCACTTATTTAAGTCAACTGGTGAAAGGCTGACTGAAGATACTATTAATATTTTAAATAAATACGGACTGGAATTGAACGATTGTAGGGATCAGGGTTGTGGCAACGAGGTGCATATAAGAGCAAAACATATTTGGGTTTAAAGGAGAATTCTCAACACGAACCCCTTAGTATTATGCAATGCCGCTAAGTCATCTGTAAAATTAGTCATTTTGTTTAGGATACTTCAGACGTTTTTCACATTGTTTTCAGCTTCTGTTCATCGATGGACAATTCTAACCGATCACTTGGGACTATATACTATAAAAAAAAAGCTCAGTGACACACGTTGGGAAGCAAGAATGAACAGTGTTAAAGCAGTCCCCGTTCTCAAATTAGGGCCATCCATGATGCTTTAATTACTTTGGCCATTGAAACTCAGAAAACTGATGTCCCAGTATCTCTCGAGGCTACTACTCTAGCCGAACAGCTAAAATATTTCAGCTTCATAGTTTCATTGGTTGTTTGGTATGACATACTTTTTCAAATAAATATTGAATGTAAATCTCTACTAGCAGCAGATGTGGGTCTCGGTAAATGTACAGAAACGTTGAAAAAATGCTGCAATTTCTTGGAAGGCTAGAAAAATACAGGTTTTAAAAGCGCTATTTTAACGGCAAAAATATCATAAAAAGAAAAAATATAATTAAGTCACTTTAATGAAAACAGTAATGTAAGCTCTTCTGATTCATCTTTAATCCATGACAATGAGAATTTGGTCGATCAACCATCATCACCATTACATGTAAGCGAGTGATAATTTTTTAATGAATTTTAAACTAAAATTTAAATTTTGCTTGCAAGCATGAACTATGAAATACATTGCTACAAAAATATGTAATATAAGCTAACAAAAATATGTAATATAAGCTAACGAAATGAAAAAATTGTTAAAAATAAATTGTCGAAATATTTAAAAGGCTTGTCATCAGAATTTATTGATAATTGGAAACCAAGGCAGCTACACAACAAAATGGTAGCAGAGCATTAACCAATGATAACATTGCGTCATAACGTACTACTGTAACTAATCAGCAAATCAAAAAGCTAATAGAAAATATATCAATTTATTTTTAAAATACTTTTAACAAAGATAATAAAATTTTGAGATTATTATATACAATCAACGTTACTTCATCTATTTAAAAAATTTTCCATATATGAAAAATTTGCAAATAAATTACAGTAGAACGTTTATTTATCTAAAAACGGGTTCAATTGAATAGTGGAAAGCATAGCATTCACTATTTACGAAACAAGCTTCTAGGTATTTAAATAAAACAAGCCATTACTTTTCTTTCTTAAACTTATCTTTTTTATTATCTCAAATTTGTTTAGTACATATAAAACCAACTGACCCTATTTTACATATATTTCTGCTGGTTTATCTTATTTTCCAAGGACAAATTACATTTCAACCTAATTGCACGATAACAACAAGCTATTCGTCTGAAATCGGAAACAACACCTTTTTGGCTAATAAATTCGATAGCTGGACATAATCAATTAGTAATTCCAACAATTGAAGATGAACCTAGACACCAACAATGCGTCCATTCCTCGAACCAATCAATCAGCATTCATGTTCAATACCAGCGGATATGGCGTACCAGTGACAGCATCATCACCTCCACGTCCTACAACACCATCAACAGTTAGACATCAGGTACCACCCAACCAAATCCTTTATAGTATTCACCCGGACGGTCGATTATCACATATCAGGCCACGATCACTTCGTTTTAATCGAACACTCCCTCCACCTGCAGGTCTTCAACTTGGACTCCGACCTTCGGTAGCACCTGCAAACAACCAAATGCATAGTTTATTTAATTTGCCTGCACAAAATTCAAGCTTTCATAACATTGGTTCCAACCAACATCTACAAAATAATTATTTTAACTTTACTGCTCATAATTTGTTAAATCAAAATTCAAACGTCAATAGAAGTATTTTACACGAGCAAAACGTTCAGAATATTAATAATTTAAACATTCCAACCATAAAATTCCAGAAAGCTTACCAAACTTCAATCTGCAATCCAATTTAGATAATAATATACCGAACCCTTTGGCCTCTAATCAAACAAGTGCTCACAGGGACAGCCTCACAAAGCTAATGGCTATGCATAATCAACTTCTCTTAGACACATTTTATGACACATTTTTTATAATTTAAATAGATATATATATGGAGAATTCGACCGATATTGAAGATGATGAAATACTACAGGAATTAGCTACAAGCAGTAAAGAACCAATATTATTAACTCTTGTTTTGGGTGGGATTGAATGGGCTAGTGATATCACAACAAAAAATACTTCAACTGTGTCGACAGATAAAAAATGAATTTGTATTGAATTTTTTAGCTCATATATTTATTTCTATTGATATAAGTTCTCATTTTGAAAGGTTTAATAATTAAAGTGCTGATATTATATTTGAAATTTCTACTTTAACTACTTATATTTGAAATTTCTTCTTTTGATAAATACTTTCTACTTAATAATTTATTGTATTAATTTCAGAAAGACCTGAAATTGATATTCAGCCAGGTTAATCATCTTTATGTCGCTAAATTTCTAATATAGACAACATTTACGTAAAATTACCTTCCTCTGAAAAAACATTTTTGCGTACGGGGAAGTTTTTGGATTATGACAAGACAAAAAAGCAAACTAATTCATATAGTTGAAAATTACATGAAAAATGATTTAAAAAACATTACCAGGGGAACTGCGAATGATGTTGATAAGCAACTAGTTAATAAATATACATTTTTTTACAAAACTCTGAATCATACAGTTCCTTATAAAAATATATTATTTGTTTTTAAAACTAAATATATGAGAGCCAATGAAAAACAAGACTATCTTTATGTGATAATAAAAGTAAGTTATCAATTTTTTTACACAGTCTTTGACGAGAAATTTTTAATATCACAATTTTGAAGAATCATTAGGATTAGTCAAAGTTTTGAATCCACTACTCATTATTAGAGGTTAGCTACATTTAGTTACACCACATCTTAATATATATAAATTACATGTCACATTGTTTGATCGCGATGGATTCCGAATCTACTGAACCAATTCGAAGGTTTTTCTTTTTTTTTAAATGAGTGCTATGCTCCAACTTGAGAGATTGGATAGTTTATTTCTTAATTTGAGATTGCAATTTTAATTTATTTCGAATTAATTGTTTTTTATATAACAGATATATTGTTCGATAATATTTTAACAGATGGTAGTCTAAATTTAACAAAAAACAAAAAAGCATAGTTCGATAAGATTCTAACAGATGGCAGTATAATGTAAAGTAACGAATAGATGGCACTGTATAAAGTAGTCAGTTGTGAATAAATGTGTTCAAATTAAGTTAAAAGTACTAACGCTTTCATTATTAAGCTACAATTCATCAATATAACTGACGACGTTTTGCTGAGTCAAAAGTATAAGTAATTTATTTTATAGTAAACGAAATACCGTGAAATTAAATTATTTTTACTTTTTAAATTTTGGTGTTAACCTTATTCGGCCACGTGTTACTGAAGTGTAAATTAAATTGATATCGGCCACGTGTTACTGAAGTGTAAATTAAATTGATATTATAGTGCTGATAATACAGTGAAATTATTCTTGCTTTTTAATTATTTGTTTTTAAAACTAATTAAAATATATACACGTAAGTATTATCACATATTTATAAAAGTTAATTAATATATCTATGAGAAAATGGTACAAAGATCCCCATACTTTTTCAATAATTGTAAAATATTTATTTTCTCATTATTTTTATTTAACCTCTATTAAAAATTATTTTGCACTTCTCATTTCAATGTGCTATAATAGCATATTTTTCAGTTTTTTTCTGATATTTAAACGTTTAAATTATTATTTTCAGTGAAATGCCACCGAAAAAATCTAACCTCAACAACGCAAGGAGTAGAGCGGCACGAAGCCAACGTGATGCAAGAACTCATCAGTCGGCTGAACAAATTGCAACAAGAAATACAGCTCAAAGAATCAGGGCAGCAGAAGGTCGTGCACAAGAATCTCAACAACAGCGTGACGTACGTCTGCGACAGACTAATACGAGAACAGGAGCGGTACGAGAACAAAACATAGCTACAGCACGAGAACGAGAACGACAGAGACAACGGACCAGCCGCTCATTAACACGTACATCATTTGTTCGTCTTGCTTTTGAATATGAACCAGATATTAACTACTCTGCGCATTCAGAAATTGCTATCGGTGGAATGGATAAAGTATGTGAATATTGTCAGGCATTGAAATTTCTGAAGGAAACACCTGGCATGTGTTGCGCATCAGGAAAAGTTGTGCTGTCACCTCTACCCATTCCGCCGGAACCTTTATTATCCCTCCTTGCAGGCGATTCAGCTAATTCAAAATTATTTTTGCGTAAGATACGCAAATTTAATTCTTGCTTCCAAATGACGTCTTTTGGGGCAACTAAAATTTGCGATCTCGCATCCGATGGACGTAATTTTGAAACTACTTTCAAAATACAAGGCTAAGTGTACCATAAAATCGGATCATTGATGCCAATGCCTGATGATGATCCGAAATTTCTTCAAATTTATTTTATGGGCAATTGTGAAGAACGCGTAACGACTCGGTGTCAGTATAATTCATTGAACAAGCCGAGGAAAGAGCAATTGTGATATTGCTGGAAAATTTTTTAGA
The DNA here is from genome assembly GCA_020423425.1 of Chrysopa pallens. Classification (NCBI taxonomy): domain Eukaryota; kingdom Metazoa; phylum Arthropoda; class Insecta; order Neuroptera; family Chrysopidae; genus Chrysopa; species Chrysopa pallens. Next base: position 23,046,233 of record CM035596.1, read on the forward strand.
AGATCAGAATCAACTAATTTGATTGATTAAAAGAGTTTCGCCACGATTGAAAAATGACAACTATCAAATCGTCATAAAAGCCGACAAAGTACCATTAGGTGAACATGCTGGTAGATTTAACGCTCCAACTGTTGATGAGGTTGCTGTTATTATGGTTGGTGATCCAGTTGACAAAAGAGCTATAAAAATTACACGGCGAGACAACACTGTCAGTACGATTTCAGATCTACACCGTTCATATGACGCACTACAATATCCATTAATATTTTGGCAAGGGCAGGATGAATATCACCTTAACATCAAACAGTGTGATCCAAATATCGGTAAATTTGACAATTAACTATTTATTTTCTTTTTGTATGTACTATTTTTAATTTCGTATTTTATTTTATTTTTTTTTTCAGGTGCTTATGGAAATAAAAAAGTTAATTCAATGAACTACTACGCACACCGAATGATGGTTAGATTAAATCAGGACAACTATATCCTTCGATATCGTCAGCTATTCCATCAATATATTGTTGATATGTTTGCTAAGGTTGAAAGCGAACGCTTGCGATTCATTCGATTCAACCAGGCTAAATTACGATCAGAAGAATATATTCACTTACGAGATGCAGTTGCTGGAAATATCGACGGAAATTTAAATCCCAATGACATCGGTAATGCTTTCATTTTACCTTCAAGCTACATCGGCAGTCCACGAAACGTGCAGGAATACATACAAGATACGATGACTTATGTACGTCATTACGGCCGACCGGATTTATTTATTACATTCACATGTAATCCGAATTGGAAAGAGATACAAACTTTACTTTTACCAGAACAACAAGCAGTTCATCGTCATGATATAACTGCACGCGTGTTCAAACAAAAATTGAAATCCTTAATTGATTTTATTGTTAAATATTCAGTTTTTGGCATCACACGTTGTTGGCTGTATACGATTGAATGGCAAAAGCGAGGTTTACCTCATGCTCACATTTTAATTTGGCTTCAAAATAAAATCTGCCCAGAAGAAATTGATCAAATAATTTCAGCTGAAATTCCAGACCCATTAATTGATCAAGCATTATTTGATATCGTTACCAAACACATGATCCATGGGCCGTACGGTGCTTTTAACATGACGTCACCATGCATGGAAAATGCAAAATGTAAGAAAAATTTCCCAAAGCCGCATACGAATGACACTATCACGAATATTGACGGTTATCCGATGTATCGCCGCAGAAATACTGAAAATGGTGGCCACACATTCACAATGCGACTGCCGAATTATCCATATCGAGTAGAATTTGATAATCAGTGGGTGGTACCATACTCTCCATTTCTTTTAAAAACTTCTGAAGCTCATATCAATGTTGACCTTTGCAGTTCTGTAAAATCAATTAAGTACATTTATTTGTAAATATGTAAACAAAGGCAGTGATTTGGCCATATTTGAAGCACAAAATACAAATAACAATGATGAAATAGCACGATACCAAATGGGCAGATACATTAGCAGTAACGAAGCTATTTGGCATATTTTTAGCTTTCCCATACACGAAAGAAATCCTTCTGTCCAGCATCTAGCAATACATCTTGAAAACGGTCAACGTGTGTACTTCACTGAAAAAAATGTTCTTCAAAGAGCGCTTGAAGCTCCAAAAACGACACTAACTGATTTTTTACATTGTGTCAAAAATCTGATATTTTTGGCCGATTCGCAAAAACATTGATATATGCTGATCATCCAAAAGCAACGTGAGTGCTTCTATTTACGTTTGTTACTGGTGAATGTTCCCGGGCCAACGTCTTTTGAATTTCTGAGAACAGTTAATGGTAGAGTATTCTATACATACCAAGATGCATGTTGTGAACTACAACTGCTAGAAGATGATAACCATTGGGGCTTAACGCTTGCTGATGCTATGTTGACATCAACGCCCAATAATATTCGTCAGCTGTTTGCAATTATATTGACGACATGTTATCCATCGCAAGCGCAAACTTTGTGGGAAAAATATAAAAATTGTATGACAGAAGACATATTGCATCGAATTAGACAAGCAGATCAATGCCAAATCATAGATTATACGCCAGAGATGTACCGACTTAGTCAACACCGATTTACAACGAGAAGAACAATATGACCATGGAAATTTAGCAACAATTATTGCGAACAGTGAGCCATTACTGACAACGGAACAAGAAATTATTTATGATCGGATTATGCTGGCTGTTACTACTGAACAAGGCGGTTTCTTTTTCTTAGACGCACCAGGTGGAACCGGTAAGACATTTTTAATATCGTTGATTCTTGCCAAAATACGGTCGCAACAGAAAATCGCATTGGCAGTTGCATCGTCAAGCATTGCGGCTACTTTGCTAGACGGTGCGCGAACGGCACATTCAACATTCAAGCTGCCATTGGACATTCATAATAAACCAGATGCAATATGTAACATAAAAAAGAAAAGTGGAATAGCTGCAGTGTTGCGGAAGAGTTCAATAATAATTTGGGATGAGTGCAAAATGGCTCACAAATATTCACTGGAAGCATTGCATAAAACTATGCAAGATTTAAACGGCAATAATAAATTTTTCGGTGGTGTTATCTTACTTTTGTCTGGTGATTTCCGACAGATCTTACCGGTTATACCTCGCTCAACTTTCGCGGATGAGATTAATGCATGTTTAAAACAATCATTCTTATGGCGAAGTGTTGAAACACTTCGATTGACCATAAATATGCGCGTGCGATTGCAAAATGATCCATCAGCACAAACATTTTCCGAACAATTACTAGATATTGGGAACGGTAAAATAGAACTACAACCAAATACGCAATGCATTAAACTGCCAGACAATTTCTGCACTGTTCTTCAGGAAAAAAATGAATTGATTCAGAGTGTTTTTCCGGATATACAGAATAATTACTTGAATCATAACTGGCTCAGTCATTGGGCGATTTTGGCAGCCAAAAATGATGATGTTGACGAAATTAACTTCCAGATACAACAGTTATTACCAGGCGATCCGATGTCATTTAAATCAATCGATACTGTTGTTAATGAAAATGAAAGTGTAAATTTTCCAATTGAATTTTTAAATTCACTAGATATGCCTGGAATGCCACCTCATAATCTTCGATTAAAGATTGGTTCCCCTATTATTCTCCTACGTAATTTGAATCCACGTCAATTATGCAATGGTACGCGTTTGGTCATCAAAAACATCACCGGAAATATTCTTGAAGCAACCATTTTAACGGGGAACTTTAAAGGAGAAGTGGTCCTGCTGCCACGTATTCCAATGATACCGTCAGATTCTACCATACCCTTTAAAAGGCTACAGTTTCCAATTCGTTTAGCTTTTGCCATGTCTAAAAATAAGTCTCAAGGCCAAACAATTCCCATTTGTGATTTGGAAAATCCATGTTTTTCTCATGGGCAACTATATGTTGCATGTTCACGTGTAGGGAAACCGTCGAATCTATTTGTTTTAGCTAAAGGCAGGTTAACCAAAAATATTGTGCACCGATTAGTGCTAAATTAAATTGAAATTAAAAGTTTTTATAATTCAAAATAATAAATATTATTGTTAAAGATTTAAGACTATCTGCCCTACCTACCTCATTCATTTAAATGTCACATGTTCTTTACTAACAACTTTGTTACAAAATTGAATAAAAATAATAATAAATATACTCATTTGTTACAAAATTGAATAAAAATAATAATAAATTTTAAAATTAATTATTTTGTATTGATTTTTGCTTAATATTAACTGTAAGAACATTTAAATCAATCGTGCTCAAAGTCCTTCCCGTTCAAATCCCAATCCACTCGATTTTTATACAAGTTTTAACATTTCCGACTTCGCTCCCAGATAACAATTTCATTTTACTAAGGGGTTACGGTAGTAGAAAATCTGTCATGGAGGTCGCCATATTTTTTTACAAATAGCATCTATGTAAAAAGCATATTGGTCCCCGTGACTGATGTTCTACTACCGTTCCTCTTAAATTGTTTACTACAATGTAATATTACAAAAATAATAGCCACAGCAACGCGTGGCCGGGTCTGCTAGTGTAATATAAATTAGATAACTAAAAAAAATTTTTTTATCGCTGTATTCAGTAACTGATATTGACGACTCTTCCAGTAAATATAATGTTATGATTAAGAAAACTATTATTATTGATTGAAAATCATTTTTGTATGGAATATTAATAACATTTTAATTATATTTCATCTTTGGATTTCTGTATCCACCAGTTGTCTAATTGAAGCAATATTAGAAGTAATTCATTCAAAGGTTCGTTAAAATTATATTAGATAAAATATTTCTTCAATACATTAATCATTAGGTCCAAAAACTCTTAACAAAAATACCTTTTATGATTTAAATCATTTTTATTGATAAAATATAATTAAAAATTCACGCCACAATCTTTAAGCTTATACCAAAACTCGTCGCTGTCAAAAATATTTCATTTTTATAACATGTTATCTGAAAAGTATATATTATTAATATGACACTGTACAAAAAAATTTACTCATACACTATTTGTACAACATAGTGTATGTCATATTTGCGTGAACAATATGCTTAAGGTTAATTCTTAGAAAAAAGGTAAATTCTAGATTATACGAATGAAACAACTAATGTATGAGTTAAAGTGGTAGCTACAAAAATATTGTTTTATTTCTTTATTGTGTACATTTAAATCGATTTAGATAAATATTTTAAAAATTGAGTTTTAATTTCAATTTTTGAAATAACAAAATGTTTGTAGAAACTATATTGAAGGATTATGTGGGTAAAATAACATTAATTACTGATATCTAGTCAGAATAAAATTTTGACCTAATAATTAATCAAAAATTAATCTGATCGATTGATAACAAATACAAAATTAAAACCAAATTGATATACTATGAATTATTCATAAATTGAATAACGTATACATATATACAAGTTAAAAAAGTTGAGAGTAAATAAGACAAAAATAAAAACAAGACAATCTTAACTTGTTTTGAATTTTCCCTTATCATGGCTCAACACGTCGAGTACCATGACTAATCAAACACAAAATGACTTTTGTGTTTGATAAGAAGAAATCGAAATATGTCATACAATAATTTACACCAACCAGAAAGTTAATATTAGTTTTTCAAGCAGAGAAAACATTACAAACTTTCAAGGAAAATTATGCATTCCATATAAAAAGATGTTAACTAACCATAAATGGAGTAATCTATAGAAACATATTAAAAGAAACATCGAATTTCAAATTAGAACACATAATCTATAACGATATGGAAATAAAACTATGCTAGAACACATAGAAAGACTTTATTATTTTTTTTTGTATTTACTTTAACATATGTCTGGAAAGCGCTGGCTCTTTGTGTAATATAGCAATTATTAGAAACTGGCTGGAATAAGTTAAGTGAAAGCAAAATGTGGACAAATCGGCAAAGCTAAAACTTTATTAGCTTTCACATTATATATTAATTTCTTTTTAATACGTTAATCTGTTTTGTATACGTTACTTTTTGTTTAATTTTTAATTTTATATCAACAAAAGTAATTGAAGAGGCCTTAATCTTATTTTATTTAAATTTAACTCGCTGTTTCTTTTGGACGGTAGTGAATATGATATGTATATATGTATGTGTGAAAACTTCTAGGCGCTTCAACTCCGTTATTTTTAATAAAATCCAAAAAAAGACAAAACACGTTTTTACGTATAATTTTATGTTGAAATATTTTTTTAACCCTTACTTTTTTAATCCTTCTAAACTCACCACTTAATCTCAAATGTATATAAACTGAATATGATAATTTCTACCAGAACGTCATTTTCGTACTTCGCACACTATGATTTATCACTGAAAATTACAGCCTTACTGTTATAGATATAAAACATAAAGACCACGGGTGTGAGTGGAAAAAGCGATATACATAAAATATTTTAAATAAAAACAACTTGTGTTGGGTTATTAGTGTATAAGATATACACGAAATAACGTAACAACGGGTAAATAAATAAATAAATATGTAATAACAATACATATTATTATACATGTATGCATATATAGACTATATATTTATAGTATTTTATGAATGCTATAAACAATGAAATTCAATCATACGTTGAGTATCTAAACAATTAACACTTGTTTTATATTAATTTAAAGTTTAACAGATTTTAATTGGGTGAAAATGTTGATAATTCATTTTATTTTTTGATATGGATTGTTAAAGAAGCTGAGATCTGAAACATTATCTTAAGAAAGGACTGATTATTACTTTAATTTCTAGTCAAAACGTTATTACCATTGTTATGAGAATAGAGTAAATAGTTTTGATATTTAATAAAAGTTATTTTAACTTTGTTATATATTTTTGTTAAATACTGAGTATCTTGGTCAGCACCTCAGCCTCTTGTCCTCAAAACAGTTATAAAATTTGTAAAATTAATTTTTTTTCTTGTCTATTTAAGGTAAGTACAACAAACATATAAGCTGGAATCTATGCTACCTGTGAAATCTCAAATGCAAAAAAAGTTTGCACCGAAAATGGCATTTTCGTCATTCGTTAGTAGAATCACCCATATGTTGTAATCAAAGTTAAATACATAGTCTCTTGGCGAAAGGATTGGTTTATCCTGGGTTTGGCCGTAGCCTACAGGCGATCCCTGAAATATATTTCGCCCTTTGTCAATAGTATTTTTAGTCAAGTCCAAGAGTTTTTAACTTTTCTAACATAGAGAGTAAATTATATAGTTTAGATTTTGCAAAGTCAATCCCAGAAGCCACTGAAAAGCTTGGTCCATTGTCAAATAAATAGGTTCCAAGTCTTTAACTCATAAGGTTGTTATTCACTGATAATATATAGATGCCTGTTTATTACAAAATATCATTCTTTACGGGTTGAAGGCCATATAACAGTTGAATCCTAGGGGCTATGTTTCGTGTTGTCACGTTGTTTTAACGTGAAGAAAATGTCATTGAAATATATATTTCCAGTAATAAAATACTTCGTTTCCAACAAGAAGAGGGGAGTGAAGTTCTTCGCCAAAAAATACGCAGTAAGACTCGTCAAGAAATGTTAAAAAAATTACTCAAATATCGTTCTGTAAGAAGCGTGCACTAAGAAGAGATGTAGAAATGTGATAAACACCCCTGTACAAAATTAAATCAGATTATACTGTTGAAAAAGTTTAAAATCATGTGATATGATTTTATGCAATCAGAAATTATGCAATCATATATAGGCGATACTAAAAATAGTGAGATCATTTCATTCGACATGCTTCATTACTCTTTAAAATTTTATTACACATCATAGAACAATTACAGACAATAAATGAAAATAAATTAGTTATTTTGAATTTGGATTCTAGTGGTGCTAACGTTAATCTTTATGAAGAACGCTAGAATTTTTTATTGCGGTTTAATTTATAGAGCGGCGAAGGCAGCTATACCACTACCGCAAAGGATAACATCAGAACATGCTATATCATCAATATTTACATTTCTAATGATGTATAAAACATTTGTCAGAGAATACTTATTATGACATACAATTATACAATTATGACATTTTTCAAAAGCTATTATGAATGCATTTATCAATAAATTAAATGAAATGAAAAGAGAGTGACTCCCAACTAAAAATTGTATTTTGAATACGTTAATACAAATACATTCAAACCAAGTGTAATAATTTTATTAAGCTGCTCTGCACACATCATTCATAGATAAACATAGAAAAACAATTAAAAAAGATTTACCAGAATTAATAAACATTAAATCATTAAAACTGGATTGTTTCGTAATTAATTATTTCCGCAAATACAAGGAATTGCAGACATTATTCCATTAAATTTTCAGTATTATAATTCGAAAGGATGGAGATTTAATAAATGATTATTAACAAGAAAGTGGATCAAAAATAATACTACGCAAAAAAAACTCACCTTTCAATTAGAATTTTAGTTTTTGCTGAACTCTCAACGACGTAGTATTAAAAATAGAGAAGGAGATATTGAAATAATATAATAATGCTTGAGGTAGTCGATCCAATTATATCCGGAGTTTCTAACTCATATATAGAGACACACAATAGATTTTACAAAGAGTTGGTGTTGAAGGGACGAACTCCTAATTTCATTGGTAATGTAAATCGAACTCTTCGAGAAAATAATAATTTTTTAGTTGTCGGAGAAGTGAAGAAGGTAAATTTGTTGGAAGATGAGGTTATAGGGTCTAGTGAAATTGAACAGGCTGATAATGACTCTAATGAGAATGCAAATTAAATCCAAGAAATCGATGAAATATCAGACACATTGCGGGAAAAACATTGTCAATGGGAATAATAGAACTAAACTTCAACCAAATACGATCTCAACATTACTTGTTGTTGAGGGAAGAAGGCCATACAACACTCCTTAAAACAGCACAATCATTATTTCAAACAGAACACCATCAAATAGTACATTCTATACCATCATTAAAGAAACAAACAGAGGTTGCAAATACTTCGGTGTTGCTGAGGGACTGCGAAATGATATTACCATATTTCTTGAGGATAGTATTGAAATTCGTGTTTATATAGACAGATTACAAGTATATAATAACTTTCAAATACAATTGTGACCCATCGCTATTAAAGTTTATAGTCCAAATTACACAACTCTTCCATTTGTTGCTGCAATTTATTGTGGTGATTCTAAGCCCACAAATGTGAAATAATATCTCTGAGATTTCGTCAACGGATGTAAAAAATGAGGGATTCACAATTTATTAAAAAACTTTGGGGGTGATTCTAAGCCCACAAATGTGAAACAGTATCTTTGAGATTTCGTCAACGGATGAAAAAAATGAGGGATTGACAATTTATCAAAAAACTTAATAATAATCACTAGAGTTACTGATTCGCAAGCTAGATCATATATTAAGTGCTATAAAACTGCAGGTTTCTTCTATGCGTTTGAACGATGTACAATTAAAGGTAAATCTGTAGGAAAAAACAAATATTAAAATCGAGTTTATCAAGAAATGGAGTATGTACCCATGAAAACTTAAAAAGAACATCATAAATATGGATTGAAGTCCCCTTCTCTTTGCGTAAGCTACCTAATTTTAACTCTGTCAGTTCATTCTTGTTATATGACGACCCTTCTGGAATCTTTAATCTTGAGAACGAGTGTCGCGCGATTAAAAATAATGAAAGTTGTTTAATTATTTAAATAATGAAAATACGAAAAAATTATTACAAAATTATTGCTCAAAAAGGAATTTAACAAGTAGGTGCAATAGCCTCAGGTGAACGTGGAAGATAAGTTACTATTGCTGTTGCGATTAATACTCAAGGACGACACGTACCTGCTTTTATATGTTCCCATTGAAGCAATTTCATCAATTTCACATGACACGTGAAGGTCATGTTGTTTGTGCCGCAGTTGGCAATGCTAGTGGGTGGATGCAGGCAACAGATTTTTTACTGCTTTTAATACATTTAGAACATCGATTTAATAAGGTAAAATTTTTCTCGAAAATATAATTCTTTGATATTTCTAAAAATTAACCATTTATTTTTAATATTTGGATATTTTATAGTAAAGAAGTACACATAGGCTAATTAAGTGTATGCCATGTCGACTTTTATTTTTAAATTCTGGGTTCAGTAAACAATCGATGGCGATAATAATAAAAGCGCTAGTGATATAAAACTCCTAGATTATTTTAAATAATAAGCAAATCTCACAAACTATTAAATTTCAACAGGGTGTTTACTATATCTCCAGAACAAAATTCCCTTACATAACCAGGCTTTTCATATCTCGAATTCAATACCGGACCATTTTTTGAAAATCTTATCATTCTTTCCATTTTTAACAAGTGACAAGTAAACATTTCTAAAAGAAAAAAATTAGATCAATAAAACTAAAATTTACAAATGTAAAAAAATAATTAAAAAAAATTTTTTCCCCAGCAAACTGATTTCGACACTAATTTAGGGATGTCTCTTTAACGTGAATATATAAACAAAATTTGAATCCGAAAATTTTATTTCATGTTTGTGAACATAAATTAGAAATATTTATTTTTATATCTGGCATATAAAAGTATTATAAAAAGGTATACTACATTTATAGTATGGATAACCGACCATAAATATATTATATCATTTATAATACCTATTAAAAAAATTTGTATATGACTTAATTATAGTCTTTGTTACAACACTTTTAGCTTCGAAAATTCTAAAATGAAGACCGTTTTATTTTTCGAAGCCAGTAAAATGTACGATTGCTTCCAAAATCTTTAAATTGTTGACGATATCCGTTTCTTTGTTATTGTAATTGCAAAATTATCCAACAGCAAATGTCAAAAACAAACCCAATTCTTTTCAAAATTTCCTTAGCAAAAATTTGTTACACTTATCTTAATCAAAGCCATATACCAATTTTTAGATGTATTTATAAAATTTATAATATGCTTGTGAACTCAGGCTAGTAATATTGTTAAAATTTAAACACTCATATTGAACAAAATATTGCGTACCAATTTCTAAAAATTATTTATTAACTTAAAACTGAAGAGATAGCGTGTTGAAATTCTGGTCACTTGTTCTGAGCCTGAACTGTGATTCGTTCATGAGAGAGCATCATTTTCAGATATATTACAATATCAAAAACTTACTATTACGAATATTAAAAAAATTAAATTTATGTTTTAAAAATCGAAATGCTCTGATTTATCCATGTTTTCTCCGACCAGTGACACCCTGAACTAAAAAATTTACGGTCTTACATAAAGGTGATTACTCAAATCATTTACATTTAACTTTTTACATTTTACGCATCCTAAAAATTTTAAGTATATCGAACTTAAGAATATCGAAGATTACACGCGACTTTAAATTTTTATATGAACTTCTAAAATATTGTCAAAAATTTTAGTAAAAAGAACGAATTATGGGGAAAATTTCCTATTATGTTTGAAAAATATTCGGGATTAATAATAAAGAAAACATAACACACAAGCTTTTCATGCAATTTTCCGGAAATGTGAGAGTCAAATTTAAAATTCCCTTCACATTGTTTTAATTTTAAAACTTTTCCATACTCCTCTGGAATGCCAATGACTTTTTACGAAAAATTGCAATAAATCTTATTTATTAAAATTGCGGAAAAAATTAAATTATAAAATTTGTATGTAATAATCTTTAAAATTATTATAAGAAAAGATTCCCATTACTTGTGGATTCTAAAATCTACCGAATTTTAAACATGTAAGGATTATCATTTTTTTCATGACTCTTGATAAATTTTTTATTTCCCTCTACACTTATAATATATAGTAAAAAATTTTTAAAAAATTCGTAAGATTCGTGTCGAAAATCAGTTTTGGTTACAAGTTTAGATATTAAATATTTTTATTAATTCAGTGAAAAATACAATCTCATATTTTCACAAGGCTGAATCATTTGAAATGAAAATTTTAGTATGAAAATGAAAACATCATATTTTCTTCATTCAAAAATGATTGTAAAATATTTTATAAATATACTTTTGATTTTTTGGAAATAAATTTCTTCTAATTCGAATACAAAATTCCATTTAATTCAGTTAATAAAAATTGACAGATTTTGTAATCTCCTACAGTGAACAAAAAAATATCTCTAAAAGCAAGACATATCAAGAAACTATACTATATCATTTAAAACATTATTCAATCAAAAACATCTAAATGTATTTATTCATTTAAATTCCTTAAATCATGTCAGCTGAAAATAGTTGTGCAATCTCGAAAAATCCGTAAAAGAGCAATTAAGAATTACGTTATTGAATTTTTGATAATTTTAGATCACCATCCCTCAACTTAAAAGGAGAAATTAAGAAAATTTTCATAGTTATAGAAAACAGGTGTATTTTATATTATCATTATTCGGTACTCTTTAAAGTTTTTAATAAAATTAACTTTGTTGTTGAAAACACTAACGTTGAAAATAAACGAAATGAATGCTGGAGAAACTAGTGATTCGTTTCTTCCATCGACATTCAATTTCACACTCAACGAAACTGCACCGACAGCATCATCAACTTTGAATGATTTACCTATTCTTATTGAAAACGATGATGTTGAAATTTGCACACAAAGCAAAGAACCCACAACAATGACAGCAGCAGAAGCTACATCAACAGCAGTAGCAGCTACAACATCGACAGCAGTAGCAGCTACAACATCAAAAAACAAAAAGAAACGTGCACGTTCTCTTTTTCCGTCTATTGAAGCAGAGGGTCCATCGTTTACACCTGATGATGGCGGGCTCAATGGACCAGGTAAATCAATCACAAATATTTTTTTGCCAATATAAAGATTGGAGATTCGCCTGTTGTGATTTTATTTCTATTTCTAGCGAAAGAAATTGAAAAGAAATTTGAAAGAATTTTGTGGTGCAAAAAATCACTGCAATACCATGCCAATCAGGTAGCATTTCGCGGCGATTCGTGTCTACCAGATGAAATTAAAAGCTTGGGGACGCCTTTTCAATTATTTCGATATTATTTCAACGACAATGTCATTCAAATTATTGTAGAAGAAACTAATCGGGCAGTTGTAGGTGAACGGTTTTCCGTAAATGCCAATGATATCCTTCAATACTTGGGCATTCTTTTGTATATGTCGGTATAAAAATACCCCAATCTTGAATCATATTGGGGTAAAAATGCATTCGTTACCATCCAAAGAACAATGCCGTGGAAACGATTCTATTCCATTAAAAGGTATTTGTGTTTTCAAAATGAATCGGAACGCCGTCGTAAGGGTGAGCCAGGATACGACTCCTTTTTCGTATCCGAAATTTACCTAATGAGCTGTGCAAGATATTTGACTCGATTCCTAAAACCGCTCCCTTATGTGTAGATGAACAGATGTACAGCACCAAGGCCAAGCATCATCTGCGCCGGTATATGCCTGCCAAACCCCATAAGTGGGGAGTTATTCGATAATGACCTCTCATCCCTCTTCAACTAGATCTCAGATTCGCTTTTTTGCAATGGAACTCTCAAAGTCTCCCACGCAAATTACCTGAGCTTCACTCATTCCTTGAGCAGCATCGGATCCATGTTGCAGCCATCAGCGAAAAATGGTTAAGAAAATGGATAAGAAAATAAGTATCCCTGGATACTTTACCTATCGCCGTTACCGCGCCACCAGAAAAGGTGGCGGGGTTGCCTTATTTGTTAGACACGATGTCAAACATTGTATCTTGCCACCCGAAGACGGCAGACTCGAAGCTGTCTCCGTTCTTATCTCAGCTAATTGTGATAATTATAATTAAAAAAGAATATATATAGACCAAGAGCCAGTGACAATTTTTAGGTAGTCATTTCCAATGTCACGAAACTTTCAACAGTAAATCCTCTATACCAAATAAAAATGAAAAGCCACTTCTAGCAGCCTTGAGTAGTCAGGGTAGAGTACCTTAAAATTTAAAGTAGGTTAGAAATAAGATTTATTTTAGTTACAGTATCAGTCATAAAATTTTAGAAATAACTTTCGACAGCATTTTGTCTTTATGTAATTTTTGCAGGAGCATTTACATAATTCTTTATTGTTAACAGAGTGCTATAAATATTTATAAAAAAAAGTTAATTTTTGTCATTTAATCATAATTTTGTCTTCTACTTTTAACAAAATAAATAAAATAAATAAACAATTAACAATTTTATAATATTCCAACAATTAGAAGAGTTTGAACTTTTACAAAAAGCGGCACTTCTTTTCAGAAAAACTGTATTAAAATAACAAGTTTAAAACTGTAAAATACAGTTAGACCTGATTAAAAGAGGCCCATCATCATATAGACCCATAAGCCTACTAAGTTGACTTGGCAAAATCGTCGAAAGGATTATGGTGGAAAGATTGAAGTATATTATGGAAAACAAATAGAATGAATGTCAATATGGTTTCCGTGTTGGTCGGAATACTGAAAATGCATGGAGCAGGTTAAACTGTAGGTTAAAGATTGCGAAAAGAAATACATGCTAGGTATATTTATTGACTTTAAAAATACTTTCAGCTGCCTCAGGTAGGATCGTATACTTGAAAAGTTTGAAGAATGAATAATGCCGGAATATGACTTGAATATGCAGAGAAGCTACTTCTCCAATAGATTCGCATGTGTACGTTCAGAAAAGAGAAACAGTATAATTTGAACTAAAGAGGAGCTGCCCTCGAGGTTCAATTGGTGACTCGAGATTAGAACTAGAATGAAAGGTAAATTTAGGTATGATACCAGTCTATGAGTGGGGAAACAAAATGGGAGTGGCAGTTTCTAATAATAATACGGTAGCTATGCTTATGAAAGGAAAATTTAATGCGGATAGAAGATTACGTATTCACTTTAGAGGTGAGAATATGTATGTAAAAATGGTCACAATTGTTAATTATCTAGGAATATGCGTAGGAGACCGTATGAGCTTTAAAGAGCATATTAGTCTGCTACGAGGAAATGTCAAGAGTAATTAGTGGCCTAAGAAGAGTCTTGTGACAATGTTGGGGTTTAAAGGAAAAGATATACGAATTTTATTAAAAGGCTTATTCGAAGCATGTGCGCTGTATGGGTCAAGTATATGGTACGAAAGCGTGCAATATGAATATATAAGAAGATTTTTGGGTATTCCACAGCGTGTAGTTCTGCATAGATGCTTAAACGTATGTAGAACGGTCTCATTGGAGGCTATACAAGTTATGGCTGGTAGTCTCCATTGGGACTTAGAATGTTTAAGAACGGCCAACATCTACAAAGTTAAAAGAGGTATAATTATGAATAATATAGATTTTGTGAACAATGACGAAATAGACGACTTGATGAAAATGTGCTATTAAGACAATTGTCGAAAGAGGAATTAAGAAATGACAAGAGACGGAGTACGAGCGAAAAAGGAAGAGTAACATACATGTTTATAAAAGATGTAAAATTAATGACGAGCGATAGAATGAAATATTGGGGTCTTAATTTGAAAATGACAATACCATCAAAAGCAGCGATACCAATAGCATCAACATCAACAGCACCAACACCAACATCATCAAAATCAACATCAAAAACACCAACAGCATCATCATCATCACCAACACCAATGTAGGAAGAATTCCGGCCTGTTCCACCAAGGAAACGGAGCATAAAGACAACAAACGATGCACCTTCCACCATGAAATTGGCAACTGAGGTTCACAACAAATATGGACCACTAATAGATATCGCCGACAACAAATTCGGGCCAACAAGTCGAAATAAGAAGCCTAGTCCGATTGTAGTCCACATGGCTCTTACCAGCTTCCAAAAAGTGGAAGAAGTAATTTAAGCGGCAGTTACTGGGACCGTTAG
>CM035596.1:23061737-23213793 GCA_020423425.1 Chrysopa pallens
CATGTATAAATATGAATTTACACCTGTCAATTTCTTCTTGAAATTGAGCGAGTGAATGTAAACTGAGATCTTTATAAATCTTATGAACTCCCAATAGAAGCTTCGCATGTATAGTTGAACCATTAATATATACAGCTGCAGGACCAGTTGGTGCAAGTAATTGATAAGAAGATTGTTCCAACGTTTGATTTAATCGAAAAGTAAAATAATTAATTAAAGTACTCTTCCCTGATCCAGCTTTTCCTTGAGTCACAATGCGTTTAATTGGTACTTCTTCTTCATTTCCTTGTAAATAACTAAGTTGTTTCTCAAATATGTTAATTATTTCCTGTTGCTCACTAGAAAATGTAATATCTGAAAAAAATTACCTTGAATATTCATATGAATTTGATTATTAACATTTGCTGCAGCTTTTCCAGTGTCAATAAAATGTTCTAATACATTTAGTATTTGTTTATCTGAAATAAAATGCCAATCATGCCTAATATCAATTTCTCTTCTGCCTATATCATCTTCTTGCGGAATATTATTTGATCCAGCAGCTATTTCCATCCAATCATATGGTTGTTCTATTTCTACTTCATCTATCAATTCTAAATCTGCTTCATCTTCTAAATTATGTAGCACATCGTCCAAATTATAATTTACATTATCGTTAATATTAAAATATTGTTCATATACAGATTTCCAATTCATATTTTCTTGACTTAAAAAATCACTTTGTTGTCGCCAGGGAATATACAATAAAACTTGTTGCTCATAAAACTTTTCGTTGTCTTCAAGACCAGGATCATAATGAAATTTTGGAATGATTCTAAGAGTGGAAGCTGTTTTTTTAGCGGAATAAATTGAGCATCTTTGAGTAATTTTTGTAAAAAAATCATGTAAGCACATATTTTCAAACTTTATTGGTCTTTGTTGATATTTTTGTAAAGAATTTGAAACAGAAATATTTCCGTCTTCTTTATTTATATTCATTTGCTCCCATTGACTGTTCGATAAATTAATTAAAATAAATTGTCGAGATGATCGAAATAAAGACCAACTCATTAGAATCCAAAATATTTCTTGTGCAGAGTAATCCCTTTCAGCACACATTTTTATCAGAATTTTTTGAATTATCTGTTGAACATTAATATTATTTTGAGATTCTTGCACTGTTTGTTTAATGAAATATTTCATGCCATCCGATTTTGATTCAGATTTGCTTGCATACTTGGCAATATATTGCAGAACAGCATGTATGGAAACAATTGCTTGTGAATCTATATTTGCTCGCCAAATTTTTAAAATTTGGGGACTGTCGCTGTTTAAATATGAATTGTTTCGTTTCGAAATATACTCCATCTCACCATCAATAAACTGAATTTTACTTTCATTGTGACATTCTTTTGGATATTTAAAACGACAAATAGTTTCAGAAGAATTTTTTTTTTTCTTTGACAATACGCTTTACTACATTTATGCATTTGAACAGCACGTATTAAATGATTGTAATCCTTGTCTTCATCAAGTACGTCAGAAAAATGAAGTTTTGATGGATGAACATCATATATTTGAGAAGGATCCGGATGCCATGTAGAGATAAACTCATCAAAATATGAAATAATATTGTTTATTCTGATGATATCATCTGGATTAAGGTTTTTAAAGTCAGGAGCATTTTCAAACCAAAAAATTCGATGCATGTGAGGACTTCCTCTATGTTGGAATTCAATACGGTACCAGAAATCTTTGACCTTAAAATATTTAAAAAAAAAATGATTCATGTAAAAATCTAATCACTTATGAAAAAAAAGAAACAATTAAGGTATTAGAATTTAATAGTTTTGATTTACGAATAAACTCTGTGTTTTGGTCGAGAGTAGAGTAATCATAATTAGGATCTAAAATACGATAAATTCCTGGCCAATATAAGTCAGCTGCACTTAATGTAATAACAACAGTAGGGATGCCTAATTCTTCAACCATATCTATGAATTCTCGAGACCTCAAAAACCAATAAGCAAGCACTTGATGATCTTAAATTGACATTATAAGATAAAATTGATTTATATAAGCTTGGTTCATGTTGTAATAATTCTTTAAGTTTTTCGATTGATTCTATATACTGTAAACGTGAATTTTTTTTAAACACATATATTTCCATTCTGTAATGCTGTCCAACGCATCAGGCTGTTAAAAGCAAAAAATCGGAACCGTGGATGTTGGGCGAATCTATTATCTTTATACATCATGAGAAATTTGAAATATTCACTATTGGAAATTTTACAAATACGTGCATCTCGAAGATCACCTTTACCAGTAGGAAATAAAGTTGGAAATGCTCTAGCAATATAACCATCACACGTAAATTCATTAATCGGAACATTATTTAATTTAGGCCAAGATAAAACGTAAGGTTCATCATTTTGGATATCTAGTACGCTATTCATTGCCTCTCGGTTACATTTAAAAGTCACGTCACGTTTAAAGCTCCAGATTCATAAATAATATCTGTTAATAAATTTTCAACGTTTAATCAAATGAAATATTTTGTTGGTTTTGACTTAATATAATTTGCTGCAAAATACTTTCGTTATTAGGTAATTTTTCTAAAGAAGTCGTAAAATTTGTGATGTCTTGATGAAAATTAATAACTTAGCCTCTGTATCCATATTGACCTCCTCTCAAACGATAAACTGTAATAATTAGATGAACCTGAGCAATTAATTGTTCCTCCATAAACGTTAATTTTTTTAATACATCAGGTTGTGAACCTGAAACGCCACTCAATACAAAGACCTTATAACCCCATTTATTCGGTTTGTTAGGGTTGTATCTTTTCAACATATTACGTGCTTTAGTAGAGCA
This sequence comes from Chrysopa pallens, assembly GCA_020423425.1. Classification (NCBI taxonomy): domain Eukaryota; kingdom Metazoa; phylum Arthropoda; class Insecta; order Neuroptera; family Chrysopidae; genus Chrysopa; species Chrysopa pallens. The sequence goes on from CM035596.1 coordinate 23,064,591, forward strand.
CATTTGCTCGTCGAAGCAAAGCTGTTCTTCCATTGGGACTTTGCTATATGCTTCATTCAAAGTGTCGATTACTGGGCGGATTTTGAACACTCGATCATGATCAGGGTTATTCCTTGGAAGGTCTTTCGTGTTGTCGTTGAAGTGCAATGTTTGACGAATTTTTTCAAACTTATTCAATGACATAGTTTCCTGTATTAGTGGAGTTCCAAGTCATGAATTCCAATGGTTAGTAACTCTAGGTAATTGAATGAGAGACATTGCATATACTGCACCTATGCATTGCCTGACATCCATTTCAGATACCCGAAAAGTGCTGTTAGGGTCTTTTTGTACTTGGTACAGGTTGGTCTCCTCAGAAATTTTTTTGATCAGTTCTTGTGGAAACAAATAAAAAAAGAACTGTATGGGTGTGTCAAGATCTAAAAGATCAGAACCCAGAGACTTGCTTCCAGTAAACATAAGTTGCTCTGCATTCAATTCAAGATTCTTTTTTTTCCAACGTAAATTCAATTTAGCGGCCTTTGTTTTTGGTGGATTTTTATTAGCAGGATTTTTTCGGCTTGTTGAAGGTTCAGCAATGCATACGTTTGCTTGGACAGTGTCAATGTTAGATGAAGCTCTTTCTTGACTATCTTCTAGGGTTTCTATTATTGAATCAACATCAATATCTACCTCCGGTGTCTCATCTTCAAAAGTCTCTAATTCAGGTATGAAATCAGGGTCGGCTAGGCTGTCGTCATCAAAATCAAGACCATCTTCACTGTCTGCACCATCTTGTAGAGCACATATAATGTCTAAGTCACCGAGATGGCGCTTACGCGACATCCTGAAACAGAAATAAATTACGATAAGCATTACAGTATTCAAACAAAATAACTACCCTTCGCCTAATGTAGCCTACAGGCAACAAACACTTTTTAGCATAAAATCCTAGAAAATACGTGAAATTGGGTCAAAACCAATATTATACAATGAATTTGAAACACTTACCTCTTCACTGTTTCAATATAAAACACAAAACACACGAAAAACTATTTTTTATTATTTTTTGAATCAGAGCCGGTCCGCACTTGTCGTTAGTTACCCACTGTCGAGTATTGAACTTCAACTTACGACATACGGCGCCATCTAGTTGTGTTTCTAGATACTAAATTCTCTAACTGTGAGTGTATACGACAGGCTACAGTGCGTGATTACGTTGTAGAACCGTAATCACGCACTATAATCACGTATTTTAATGTCAAGATTCATATAAATAAAATTATAGATGGCTACAATAGCATCTTTTGTGCCTTAATTTCTTAGAAAACCACTGATTGTCAGCAATAATTATACAGTCCATTACAAAATTATACTTTCGTTCATGTATTCAATTTTGGCCATATTTGAGATTAAGGAAATTGGACGATAGTTAGTAGATTTATCTTTATTTCCCGATTTATATATAGGCAAGATTTCTGCACATTTCAGAGCATCAGGCCATACACCACTTGTCATGCACTTATTAATGGTCATTTCTAATGTTTTGCTAATATATTTACTTATTATTTTTAAAACTTTGGTATTGATTCCGTCAACCCCTCCTGCTTTATTTTTTAGATTTTTAACTTCCTCTTCAATTTCATAACTATCTGTTGGTTTCAAGAAAATAGTTTTTACATTATTCTCTATGTAATAAACAGTGTTTTTGTCGTTATTATTCATCTTAGCCACTAAATCAATGCCAATATTACTGAAAAAGCTTACAAAAGTGTCAGTATTTTTTCTCGCATTATAAATCTTTACTTCAGTATTAATTAAATAGTCTTTATCATTATCAGTACTCGCATTTTTCCCTAACTTTTGGTTTATAAATTTCAACAGATCTTTGCAACTGTTCGGTTTACTGGTAATTGTTTTGCACTCAAAATTACATTTTGCAATTTTTATTACTTTATCAAGATTTTTACAATATTTATAGTATTTAGCTTTTAATTCTTGGTTATCTTTATGTACCTTCCACTTAATAAATAGTTTTTCTTTTGTACGACATGACTTCATGATGCCAATTTTTTATAAGATTTTGTATTATCGCAATAAGTTTTTTTATAGCTAGCTTTAGATCATGTATATTTAATATATCGTCCCAGGCCATATTGCTACATTTTTTTTCGAGTAATTTATAGCTAAAATATGGGTTCAGTTCTTAGCAATTTATTGACTTTTGAAATTTTTATTAATATTAGATTTAACAAACATATTATCCAGACATGATCCGTCGATGTTATTGGGTCTTGTAGTATTGTTGAAATATAGTTCATGTCCATAGTTCATATGTGATAGTTCATGTCCAAAAGACAAGACAAAAGTAAGTCTGAGTAACAATCTGCATTATTTAAGTTTATATTAAAATCGCCAACTGGTATGTTATATTTAACTTTCGAGTTGGAATCTATATAACTACTCAGGTTGTTTATAAATTCATCTTTATCAATATCGTGACATCTATTCCACTTATTTTTAAAACTAGACTGTTATGTATATTAATACATGTAGCAATAAAACTGCAACGCCCGACAATGTCTATTTGAAGTTGCTCTCAAATAAAGAAACGACAATTAATGTTTCTTCTTCAATTTGTCGAATCAATATTTCTTTATACAATATTAATTTATTTTTATAATTAATTAAATGCAAATGTCATCTTAAATCATTTTTGATTGACTTACATTTTACATTTTTTAAATGAACATTTACATATGCCTCCTTAAATTAAACATTTCCCCGCAATTTTCCTCACTATACAGTTAGTATAAATTTTATTAAAACTCTTCATCTGCATCTTCTACTTCTTCTGCCTTTGCTGTAACAACTGGAATGAATAAGTTTTAATATGTGTAAAAAATGTGATGCCGATTTCTTGTGACCTGTTTGAATTTTGTATATTGAGTCTGAAATTTTCTCTAAAATCTTGTATGATCCAATTCGCAATTCATCTAATTTCTTTCTTTTTAGTTTATTCTCATTCTCAACATATACCAAATCTCCGACTTTTATTCTTAAGTTAATTCTATTTTGATCAAATAATCTTTTGTTATAATAGAGGTAATAGAATTTTGATATTTTGTTATAGTAGAGGTAATCGAATTTTCAGCTGCTTTTTTTTGTCTCTGTACCAGTTACTTCCAAGATTTTCTTTTTTAAGTTCATTTGGTAAAATAGTAACATCCGTACCATATAATATGTATTTGGGTGCCAATTTTAAGACTGCCTGTTCAGTTTTATTGTACTTTTTTACGCACTTTTAAGCTATAGTTGTCCAAACTTTATAATTATTAATTTTTTCATGGATTGTACGTCTTATTTTATTTACAAGAGTTTGATTTAGCGTCTCACTTAAGCTATTTAGAAATGGCGTATTTACTGCTGTAAATATATTGATTTCTTCCAAGAATAATTTGAATTCATTCGAATTTATTCTTGGATACTGGTCGGCAAACACCATTTCAATATTATCTATTTTTGTGCTTTTTGAAACCAGTTTTATGAAATCAGGTGCGCTCGAGTTTTAGAGGTTACTTTAAATGCATATCTGCTGAAGTGGTCTACTAATAAGTGTAAATAATTTTTTATTGATCTGGAACCACCGAAACCACCAATAGTGTCTAGAGATACTATTTCAACTAGTTTTGTGGCTGGACCCAGTTGTGACATTAGTCCATATTTATGTTGGCCTCTTGATTTGTTTTTAATGCAAAAATCACAGCGTGTGCAAGTTTTTTTATGTTTTTTGTTAAGTTTTTGGCTGTGTAATGAGGACTTAACATCTTTTGCATTTGTTTAATTCCAATTTGGCACAGATTTTTGTGATCATTTTTAATAAATTTAATACTAAATTCTGCTGATAAAATTATTTTTTCCTTTTTCCTTATTTTCTTGAAAAAAACGTTATGTTGTTTCTTCATTAATTTATCTTAATTGCTAATATCTTCAGTATTGTTCTGGTCTATAATAACATCTTCTATTTTGATAAAATTTACTATTTTTTCTGTTCTTCTGAATTTGTTGGCTTCTATAACCGGATTTCGACTTAAACAATCTGCTTCCTCATTCTGTTTCCCTGGATTTTATTTTATTTGAAAATCATATTGAGCTGGTAATATATTAAATTTCCTAGGTCTTCATTGGGTCAGGATTTGATGTTCATATTTTCCAGCGGTTTGTGGTCATAGTACACGGTAAATGGTCTTCCAATTAGCCAATATTGCCAATATCTTATTTGCTAACGATTGCTAACGATTCCAAGTATATTGCTTTTTTTCTATTTTGCACTGTGTTGAGTATTTTTGAGAAATATGCTACTCTTGTATATATACAATTATGATAAATAAATACTCACTGGTATACAATTATGATAAAAGTTAATCTTACACAAAAATAGTCTTGTATTTTTTGTGTGTTCTTGATAATGGAAATTCTTTCATTCATTTAATGTTGTTTTTTATCGGTCTAATTGTATTATTTTCTATAATATGTCCCAAAAATTACACCATCTTTTCGGCGAACGTACATTTAGTAAATTTTAGTCGGAATTCTCCTCTTTTTATTGCTGCTAATAATTAACTAAGGTGTTGAGTGTGTTCTTCAAAAGTTCTAGAAAATATAAGTATTTCATCAATATAATTAGCTGCAAAATCTGTAAGTTTATATTTTCTTAATATATTGCTTAATATTTGTTGGAAAATAGGAGACGTTTCCAAACCAAACGGTAGACAAGTCCATTGATAATGGCATGATTGTGTCACAAATCCAGTTTTCTTTTTGTCTTCTACCCTAAGAGGAATCGACTAAAATGTCGAGTTTGTGCCTAGTGTTGAAAAATATTTACAGTCTCTTGTTTTTATCATAAAGTCTTTTATTAACGAAGACGGTTGTGCTTGAGGTATTAATAATTTATTTAAGTCTCTAAAGTCAATACTTGATTTTCTCTAATCTTTGTCTAGCAAGAGATCTATTCTTGCTTCATATTCGTTAACAGTAACTATATCATATTTATCTTTTGCAAATACTGTTTTATTACATTCAATCAATTTTTTTATATCTAATTTTTCATAGTAATGCAAATGATTAATTTCCATTTTTAAATTTTCTTCTATAATGTATTCATTAAAGTTTACCTGTCTGGCTTCACCATATGATGATTCAGAATCAGTTTTCTTATAATCTTCATTTTGAATCCCGGGTATGTTCAATCTTGGTATATCCGGGTCTGTATAATCATTTTTTGTCACTTTTTTTCATTTCACTATTTTTTGTGATATCTTTAAATGATTATCTTGGAAATTTTTAATTGTTAATTGTTACTAGATTACCTGTGTTCATTTGTGTCCCATTTCAATGATTTTTAAAATATTTTCAAGAATTTATTAATGAATCATCAGAAACAGTATCCTAAATACCATCTATTTCGATTTTTTTGTTTATCCACAGTTTGACTTTTATTAATGGTGTGTTTACTCGTTTTTTTGTTCATTTTCGTATTCTACTTAAATTTCTGAATTATTTATATGTCTTATACTATTTCTTTTAGTAACATCATTCTTGTCTTTAAAATAGCAGGTTGCTTCAGGATATCTTACGCCTTTTCCTAACCTTGCACAAATCGAACAAGGTTTTTTTATTCATTTTGTCTATTGTCAGTTTTCAAATTTACATTATTTTTCTTTGGCCATCCATTATTATTTTTCATTATCATATGTTTACTTACTTCATTGAAAAGGTCAATTGTATCTTTAATTATTTCTCTATTTAATTTACTAAATATAAAAACTAGTCCGGCCCGCTGTTATAAGATCTACTAAGGTACCTGCATCAATAGATTTTCTCATGTCAAGTAAAAGTTTTTGTTTTCATGGCATAATCCAGCAAATAATCCATCTTTGTACTTGAATAATAGTGCATATGTGACTGCGTTCCAACCTTTGTTAGCGAAAGACTCACAAAATGTCAACTTGGTGATCATAAAACTGTACGAGTCCATGCATGGTTTTTTTTTTTTTTTTTATTAAGCTTTTAATCTACAAAAAGTAAATTATTAAGCTACAAAACAACAAAATAAACATGCATGAGTTATCCATAAAGAATCTTTAAAGTTCAACTTATTTCTCATCAGATGTTATGTCAAATCTTGCACACTCTTTCTCAAAAAATTTGGTTAATTTGGTGTTGTAAAAGCGTTAATGTCATTCTATACGTACTTGCGTCTTTTATTTCGATAAGATTATAATATGATACGGAATCTGTATAAGTGGTTTGCGAAACTTTAAGCATGTACTTAATTTTATAAATGTCGTAAAAATAAACTACTAATGTATTGATTGGATAATTTAGCTTCGCCGATATGATTTAAGTATATTCCGGCGGATTTATTTATAAACGTGATGTTAAATGTTGTTAGAGTTTTTGCCAGGGTCCAGATGTTTTTCATCGAGAGTAATATTATGATTATCCAAAGGTATTTCATTTGAAACAATGAGCTTCAGTTGGCTTAGATGATATGTTCGAAGTTTTTGTTTACTGATTCTAATAGTGGTTGTATTGTTGTTGTGTCTTTGTATTACTTTGTATGGGCCTTTATAAGATGGCATTAATTTTAGATTATGATGGCATTGGTGTTTAGCATCATACAACTTTACTAGATCGCCTTTTTTTATCGACTAGATTGCTTGTTTATCGTAATAATGTTTATCTACGTCTTTAGAATAAAGTAAGTTTTCTTTAGCGGCTTGTCTTATAGTTTTTGCTTTATTTAAAATATCCTGAATAAAGTAACACACAAAAATTTATTAATACAATTTATTTATTAATATTTGTTGAATAATTAACATAGAAATAATTCATATATTTTATTATTTATTGTTGTTATAGCACACGAATGTTGATTGTTGATTCGAACTTATTTCACATGTGTCTCCTTACAAGAATCTTTTTTAGTATTCTGTTCTTTGTATATTGCGCGCGATATTATATTATTTCCTAAGTCCAAAGAACCGGTTCGATACTAATCGACGCGCAAATAGTGTCCTATTGTGATCATGTGTGTCGCCACACCACCCTCTAGGCCAGAAATGAAGTAACAGTTTGTGACTTAATCTAACGAACAAAATCAAAGTCTTGCAAGTGTTCTGGAAAGTAAACACGCCGTCCTGAGCGTGTTGTCATTGAAGTTGGAATTTGATAGTTATCTTCCGGCGTTGCGTTGAGTGATTTGGAATATTCGTCTGATTTGGAATATATGTTTTATAAAAACTATGTTGTTTCTTCGAATTATGAAAAATTTTTAGTTTCGTGTTATTATTTCATAGGAAGCTTCATAATGTTGCTGTAAGGTGCTTCTAGCTGTATCATTCCGTATCATTGCAAACGTAGAAATCGATAAGTCTTTGAATATGAAAATGCTTCTTTGAGTATCATGATTTAACCAGCTTCTCAGCCGCAATTCACCTAACTGAGATTTTAAATTTTTTACAAAATCGCGGATATTAATGTCATTTCGGTGTTGCACGAAAAATATATCCGGGAATCCTTAATGATTCTCCATATACTAGATCGGTCGTGGTGGTTTTTAAATGATCCCTCCACGTGGCGCGAATTCCTTATAATACAAAAGGAAGCGTTTACATACAATTCTCGTTTTTATGGTACTTTAGATCTGGTTTCAGTTGCCGATGCAAACGTTAGACGATGCCGTTCGCGGCAGAATGATAGGCTATCGTTCTTAGGTGTTTTGTACCTAAGATTTTTTTAATTCTTGGAATAGTTTGGATGTAAACTGAGTACCACGATCGGTTGTTAATCTTAGTGATGAACCAAATCGTGCGATCCAGTTAAGTAGAAATGCTTGCGCTAACGTTGTTTCTTCGATGTTTTCGATCGGAATTCCTGCTTTATCAAATATATAAATTCGATCGGATAGCCTGCTTTATCAAATGATTCGATCAAGCCATTGCAATGTTGACAAAAGTATATTTCTGTAAAATAAATTTGTTTAAAGTTTCAAATTTTAAAATGAAATTGTATTCACATTTTAAATGTGACATATAAAATAAAGTCAGGCTTATTACCTTCATCCATACTTATATTTATTTTCTGCACCCAGTCTGAATTGGTTTTTATAATTTCCAGAAAACTACGTTGCAACTGAAGCTATTCAAATATTTTCAACAAATAAAATTTCGATCAATGCCAAATTAAAGAAAAAACACTTGTTAATTTTCAGCCGCTGAGCTGGTATTTGTTGCACGCATAACCCGAAAGCAGGACATTTAAGAGTGCTCGATTGTGCGAAGCGTTGCCGTAGTTGAAACATTCAACGTAGAACATTATGCCGCTCAATGAGATTTAGTGCTGTAATTGGAAAACACAGACTATGAGTGACTATTAACGCGTGTCTTTTGTTTTCACGTTATTACGGTTTTAAAATCCGTCGGTAATTAGGTACACGGCAACAATGACGCCAGGTTTGCAGCCTTACTCAGAAATCGTTTTGAGATTTTATCGAATGCTTTTGATACATCATAGTATGTTATAAGAAATATCCATCGATAACTACCACAACTATAGATCTTGGCTCATCATGATTGACATCTTTGTCTAAATTTTAAGAGCCAATATTTTTATGTTTTTCAGATTCTCCATCTATGTGACACATTGAAAAAGGTACTGGAGTTAATGGATATGATTGAATTTAAGTAATATGTACTTTATATTTGATTGATATTGCTAATAGCTCATCAAAAAATCTCTTTTCATACGAACTTCTTGAATTTTTTGTCTAATTTTTATTTTTATTTTCCCCAGGTTGGATGGCTTGTTCAATTCTTAGGGTTGATGTAGAACATATGTGCAATTGGGAAATAAATTTCTTTCTTAACTTTTCTCTAATGTTTTCCATATTTAAGGGGGTAGATGCAATCAGAATTTTCAAAAAACCGATTTTTATTTTCGTAAAGTATAATATCTTAGAAATATTCTCTGAAAATTTTAAGTGAATCCGACAAATACTTTTTGAGTTATTCGGTAATTAGCAAAGAGTTCTCTGGCGCTCCGAAAACGTTCGAGAGTAGGTAGCAAGCAGCAGCTGCAAGCGACCGGTTTTCGAATTCTATTGTATGATTGACTCACATTTTTTATGTATATATACTTATACCTAGCTGTAGAAACATCAAACTATATATTTACAATTTTCAGGTATAATTAGTGTTGAAAATTATTTGTTTGTTGCCAGTATGCTTTTAGTAGTTGCACTGAGCAGTCGATAGTTGTGTGTTAGAATAAATTATTTTTCAAGTTATTTTCAATAGGGCGTGATTCTAGAAAAGTTTCAAGAGAACCTCGGAACTCTCAAAATATTCGTCAGTCGCGTTCAGTGAAAATAAAAATGTATTCAATCCGGAAACAGCGTAACGTTATCAAAGTGTCCAGAGTACTATATATGTTCTAAAAAATTAATACAAAACACTGAAGAAAATGAACTCGAAAATAGCAGTACTGAATTTCGATTTATGACAATTTACATTCAAGATGTGTAGGTGGATTCAATCAGAATAATAATGAGAGCTTCAACCAAATATGTCCAAAACGATAAATACTAGTTTTAGTGTTGTACAAATTGCTTCATACATAGCTACTGGTATTTTTACTGATGGTACGAAATCATTATTGATCATAATGAATACACTAGGACTTGATTGCGGGCGTTTTTCTCATCGGTATGCCGAAAAATCCGATATTGCACGCTAATGACAACACTCGAGAAGGTAGAATGCAACGTAAACATCAAATAGATATTTGGAAGCTGCTACAACAGCTAAAAGAACTATTTTATGGCCCAGGAATAGATGACTCGGTGTAAGTAATTAAATAATATGTAATATTTTACGTAAATTGAGTTTAAAACCTTAAATGCGTTTTTCTCAAAACTATGTTTTTTGAACTGGTGACCACTGAGCTCAAAAATCGCTCGGTAGATTTAAATAACATTTATACAGCTTTTTGAAAACATGAAACATTAGCGCCTGATCGAAGGATTTTTTTCTTTTAATTTCGCTTTTTTATAAACAATTAACTGTTGGTTTTATCCCGAAAATCTGGACAAAATTTTCTGGAGGCCGCCATTTTAAAAATTTTAAAAAAAAGCTTCGATTAGGCACTAGATTATCTATTAATAAAACTAATTTTTTTTGTCTGACTGATTTTAGATAACTGGGTCAACATAAACAGCCATTACTTTTATTAATTTTTTTTTCTTAAATTTTTGTCAAGTCAAGTCGAAACCTTTTTTTCGAAACATTTCTATAATTTTACTTTCATAAAATAAAATAATTTATTGGCAAAAAAAAAAAAATTATTAAAAATGTCATTTTTTCATGACTCTGACTACACCCAACCCCTTAATAAATAAGTAATAACTTCTTCTGATACTGATTTTCCAGTACAGATGTTAAAAATAAAATCTTTGGATAATGCTGAACTGAACAGATTTTGTAAATTTTGTAAAAGCGTCGAGAAATCTCTGAAGATGTATAGAACTTTGTCGAATGGAATGTTTTTCCAAACCTGTGGAAATATCTTTTTTCTTTTAATTCCCGTCTTATTGTAAATGTAACTAATTGCGCTTGTTCTTATATCGTGGCTTTTTCCCCTATTTTTGTCGAACAGATATGAAGTTTGCAAAATGTGAAATTCCTATTAATCGTTTGGCAGTATCTGTATTGACTGTGTGTTGTAATGTTAAATCAATCGGTTGTCTTAGAAAACATTATTCGTTTGTTTAACTCCAAAAAATCCGTTTTTGAATGCTTCATATAATTCAGGATAATCCTCTTCAACTTTCAACAAATTATCACAATATTTAACTAACCATCGTAATTTCGTAATTTCGTTGATTACGAATAAAAAATAAATTTATTATATTTGGTAAAACCCATTTATAAATATTCAAGTATACAGTACTAAAATTTCTACTTAAATACAAATAATAATGTACTAAATTAATATAAGTCATGAACATTTTTTTTGTCGGTCCAAACTCTGCTTTTAATGTATGAATAACGGTTTATTTGTTTTTGCGTTAGGCGACATATTGCTCCAGAGTCTTATGAGTTCGGAAACGATTTAAATATTTTACTCTCTAAGGAAAATCTAAAGTGTAATATTTTCAGTTCTAGGGCTATCATCGGATGAACGCCATTAAACCGATTACAATTTTTGCCTTCAATAAATAAATCCTGAGATTGATCCACTCGCCAATAGATCACTCTCCATCATAATTGTTGTCAAGCCACAATCATGGTTGCATCTACTTTAATTCATTTGCAATTGTTTGTCTCTGTTTTAAAGTTTCAAAATGATAGTTTTATCTGCAGAGGATAAGTTGACTGGAGTTTAGTAACAAATTTTTTGTAGAAGACTTTGATCATCTATTATTTGGCTATTAAAGCCAGCCCATACCAGAAGATTAGGAACTCTGAATGCATAAAATTACATCCAAATCAAATCAATATTTATTATAATTGTAATGTCAAATTTAGTAGCTGATAATTGACAACGATCATCGTTTGGTAATAAAAGATCTATCATCTTCGGCTTTTTGAAGTAGGGTATCAGTTCAGTATTCTTCTGCAGATTTTTCTTCTTCATTTGTTTGTGACATTATATCCTGGTTAATTATACCAACAGTGTCATGGACAATATCTTTTCCATTTCTAGTTTCAACATATCTGTCAAAATTGTCAAATGCAACACCAGTATGTAAATTTGCTTCAACAATACTCGTAATGGTTAATGATATCAATGATTTAATTTCTGCTGTTTTAATGCTAGTATTGAATACATTCATTATATCTTATGTCTTCGGCAATGGATTTAACTATCCTTTGACAATACTTTTATGTCATCTGCAATTTGTCCTACCGTATATTGAATAGCAAAAAATCGTTCAAGTTATCTGGAATGAAGCACTCACCTGCAATTGAATTTTGAACGGAAATATCGCTTGACAAAGAATTTTTTGTTATTTTAATATAGTGTTTCTGAAAAGAAGTGCCGCTTTTTGTAAAAGTTCAGACTCTTCTAATTGTTTGAATATTGTAAAATTATTAATTGTTTATTTATTTTGTTAAAATTAGAAGACAAAATTATGATTAAATGACAACAATAAATTTTTTTTTTTTTTATATTTATAGAATTCTATTTACAATTAGGAATGATGTAAATGCTTCAGCCAAAATTCCATGAAGACAAAATACTGTCGAAAGTAATTTCCTAAACTTTTATGACTGATACTTTAACTAAAATTAATCTTATATCTTACTCTCCTTTAAATTTTAGAGTAGTTCTACCCTGGCCACTCAGGGCTGCTAGAAGTGACTTTTCATTTTTAGAAGGTATAGAGGATTTACTATGAAAAGTTTCACGGCATTTGAAATGACTAAGGAAAATTGGCCACTGGTTCTTAGTCTATATATATTCTTTTTATTTGATCTACATCAAACGATTACAAAGTTAATATAAAATTTTTTTTGAATATTTAATTTCATGAATTACAAACAACTTAATTATTTGAATTGAATTTAATTATTTGATTTGAAAATTTAAATAAGTTTTCAAAGTTAATCAATTATTCTAATGCAATGCAAATACGATAAAACCATTTTTATGCAAGACAACGACCATATACAAGATAAGAACCTTATTATAAAACACATGTTTTCATATATACTCAGAGATGGTATTACCGTCCACGCAGCGAAAGGTCATCAGTTTCCTGTCTGTTTTACCGATATAGTCTGATCTGTATTAATAATCGTAGTCAATAGAACCATACAGTCGCTTTAGGCACATCGCACATGAGGTGATTTGCGAGAAACCGGCGATATCATACATATGATTTGCTTATGGAAACCAATTTATAGTCGCACACGACGTGATTTTTGTGATTTGAAATCATACATGTGATAAAAAAATCCTTGTAAAAATGCTTCGTTTTTAAAATCATATGGGCAACTTTTTTTTATTCTTGTTTATACAGTCATATAAATCAATGTTTATGACAAAGATAGCTATATGTATTACAGAAAACTATTTTTGTTTTACTATCATATAAATCCATGTATATGACAAAGATAGTTATTTGTATTATAGTTAAATATTATTATGGTCATATTTAAAAATAAAAACTTGTCAATGCTTGTTTATTTACAAACAAAAAAGTTTGTAACAACATACATTATTAAATGATTCATAATTCTGTTTTTAGTTTCTTTGCGTAGTAATCTTTTATTTATTAATGGATATTAAAAAATGAAGTGTATTTTAAATACAATAATTGTACAGTGGCTGTAATCTGTGTCTATTCTTATAACATAAAACAAGTTATGGTAACAAATAACAGAGTTAGTTTTTTTAAATATTGGATATAAGATTAAGCATCAATATTTGAACTACTTTAATCATTAGCATCCATAAAACACTCTAATATCTATACAGTTATAAATATATATATATATATATATATACATATATATATATATATATATATATATATATATATATATATATATATATATATATATATATAATATATATATATATATATATATATATATATGGTTAAGTCAGAGTATATTAGTATTAACCCATTCAGTCTCCCGTTCGTCATCAAGATAACTGAAAAACGACAAGAGACGGGTAGTTGAACTTTTGGTGTCATATTCTGGACTAAAAGTCTAAAAGTGAGTCTAAGTTCGTAAATGAGCAAAATCGGTATAATGAGATAATTAGATCCATGACCCAACTTAACCATAAAAAAAGATTCAAAACGATAATTGTTTGGTTAAAAACAAATTTGGAAAACGGTTACCCTAAAGACCGTCCCTACATCTTCCCGCTAATGTCATAGCTAAGCACTTAAAATTTAACATATTACAGCTTTGATGTTAAAAAAAAACACTAGTTGGCGGCAATCGACGTGTTGTTGTCGGTCAAACCGTCAAACCGGTCAAACCGTTTAAAAATTATTTCCAAAAAACCACTTTTGAAAAAAAATTTTTTTGTAGTTTTTTAAAAATTTCTCGAAATCTACCGGTCCGAATCGGTCCAAACTCAAAGATAATCTAAGTTTGGTAAAACTCTTCAGAATGACGTTTGGTGAGCTCGATTCGGTCAAGCCGTTTCAAAGTTATAAGCGATTCACATACTTACACACACATACACACACACACACACACACACACACACACACATACATACATACAGACGGAGTGACGACTTCTCAGGAGTGTTCAGGAAAGCTTCCTAGGACCTTAAAAGGTCGAGATCTGATGAGAACTAAATTTTTGCAAAACGGGGTAAAACCTATAACTTCTCGATTTTAGAAAATTTTCAATTTTATAGCGGGAAGTTAAATAAAATGTATGAACATTTTTCGGAATGGTTATATTCGCCACAGTTTAAGCTAATTAACAGATTTTGCCAATTTACGAACTTAGAGTCACTTTTAAGATCCAGAATATGACACCAAAAGTTGAACTAGCTATCTCTTGTCGTTTTTTAGTTATCTTGATGACGAACGGGAGACTGAAATGGGTAAATACTAATATACTCTCACATATATATATATATATATATATATATATATATATATATATATATATATATATATATATATATATATATATATATATATATATATATATATATATATATATATATATATATATATATATATATATATATATACTATATATATATATATATATATATATATATATATATATATATATATATATATATATATATATATATATATATATATATATATATATATATATATATATATATATAATTATAATTATAACCTTATATATATATATATAATTTGTAAGACGAAATGCGAATTTCAAATGGCTTAAAGTATGATCTATTATAATCTATATTATTTATTACTTGATGTATTTCATCTTTTAAGACACTGTATATACATGTTTTATTATTAGTAAACAAACTATGTATTACACATTCTTCAAGAAGCGTTACAAAGTCGGAGCAACTTCTGTTGCTCCGTGTGCGACTAAGGCACATCGCACATGAGGTGATTTGGGTGAAATCGGCGAAATCGCCGATATCGGCGATATCACCGATATCAGCGATATCACAGCATTTTAGTCGCACACGGAGCAACAGAAGTTGCTCCGACTTTGTAACGTTTTTTGAAGAAGGGGTACTACGTAGTTTGTTTACTAATAACAAAATATTTATATACAGTGTCTTAAAGGATGAAATACATCAAGTAATAAATAATATAGGTTATAATAGATTATACTTTAAGCCATTTGAAATTCTCATTTCGTCTTACAAAAACGACAAGAGATAGCTAGTTGAACTTTTGGTGTCATATTCTGGATCTTAAAAGTGACTCTAAGTTCGTAAATTGACAAAATCGGTATAATGGGCTAATTAGATCTATGATCCAACTTAACCATAAAAAAAGATTCAAAACAAACACAAAAAACTTGTATGAACATTTTTCGGATATAATAAGAATCTGTTATTTAGCTTAAAATGTGGCGAATATAAACATTCCGAAAAATGATCATACATTTTTTTTTAATCAAATAATTATCGTTTTGAATCTTTTTTTTATGGTTAAGTTGGGTCATGGATCTAATTGTCCCATTATACCGATTTTACTCATTTACGAACTTAGACTCACTTTTAAAATCCAGAATATGACACCAAAAGTTCAACTACCTGTCTCTTGTCGTTTTTCAGTTATCTTGATGACGAACGGGAGACTGAGATGGGTTAATACTAATATACTCTGACTTAACCATATATATATATATAGATATATATATATATATATATATATATATATATATATATATATATATATATATATATATATATATATATATATATATTAAAGTGTTTTTTGAATGCTAATGATTAAAGTAGTTCAAACATTGATGCTCAATCTTATATCGAATATCTAAAAAATTTACTCTGTTTTACCTTAACTTGTTTTATTTGTTTAATGTGATTAGAATAGATACAGATTATAGCCACTGTACAATTACTGTATTTCTACAGTTCATTTTGTAAACATATTAAATAATAAAAGAATCAATAAATATAATATTTTTCAGTAATAGTATAAGATGGATTGGCTTAATTTTATAAAATAAGTCTAAGTTCATTTCTGTTTATTTACTCTGTTATTGAAATGAATGAAATTAATATTGACGCTTGAAAAGTGTTATAAATTAGTTTATAAACACTTGCAGAACGTCATTACGGCCAAAATGAAGAAATGTTGTATCTATTGCAACGTTGCTACAACAATTAAGAGACGTATACCTAGAGAAAGAGGTTTTTCCCTTTTTGCTATCCACAAACAATAAATATGTCTAGAAATTTTTTAGGTTGAGCATTTAACTGAGTAATACTATAGGTGAAAGCTCTTATGTATTTGACAACGTTGCTTACGAATGTAAAATTACATACGATTGTTGTCGCATCATGATGGAATTCTTACGATTTCAGTATTTGATTATACATATCTTACACAGTGCGATTTCGTACATGTAATTTTCTTATGGAAAGTAATCTCTATCCGTATACGACACAACACTTGCAACAATACCATATATGTGATAAAAGTATAGCATGTATTCAAAGATATACATATTGCAGGATAATATAAGCATTTACTTAATACTCGCTACTCTTCGTTCCTTTTCTTTAAAGCATATGTATGTATATAAAAAAAATTTATGATCTGTTTTATAAGATGCGCCTATTAAGCCTGTTCTATATGGTTCAGGACATCAATCTAACCTTTCTTTTTTGTATATAAACAAGCATTGACAAGTTTTTATTTTTAAATATTAAACATAACATTATTTAACTCTCTATCTTTGTCATAAACATTGATTTATATGACTGTATAAACAATAATAAAAAAAAGTTGCCCATATGGTTTTAAAAACGAAGCATTTTTACAACGATTTTTTTATCACATGTATGATTTCAAATCACCAAAATCACGTCGTGTGCGACTATACATTGGTTTCCATAAGCAAATCATATGTATGATATCGCCGATTTCACGCAAATCACCTCATGTGCGAAGTGCCTATAATGCTGTGATATCGCTGATATCGGCGATTTCGCCGATTTCACCTAAATCACCTCATGTGCGATGTGCCTTAACCTTTAATAATCAACATCATATTATTTTATAGAATATATCATGTTTATGTCAAACAAAGAAAAACTTTTATTATAATCGTTCTAATAAACTTTAGTGTATTTTATAAGTTAATGTCGTGAAGTATGTAAATAATGACAATTTAAAGAAGTTTATTTTGTAATAAATTATTTTAAATTAAAAAATAGTTACAATGTTGAAATTTCGTTTATCAAATATATAAACATGAACTAAATTCTGTTGAAAATAATGATAAAGTTGTTAATGGAAATACTTGTAAAACATAAAATAAATGTGAAATTTTTTAAAAAAACAATATGTTATAAAATTTATTATTAAATAATTATTTTAAAAAAAATATTGCTGTCATTAAACATTTGTTTATAATATTCATAAAAGAAAACTATGTATGTGGAAAAACTAGAAACTTCGTATGTTAAAAATTGTGTTGTTTATTGTTTCAAATATTCATGTAATATAAAAAATTGTATAAATAATGTTTATACTATTAATTAATACAAATAACAATAAAAATTGAAGTTTACATGAAATTATGAAATGGAAGTTAGTACTTGTTCCCAAATAATAATGAATTAAGGATTACCAAATTGTATGGACGATAATGATATTCGTAAATAAATAAATATATAAGAAATATACTATAAATTAATGTGTAAAAATTAGTTTGGTTCATGGAAATATCTTTAAAAGAAATTACGGAAAACAAAATATAGAAAAGAGAAACTCAAATTATATGAAACTTTTGAAATAATTAAAAGAATTTTGAAATAACGATGAATCAAGAAGACCATACTCATTAGTTAATTATTTATGTGAAACACATTATACACGTTTAAGTGTGGTTTGGCGCGTTCCTGAGTTGCATTATCAATCATTGTTCCCAGAAAATTAGATTTTTTCCATTATTCTTCTCAGTCATTCCGGATCCGTTGTAAAGATCGGAATGTACATTTAATATTCATATTAAAAATTATACTTAAAAAACGAGATTATTTAAATGTGAAGACATAATGAAGCCACGATTATTCCAAATAAAATGTGTATTTCAATTAAATTACAATTTTCGGAAAATGAAGTTCTGAAATCAACACCATCAATTTTTTGAGAAATTTTTCTCATAGATCACATACCATTGCTAAGTGTAACAAGTAAAATTAATTGACATCGAAAAATTTTGTGTGTTTTTTGTTAATCGTTGATACCCCTTTTCTGTTGTTATTTTGAAAATTTGTTCAGTTTAAGAAAAATTTTTTGTTTTGTCTTCGATTTGCCTTTCTTGAAATAAAATGAATTTTGAATTTTTCCTATAAATTTTCCAATATTTTAAACTGGAGTCATATCTTGGCAGTACTGTTGTTCAGTTTGTGATACTTAATTTGCGCCCGAATGCTGTATATTCGGTAACTCCATAACTGGTTATATTTAAATAATTGATATCAGTTAACAATATTTATTTGGATCTACGCTGAAATTATTAAAAATCTTCAATTGTTATTTGTTAAAACTTCTTACTTACAAGAAAAAAATTAACTGTAACACTCGAATTAGCCGAACTTGCCCTTGCCCGACCGATAAAAATCAAATTATTACAATTGTTTTTCTATAGTAAAAATGATACCATGCCATTTAAAATTGTGTTCTGTATTACAAAGAGTAAAATGGAAAGCAGAATAAACTTATTAAAATGATTTAGCTGAGAATGATTTAAATGAGTTTTCATTTATACTACTTTCTCATTTAATGATAAATTCTCATAAGGTTCATATTTAGACAACAGATCATAATAAGCAGATAGCAGTGTTTTAGCTTTTTTATGTGTGCGTATTTGAGCCTTAATTTTGTTTTAAGCAAACTTGTCTTCTTGATCAGAAGTATTACTTTCTCCAGAAGTATCTTCTATTCTTTTCTCTCTTGGTCTTAGGTTTCAATATTAATCTATACCAATTTTGGCTAACTAATAAGTTTATTTTTTCTCTTGTTCGTATACTTTTTCTTTTAGCATTTCATTTTCAATTTTTAATTCTTGTTGGTTTTCCCGTATAACTTCTGATATATTTTACTCTTTCATCCGTTATATCAATTTTCTTGTTTAGTTCCCGCATTTGTGAGAGGATCTCATCTAATTTAGCATCCATTTTTTGTGTCGATTGTTTTTCTTTTTAAATGTGTTTTATTTATGAATGTAAATATTATTTATGTTTGTTATTTTTTGTTTATAAACAACAGTTTTTGGCTCTTGATATTTTTTTATTATTGTTTTTTTTTTATCATTTTTTTATTTGTTGATATTTAGAAATTTTTGTACTTTATTTAATATTCAGCTACACTGTATTATCGATAATTTATAAATAGATAGCCAGACACTTCCCTAGTAGATGGCGTTTCGCGCAGATGACATTCGCATTTTAAGCTTATTGGTTAAGTTAATTGATTTTTTATTTAATATATAACTTTTTTATTAACGGCTTTTCTTTTTCCAGATTTTTTTTATTTATTTCAATTTTCCACTTTACCCTCTTATTATTTATACCACTATTAATTTATAGTTCGTTCAAAATAGCACTTAAATATCAATTTATTTAGTATCAGTTTTTACTACGTATTCACTAAGTGTTTCACCACTCGGAACATCGCCATTAGAGATACGAATTGTAAAAGAATCCATGGAATTTTCTTGACAATTTTTGATGACTGGTGTTATATCATATACGGAATTTAAATTTTCATTATCTACACCTTGTATTAAAATATATATAAGGTGTAGGTGTATAAAAATATTGAATAAATTCACCATCAAGTGTTTCAAGTTTAAAATCAAATTAAGGGAAATTTATTTTTGATTCTTCACAAACGTACAACATATTTTCTTGATTAAAAATGCATAAAAAATTTTAATTATTTCCTTTGAAACTGCTTTTCCATGGCATTCTTCTTTTTTCTTGATCAGTTCGTTCTTCGGTACGTATATTTTGACCATGGTGCATCTTTCTTAATTATAAATATCTTAAATGTGTTTGCATGCTTAATTTTCATATTTTAAAACTCACAATACACAATATTTGTTCTGGATTTTTTCGATTTATCCACTTGTTTCGTATATTTTTAAAAGTGTGTATAAAATCGTGCATACAAAAATTATTTTATGTATGAAAACCTTCCAATTGTCAATTTTTTTATATAACATTCGGTTGATTTTGTTGTTATCCGTTATGATGACAAAATCTCAAAACCACAGTCTTGTATAAAATCTATTAAATTTTTTACTATAGGAACCATCTGTTCTTCAACTATATTATTAATGGGCAAAACCTTGAAAGCTTGAAATCTTCTTTAAATCTTTCAAATGTTGAAGTAACCATAAATATCATAATAGTTCTTGGTATTTCTTATATTAAGAGTAAGGCAATTTTTGCTGTACAACTCAAAGATATTGTTTATTGTTTCCAGCATCGTTTGGTGAAACGTGTAAAGAAGATTGATTATAAATGTTGTTCATATCTTTTATGAGGCAAATTAAGAAAACTTGAGTTGAAACAGTTTACTGATACCATGTACTGTTTATTTTTCTTAAGTGATCAATAAATATATCCAATTATTTACCGTATAGAATTTACCGCAATCTGTTAAATTGAGTTTTGAAATATTTTTATTTTTCAAGTTCTCAAAATTACCAATGTTTTCCAATTAAAATTTTACAATCAATTCATTTTGTCGAATTGCAATTTATTCTCTTCATTTTTCTGGATCGGCTCGTTTAACTGTTATGGTTGGCTGTGAATGTTTCGCTACATTAGAAAAAATTTCTAGGTGTACATTAGACACCAATTGAGGATGTTGAAACAGTAACTTTTGAGTTCCTCTATGGAGTCTAAATATTATCGTGTCTTATTATTTCATCATCTCTAAAATATTTACAACAAAAAACTGAACTATGGGTAACTTCCCAATTGCTTCTTGGATTAGATCGAAACCACCGACTTTTAAGTTCTCCATTCTTTGATGTGAAATGAAAATGTTTGATACGACTCGGTTGTTAATTCTGAATCGTAGTTAAAATTACAACCAAGGACGCAGCATTTATATGGTATCTGAAAATAAATATTCTGCATATAAATATATGTAAAAAAATATTCTAAATTTTTAGTTATTACATTTTGGTATATTGTAGAAAAAGATTTTGATCAAATATTTAATGAATGTATTGCCATATCCTGTAATTGGCACGACAAATCAGTGGTTTTATTGGCAGAGTCGCTGTCACCAGAGCATTTGTTGGGTAAAAATTCGAAATCCTTTTCAAATCAGAGTATCTTTGGATTATTCAGAATCAAGTCAATAGAATTTCCGCTGTCCATCTATTGAAAATGAATCAATGTCCAGTAGAATACTATGTCCAATAATCTGTTAATGACTTGATAGTAGTAAAATAATTAAGTAATTTAATATTTGATGAGAAAAGTTCACTTTTTTAATAACAATTGACTTTATGAAAAAAATATAAGTTTTATTGAAAATGATAAATTAATATTAAATACAATTAAATTTACAAAATTATTAATTATTAAATCTTTTAATTATTAATATGTAACCAATCTTAAGTTAACGTGAACTCAATCTATTAGTGCATTAAAGATGGTACTGATTATATAGTCGATTATTGCTGAGCATTATTGATTATTGACATCAATGATCCAGGTGTTCAATGCAGATATTCTGGATTTTACAGTATAAAGATTTTTATTTAATAATGAAAAAATATAAAATGTAAAAGGCAGGTTTCTGATAGGAAAATACAAGAATTTTTTTTTGTATTATTTATTTATCATCACAATTGAAGTTATCTCTAAATTAATTTTAAAATTAATATATTTTCCTTAAAAGAAAATAACTTTTCTTTGCATTAAAATCAATCGGAAGATATTCACCACTTTTAAAAAAAATGTCAATAAATCACACAAATACACAATCAAATGAGAATTGACATTTAATTATTGACTTACCAATATCATAAATATAAGATTATATACTTAAAACAAGTCGCAACACTACCCAGACAGGAAAGTATGACGGGCCCAAGCTATGCTCAAGATTGACTAAACTCTTCGAAAGTCTGGACCAGCCTTGTAAACCAGTCGTGGCCCATCCTTGGTAAAAGGCTGCAGTGATAACACTGTCGTCGCCTCATGTGGTAATTAAAACAAGTCGCACCACTACCCAGACAGGAAAGTATGACGGGCCCAAGCTATGCCCAAGATTGACCAAACTTTTCGAAAGTCTGGACCAGCCTTGTAAACCAGTCGTGGCCTAATTCCTTGGTAAAAGGCTGCAGTGATGACACTGTCGTCGCCTCATGTGGTATTTCATTGTAGTATAATTGTACATTCAGCCAACTCATGGTTCTGAGCTTTTTTGCGGCTTCGTCGACCAAAACAACAATTAATGAATGTATTGGCTATTTGGTTTGATTTTTATTCCAGAATATATTGAAGCGTATTAAAAAGTAAATGATTGCTAATACGGTTACGGAAATTCCAAACGCAAATTTTGATCTACTTTTTGCAAAGGATGAAATCATGGTTTAGTTTTAGGAAGCTAACAAGGGTTTATTTTATTCTTGTTATAGTTGCTCGTAAAGGATATATTTTTAATACATGCTGTGCGTATTTAAGTGACTGCCAATGGTTCTTCTAAGTTAACTTCGGGCAGTTACATACAATTTTAACATGGTTTCGTTGAGTCTGTTTGTTGTAACTGCAATTTCAAGTCTATCTTCATTTGTTGAAAAATGTCTAAATGTACAACATAAAGTTCAAGTTTCCAACAACGTTCATTGGATTCTTGAGTTGTTTTTTTTTTTTTTTTTCTTATAAAGCGAATTGGAAATTCTCCAATTCATACGGTTCCTGGCAAGGCGCAGGCAGAGATGGTACTGAGTACTCTAGGATGCACACTTAGATCTATGATATCCTTAGCTGACTGCGAAGATGCGGAGACCAAATACCCCGATATGAAACCGTAATGTTCATGACTGAGACATTAGCTGGTTCCACGGAGTATTCACCCGGTACAAACTCTATAAGATTTAGTCTGTTATATGCATATTTAAACGCTTAACGCTGATGAGATCGATCCAAAGAATTTCCTACAACCTGGGTATCAATCACCATTACCCGACGTTCCCGAGCAACGATGATATTCGGTCTTCTTTAGTCCTGATTGGTATGGAAACCGCGTTCATATAGCACGTCCCAACCCACTTGCCTTAGGTCTGCGGCTGCGATACCCTATCGTGACGCGCAGCAGTGTCCCCATGGGTACGAAATCAGCTCTGAATCACATGATGTGTAATCTCGGAAGACAAGCAACCGGCCCGACATCTGCGATCAAAGGTGCGACCCCTGGAAGTGCGTGCACGCGTAGGGATGCTGTTCGCTCGAATATGGTGAAATTGAACATTGTCGTGTCTGGTGAGGTTGGAGGAATGGCGCACGACCCAGTTGGCAAGATCGCTTTTTAAGCAAGTCTTCTTACCCGTATTAGTCGTTCCTGGTTCAGGATCGAGAGAATCTTCCATTCTCATTCTATTTGTTTTTACCGCCGGCGACATAGTAGAATCAGTAACGACAAGGTGATTTGCCATCTTTATTATTTCAACTGTTATTTTTTCTTCGGTGGCTGTTTGAAAAATTTATAGTTATAGCGAGGATCTAAATATTTGGAAATTGCATATAAGTTGTTATCTTCCAAAGAAGAAAATTTCGCTGAAAATTTTGATTTCAGATTACAGACTGTCAACTGAATAGCATCACGCTCTCGTGGTTTTATTCGATGGTTCATTACTATTTTTACATCCAAGATTTAATTTACGCAGTACCGGTGATTGTCTGACTAATAATTGAAACACGTGTTCCAAATGATCATTTATCGTTTATGTTTTTGTTGTAAATTTTTCATTTGATTTATTTATCGTTTATGTTAAAGGTTTAAGCATATTTGTATTGTCGTATTGTTAAATAATGTTATATCATATACTTCAACAATATCATCATCCAATGGTTCTCCTTTATAAATTCGGGCATCACTAAGGCTATAAAGTAATTTCGTTGTCATTTTTTATTGTAACTGCAATTTCAAATCTATTTTCATTTGTTGAAAATAAATAAAATCTACAACCTACTTTCAATTTCCAACAACTTCATAGGCTTCTGCTCGGATATTCGTGTAAAATGCCATTCCGATTCATATTTTTCTTGTTGTAGCGATCGGTCATTTGGTTTAACCTTGTCCAATTCATATGCGATTCTCGCAAGGCGCTAGCAGAGATGGTACTGAGTACTCAAGGATTCACACTTAGATCTAGCTGACTCCGGCGACTAAATACCCCGATATGAAACCGTAATGCTCGTGACTGAGACATTAGCAGGTTCCTCGGAGTATTCACCCGATACCAACTTACAAGATTTAGTCTGTTATTCGCTGAGAGCGAAGTCATGGTAGGGATGGGGTAAATCGCCATTAGCGCCCGTAGTGGTTTATATCCACAATAAAGGACGCTATTTTTAAAAGCACATGTTTATATTAAATTTCTTGTAATTAAAAATAGTTTTTTATAATGAGTCACCGGAGTTGTTGTGTAGTTAATTTTAAAAATAACCAGCAGAAAAAGTGATTGTAAATTTTATAAATTTCCAACATCGAAATGGAAATTAAATCAAAAACAAAAGTGGATAGCTGTTGTGAGAAGGCAAAAGTAAATGGCACCATAACCTTTATTTGAGTCACAATAATAACATAGTGTTTAAAGTAAAGTTATGACGGAGACTGTACATTGATCTTCGTTGGTTTCAACACAGCTCGAGTGGAGAAATCGGTAGAGTCGCAGACTCGTAACCGTGAGATCTTAGGCTCAAATCCAGACCGAGTCGACTTTTTTTTCTTTTCTTTATCCATCATCTGGACATTGTTCAATAAAATTAATAATTATTAATGCGCATAATTATTCTCGCCATTCCAAAATGGCTTAGCCAATGACAGCAATCTTCCTCGACAGCAACTCCAAGTGGTGAGATAATAAAAAACACATAAAATCAACGCCATTAGACACCTAATACTTCACTGAGTGAACAACACCACGTGCAAACATCTAATCGGTTTACATCAAGTCTATCGAACTTAAATTTTCTGTTTTTAAGATAAAATTATTTTTATTACGTGTTGCTAAAAGCAAATACTTTAATATTTTTTGTGTGTGAATTATTGTGAATGATTTTGGTGCAGTGTTTTATTATCATTGTTTGTTTTAATTATTTTAAACTTGTTTATTGCACGAGAAATCAGTGTTCAAAACTTAGAACCGATTGACTATTAAACGATTATACGCTCACTGATTATTATACGCTTAAATTTGCCTTTATAAATCATATAAACTTTTGTGATAAAATATAATTAGTTGCAACATTAAATGTAAAGTTACGTTTGATAAAATAAAACTGCTTTGCTTGAAGTAACTATTGTATTTATCCTTCATCAAACATTGGTCCTTCGAGCCTGATTAAGGCATAATTTTAGTGAAATCGGTGATATTTAAACAAAAATAGTGATCGTGAATATTTGTATGGTAAAATTATTGAACATTATATTACTGGTTTTGAACAATCTTTTGGGCAGGTTTATGAATAGTTTCGCGTTTGTGTGTGGTTACAGTGCAAATCAATAAACTTTCAGTAAAATCAGAAACGTCGTCTATACATCATCATGACATCTGTGGAATCGCGTATTGCTTTACAAGAAACGCGGTTTAATCTCATTAAAACCACTGTTGACCCCATCAGTGTCGATATTTCAAATCTAACAAAGGCAAAAGTGCAAACGCGACTCGAAATGTTAGAAGCTAATTGGATGAAGTTCGATAAGGATCACGAGCGAATTTGTGAATCAAGAAAGTGCACGAAAGAGCTTCTATATTTTTCAACCAATCTTTACGAAATTACTCAGGAAGCTTACATCACCAGCAAAGCTACCATGCTAGACATGTTGGCTGAACTCAAAGTGGGTAATCCGTTGGACGGAACATCACTTGGTGCTACATCCGGTGTTGACATTTAATCAGCTCCTAGGAAAATGTTACCGAAAATTGAGCTTCCGAAGTTCTCCAGGGACTATCAATCCTGGAGATCTTAAAGTGACATGTTTACCTCACTAGTGGTTACCGATCCAGATTTAAGCAACGTCATGAAGATGCATTATTTGAAAACCAGTGTCAGCGGGGAAGCTGCTCATTCAATTTCGAATTTCCAGGTAACTGGAGATAATTTCTCTCCTGCTTGGGACAAGCTCATTGCAAGATACGAAAACAAGCGCGTGTTAATCAACAAACACCTCGACACTATTTTCAAATTAAAACCTCTTCAACGTAAATCAGCTAAAGAATTAAAATCTGGTATCGACCGTCAATGAGGCGCGTGGATAACTAAAAGCATTAAGATCACCAACTCACAAATGGGATCAACTTATTGTGTATATCATAGTTAATCGACTAGATTCTGAAACTCATGAAGCTTGGGAACTTCATGAAGGTGGTTCTATGACTCCGTCATCACTTGACAATCTGGAACACTTCGTTGACAGTCGTTCTCGAGCTCTTGAATCAATCGAGAGTCGTTAGATCACAAAACCAACATCATCACCGAATAATTCAACAAAGGCAAGAGCTCATGTTGCTTCCATCGATAAAACAGAAAACAAACCTAAAGGCATGTGCTCGCTCTGTGCTTCAAACACTACCTTGCAAGTTGCAAGTCATTCTTTCAGAAGTCACATTTTCTCAGAGAATGTCGCTCAACAAAATTATGTGTCAAATGCGGCCAACGTCATCACACAATGATTCACGATGCAATAAGACAATCATCACAATCATATGATACTTCTCATAAAAATACAACCGACATTGTGTCTGCTTCAACATCGTCAAGTTCTCAAGATGCCAGTCCATCTACATCAACTTCTGTGGTTAATCATGTGTTATCGATGCATGAGCAACCACGATCAACTGTGCTCCTTGCAACTGCACAAGTTAAGTTGGCCAGTCCTAACGGTAACAGTATCATCGGAAGAGCTCGCATTGATCCAGGTTCAGAAATCTCATTTGTAAGTGAACGATTGGTACATAATCTTTGCCTTTCTTGAAATAAAATGAATTTTGAATTTTTCCTATAAATTTTCCAATATTTTAGATTATTTTCCAATATTTTAGGTTATTTGTTAAAACTTCTTACATACAAGAAAAAAATTAACTGTAACACTCGAATTATCCGAACTTGCCCTTGCCCAACAGATAAAAATCAAATTCTTACAATTGTTTTTCTATAGTAAAAATGATACCATGACATTTAAAAATGTTTTGTTCTGTATTACAAAGAGTACCGTGTGCTCCAAATAAAACATCGTTAACTAAATTTTTTTTTAAAATTATGTCAAATTTTCTTTAAGTACAATAATAGGGTATAAAATGGAAAGCAGAATAAACAAATTAAAATGATTTAACTGAGAATGATTTAAATGAGTTTTCATTTATACTACCTTCTCATTTAATGATAAATTCTCAAAGTTTCACATTTAGACAACAGATCATAATAAGCAGATAGCAGTGTTTTAGCTTTTTTATGTTTGCGTATTTGAGCCTTAATTTTGTTTTCAGCAAACTTGTCTTCTTGAACAGAAGTATTACTTTCTCCAGAAGTATCTTCTATTCTTTTCTCTCTTGCTCTTAGGTTTCAATATTAATCTATACCCATTTTGGCTATCTAATAAGTTTATTTTTTCTCTTGTTCGTATACTTTTTCTTTCAGCATTTCATTTTCGATTTTAAAGCCTGTCAATTCCTGTTGGTATTTCTGTATAACTTCTGATATATGTTTTACTCTTTCATCCGTTATATCAATTTTCTTGTTTAATTTTCCCGCATCTGTGAGAGGATCTCATCTAATTTAGCATCCATTTTTTTGTTGATTATTTTTCTTTTTAAATGTGTTTTATTTATGAATGTAAATATTATTTATGTTTATTATTTTTTGTTTATAAACAACAGTTTTTGTTTATTATTATTTATTATTTGTTATGTTTTGGCTTGGCCAATGGACGTAATATCCAAAGGCGAAATACTATTTACTTAATTTTATGCAGAAAAATGTAAAAGGGAAGAATATGGTTGCACTAACCCTTTGTAAACGCCTACCGCATTAGTTTTCTTCAAACTGCAGCCTTTCACCAACGTAGTAAGGATGATGGAATTAGATAATAATTTTAGGATATTGATGGTGAATTAGTTTGAAGAATTAATGTGATAAATAAGATGTTTCATAAATACACAAACACACGATTTTACATAAAATAATCTAATTATGATATAAATGGATTCACTATCCGAATTAAGACACACTGTCTTATACACGATAAATGCCTCGCGAAGAGATTAATTATATTACACTTTAAATGGTGGACACGCTATCCAGGTTTAGGCACACTGCCTGTTAATATATATACACAAGGAACGTACTGTTCGCTATGATTGTTACACCACAAGAGACTGTTAATAAGTGGTTAATAAGTGACCTCTGCACAGAAGGCGAAAAGGTTATTCTCACTCAATTAGACAAAGACGAATAATTACATACAAAAAAAATAGTTTTAATTCTCTTTGACTGAACACAAAATTTGATTAACTCATAAAACAGAGTCGGATTTGAGGTAAAAGTCGGAACCTAAATTCCGGCGCGAACATTATTGTTTTTTTTTTTTTCATTTTTTTATTTGTTGATATTTATAAATTATTGTATTTTATTTACTATTCAGCTACACCTCTGTATTATCGATAATTTATAGATAGATAGCCAGACACTTCCCTAGTAGATGGCGTTTCGCGCAGATGACTTTCGCATTTTAAGTTTATTGTTTAAGTTATTTGATTTTTATTTTAATATATAACTTTTTTATTAACGACTTTTCTTTTTCTATATTTTTTTTATTTATTTCACTTTTCCACTTCACCCTTTTACTATTTATAACACTATTAATTTATAGTTCGTTCAAAATAGCACTTAAATATCAATTTGTTTAGTCTCAGTTTTAACTACGTATTCACTCAGTATTTCACCACTCAGAACATCACCATTAGAGGTACGAATTGTAAAAGAATCTATGGAATTTTCTTGACAATATTTGATGACTGGTGTTATATCATATGCGGAATTTAAATTTTTATTATCTACACCTTCTGGTGGTATATAAAAATATTGAATAAATTCACCATCAAGTGTTTCAAGTTTTAAATCAAATGAAGGAAAATTTATTTTTGATTCTTCCGAACGTACAACATATTTTCCTGATTAAAAGATGCATAATAACTTTTAATTATTTCCTTTGAAACTGCTTTCCATGGCATTCATTCTTCCTTTTTCTTGACCAGTTCGTTCATCGGTACGTATATTTCCCCATCGTGCAACATCTTTCTTAATTTATTTATTGAAGAGAGCTTTACTTTGTGGAACTTCATAATAATGACTAAAGAAAACTTCAAGGATTTATATTTTCCATAATTCCACTATTTGTTTTATAATTTATTAAAAATTAATAACCACGTGATATGTTTGGGTTTGTACAACCATTTTCAAACTGTGAAGATTACACATTTTTTATGGTCTTCTATACAATAAATTAGTATGACGTATCAATATTTGGTATAAACTTGTAAATCAATTTGAAAAACTACAAAAACAAATATGTATCATTTGTTGTGATTTAGATACTTATCAAACAATAAGTAAAAATAAAATTCAAGTTCAGGTACAGGTAGCCTACGTTAGAAAAACTTATTTTATAAAAAAATATAATATTTGGTACCGATAGGCCCTTCGTTAAAAATTTTAAAATATAACATTAAAATTTAAAAAATAGTACTATTAAAAACAAAGTTAAATTGGTAAAATAATTAAAAGTTAGCATCGTTATAAAAGGTGAAATATTAAAATCTTAACATAAAAATAGTAGTAAAATGACGTTGTAAAATATTAAAAACTAGCTTCATTTAGTTGTTGTACAAGAACACAATTAAAATATTTAAAAGGTCGCGTTAGTTAAAATAGGAAATTAAAAGAACTCAAATGAAAAAAGGAAAATAAAAAATTACAGTAGAGAAAACAAGCTGGAGTGTATTAGCTCTGTTTGGTCGTTTAAGAGCGTCGTTTGACTTTTTTTGTGTTTGTGTATCTCCACTGCCTCCCAAATGTCCAGTTTTTGTCCTTTTTCCATCGTATGGATCACTTCCAGTTTATTGTTTGGTTCGTGATTGTTTTCAATTAAATGATTGGCAAATGTAGAATCTGTTTTCTTTTGTCCCCAAGCCTCCAATGTTCCGCCTTTCTTAGTTCAAACGACCTTCCCGTTTGTCCTATGTATGTACTTGGACAGTCCTTACATGTGAGCTTATAAACACCAGATTTTTTATTAATGTTTGTTTTTGTTTGATGTTAACAAGAATATTTGCTAATTTTAGCGCTGGTTTGAACGCAACATTTAAATCAAGTTTCCTGAGTTCATAGCCAATTTTTTCTGAAGACTGTCAATAGTACGTAATTGAAGTATATTTTCCTGCCTTGTTTGTATTGTTTGAAAATACAGAGCTTAGGGCCATTTTCCTTTGATGTCTCCCAAGAAGCAAATCAACTAATTCGCTTTGGAAACCATTATTAATTGCGATATTTTTTATTGTATCAATTTCCTTCCTGAAATCATCATTGGGTAATGGTGTTTTTAATTCCCTAATGATCATGGCATGGTAAGCTGACATCTTTTGACTGAACGGGTGAAGAGAGCCATGCTTTTTCAAATCTTCGGCCACCATATCGTCCGAATGGTGGCGCATAGTACCATGAAGGACTTATTTTGGTTTGACGTCCCCTTTTGTCCCATAGAAATGGAACGGCATTTGAATTTTTTCAAGGCGTTCCTTGCATTAAGTATAATCGCGATCTGAGTCGCAATGTACACTGATTGTTTTGGCACTGAAAGTGAACCTAACGGTCCCTGTAGCTGCCGCTTAAATTACTTCTTCCACTTTTTGGAAGCTGGTAAGAGCCATGTGGACTACAATCGGACTAGGCTTCTTATTCCGACTTGTTGGCCCGAATTTGTTGTCGGCGATATCTATTAGTGGTCCATATTTGTTGTGAACCTCAGTTGCCAATTTCATGGTGGAAGGTGCATCGTTTGTTGTCTTTATGCTCCGTTTCCTTGGTGGAACAGGCCGGAATTCTTCCTCCATTGGTGTTGGTGATTATGATGATGCTGTTGGTGTTTTTGATGTTGATTTTAATGATGTTGGTGTTGGTGCTGTTGATGTTGATGCTATTGGTATCGCTGCTTTTGATGGTATTGTCATTTTCAAATTAAGACCCCAATATTTCATTCTATCGCTCGTCATTAATTTTACATCTTTTATAAACATGTATGTTACTCTTCCTTTTTCGCTCGTACTCCGTCTCTTGCCATTTCTCAATTGCTCTTTCGCCAATTGTCTTAATAGCATCATTTTCATCAAGTCGTCTATTTCGTCATTGTTCACAAAATCTATATTATTCATAATTATACCTCTTTTAACTTTGTAGATGTTGGCCCTTCTTAAACATTCTAAGTCCCAATGGAAACTACCAGCCAGAACTTGTATAGCCTCCAATGAGACCGTTCTACAAACGTTTAAGCATCGATGCAGAACTACACGCTGTGCCATACCCAAAAATCTTCTTATATATTCATATTGCACGCTTTCGTACCATATACTTGACCCATATAGCGCACATGCTTCGAATAAGCCTTTTAATAAAATTCGTATATCTTTTCCTTTAAACCCCAACATTGTCACAAGACTCTTCTTAGGCCACTAATTACTCTTGACATTTCCTCGTAGCAGACTAATATGCTCTATAAAGCGCATACGCTCTCCTACGCATATTCCTAGATAATTAACAATTGTGACCATTTTTACATACATATTCTCACCTCTAAAGTGAATACGTAAATTTACCTTTCATTCTAGTTCTAATCTCGAGTCACCAATTGAACCTCGAGGGCAGCTCCTCTTTAGTTCAAATTATACTGTTTCTCTTTTCTGAACGTACACATGCGATTCTATTGGATAAGTAGCTTCTCCGCATATTCAAGTCATATTCCGGCATTATTTATTCTTCCAACTTTTCAAGTATACGATCCTACCTGAGGCAGCTGAAAGTATTTTTAATGTCAATAAATATACCTAGCATGTATTTCTTTTCGCAATCTTTAACCTACAGTTTAGCCTGCTCCATGCATTTTCAGTATTCCGACCAACACGGAAACCATATTGACATTCATTTCATTTGTTTTCCATAATATACTTCAATCTATCCACCATAATTCTTTCGAGGATTTTGCCAACTCAACTTAGTAGGCTTATGGGCCTATATGATGATGGGCCTCTTTTAATCAGGTCTAACTGTATTTTACAGTTTAAAATTTTTTTTAATACAGTTTTTCTGAAAAGAAGTGCCGCTTTTTGTAAAAGTTCAAACTCTTCTAATTGTTGGAATATTATAAAATTGTTAATTGTTTATTTATTTTATTTATTTTATTTATTTTGTTAAAATTAGAAGACAAAATTATGATTAATTGACAAAAATTAATATTTATAGCATTCTGTTAACAATAAGGAATTATGTAAATGCTCCAGCGAAAATTCCATTAAGACAAAATGCTGTCGAAAATAATTTCTAAAATTTTATGACTGATACTGTAACTAAAATAAATCTTATTTCTAACCTACTTTAAATTTTAAGGTACTCTACCCTGGCTACTCAAGGCTACTAGAAGTGGCTTTTCATTTTTATTAGGTATAGAGGATTTACTGTTGAAAGTTTCGTGACATTGGAAATGACTACCAAAAAATTGTCACTGGCTCTTGGTCTATATATATTCTTTTTTAATTATAATTATCACAATTAGCCGAGATAAGAACGGAGACGGCTTCGAGACTGCTGTCTTCGGGTGGCAAGATACAATGTTTGACATCGTGTCTAACAAATAAGGCAACCCCGCCACCATTTCTGGTGGCGCGGTAACCGCGAAAGGTAAAGTATCCAGGGATACTTATTTTCTTATCCATTTTCTTAACCATTTTTCGATGATGGCTGCAACATGGATCTGATACTGCTCAAGGAATGAGTGAAGCTCGGGTAATTTGCGTTGGATACTTTGAGAGTTCCATTGAAAAAAGCGAATCTGAGATCTAGTTGAAGAGGGATGAGAGGTCATTATCGAATAATCATCTCGAAGAACTTGAAGAGTTTTCCTGGGTTCGTTTTACACGATTTCCATGCGGCCTCTACTTTAATCCTGAGTTTCAGGAGGTCCATGAAATCAAGGGGTTTAGAACCACCATTTTCAATGAAGGTGGAACTGGTGAAGATTCTACATTCTCGAAGAATGGGTTTGAGTGGGGAAACGGGGGGACACACAAAATCAATTACCTCTTTTTCCTTTTTTGTGCCTTTCTAATTGTCTACGGGTTTGAAGTGGGCAAAGGCGCTGGTATGAAATTTTGTGACGATAATGTCGCTGGTCTATTAGCTGATTGACTGCTACCGAGTGCTTGGTTGCCTATTGGACCTCTGCTTGGGACGTTGACCTCTCTTGAACGAGGGAGGGCCGGGAAATCCCTGACCTTGAACGATGATGGGCGGCCTTGCTCCTCGCTCCTGCTGCTCGGGATGCTGTAGCTGCAACGTAAGTCTTCCGAGCTGGACAGTCCATGGCACTTGCTGAATGCGCCGCGCCGCAGTTACAGCACTTTGCAGACTCCGACCGTGGTATTTCGCATTTGCTTGAAGCGTGGTTTTTACCACACTTCACGCAACGTACGGATCCACGAATGTTCCGTGAACCATGCCCATACAATTGACAACGGTAGCATTGTACAGCACCCCGTTTATTAACATACTTTTCCACTCTGTATGGAACGCCGCATATCCATCTGATGCTTAGGACGCCTTGGGCTTGCGTCCCCTTTGCAAATTGTACAAGGCGAGACACCCTCTCTCGCCTTCTACTTTTGAAAGTAGCATGATCTTTTGTGGATTAAGGCCATGCTTTTTCAAATCTTCGGCCACCATATCGTCCGAATGGTGGCGCATAGTACCATGAAGGACGTATTTTGGTTCGACGTCCCGTTTTGTCCCATAGAAATGGAACGGCATTTGAATTTTTCCAAGGCGTTCCTTGCATTTAGTGTAATCGCGATCTGAGTCGCAATGTACACTGATTGTTGTGGCACCGAAAGTGAACCCTACGGTCCCAGTAGCTGCCGCTTAAATTACTTCTTCCACTTTTTGGAAGCTGGTAAGAGCCATGTGGACTACAATCGGGCTAGGCTTCTTATTCCGACTTGTTGGCCCGAATTTGTTTTCGGCGATATCTATTAGTGGTCCATATTTGTTGTGAACCTCAGTTGCCAATTTCATGGTGGACGGTGCATCGTTTGTTGTCTTCCTGCTCCGTTTCCTTGGTGGAACAGGCCGGAATTCTGTCTCCATTGGTGTTGGTGCTGATGATGATGATGATGCTGCTGTTGGTGTTTTTGATGTTGATGTTGCTGTTGGTGTTTTTGATGTTGATGTTGCTGATGGTTGGTGTTGGTGCTGTTGATGTTTATGCTATTGGTATCGCTGCTTTTGAATTTTGATGGTATTGCCATTTTTTTCGGTTTTGAAACCGAAAGTCATGTTCGAAGGGAATTCCAATCTAAAAATTAGAAGAATAATACATTAAAATTTAAATAAAATTTAAACAAAATGCCTTGATAATTTATAAAGTACTTAATGATTGTAGAATAAACAAAATGTAACCACTACAATTCAAAATGTATATTGTAAACAATTTTTTATTTTTGTACTGATAACAAACAATTTCAAACAACAAATAAGTTTGTTATTTAGAACTTGTTTGAAGCAGGTAAAAAAATATGAAAATCAATATAAAAATAAAATTATTTTTTGATCAGTTACAAAACAAAATAAAAACTCTTATGCACAGGTATAAAATAAAATTTTATCGCTGAGCAGGTATCGACTAGCAGTGTTGTCGGTATTAACACTTAACATCGAATCTTTTTGATGAAGTGTTGTGTATACTTGTTCGTTCGCGTATGCGCAATTTATACTTTTTGAGTATCTATCAAATTGCTACGTCAACCAATCAGCATCGATCACGCGTTTAGTATTCGGCCAATGATATTGGACCACGTGGTTTTTGTAAATAAAAAAATCTTAAATTTAAAATTAAACGTAGAAAACTAAAAAAGAATTATGAAATGAAATATTGTCCATCGTGCCAGACTGTGTCGAAAGCTTTTTCGATGTCCAAAAGGACCATGCCTGTGGATTCGTTCCAATTAAATCCGGTAGCAATATGGTCAGTAAGTCGGTGAAGCTGGCTTACTGTGGAATGGTTCGATCTGAAACTGAACTGCTGGGGGATGAGCTGTCTATGGATATTTTCATGCGACTGCAGCCGATTCAAAACTACTTTCTCCATGACCTTGCTGAGAGATGGCAGCAAGCTAATGGGTCGGTATCTCGAAGGCGACTTAGGTAGCTTTCCCGGCTTCGGAAACGCTAAAACCTTAGCGGATTTCCAAAGGTCGGGAAAATAACCAAGTCTCAAGCATGCAGTATAGATAAAACTGAGCTGAACAACCGTCTTCCGAGGAAGATAGCGGAGCACAACGTTAGTTATTCCATCATCACCCGGAGCTTTCCTGCATTTAAGTTTTCTTAAAATGCTAGATACCTCTTGAGGTGATACGCTGTCAACATCGATGGGGTTTATGGTGGAAGAGCGAATATTTTCCAAGGATTCGGACACCAAGTGGGCCGTTTCTTCTTCGTGATATTCGTCGCCATCTGTTAAGCTGTGCGCCTTAGAGAAATTGTCAGCTAGAAGTTGGGCTTTGTCGGAATCCGAGTAAAGGTACCCGTTTTCCGACAAGAGGGGAGGTAGTCTTTTCGAACGATTACGCAAATTTTTAGCAATTTTCCATACATTGTTGTCACGAGTGGTCAGAGCCGAAATCCTCTCGTTCCACATGTCATCTCTGGTGCGCGTGACTTTATCTCGAATATCGGCTGACATTCGCCTCATGGCATCATGAAGCTCAGGCAGCCTAACACGTTGCCAAAATTTGCGTAGTTTGTTCCGAGTCTGTATGAGTTTAAGTGTGTCAGCATCTAATTTTAATTGATATCCGAGGTTCCGAGTTTTCCTAGGAATAAACTTTTCGGTAGCAACTACAATACTTTTCGTGAGCTTACTGACCTCCAAGTCTATTTGGTCGGTGGAATTGATCTGGGGGGTGATCAGGGTTTCGGCTTTCAGATACTCTTGAAATAGTTTCCAGTCTGCTTTCTCGAAATCCAGCCGGGTCTGCACAGTTGTAGCACCCTTCATTTCACCTAGGGTGAAAGTGATCGGGCGATGGTCACTGTGCAAATCCAAATGAACATCTAAGTCTGACAGAAGGTCACAGTTTTTGAGTATCGTTAGGTCGATGGTTTGAGGTGGGCGGGAAGCAGCATCGGGGTAATAGGAGGGCTCGCCTGGGTACGCAACAATGAAGTTACGTTTCAGAGACTGCGCAAATAGCGCGTTGCCGTTTGCATTATTGGATGTACAATTCCAAGAAATGTGACGCGCATTGTAATCTCCCATGATCACAGCGCGATCATGGGTTCTCACAATACGATCAATATCCCTTCCTTTTAGGAGTCTATCTCGGGGGTTGTATAAAGATGTGACTTTATAATTACCACAATTAGCCGAGATAAGAACGGAGACGGCTTCGAGCCTGTCGTCTTCGGGAGGCAAGATACAATGTTTGACATCGTGTCTAACAAATAAGGCAACCCTGCCACCAATCCTGGCGGCGCGGTCACGGCGATAGGTAAAGTATCCAGGGATACTTATTTTCTTATCCGGTTTTAACCATGTTTCGCTGATGGCTGCAACATCGATCCGATGCTGCTCTAGGAATGAGTGAAGATCGGGTGATTTGAGTTAGAGACTTTGAGAGTTCCATTGCAAAAAGCGAATCTGGGATCTAGTTGAAGAGGGATGAGATATCATTATCGAATAAATAATCCGTCATCTCGAAAAACTTGAAGAGTTTTTCTTGGTTTGAATTACATAATTTCCACGCGGCCTCTACTTTAATCCTTAGTTTCAGGAGGTCCATGAAATCAAGGGGTTTAGAACCACCAGTTTCCAATGGAGGTGGAACTGGTGAAGATTCTATATCCTCGAAGAATGGGTTGAGTGGGGAAATGGGGGGACACACGATATCGGTTACCTCTTTCTCCGGTGTCTTCTTAATTGTCAACGGGTTTGAAGTGGGCAATGGCGCTGGTTTGAAATTTTGTGTCGTTGGTCTCCTGTTGGCTGATTGACTGCTACCTTGGTGACTGGTACCTCTGTTTGGGGCGTTGATCTCTTTTGGACGAGGAAGGGCCGGGAAATCCCTGGCCTTGAATAATTGCTACCTCGCTCCTGCTGCTCGGGATGCTGTTGCTGCCACGTAAGTCTTCCGAGCTGAACAATCCATGGAACTTGCCGGATGCGCCGCTCCGCAGTTGCGGCACTTTGCAGGCTCCGACCGTGTCATCTCGCATTTGCTTGAAGCGTGGTTTTGGCCACACTTCACGCAACGTATGGATCCACGACATTTCCGTGAACCATGTCCGTAAAGTTGACAACGTTAGCACTGTACAGCACCCCGTTTGTTGATATATTTGTTGACACGGCATGGAACGCCGCATATTCATCGGATGTTAAGGACGCCTTGGGCTTGCGTCCCCTTTGCAAATTGTACAAGGCGAGACACCCGTAAGCTCTCGCCTTCTACTTTTGAAAGTAGCATGACCTTTTGTGGATTAAGGCCATGCTTTTTTAAATCTTCGGCCACCATGCCTGAATGGTGGCGCATAGTTCCATGAAGGACGTATTTCGGTTCAACGTCCTCTTTTGTTCCGTAGAAATGGAACGGCATTTGAATTTTTTCAAGGCGTTCCTTACATTTAGTGTAATCGCGATCTGAGTCGCAATGTACACTAATAATTGTGGTACCGAAAGTGAACCTAACGGTACCAGTAGCTGCCGCTTTAATAGCTTCTTCCACCTTTTGAAAGTTGGTGAGGGCTATGTGGACGACAATTTGGCTCGGCGTCTTGTTCCGACTTGTTGGAATGATTTTGCTATCGGCGATATCTGTAAGTGGTCCATATTTGTTGTGGACCTCTGTTGCCAATTTCTTGGTGGACGGTGCATCGTGATTGTTTGTTTTCCTGCTTCTTTTCCTAGGTTTGACAGGCTGGAATTCTTCGTCCATTGGTGTTGGTGCTACTGCTGCTGCTGGTGATGATGATGCTGTTGGTGTTGATCCTGATGATGATGATGCTGTTGGTGTTGATCCTGATGATGATGATGCTGTTGGTGTTGATGTTGATATCTTTGATGGCCTTGCCATATTTTTTGGTTTTGATACCACCGCCTTCCCGGTGGTGGGCGCCATTTTATAATAAATAACACATTAAATTTAAATAAAATTTAAACAAAATGCCTAGATAATTTAAAAAATATTTAATGATTGTAGACTATACAAAATGTAAATACCACAATTCAAAAAGTATATTGTAAATTATTTTTTATTTTTGTACTGGTACAAACAAATTCAAACATCAAATAAATTTGTTATTTTGAACTTGCCTAAAGCAGGTAAAAATAAGAAAATCAATAAAAATAAAATTATTTTGTGATCAGTTAACAAAATAAAAACTCTTATAAAGCACAGGTATAAAATAAAATTTTATCGCTGAACAGGTATCGACTAGCAGTGTTGTAAGTATCTACACTTAACATCGAATGAATGTACTGATAACAAACAATTTCAAACAACAAATAAGTTTGTTATTTAGAACTTGTTTGAAGCAGGTAAAAAAAATATGAAAATCAATATAAAAATAAAATTATTTTTTGATCAGTTACAAAACAAAATAAAAACTCTTATGCACAGGTATAAAATAAAATTTTATCGCTGAGCAGGTATCGACTAGCAGTGTTGTCGGTATTAACACTTAACATCGAATCTTTTTGATGAAGTGTTGTGTACACTTGTTCGTTCGCGTATGCGCAATTTATACTTTTTAAGTATCTATCAAATTGCTACGTCAACCAATCAGCATCGATCACGCGTTTAGTATTCGGCCAATGATATTGGACCTCGTGGTTTTTGTAAATAAAAAAATCTTAAATTTAAAATTAAACGTAGAAAACTAAAAAAGAATTATGAAATGAAATATCTTTCATTTCAAATACTGTTTCAATTCTAATAATAATAGTCAAAGACAACAGACAGTAGCCCTGTCTACTACTGTGAATATAACCAAAATTCAATGACTCTTCATTTGGACAATCAAAGTGATATAAGTGTCATTAAATAATAAACTTTCACAAACGATGTAAAGACATTGAAGTTAGATATCATTTTATTAAAGAAACGTATCATCAAAAGATAATTGCAGATATTGTAGATAATTTCTTAAGATCTAAACTTGGAATGTGTTCAAATAATTCATTGGTTTAATAATTGTCTTAATATAATACAATAGTATTTACTTTTATTGTTAAGGCTTAAATTGAGTGTTGAATTAATTTTAAATTTGGCGCCTTTTAACTCAATATGAATATGAGATGTCATTTAATCTAACACACAACTCTCTCTACTCCGTAACATCCACCGCATTTTATTTTCATCTATATTAAATATTAATAAATACAAAGTATAACTGTGTAAAACTAAGTGTTATTTATTTAAGCTATCAATAAATATTTTGAATTCAAATGCACACGACAAATTACATAGAATTAATATGAAAAATTTTTCGTTATTATAAAATGACTCTTGAACTCTTGATGAAATCCGAAAAATAACTTTTTTCTTTGGTTGTATATCAAATTGTCTAGTCCCGTACAAAGATAAACGCTTCCATCTGTTAGTCAGTTTACAGTATTTATTTTGTTGGCAGGCTTGATGACTTTTGTCTGCGTCTGTGCAAATATGAGTACCGTGCTTCGAAATGTTTTCATTCGTTTCTATGGTTACAAAATACCATGGTATCAATCTAATGATATATAAGTGAATGGTATATGACATAGGAAATTTTCTCAAAATTTTTTTACATATTTAAATGAACAATTTTTTATTTTTGCTATTACTAATGCAATTAATTCCATGATTCTTACAATTTTCAACCCATAACTTCAATTAAATGTCATGTTTTGTAATTATTCAATAATTTTTCTTTGACATTTATAATATAATTTCCATCTAAATAATTGAACAAATAATTATATTTTCTAGAATTTGAATGTTTTATTACAAATTTTAGATACTCTTGGCGAAGGCAAATGATTAAGAAGTTCCTCCATTTACTTACTATGCACGCTACGGATACCTACCGATGCAATTTATTAGCTGTCAATTCATTCAAGAACGTAAATACCATTCAATATATTACCTTAAGGAAATATGGTAAACAATCACATAAGAAAATGGCAAATAATTCTTTTCGTGATATAAATAATCATTTATTTATAATCAGTATTAAAATCACCTGACTGATAAGAAACATCTTCTCTTTGTTCTTGTTGATAAGTTTTACGTTGTTTCTTTAGTTTTTGTTGACAACGAACGCGAATTTTGTTTAAAACGCGAATTT
Source organism: Chrysopa pallens (assembly GCA_020423425.1). Classification (NCBI taxonomy): domain Eukaryota; kingdom Metazoa; phylum Arthropoda; class Insecta; order Neuroptera; family Chrysopidae; genus Chrysopa; species Chrysopa pallens. The sequence continues at coordinate 23,105,712 of CM035596.1, forward strand.
TGTTTAAAACAATGTGCACTGTCAGATAAATCAAAGTTAAGAGTTGAGGCGCCCGAATTTTAACTTAAGATTACCCAAAAAGTTTCTAAATTATAACCACGATCAATAGTAACAAACTGAATATTTTCAAAACAAATTCAAAATGGATGCTTGTCTTCAAATATCATTACAAAAAACATCTCTTTATACCACCATTGAATACTTCACCGGTAAACAATGTGAAAATGATGGAGTCTCTTCGCCATTTGTCTAAGCACATTAACGATTTCCAAATTAAATCCTGGCGATACGGGTAAAAGATTTAAAAACTTCATAAGTGTGACTCTTGATGTATCTTGATGATCGTAGCGCAAATATGCGTGACAACAATCGGTATCTACTAGGGCTCTGTTTAAACAAAGCCTGATACACAACCTTGTCCTCTGTGAAAAATCGACTTCACATCATTTTCTTTTTTGAACAATTAATCTGACTCAAAAAAAACAACCTGCAATTTTTGTACAGAGTGTCTGTAAGTTTGTTGAAACTTGCTTGCGACGAGAAATGTTCGGCTCATTTTAAACTAGCTTGAAAATTTATCTACTTGCGAATCTGTTATAATGCCTGTCAAAATTTTTCAGTAAGTATATAATGTTGATGATAATCCACATTGAAGAGATTGATTATCAAGGTATTAAAATTTAGTTTTGTTTGTTTATTTCAAAATTTATAGAATTGGAATTTGAGGTAACTTGTTAATAAAATTGAAACTTCCTTATATTACAGCTGTTTGAACTGAAAACATTGCTTACCATGTAGAGACTCAGGAATTTTTGTTGAACCAATTGACTCGGACCAGAGACAGCTAATTCTTCCAAACTGGCAGGTTCTTGAACCAAGTCATTTGGTCTGGTCATTCACCACCAAAGAAGAATGCGCTTCTTCCATATCTGCATTTCTCTGGACTTCTGAAAGAGTAAAACTAAACATGATACAAAAAAAAAAAAAAAAAAAAAAAAAACCATTTTCGTAGTTTACTTGATTTGAGTGAAAAATATATAACTAAATTCGTAGGCACCTATTTTAAATTATAAATATAGCTTTACAAATTGAATTCCTATAAATTTCGTATTCGAATATTATTATTTTTCGATTATTTTATAATCAAACCTTTCATAAGTATTTCCAAAAAAAAAAAAAATTTTAATGATATTTTAATAAAAATAAAATTTTTAAGAATCCTTTTGATAGAATAACGTTATTGGAATTGGGTATATAACAAAATTACCATAAAAAATTTTAGAACCATATTTTTAAGCATTCCCAAAATTTTATTCGAAACCACTCGAAAGTAATCCTGTAACACACACACACACATTTATATATATATATATATATATATATATATATATATATATATATATATATATATATATATATATATATATATATATATATATATATATATATATATCTTCGTGAGAGTTTTTATTCGATTTTTGACTTATTTCACCCACTTATCAAGATTCTTCATATTTTTATCTGTGCAGCCCATAATTAAGAATGAAATATTAAAATATCTCTGAGTAAACGATAATGTAAATATGAATAGACTGAAAATTATAGGAACGTTAATTTGATGAATAAATTACTTATTTATTTTTAAATAAATGATCAAGTAACCATCATATATAGTTATAGAATACGGATTACTTTCTACCTAATGCTTTCTAAATTAACGATCAAATAAAGAAACGTGTTTGTAAAAAATTATATTCTTTTGATCACGATTTATATTATTTTTAATAACTTTATTTGATTCTAACTATTTATCTTACCTTTATTGTTAACTGGCAAAGCATTCTTTTTAAGCACATCCGGACTGAATGTAGCCCAAATCTTAAATCGCTGTTTACAAAAATAATAGTTATCTTTTGAATCTTCTAAAAAAACTAAACTTTTTAAAATTATAAGAAACAAGGGACTCCTTTATTTAATTTAGTGAAATGTACTCACACCATTCATGGGAATTTTTTTCATTGAATGATATACACAGTTATTAACAATAATCCAATAATTCACACATGTGATTTTTATTAAAAAACTAAATTATTGTTAAAAATTATTAACTTGTAAATTTAATTTAGTAAAACATACGCAACTAGTTACAGGGATGATTTTGACTTAATCTAGTAATAAACTATGAGGTAGTTCAAACTTAATTTTAAGTGGAGCGGTACTTTTATAATACACGCCAATGTTTTTCAGTTCATTTAGATGTTTAATTCTTTGATCATCAAATAGTTTAGTTTGATTATAAATATCATAATATATTTCATTTATCTGTAATTTTTCTCTTATAGTTTTAATAGAGGTGTGATGACTTACATTGCTAATCATTCTAAGGATTTTATTTTAAATAGTCTTAATCCGATTTATGTCAGACTTACAAGTGTTGCTCCATATTGGATATCCATATAGAAGTACAGGTTTGATTAGCATTTTATACAGGACAAGTTTATTTTGTGTACTAATTTTACTTTTGGTCGATATCAGAGGGTAAATATACCTTTGGTTTGATTAGCTTTTTGATATGACTAGTAAATGTTAGTTCATCATCAGATATTATGCCTATATATTTGACATATTTAGTCGATTTTATAACAGTATCATTTAACTTAATGACTACGTCTTTTTCAGACTTTTTAAGTTTTACTTTTTTACTAAAAATAATAAGTTCAGTCTTAGTATTATTAAGTTTCAATCTCCATTTTGAAAAAGTTAGCGATATCATCTAATCTTTATTAAAGATGCCTGATTACTTGTTTTTTATTTCATAAGGAGACAGAAATAGCGGTGTCATCCGCAAACAGTGCTGTATTGGTCTTTTCATTTTTAGGCAGGTCGTTGATGTAGTATACGAAGAGGGTAGGGTCCAAGATAGATTCTTGAGGGAGCTACAGATGGTTGTTGGTTGCCTAGCATGTTAGTAAAGTTTACTCTAAAGTTTTTGTTTAAAAGATCACTGTTTAGTAGTTTGATAATATAGGTGGGAAATTCGAGTGATATAAGTTTATGTATTAGGCCTTTATGCCATACGGTATCGAAGGCTTTATCCATATCTAATAATGTCTTTGTTGAAGATTTATTTATATTAAAGTTAGTACTGATATAATATGTTATGCGGGCAAGCATATTTAAATATTCAATTGTCTTTGGAATTTTATTTTTTCCAAATTTTTTTTACTCTGGTTTGCAGGCTTAAATATTGCTTCGATTTAAATATTGTAGCATAGTAGCACTAATATTTGCACTTGCAGTTGTCACAGCTATGAACACGCCCGTACACTCACTTATTCATGTCAACTATCCCCGCAACTCCTGCATCATTGGAATTTTTATTTAAATGAACATTTATTAACTGTAATATAATACGTCCACGTGAGATGTTTTGGTTAAAATTTTGTTATTAAAATCCCGAATAAAAATTTTAATGTTGTAAGAATTTATATATTCGTTAACTTTATTTAATGAAATTTACTTGTCTTGCGCAAACGGTGAGCTATATAAACCCAGAAAATGTTTTTATAAAATTTTATATTGTTTTCTTAAATTTGCTTAAATTTCATTAAAGTATGGAACATCAATTTGATCAAATTTTATTAAGTTATTTTTTTTTGTGATTGTGCATGCTGAATTTAATGAAGCTCTTAAAGTTTTCTTATTATTATTTATATTATTATACTTGGTCAGCTTTTTTATCGTACATTACTTGATTAAATCTTTATAGAACTCAATAAAAGTCTATAAAAATTCATCAAATTATCAATTTCATAAAATTTGATAAAAAAAAAATTTTTCCAAGTACATGTTTGTTTTTAAACATATACACATTGAATAAATACTTTTCTAGCTTCTTTGGCTTTGGTGGTCTCTGATTCTCCTTTTTTCTCATTATCTGATGATGATTCTAAAGATGACCGATTTGTAATGATAGGCTCTCGTATACGAAATGTTGGTTTCAACAAGTAGTCTCGTGAATCTGAAATTCATTACATATTAATATTCAAATAATTGTCCAATAGATCCTTTGAACTGATTTACTTTTTAATTAATTCCGGGTTTTATTGAAACAATTTCTTAATTTTTTCTATTTTGAATGATTAAACTGCATTTACATTCACAATATACATGTATAACAATAACATTTTCAACTAAATAGACGACATTAAATATTGAAAAATTGTCTACCTATAAAGTAATTCAAGCTTCGGTTATTGTACATTACATATTTACAATAGCCAATGAAATGGGAGAAAATTCAAACATGACTACAATGACTGGGAAATATTAATATTCCTATTAAGTATTTAAGTAAACGGAATTTTAACATGAGCAATATTTTTCGGTTTAAACAAAAGTTAATAAAACAGTGTTTGAGAAAAATGAATAAAAATATTATTAAAATTTAATATTATGGAAATAATGGTATACGAAAGCCGAAAACGTGATCTTACACGAAATCATTTCTTTAAAATATGTTTTATAAGGACCTTATGAACATTATGAACAAAACATTGTCATATTTTGTTAAGAATAAAGTCGACGAAGATAATTATATTTAAATGAAAAATGGCCATGTGGTAAAATAAATTTAGTTAGCGTGATTTAACATATTGCTATGCTTATTGAAGAAAACAAATGGTATTCAAGCTATGAAATAATTAGTCTAAATTGGAATAGGAAGCAATAAAATATTGTCTTTCTATTTATTTGCCAAATTGTTTTTTTTGTTTTTTTTTTTTTTTTAATTTTTTTAAAATAATTACAAATATATTTAGTTAGTTTACGGTTCCCTTTCGATTTTCCTTGGATTTAATTATTCTTTTAAATTGTTAATTAAAACGCAGTTTTCTATATAACTTAAAATTTTCTATGAATTAAAATATGGTTCTCCAATTATTCAACATTTTTCTTCTTCATTTGTATTACTTTTTGAACGCTGGTTTTATATTTTTCCTCTTAGAATAATTAATTTTAACTTTTGAATTGAGTTATTTGAAATCGATAATATTCGATCAATTATTTAAAAAAAAAAAATGTTCAGAAGAAAATAAGATTAGCAAAATTCTTCATTATTAGTTGTTTAATATGGTTCAAGTAATTTTCCCAGTGCACTCTATATGGGAAAAAGTAATTAGTTACACTAATTGAACTTGGCTAGAACATAATAAGTTCTTATTTATTATCTGTTTTACTTAACTATATTTAATACATTCTAAAAACTATCGTTACCAGGTAACGCTTTTTTTGCAATAATCCATCTTATAATCAATTTATATCGAGAGTTTACTATAATGATTTATTGTTTTGAAAAACTGCACCCCAAAATATTATTATTTTAAACATAACCTACATGGATAAACCATTCCTAAATTATCCATTTATTTATTTTCGTAAGGGGTTTAATCCCAATTACATATAAAGAAAATTTTCAATAAAAACATATGTTTATTTATTTATTTTTTAAAATTTATTATAAAAAATATTTGCATTATGTATATTCATTTGAAACAGAGAGAAGCAATATTTAAAGCCTATTTCTTCAAGCATGATTCTTAATCTTATTATTTAAAGATCATTGACTATTCTTCGAACACTTCGATTCTTCCTGTTAATGTTAATCTTGGTTATGAATATGTTTTTCAGAATTGCGAATCTTGACTGTGGTTTGTCACTTTACTTATTCAGTAGAAATATGTCTTTTCTTCGCAGGGTATCTAATAGTCATGGAAAACCCGGAAAAGTAGGGAAATTTTGTATAAAAAATCATGGATTAGTCTCAGAATTTCTGAAACTTGTCATAATGTCTAATGTTATGTGTACACAATTTTCCCAACTCAATATAAAATGTTTTAAGTTGACACGTCCTTTACATTTTCTTTATCAAAAGATCAAAAACTTAATAATAATTTAACATTAAAAACCGTAAAGTCTTTTGGTTTACAATTTCAATGGTCCGCATTGTCATAAATTATCTTAAAACAGCATTAAATAGGCATGTGCAAATATTATTTAAAGGAGATTCTACAACTTTTTCAAAATATTGTAGATGTCTTATTAAATATTAACTTTATTAACTTATTTGTTTGTTAATTATACTAGTATATTTCAATTTGCAATTTTTTCGTTTATCAATGTAACATGAAATCTTGTCATGAAACGTTTTTTGGGTAATTAAAGTGTAAATTTTAATAAATAGCTCAAAATTGTACATAATAATAAAAAAAAAAATTTTGAATTTGAGTTTGTTTCAATTTTTTACATTTTCTGAGAATATTTACTATTGTAATCTTTACACCATCAGAAATTTTGGAAAAAGCTGATATTTTGACGCGAGAATTTTCGTTTGAATATTAGGGTGCTTTTTTGATATTAAGTTAAAATAGGGCAAAAAAATGAATATTTTAAATCAAATAAATTACAGTGTATTTGGGACATAATAAGGTAAATTTTCACCAAATTTCGTAGAAAAAAAAATTTTTTTGAATAACTAAAAACTTGATTATTTGAATTTTTCACCTAAATTTTGAGGTTATGTGAAAAAATTGTAAATACAAAAGTTGTATATCTTTTTATAACCTACAACTTTTCCATTTAACTTTTTTCCATAGGACTTGTAGTTTTGCCGGAAATCAAGAGCCGAAAATCAAGAGAAACAATATTTTACCCTTAAAAACTCACCCTCTCCCACTTCCCGAACTCGGATCGACCGTAATTTTTTTTCCTTTCATTTTTATCATATTTCTCTCCTTTTCTAATGGGTTTCATTCTACTGTAATTGTTTTTGGTTTCAAAAATTTTGGACACTAGTCTAATAAGGAAGAAAAGAAACTAATTAAGCTCTCAAGAGCACACACACCCTGTTTCAGCAAATGCAATACTTCCAGGCATATTAAACGTATTCAATTATACAAAGTTTTCAACAAAAACATCTTTATTAATAAAATAAAATATAAAAAATTTTAACATATGTAAAATACAATGTAAATAACTATTTTTAAAGTTAACAGTTTGGGTTAATTTAAATTGCTTTCATCATCATTTTGATTTAAATTTGTTCATACGGACCTTAAAAAATTTATTTTATAAGCAGGGCTAATGCATGTGGATTAACAATATTAGAAAAATAAATGCAGAAAAAAAATTTCATAGCATCGTGGTGGATTCGAACTGGGGTCTGTTGCTGTGTGAGACGACAATAACAACAACAATAAACTTTATTTAAAATATAACAATTATACATAATTAACAATACATATAATATGTAATAGGTATGTGAAATTATTTATGTGTTGGGTGCTTTTAAAGGTAAACAGTTGTATTAACTTTCATCTTTATAATGAAAACTTTTAATCAACACACTATCAATAGTATAGTTTAATGTAACTACAGCATTAATGATATTAAGTATTTTTACCTTTATACATAAATCTTTCAAGCCTTCTGATATTTACTTCCTCAACTGTGATTTCTTGCCGATATTCATAAGCATCCGTATATTTGCTTCGTATAAGCTAAGCATTGCGATCGTCGTTTTCTTCGCCCACACAGCATCTTAAATATTAAGAAACACAGAACCTAATGTACAGTCTATAAAATATTATTGAGGAGTATTTAAAAGTTAATTAAATTCTCACTTATCTTAGCTTTTTTCTCTGTTTTAAAATCTGTAGAATGACATAAGTCTTCATCACTTTCAATATTTGCAGTGTGATCCAAAATATACAAATAAAACTCTTAGTTATGAGCAAGTAGGTAATTTTTTTAACTTATTGCTAAGAAAATGAAATATTTTCAAACATTGAAAAGTGATGATAAACTTCGAATGATGAACTTGGAACTCTTCGTAATTAAACGCTTGCTCTTCATGGTTTTTATTATTTTCATATCCGCAATTTCCGTAATAATGAACAAATAAAATTGTATTGTCTTCTTTATTTTGATAAATATGTTCTTTTCCACGAAAACTTTAATGATAGCCTGCTTTATCAAATGATTCGATCAAGCCATTGCAATGTTGACAGAAGTATATTTCTGTAAAATAAATTTGTTTAAAGTTTCAAATTCTAAAATGAAATTTTATTCACATTTTAAATGTGGAATATAAAATAAAGTCAGGTTTATTACCTTCATCTATACTTATATTTATTTTCTGCACCCAGTCTGAATTGGTTTTTATAATTTCCAAAAAATTACGACGCAACTGAAGCTATTCAAATATTTTAAACAAATAAAATTTCGATCAATGCCAAATTAAAGAAGAAACACTTGTTAATTTTCGGCCGCTGAGCTGGTATTTGTTGCACGCATAACCCGAAAGCAGGACATTTAAGAGTGCTCGATTGTGCGAAGCGTTGACGTTGTTGAAACATTCAACGTAGAACATTATGCCGCACAATGAGCTTTAGTGCTGTAATTGGAAAACACAGACTATGAGTGACTACTAACGCGTGTCTTTTGTTTTCAAGTTATTACGGTTTTAAAATCCGTCGAGTATTAGGTACCCGGCAACAATGACGCCGGGTTTGCAGCCTTACTCAGAAATCGTTTTGAGATTTTATCGAATGCTTTTGATACATCATAGTATGTTAAAAGAAATATCCATCGATAACTACCACAACTATAGAATTTGGCTCATCATGATTGACACCTTTGTCTAAATTTTGAGAGCCAATATTTTTATGTTTTTAAGATAAAATCCATCTATCTATGTGACACATTGAAAAAGGCACTGGAGTTAATGGATATGATTGAATTTAAGTAATATGTACTTAATATTTGATTGATATTGCTAATAGCTCATCAAAAAATCGCTTTCCAGGCGAACTTCTTGAATTTTTTGTCTAATTTTTATTTTCCCCAGGTTGGATGAAAAATTACGAATTTCTATTTTGTTGATGGCTTGTTCAATTCTTAGAGTTGATGTAGAACATATGTTAAATTTTGGGAAATAAATTTCTTTCTTAACTTTTCTCTATGTGATTTTCAATATGATTTCCATATTTAAGGGGTTAGGTGTAATTGAAATTTTCAAAAAATCGAGTTTTATTTTCGTATAGTATAATATCTTAGAAATACTCTCTGAAAATTGTAAGTGAATCCGACAAATACTTTTTGAGTTATTCGGTAATTAGCAAAGAGTTCTCTGGCGCTCCGAAACGTTCGAGAGTAGGTGGCAAGCAGCAGCTGCAAGCGACCGGTTTTCGAATTCTATTGTCATGATTGACTCACATTTTTTATGTATATATACTTATACCTAGCTATAGAAACATCAAACTATATATATTTACAATTTTCAGGTATAATTAGGGTTGAAAATTATTTGTTTGTTGCCAGTATGCTTTTAATAGTTGCACTGAGCAGTCGATAGTTGTGTGTTAGAATAAATTATTTTTCAAGTTATTTTCAATAGGGCGTGATTCTAGAAAAGTTTCAAGAGAACCTTGGAGCTCTCAAAATATTCGTCAGTCGCGTTCAGTGAAAAGAAAAATGTATATAATCCGGAAACAGCGTAACGTGATCAAAGTGTCCAGAGTACTATATATGTTCTAATAAATTAATACAAAACACTGAAGAAAATGAAATCGAAAAGAGCAGTACTGAATTTCGTATTATGACAATTTACATTCAAGATGTGTATGTGGATTCAATCAGAATAATAATGAGAGCTTCAACCAAATAGTGTAGAAAATATGCCCAAAACAATAAATACTAGTTTTAGTGTTGTACAAATTGCTGCATACATAGCTACTGGTATTTTTAATGATGGTACGAAATCAATATTGATCATAATGAATACACTAGGACTTGATTGCGGGCGTTATTCTCATCGGTATGCCGAAAAATCCGATATTGCACGCTAATGACAACACTCGAGAAGGTAGAATGCAACGTAAACATCAAATAGATATTTTGGAAGCTGCTACAACAGCTGAAGAACTATTTTATGTCCCAGGAATAGATGACTCGGTGTAAGTAATTAAATAATATGTAATATTTTACGTAAATTGAGTTTAAAACCTTAAATGCGTTTTTCTCAAAACTATGTTTTTTGAACTGGTGACCACTGAGCTCAAAAATCGCTCGGTAGATTTAAATAACGTTTATACAGCTTTTTGAAAACATGAAACATTAGCGCCTGATCGAAGGATTTTTTTCTTTTAATTTCGCTTTTTTATAAACAATTAACTGTTGGTTTTATCCCGAAAATCTGGACAAAATTTTCTTGAGGCCGCCAATTTAAAAATTTTAAAAAAACCTTCGATTAGGCACTAAATCTATTCTATTAATCTATTAATAAAACTAATTTTTTTTGTCTGACTGATTTTAAATAACTGGGTCAACATAAACAGCTATTACTTTTATTTTTATTTTTTTCTTAAATTTTTGTCAAATCAGCAAAAGTCAAGTCGAAACCTTGTTTTCGAAACATTTCTATGTTTTTACTAATAAAATAAAATAATATATTGGCAAAAAAAAAAAAAAAATTATTAAAAATGTCATTTTTTCATGACTCTGACTACACCTAACCTCTTAATAAATAAGTAATCACTTCTTCTGATACTGATTTTCCAGTACAGATGTTAAAAATAAAATCTTTGGATAATGCTGAACTGAACAGATTTTGTAAATTTTGTAAAAGCGTCGAGAAATTTCTGAAGATGTATAGAACTTTGTCGAATGGAATGTTTTTCCAAACCTGTGGAAATATCTTTTTTCTTTTAATTCCCGTCTTATTGTAAATGTAACTAATTGCGCTTGTTCTTATATCGTGGCTTTTTCCCCATTTTTGTCGAACAGATATGAAGTTTGCAAAATGTGAAATTCCTATTAATCGTTTGGCAGTATTTGTATTGACTGTTTGTTGTAATGTTAAATCAATCGGTTGTCTTAGAAAACATTATTCGTTTGTTTAACTCCAAAAAATCCGTTTTTGAATGCTTCATATAATTCAGGAAAATCCTCTTCAACTTTCAACAAATTATCACAATATTTAACTAACCATCGTAATTTCGTAATTTCGTTGATTACGAATAAAAAATAAATTTATTATATTTGGTAAAACCCATTTATAAATATTGAAGTCTACAGTACGAAAATTTCTACTTAAATACAAATAATAATGTACTAAATTAATATAAGTCATGAACATTTTTTTTGTCGGTCCAAACTCTGCTTTTAATGTATGAATAACGGTTTATTTGTTTTTGCGTTAGGCGACATATTGCTCCAGAGTCTTATGAGTTCGGATACGATTTAAATATTTTACTCTCTAAGGAAAATCTAAAGTGTAATATTTTCAGTTCTAGGGCTATCATCGGATGAACGCGCTTAAACCGATTACAATTTTTGCCTTCAATAAATAAATCCTGAGATTGATCCACTCGCCAATAGATCACTCTCCATCATAATTGTTGTCAAGCCACAATCATGGTTGCATCTACTTTAATTCATTTGCAATTGTTTGTCTCTGTTTTAAAGTTTCAAAATGATAGTTTTATCTGCAGAGGATAAGTTGACTGGAGTTTAGTAACAAATTTTTTGTAGAAGACTTTGATCATCTATGATTTGGCTATTAAAGCCAGCCCATACCAGAAGATTAGGAACTTTGAATGCATAAAATTACATCCAAATCAAATCAATATTTATTATAATTGTAATGTCAAATTTAGTAGCTGATAATTGACAACGATCATCGTTTGGTAATAAAAGATCTATCATCTTCGGCTTTTTGAAGTAGGGTATCAGTTCAGTATTCTTCTGCAGATTTTTCTTCTTCATTTGTTTGTGACATTATATCCTGGTTAATTATACCAACAGTGTCATGGACAATATCTTTTCCATTTCTAGTTTCAACATATCTGTCAAAATTGTCAAATGCAACACCAGTATGTAAATTTGCTTCAACAATACTCGTAATGGTTAATGCTATCAATGATTTAATTTCTGCTGTTTTAATGCTAGTATTGAATACATTCATTATATCTTATGTCTTCGGTAATGGATTTAACTATACTTTGACAATACTTTTATGTCATCTGCAATTTGTCCTACCGTATATTGAATAGCAAAAATCGTTCAAGTTATCTGGAATGGAGCACTCACCTGCAATTGAATTTTGAACGGAAATATCGCTTGACAAAGAATTTTTTGTTATTTTAATATAGTGTTTCTGAAAAGAAGTGCCGCTTTTTGTAAAAGTTCAGACTCTTCTAATTGTTTGAATATTGTAAAATTATTAATTGTTTATTTATTTTGTTAAAATTAGAAGACAAAATTATGATTAAATGACAAAAATAAATTTTTTTTTTTATAAATAATAAAGTAAAAGCGTTCTATTTACAATTAGGAATGATGTAAATGCTTCAGCCAAAATTGCATGAAGACAAAATACTGTCGAAAGTAATTTCCTAAAATTTTATGACTGATACTTTAACTAAAATTAATCTTATATCTTACCCTCCTTTAAATTTTAGAGTAGTTCTACCCTGGCCACTCAGGGCTGCTAGAAGTGACTTTTCATTTTTAGAAGGTATAGAGGATTTACTGTGAAAAGTTTCACGGCATTTGAAATGACTACCGAAAATTGATCACTGGTTCTTAGTCTATATATATTCTTTTTATTTGATCTACATCAAACGAATACAAAGTTAATATAAAATTTTTTTTGAATATTTAATTAACTAAAAAAATTATCTAAAAAGCTTAATTTCATGAATTACAAACAACTTAATTATTTGAATTGAATTTAATTATTTGATTTGAAAATTTAAATAAGTTTTCAAAGTTAATCAATTATTCTAATGCAATGCAAATACGATAAAACATTTTTATGCAAGACAACGAACTTATACAAGATAAGAACCTTATTATAAACCACAAGTTTTCATATATACTCAGAGATGGTACTACCGTCCACGCAGCAAAAGGGCATCAGTTTCCTGTCTGTTTTACTGATATAGTCTGATCTGTATTAATAATCGTAGTCAATAGAACCATACAGTCGCTTTAACCTTGAATAATCAACATCATATTATTTTATAGAATATATAATGTTTATGTCAAACAAAGAAAAACTTTTATTATAATCGTTCTAATAAGTTAATGTCGTGAAGTATGTAAATAATGACAATTTAAAGAAGTTTATTTTGTAATAAATTATTTTAAATTAAAAAATAGTTACAATGTCGAAATTTCGTCTATCAAATATATAAACATGAACTAAATTCTGTTGAAAATAATGATAAAGTTGTTAATGGAAATACTTGTAAAACATAAAATAAATGTGAAATTTTTTAAAAAACAATACGTTATAAATTTATTATTAAATAATTATTTTTAAAAAAATTTTGCTGTCATTAAACATTTGTTTATAATATTCATAAAAGAAAACTATGTATGTGGAAAAACTAGAAACTGCATATGTTAAAAATTGTGTTGTTTATTGTTTTAAATATTCATGTAATATAAAAAATTGTATAAATAATGTTTATACTATTAATTAATACAAATAACAATAAAAATTGAAGTTTATATGAAATTATGAAATGGAAGTTAGTACTTGTTCCCAAATAATAATGAATTAAGGATTACCAAATTGTATGGGCGATAATGATATGTTTCAACTTGAAGTTTAGCACATTTAATAAATATATAAGAAATATACTATAAATTAATGTGTAAAAATTAGTTTGGTTCATGGAAGGAGATCTTTAAAAGAAATTACGGAAAACAAAATATAGAAAAGAGAAACTCAAATTATATGAAACTTTTGAAGTAATTAAAAGAATTTTGAAATAACGATGAAGCAAGAAGACCATACTCATTTATGTGAAACACATTATACACGTTAAAGTGTGATTTGGCGCGTTCCTGAGTTGCATTATCAATCATTGTTCCCAGAAAATTAGATTTTTTCCATTATTCTTCTCAGTCATTCCGGATCCGTTGTAAAGATCGGAATGTACATTTAATATTCATATTAAAAATTATACTTAAAAAAAGAGAATATTTAAATGTGAAGACATAATGAAGCCACGATTATTCCAAATAAAATGTGTATTTCAATTAAATTATAATTTTCGGAAAATGGAGTTCTGAAATCAACACCATCAATTTTTTGAGAAATTTTTCTCATAGATCACATACCATTGCTAAGTGTTACAAGTAAAACTAATTGACATCGAAAAATTTTATGTGTTTTTTGTTAATCGTTGATACCCCTTTTCTGTTGTTATATTGAAAATTTGTTCAGTTTAAGAAAAATTTTTTATTTTGTCTTCGATTTGCCTTTCTTGAAATAAAATGAATTTTGAATTTTTCCTATAAATTTTCCAATATTTTAGATTGGATTCATATCTTGGCAGTACTGTTGTTCAGTTTGTGATATTTAATTTACGCCTGAATGCTGGATATTCGGTAACTCCATAACTGGTTACTTTCTTACTTACAAGAAAAAAATTAACTGTAAAACTCGAATTATCCGAACTTGCCCTTGCCCGACCGATAAAAATCAAATTATTACAATTGTTTTTCTATAGTAAAAATGATACCATGACATTTAAAAATGTGTTGTTCTGTAGTACAAAGAGTACCATGTGCTCCAAATAAAACATACCGTTAACTAATTTTTATTTTTTAATTAAATCAAATTTTCTTTAAGTACAATGGTAAGGTATAAAATGGAAAGCAGAATAAACAAATTCAAATGATTTAGCTGAGAATGATTTAAATTAGTTTTCATTTATACAACTTTCTCACTTAATGATAAATTCTCATAAGGTTCACATTTAGACAACAGATCATAATAAGCAGATAGCAGTGTTTTAGCTTTTTTATGTGTGCGTATTTGAGCCTTAATTTTGTTTTCAGCAAACTTGTCTTCTTGATCAGAAGTATAACTTTCTCCAGAAGTATCTTCTATTCTTTTCTCTATTGCTCTTAGGTTTCAATATTTATTGCTCTTAGGTTTCAATAATCTATACCCATTTTGGCTATCTAATAAGTTTATTTTTTCTCTTGTTCGTATACTTTTTCTTTTAGCATTTCATTTTCGATTTTTAATTCTTGTTGGTTTTCCCGTATAACTTCTGATATATGTTTTACTCTTTCATCCGTTATATCAATTTTCTTGTTTAGTTCCCGCATTTGTGAGAGGATCTCATCTAATTTAGCATCCATTTTTTGTGTTGATTGTTTTTCTTTTTAAATGTGTTTTATTTATGAATGTAAATATTATTTATGTTTGTTATTTTTTGTTTATAAACAACAGTTTTTAGCTCTTGATATTTTTTTATTATTATTATTTTTTTTTTTTTTTTTCATTTTTTTATTTGTTGATATTTATAAATTATTGTACTTTATTTAATATTCAGCTACACTGTATTATCGATAATTTATAAATAGATAGCCAGACACTTCCCTAGTAGATGGCGTTTCGCGCAGATGACATTCGCATTTTAAGCTTATTGGTTAAGTTAATTGATTTTATATTTAATATATAACTATTTTACTAACGGCTTTGATTTATCCACTTGTTTCGTATATTTTTAAAAGTGTGTATAAAATCGTGCATACAAAAATTATTTTATGTATGAAAACCTTCCAATTGTCAATTTTTTATATAACATTCGGTTGATTTTGTTGTTATCCGTTATGATGACAAAATCTCAAAACCACAGTCTTGTATAAAATCTATAAAATATTTACTATAGGAACCATCTGTTCTCCAATTATATTATTAATGGGCAAAACCTTGAAAGCTTGAAATCTTCTTTAAATCTTTCAAATGTTGAAGTAACCATAAATATCATAATAGTTCTTGCTATTTCATATATTAAGAGTAAGACAATTTTTGCTGTACAACTCAAAGATATTGTTTATTGTTTCCAGCATCGTTTGGTGAAACGTGTAAAGAAGATTGATTATAAATGTTGTTCATATCTTTTATGAGGCAAATTAAGAAAACTTGAGTTGAAACAGTTTACTGATGCCATGTACTGTTTATTTGTCTTAAGTGATCAATAAATATATCCAATTATTTACCGTATAGAATTTACCGTAATCTGTTAAATTGAGTTTTGAAATATTTTTATTTTTCAAGTTCTCAAAATTACCAATGTTTTCCAATTCAAATTTTACAATCAATTCATTATGTCGAATTGCAATTTATTCTCTTCATTTTTCTGGATCGGCTCGTTTAACTGTTATGGTTGGCTGTGAATGTTTCGCTACATTAGAAAAAATTCCTAGGTTTACATTAGACACCAATTGAGGATGTTGAAACAGTAACTTTTGAGTTCCTCTATGGAGTCTAAATATTATCGTCTCTTATTATTTCATCATCTCTAAAATATTTACAACAAAAAACTGAACTATGGGTAACTTCCCAATTGCTTCTTGGATTAGATCGAAACCACCGACTTTTAAGTTCTCCATTCTTTGATGTGAAATGAAAATGTTTGATACGACTCGGTTGTTAATTCTGAATCGTAGTTAAAATTACAACCAAGGACGCAGCATTTATGTGGTATCTGAAAATAAATATTCTGCATATAAATATATGCAAAAAAATATTCTAAATTTTTAGTTATTAAATTTTGGTATATTGTAGAAAAAGATTTTGATCAAATATTTAATGAATGTATTGTCGTATCATGTAATTGGCACGACAAATCAGTGGTTTGATTGGCAGAGTCGCTGTCACCAGAGCATTTGTTGGTAAAAAATTCGAAATCCTTTTCAAATCAGAGTATCTTTGGATTATTCAGAATCAAGTCAATAGAATTTCCGCTGTCCATCTATTGAAAATGAATCAATGTCCAGTAGAATACTATGTCCAATAATCTGTTCAATGACTTGGTAGTAGTAAAATAATAAAGTAATTTAATATTTGATGAGAAGAGTTCACTTTTTTAATAACAATTGACTTTATGAAAAAAATATAAGTTTTATTGAAAATGATAAATTAATATTAAATACAATTAAATTTACAAACTTATTAATTATTAAATCTTTGAATTATTAATATGTAACCAATCTTAAGTTAATGTGAACTCAATCTATTTGTGTATTAAAGATGGTACTGATTATATAGTCGATTATTGCTGAGCATTATTGATTATTGACATCAATGATTGAGGTGTTCAATGCAGATATTCTGGATTTTACAGTATAAAGATTTTTATTCAATAATGAAAAAATATAAAATGTAAAAGGCAGGTTTCTGATAGGAAAATACAAGAATTTTTTTGTATTATTTATTTATCATCACAATTGAAGTTATGTCTAAATTAATTTTAAAATTAAAATATTTTCCTTAAAAGAAAATAACTTTTCTTTGCATTAAAATCAATCGGAAGATATTCACCACTTTAAAAAAAAATGTAAATAAATCACACAAATACACAATCGAATGAGAATTGACATTTAATTATTGACTTACCAATATCATACATATAAGATTATATACTTAAAACAAGTCGAACCACTATCCAGACAGGAAAGTATGACGGGCCCAACCTATGCCCAAGATTGACCAAACTTTTCGAAAGTCTGGACCAGCCTTGTAAACCAGTCGTGGCCCATCCTTGGTAAAAGGCTGCAGTGATAACACTGTCGTCGCCTCATGTGGTAATTCATTGTAGTATACTAATTCAGCCAACTCATGGTTCTGAGCTTTTTTGGCGGCTTCGTCGACCAAAACAACAATTAATGAATGTATTGGCTATTTGGTTTGATTTTATTCCAGAAATATTGAAGCGTATTAAAAAGTAAATGATTGCTAATACGGTTACGGAAATTCCAAAAACTTTTACATAATTCAAGATAAAATTTTCATATTGTATGAAGAAGGGTTTATTTAATTCTTGTTATAGTCGCTCGTCAAATTGATTGAGACGATGCTGTGCGTATTTAAGTTCATTCAGGTCCAGATAAGTTAACTTTACAGGATGCAGTGCATACATTTTTAACATGGTTTCGTTGAGTCTGTTTGTTTCTCAACAGTCATCTTTAGTAAGCCAATGTCTGGAATGAAGTCTTGAAAAGTTGAGTTTAGTATAAGCGTTTTGGATTCTAGAGTGACGGTGTCGGTGAATGCTCGACAAGCTTCTTTAAGTGTGGTAATTCCATTTTATTGATTATTGTTGTGTAATCGTCGGATTCGTTTTTGTATAAAATTGTACATCGTGTATCTTATGTAGTAACAAATAACCATTGGTTTTGATTCAGATCTTGCCATATTTCCATATTTTCGTGAACGTTGTTTATCTACAGCAGGTTTTAATTTAGTTGTCATTTGGGATACTGCGGTTTCACAATTATCTTCTGGTCGTATATATGAAATTGTAATTTCGCTGAATATGTATTGTTGATCCAAATATTCTCTTCGTTCGTCCAGATTTTTGAGTAACGCAAATTTTGATCTACTTTTTGACACAAGGATGAAATCATGGTTTAGTTTTAGGAAGCTAACAATTTTTGAATTTTCTTTACTTGGTGTGGGTAAAGGATATATTTTTAATACATTGTATTGGTCTAAAGTGACTGCCAATGGTTCTTCTTTATAAATTCGGGCATTACTAAGACTATAAAGTAATTTCGTTCTCATTTTTATTGCAAGTCTATTTTCATTTGTTGAAAATAAATTAAATGTACAATATAAATTCAATTTCCAACAACTTCATTTGCTTCTGCTCGGATATTTCGTATAAAATGCCATTCCGATTCATATTTTTCTTCTTGTAGCGATCGGGCATTTGGTTAAACCTCGTCCAATTCATATGCGATCCTGGCAAGGCGCAGGCAGAGATGGTACTGAGTACTCTAGGATGCACACTTAGATCTATGATGTCCTTAGCTGACTGCGGAGATGCGGAGACCAAATACCCTGATATGAAACCGTAATGTTCATGACTGAGACATTAGCTGGTTCCACGGAGTATTCACCCGATACAAACTCTATAAGATTTAGTCTGTTATATGCATATTTAAACGCTTAACGCTGATAAGATCGATCCAAAGAATTTCCATCTCCTACAACCTGGGTATCAATCACCATTACCCGACGTTCCCGAGCAACAATGATATTCGGTCTTCTTTAGTCCTGATTGGTATGGAAACCGCGTTCATATACCACGTCCCAACCCACTTGCCTTAGGTCTGCGGCTGCGATACCCTATCGTGACGCGCAACAGTGTCCCCATGGGTACGAAATCACCTCTGAATCACATGATGTGTAATCTCGGAAGACAAGCAACCGGCCCGACATCTGCGATCAAAGGTGCGACCCCTGGAAGTGCGTGCACGCGTAGGGATACTGTTCGCTCGAATATGGTGAAATTGAACATTGTCGCATCTGGTGAGGTTGGAGGAATGGCGCACGACCTAGTCCGAAGACGAGAAAACGTGGCGCGAAGCCTTCAGACCACCACCATCAACAGAACCTTGAAGCGCCTTTACCAAGGTGTTATTCACAATCCTTTTCGAAGTCATCGAAACGCCATTAGCTCTCCGAGCACGCATACACCACTCGCGCTGATCAGCGATCAGACGTGTACGTGATGCGGCCTGGAAGTATAGCGATATAAACCGTTCCAGGGATTCTAGTTGCGACTTACGCATGAGTGGAATGCACCATCTTAAACAAGCGATACCAAGTCCTCACTGCTTAACAAGTGCATGGAAGTATGCGGTTTTAGTATCTTTTGGGAGTCTTAGCCAGAGACGAACATACTTTCTAACCTGATTATTCCATGGTTCATTACTTTTTTTACATCCAAGATTAAATTTACGCAGTACTGGTGATTGTCTGACAAATAATTGAAACACGTGTTCCAAATGATCATTTATCATTTATGTTTTTGTTGTAAATTTTTCATTTGATTCATTTATCGTTTATGTTAAAGGTTTAAGCATGTTTGTATTGTCGTATTGTTTAATAATGTAATATCATATACTTCAACAATATCATCATCCAATGGTTCTTCTTTATAAATTCGGGCAAGACTAAGGCTTTAAAGTAATTTCGTTCTCATTTTTATTGTAACTGCAATTTCAAGTTTATTTTCATTTGTTGAAAATAAATAAAATCTACAACAAAAATTCAATTTCCAACAACTGCATAGGCTTCTGCTCGGATATTTCATGTAAAATGCCATTCCGATTCATATTTTTCTTCTTGTAGCGATCGGTCATTTGGTTAAACCTCGTCTAATTCATATGCGATCCACGCAGGCAGAGATGGTACTGAGTACTCTACGATGTACACCTAGATCTATGTGGCCTTCAGCTGACTGCGGCGACCAAATACCCCGATATGAAACCGTAATGCTCGTGACTGAGACATTAGCAGATTCCACGGAGTATTCAGCCGATACCAATTCTACAAGATTTATACGCTTTACGCTGATGAGATGGATCCAAAGAACACTCATCTCCTACAACTTGGGTATCAATCACCACTACCCGAAGTTCCCGAGCAGCAATGCTATACGGTCTTCTTAAGCCCTGATTGGTATGGAAACCGCGTTTTTTCATGGATTGTACACTTTTTTTTTTATTTACAAGGGTTTGATTTAGCCTCTCATTTAAGCCATTTAAAAATGGCGTATTTACTGCTGTAAATATATTGATTTTTCTTCTAAGAATAATTTGAATTCATTCGAATTTATTCTTGGATACTGGTCGGCAAGCACCATTTCAATATTATCTATTTCTGTGCTTTTTGAAACCAGATTTATGAAATTAGGTGCGCTCGAGTTTTAGAGGTTACTATAAATGCTTATCTGCTGAAGTGGTCTACTAATAAGTGTAAATACTTTTTTGTTGATCTGGAACCACCGAAACTACCAATTGTGTCTATAGATACTATTTCAACTGGTTTTGTGGCTGGACCCAGTTGTGACATTAGACTAAATTTATGTTGGCCTCTTGATTTGTTTTTAATGCAAAAATCACAGCCTGTGCAAGTTTTTTTTTATGTTTTTTGTTAAATTTTTCGCTGTGTACTGAGGACTTAGCAGCTTTTGCATTTGTTCAATTCCGATTTGGCACAGATTTTTGTGAACATTTTTAATAAATTTAATACTAAATTCTGCTGATAAAATTATTTTTTCCTATTTTTATTAAATTTACTACTTTTAACTGTTGTTCTGAATTTGTTGGGTTCTATAACCGGATTTCGACTTAAACAATCTGCTTCCTCATTCTGTTTCCCTGGATTATATTTTATTTTAAAATCATATTGAGACAGGTAATATTTTAAATTTCCTAGGTCTGCATTGGGTCAGGATTTGATGTTCATATTTTCCAAGGGTTTGTGATCATAGTACACGGTAAATGCAATTAGCCAATATTGCCAATATCTTATTGTTTCCTTAATTGTATATTGCTTTTTTTCTTTTTTGCACTTTGTTGAGTTTTTTTTTGAGAAATATGCTACTCTTATATATATACAATTATGATAAATAAATACTCACTGGTATAAAATTATGATAAAAGTTAATCTCACCCACAAATTGTCTTAAATTTTTTTTGTGTTATTGGGAATGGAAATTCTTTAATTCATTTAATGTTGTTTTTTATCGGTCTAATTGTATTATTTTTTATAATATGTCCCAATAATTGCACAATCATTTCTGCAAACGTACATTTAGTAAATTTTAGTCGGAATTCTCCTTTTTTTATTGCTGCTAATTATTAAGGTGTTGAGTGTGTTCTTGAAAATTTCTTGAAAATATAAGTATGTCATCAATATAATTAACTGCAAAATCTGTAAGTTTATATTTTCTTAATATATTACTTAATATTCGTTTGAAAATAGCTGCTGACGTTTCCAAACCCTGAGAGAAATTGTCCATAATGCGGAGTTTATGCCCAGTGTTGAAAAATATTTCCAGTCTCTTGTTTTCATCATAAAGTCTTCTATTAACGGGGACGGTTATGCTTGATGTATTAATAATTTATTTAAGTCTCTAAAGTCAATGCAAAGTCTTGATTTTCTCTAATCTTCTTTTTAAATACTAATATGACCAGTACAGAAAAAGGGCTATAAGAAGTCTTTTATTAATTTGTTTCCTAATAAATTTGATATTGATTTTCTACTTCAACTCTATCTTCCATACTGTATCTGTATGGTCTTTTACTACAATATTTGTCTACCAAGAGATCTATTCTTGCTTCATATTCGTTAACAGTAACTATATCATATTTATCTTTTGCAAATACTGTTTTATTACATTCAATCAATTTTTCTATATCTAATTTTTCATAGTAATTCAAATGATTAATTTCCATTCTAAAATTTTCTTCTATAATGTATTCATTCAAGTTTACCTGTCTGTCTTCACCATATGATGATTCAGAATCATTTTTCTAATAATCTTCATTTTGAATCCCGGGCATGTTCAATCTTGGTATATTCGGCTGACTATAAAGCGGTCGATCATTAACAGGTGGTAATTGTTTTATATCTCCAAAAAAATATATAAATAATCCACCAAAAGCTTCGCCTTGTTTAGAAGGAAAGGCTTTTCGTAATCGTAAGTCAATTTTTCTCAAAAGACTACATCCAATCATACTCATTTCATCTATAAATAAAAATTTTACACCTGTCAATTTCTTCTTGAAATTGAGCGAGTGAATGTAAACTGAGATCTTTATAAATCTTATGAACTCCTAATAGAAGCTTAGCATGTATAGTTGAACCATTAATATTTACAGCTGCAGGACCAGTTGGTGCAAGTAATTGATAAGAAGATTGTCCCAACGTTTGATTTAATAATGTTTGTAAACGTATGTTATATTGTTTTATGCGCAAACCTAGTAACATTACAATACTGAGGTGTTTTTACCCGAAAATGGATTCTAAAGTAAAAAACAAAATTGTATTTTATATTTCAGATTGTTTTTTTTCGCGAAAAACTCTTCAATGTGTCCTCCGTTTTCATATGAAGATTGTGTATACTAAATTTCATACAATGTGGACAATTATTTTTTTAGTTACTTATGCACAAAATTTGAAAAAAGTACCTATATATTACATTATAGATTGTCATTGTTAATAGTCCCTGTAGAGGTCTCTATCAAAAACATATACCCACTTAATTTATGATTTAATTTTTTTGGAAAGTCAATCGATATTTTCATTAGTACCCCCGTTCACTACGAAAAGATTTCACTGCGTTCATAATTTCCAGAAAAACAAGTTTTATCCAATTACTTGAATCTAAGGTTGCCAGTATGGATCTGAGAAATAATTATTTCTTGACTAAAGAATACGTTCAACACTTTACAGATTTCAGAAGAAAAATTAGAATTTGGAATCAATAAAAAAAAAAGAAGGCGAAGAAAATAAGACATATACTATACATGAATATGATAACCTAGTATCCTCCACGCCCATTTTTGACCAAAAAGTACCTTGGAAAATGAATTTAGAAATTTCACCTATTAATAACACGTATGTATTTTGTATTTGTTATTCCTAAAGACGTTCTTAAGGGGGCTTATCAACATCTGTAAAATTAAAGAAAAAGAAAAAAAATACCTATATACAATTAAGATTACACTGGAACAACTGAAAAGTGCAATCGGCATCGTGTGACATGGGAAATCTTTTCCTAAAAAGCAGCATCCTTGGGTCAAATTGGTTTTTTTTTCGAGATTACTCGAAGGCAACGATTTTGGAATTGCTGCATCTTCGTGATGAGCGAAACATGCAACGTTAGTCCAAGGGGCTGCGTACTTGAGTACTGGGCGGATAAATGACTTGTAGAGTCGATGCTTTAAACGTTCGCCCAGTTTACTTTTTGGGCTGGGTAGTGGGTACAATCCTGCAATAGATGCGTTTCCTAGGGCCAGGCGCCTTTTGGCGTGCTGTCTCCAGTTCAACTGCCTATGGAGGATTACTCCAAGATAGACAACACTTTGAGTTTGCTGGATTCGCGTGTCAAACATTTTCAATCCAAGCGCGTAAGCTGAAAATTTATTCTTTCGAATGAAGAGAATAAATTATGTCTGCCAAAATTTGCGTAGTTTGTTCCGAGTCTGTATGCGTTTGAGTGTGTCAGCATCTAATTTTAATCGATATCCGAGGTTTCGAGTTTTCCTAGGAATACACTTTTCGGTAGCACCTACGATACTTTTCGTGAGCTTACTGACCTCCAAGCCTATTTGGTCGGTGGAATTGATCTGGGGGTGATCAGGGTTTCGACGTTCAGATACTCTTTAAATAGCTTCCAGTCTGCTTTCTCGAAATCCAGCCGGGTTTGCACAGTTGTAGCACCCTTCATTTCACCTAGGGTGGAAGTGATCGGGCGATGGTCACTGTGCAAGTCTAAGTGAATATTTAAATCTGACAGAAGGTCACATTTCTTGAGTATCGTTAGGTCGATGGTTTGAGGTGGGCGAGAAGCAGCATCGGGGTAGTAAGAGGGGTCGCCTGGGTACGCAACAATGAAGTTACGTTTCAGAGACTGCGCAAATAGTGCGTTGCCGTTTGCATTATTAGGCACATCGCACATGAGGTGATTTAGGTGAAATCGGCAAAATCGCCGATATCAGCGATATCACAGCATTTTAGTCGCACACGGAGCAACAGAAGTTGCTACTACTTTGTAACGTTTTTTGAAGAATGGGTAATACATAGTTTGTTTACTAATAACAAAATATGTATATACAGTGTCTTAAAGGATGAAATACATCAAGTAATAAATAATATATATTATAATAGATTATACTTTAAGCCATTTGAAATTCGCATTTCGTCTTACAAATCTTATATATATATATATATATATATATATATATATATATATATATATATATATATATATATATATATATATATATATATATATATATATATATATATATATATATATATATATATATATATATATATATATATATAAGGTTAAGTCAGAGTATAATAGTATTTACCCATTTCAGTCTCCCGTTCGTCATGAAGATAACTAAAAAACGACAAGAGACAGCTAGTTGAAGTTTTGGTGTTATATTCTGGATCTTAAGAGTGACTCTAAGTTCGTAAATTGGCAAAATCGGTATAATGGGCTAATTAGATCCATAAAAAAAGATACAAAACAAACATAAAAAACTTGTATGAACATTTTTCGTATATAATAAGAATGTTAATTAGTTTAAACTGTGTCGAATATAAACATTCCGAAAAATGTTCATACATTTTTTTTTTTTTTTTTAATCAAACAATTACCGTTTTGAATCTTTTTTAATGGTTAAGTTGGGTCATGTATCTAATTATCTCATTGTACCGATTTTGCTCATTTACGAACTTAGACTCACTTTTAAGATCCAGAATATGACACCAAAAGTTCAACTAACTGTCTCTTGTCGTTTTTCAGTTATCTTGATGACGAACGGGAGACTGAGATGGGTTAATACTAATATACTCTGACTTAACCATATATATATATATATATATATATATATATATATATATATATATATATATATATATATATATATATATATATATATATATAGATAGATATATATATATATATATATATATATATATATATTTATAACTGTATAGATATTAGAGTGTTTTATGAATGCTAATGATTAAAGTAGTTCAAACATTGATGCTCAATCTTATATCCAATATCGAAAAAAAACTAACTCTATTATTTGTTACTTTAACTAATAGACACAGATTACAGCCACTGTACAATTATTGTATTTAAAATACACTTCATTTTGTATACAAATAAAAAGACAAAGAAAATAAGAAGAATCGATATATATTTTGTGTTTTTGTTATAGTATAAGATGTATTGGCATAACTTTATAAAATAAGTGTAAAGTTCCTTTCTGTTTATTTAATTTATTGAAATGAATGAAAATAATATTGATGCTTGAAAAGAGGGATGATTAATTTCCCTTTACCACATTCCTCTGGTCGTATACAAGTGTATATAAGAAAATAAGTTTTTAAGCTTATCATATTATTATTACATCATTACTTTTTTTTTTTTATTTATGATCTGCAATATTGGATGCACCTATTATGCCTGTTCTATAGGTTTAAGGACATGAATCTACTATATTTGGATTTTTTTAATTTACAACAGAGATTGTAGTAGCTTTTCAATAGCCAATGTATTAACATATAATTTGGAAAATAAACAATACAATAAAATTATTTAAACAATGTCGAGTGACAGTGAGGAAGAAATGCTTTGCGTGTATCGGTACATAAAAAAACGAAGGAAAAATAATCGGCGAAAGTATTGGGTTCATCCTTATAATCAGCTCAATTCACAACGCAGTTTATTTATTGCAGCTAAAGAACTACAAAAAACTGATAAGAAATTTATTTCATTGTATAGAATGTCAAAAGAATCGTATCAGAAACTTATTCAAATTTTAGGACCTAACCTACAACAACAAAATACAAATATGAGGGAATGCATCAGTGCTGAAGAAAAAATTTTTATAACTTTAAGGTAAAAATTATTTTATTTATTAAAAAAAAAAATTAATTTATAAAAAATAAGAAACACTTAATAAAATAATATTCATTGTTATTCAGAGTGTTCTTTGTCGGTATATTCTGTTGATGTTGATGTGGATGTTTTGTCGACTATTTCATCTATAAGCACCAAAACTCTGCGTTTAAAAACTCGTAGCTCTGCGAAGCTTAAATTTTGAATGTCTGGAACAATACTGTCAAAAAACTGTCTTATGCTTTCTGTTTTTTTGTCTGATATTTTCAATTTCTGTCGTTTCGCTTGAAAATATTCAGTTAGTGCCTTGTCAACCTCGCATTCTGATTTAGTTTTTTTTCTTTGTGGTGTGCATAATTTTGGCCCGCTAACAGAAGGTTCCGGTACAGACATAGAAGAGTTACTTTCTGACTCTTCAATGAGGAATTCGGGTGAAGATGGTAAAGGTTGTGCAGATGGGATATTTCGGGCCAGTTCTGGGATTGGATCAATACATTGGGATTCGTTCAATATCAGCTCTAGACTGTTTCCTGCGATTTCCATATTACCAGAAATTTCACTTTTGGACCTTGAAAATGGTAACAAAAATTGCATCGGTGTGTGCAAATAATATTTCGGTTGTTTTCTTGATCCACTTGGAGGAACTTTTAATCTCCTCAAAAATGCCGTTCTTAAATTTTTCCACTTTTCTTTACATTCGGTAACTGTAACAAAAAAATTTTACATGTAAGTTTATTAAAATAGTATAAAATTGTTGTACTTTCCAGGTATTTGGCTACTGGTAGTACATTTGTTTCACTTGGACTACATTTCGCCAGAGGGGAATCAACTATTAGAAAAATAGTTTATAAAACTGTAACAATAATCTGGAATGTTTTAAAAGATGAGTATATGTCTATCCCGCGTGTGGAAATGTGGAAACAAATTTCACAGCGATTTGAAACGGTATGGAATCTTCCAAATTGCATTGGTGCCATAGATGGAAAACATATAAGAGTTGAAAAAATTCCCAAAACTGGATCTACCTACTTTAATTACAAATATTACCATTCGATCGTATTATTGGCTTGTTGCGATGCTGATGGAATTTTTACCATGATTGAAACAGGTTACGCTGGGCGTAATAGTGATGGAGGTATTTTCCGTTCCTCAGCTGTGAAGTATTGGTTATCCCAATCAAAGTTGGATATTCCACTACCTTCAAAATTGCCGTTTGATACAAGTGGCAATGTGTTCCCCTACTATTTTGTTGCGGATGAAGCATTTCCACTATCCAAAAATATTATGAGACCTTATCCTCAAAAGACTTTAGATAACACAAAAAGAATCTTTAATTATAGATTGAGTCGAGGTCGAAAAACCATAGAATGCGCTTTTGGAATGATGGTAAAAAAATTTCAAGTTTTGAATAGTTCGATTCGAACAAGAGATGTGAGTAGAATCAACGATATTATCAAAGCAACATGCGTTTTGCATAATTATCTTAGAAAAAATGAAGGAGTTTTGTATAAATTTGAGCAATTACCAAATGAAAATTTAGAGCTGCTTGAAGACTGTAACAGGCCCAGCAGAATTTTGGAAAATGATTTATCAACAGTAAATGCGTTAAGAAACTCATTAGCAAATTATTTTCTTCAATCAGAAACATCCCTTCCTTGGCAATGGAAATATTGTTTATAGTTTCTTTATTTTCATTTACATTAACACAATATTATAGAATTAAAACGATTAATTATATGTAGAATTAAAGATTTTATTTTTATGTATGAATTTACCTAGATTTTATATTTATTATGAATTAAAGATTCATTTTTCAATTCCTAATATAATATTTTTTATAAAATGTTAATAGTTACTAAATATTTTTTGAATAAATTTTTTAATTAAAAACAAAATTCGTTTTATAATATTTTAGCAGGTCCAAGTTTAAAAATAGCACCTTAATTGAAATACAAATTTTTGTTATTAATGTAATTATTAATATCAAAAATTTGTATTTAAATATGATTGACTGTTAATTTAACAATTAATACATACTTTTTCTAAATAATATTATTATTGTTTTCTTGAAAACTAGAATAATCCAAATGAAATATTTTACTCATGTTTTTTATCCTGTAATTTATATTTTACTCATAGCGTCATTTCAACAGACTGGTTTTAGGTTTGGGAAAGTTTTTTAATTGCAGGTGCATAAAATCATTTGAAAGTAATATATTTATAAATTCAAATCAATTTATTTTGGCTAAAAGTATCGACTTTTAAGTTACACAGTTAATAATAGAATTTACACGTTAAATATTTTGCATTTAAAATTATTAAAACCGAGCTAAAAAGACATTTTTTGTATGAATTGTTTTCAATAATCAATCAAAAAGATATTTTCATTATTTATTCGAACAAATGTCTAAGTAAAAAATAAAATATTTGTTTTACATACCTGGTAAATTTACTTCTTTTGACACGTGTTGCCAAGCTTTCTCCGTAACGTCTTTTCGTGCATAGTCCGTTCGGGAATAGTCATAAAGACAACTATATTTTTTAACTATACTCACGAATTTGACGTTAAAATCCATTTTTTCAATATCCATTAATAAATAAAAGATTACTACGCAAAGAAACTAAAAACAGAATGATGAATCATTTAATAATGTATGTTGTCACAAACTTTTTTGTTTGTAAATAAACAATCATTTACAAGTTTTTTATTTTTAAATATGACTATAATAATATTTAATACAAATAACTATCTTTGTCATATACATGGATTTATATGATTGTAAAACAAAAATAGTTTTCTGTAATACATATAGCTATCTTTGTCATAAACATTGATTTATATGACTGTATAAACAAGAATAAGATTTTAAAAACGAAGCATTTTAACAACGATTTTTTTATCACATGTATGATTTCAAATCACGAAAATCACGTCGTGTGCGACTATACATTGGTTTCCATAAGCAAATCATATGTATGATATCGCCGATTTCACGCAAATCACCTCATGTGCGATGTGCCTTAGATGTACAATTCCAAGATATGTGACGTGAATTGTGATCTCCCGTAATCACAGCGCGATCATGGGTTCTCACAATACGATCGATATCCCTTCCTTGTAGGAGTCTATCTGGGGGGGGGGTTGTATAAAGATGTGACTTTATAATTACCACAATTAGTCGAGATAAGAACGGAGACGGCTTCGAGACTGCCGTCTTCGGGTGGCAAGACAATGTTTGACATCGTGTCTAACAAATAAGGCAACCCCGCCACCATTTCTTATCCGGCTTTAACCATGTTTCGCTGATGGCTGCAACATGGATCCGATGCTGCTCAAGGAATGAGTGAAGCTCGGGTAATTTGCATTTGAGACTTTGAGAGTTCAATTGCAAAAAGCGAATCTGAGATCTAGTTGAAGAGGGATGAGAGGTCATTATCGAATAAATGATCGGTCATCTCGAAGAACTTGAAGAGTTTTTCTGGGTTCGTTTTACACGATTTCCATGCGGCGTCTACTTTAATCCTGAGTTTCAGGAGATCCATAAAACCAAAGGGTTTAGAACCACCAGTTTCCAATGGAGGTGGAACTGGTGAAGATTCTACATCCTAGAAGAATGGGTTGAGTGGGGAAATGGGAGGACACACAATATCAATTACCTCTTTTTCAGGTGTCTTTCTTATTGTTCACGGGTTTGAAGTGGGCAATGGCGCTGGTATGATACTGTATTCGGGATACTGTAGCTGCAACGTAAGTCTTCCGAGCTGGACTGTCCATGTTACTTGCCGAATGCGCCGCGTCGCAGTTTTAGCATTTTGCAGGCTCTGACCGTGGGATCTTGCATTTGCTTGAAGCGTGGTTTTTACCACACTTCACGCAACGTACGGATCTACGACAGTTCCGTGAACCATGCCCATACAATTGACAACGGTAGCACTGTACTGCACTCCGTTTATTAACATACTTTTCCACTCTGCATGTAACGTCGCATATCCATCTGATGCTTAGGACGCCTTGGACTTGCATCCACTTTGCAAATTGTACAAGGCGAGACAACCGTAAGCTCTCGCCTTCTACTTTTGAAAGTAGCATGACCTTTTCGGCCACCATATCGTCCGAATGGTGGCGCAAAGTACCATGAAGGAAGTATTTTGGTTCGACGTCCCCTTTTGTCCCATAGAAATGGAACGGCATTTGAATTTTTTCAAGGCGTTCCTTGCATTTAGTGTAATCGCGATCTGAGTCGCAATGTATATTGATTGTTGTGACACCGAACGTGAACCTAACGGTCCCAGTAGCTGCCGCTTTAATTACTTCTACATTTTGGAAGCTGGTAAGAGCCATATGGACTACAATCGGGCTAGGCTTCTTATTCCGACTTGTTGGCCCGACTTTGTTGTCGGCGATATCTATTAGTGGTCCATATTTGTTGTTGACATCAGTTTCCAATTTCTTGGTGGACGGTGCATCGCTTGTTGTCTTCCTGATCCGTTTCCTTGGTGTAACAGGCCAGAATTCTTCCTCCATAGGTGTTGGTGGTGGTGCTGCTGATGATGATGATGCTGTTGGTGTTTTTGATGTTGATGTTGATGATGTTGGTGTTGATGCTGTTGTTGTTGATACTGTTGGTATCGCTGCTTTTGATGGCATTGCCATATTTTTCCGTTTTGAAACCACCGCCTTCCCGGCGGTGGGCGCCATGTTCGGAGGGGATTCCAATCTATAAATTAGAAGAATAATACATTAATATTTAAATAAAATTTAAATAAATGCATATATAATTTAAAAAATACTTAATAATTGTAGAACAAACAAAATATAAATGAGGTAGAGATGGTGAAGATTCCCAATCCTCGAAGAATGAGTTGAGTTGGAAAATGGGGTTATAACTCAAAATGTTAATCACCTCCTTCTTCGATGCGTTCTTAATAAACCACGGTGCGGGTTTAAAGTTAAAAATGATGCTGTGATGAATTTCTGTGATGCTGAAAATCGTGTCGCTGGTTTCCGCTTGACTGCTGCTGTTTGGCTGTGTGTCGATGGTTCGCTTCCGAGCTGTTGTTTGGCTGCTGGGTCTCTGCTTGGTTAGTTACCCTCTCTCTTGATCTAGTGAGGGCCAGGAAATCCCTGGCCTGAAATGAATTTGGGCCATGCCCTGAACGGCCTCGCTCCTTCTGCTCGAGATGCTGTGGCTGCTACTTATGTCTTTCATACAGAACAGTCCTTGGAACTTGCCGGATGGATCCCGCCACAGATAGAGTTATCAGCCGGCTCCAAATGTTGGACCTCGTATTCGTGAGCACTGTACAGCACCCCGCTTATTTAGATATTTTTCCATCCTACATGGAACCCCGCAAATCCATTTTATTTTGAGAATGCTTTGGGCATGCGTCCCTTTAATAATTTTAAGAGGCGAGACGGTCGTAAGCTTTCACCTTCTACTTTTAAAAGTAGCATGACTTTTTGTGGTTTTAAGCCATGCATTTTTATATCTTCGGCCATCATATCCTAAGAATCCCCCTTCGTTCCATAGAAATGAAACGGTATTTGAATTACTTCGAGGTTCCTTGAATTTTATATAATCGTGATCTGAGTTGAAGTTTTTTATTGCTTCTTCTACGTTCTGGAAGCTCGTGAGTGCCATATGCATCATAATTGGGCTTGGCTGCTTCGAATTTAGAGTTGTGGACGTAGCTACGTTGTCTGAGATATCCTTCAGTGGTTCATATTTGTTATGAACCTCAGTCGGAAATTTTTGGTATACGTTGCATCGTTTCCCGTTTTCCTGCTCCTTTTCTTTGGTGGTCAGGCCGGATCTCTTCCTGCATTTGTGGTGAGTGCCTTGGTTGAAAGTTCTGACAATCTATAAAACAGAGGAGCAATACATTAATTTCAATAAGTACCTAAATAATACAAAATGTACCTTATTGTAAAATAAATGAAATATAAATAATACAACCAAAAGTGTATTTAAAATAATTTGTATTCTTGTACTGGTTCACAAACAATTTTAAAACAACAAATTAATTTATTTAAAAATTGTTTAAAGATTTGTAATTTAAAAATTATAAAAAACAGTTACTCTTAGGAATGGATGCTCTGATATAGAAAAAGTATATCACTAAGCAGGTATCGACAAGCAGTGTTGATTGTACCAACGGTCGTGTGTAGTATGATAAAGCTGTTAAGGTTGACAAACGAGCTCAGTACTCTCCAGCTTGAATTAGTTAAATGTTTTTTCCATAACGTGTGCCTAGCATTTAGGTCTCCCATCTAGAGAACCCTTTCACCTACGTCTGTTAGTTTTTGTAGATAGTCCAAGCTGAACTTATTTTTATGGCTATTGTACACTGCTATGTACACAATGTTGTTGTTTATTTTAATACATACATTTTCAATGGTAGTCGTTCTGTTGATTTTAACGATCTGACGAGGAGCCGTGTTTTTCATTACAATGGCCACTCCGCCTTCATGAGCTGTGTGATCCATTCGTTTTATGTGATAGTTTTGAATTTTTTTTTGCTTTTCGGCTGTTATTTTGGTCTCAATAACTGTGAGTATATCAACTCGCTTTTGTTGTATGAAATGTTTGAGTTCACCAAGATTGCGTCTTAGTCGGTTTGCGTTTCAGGAAGCACAGCTCAAGGAAGGCATTGTGGTGCACTATTCCCGTTAAAATACTCTTGACAGAATTTATTAAAGGCTATGAATTTTTGTAGCTCATTGCTGCATTGTCTTAAACAATTATTTAGTTCAGTAACATAGCTGAGCATTCGTTCAAGGTTTATTAGTTTATTGAGCTGATCAAACGCACTTGCTAGATTTTGGAAGGTGTGTTGTTTTAGATATTGATACAGGGGCGAGGATGGTGTTTATTTGTGGGCTTTTGGTTTGTGTTAAAGAATTTCCCCGGTTTAACCATGGATTAGATGTTGGGATGGGTATAGTAACCAAAAGTTGGTTGACTATCAGTAATAAAAATATTCAATTAAACTTGCAAATACAAGAGTTTTTTTAAGTTTATTTGCTTCAAAAAATATTAAAAATTAAAACATTTCTTTTTTGTATTACTAATTTTAATAATATATTATTATTTATATAAAATTTACCAATTTCCAAAGATCCGCTTTCCCCTGCTATTATTATTACTGAAATTAAGGTTATGGTTCTATTAACTTTCGTCTTCTTACTGCAACTATCCATTTTTTCTTTGATTTTTTTTCCATTTCGCAGTTGGAAATTTATAAAATTTATATTAACTATTTCTGCTGGTATTTTTGCTATGTATAACACAACAACATCGGTGACTTATTTTAATAAAATATTTTCAATTAGTTGTATTTTAAAATAAACATGTGTATTTATACGACATACTTTTAAAAACAGCGTCCTTTATATCTATTTATTGAAATAGTACCTTCAATCAGTAAAAATCCAAAACCAGGTACCTAGGTATATGACCAGGCAATCCTGTATGATGTAAATTTTTCATTATATTTCAAGTTATCATTATATTTATGACAAAAAATTGTTTGAATTTCAGATACGCTGACCATAAAAGCGTTTTTTCCGCATTGTATCCAATATCGTATAGTTCCTATGGTTATTAGTTTAAAAATTTATTCTGCAAACAATTGAATAAAAAATGAATTCGGAATTTATCAATATTAATTCTATGCAATCCTTTGAAACCTGTTAGGCAAACTGCAAAATGGCTGTCTTTTTCAGCATACACATATGTGTCAGTATCCCTGAAGAGATTTTTTTTTTAAATCTTATGTGAATGTTCCTTTATATTGGATATATTTGGTTTTTTCGAGTATATAAAAAAATTTTTAATGACCATTTGTAATGATAACCTGCTGTATGGTCAACTAAGTGAATGTTATTGATGCGATTAATCATAATAGTGCTAAAATCGTCATTTTGTCTCCTAGCTACATCCAGTATTTAGTCTTGCGTGTAATGAGTAGCTATAGAATGGACCTCCTTATGTGCAAGACGCAATAATTTTTCACAGAAAAAGCAAAGAATACTGAACTCAAAATATCCATTTGCTTGAGCAATTGACACGGATGGTTGATGCTGCTGCAGATGATGATGTACTCAATGAAGGTGTCTCCGTTTTTAACAGAAACAATTTCATCTATCTTATTTTTCATGATTTTGTCACAAATACTAAATAATCTATCTGAATACATAAAAGAAAATATACCAGGATCTATAAAAACAAATGAATATAACGACTAACAGTATTAATTATTTTTATACTCGACACATAGTTGATCAATGTGTGAACTATTTTTAATGATTGGCATTCATAAAATACTCTAAATTTATAGTCCAGGCAGTTATAAATACGTATAATATGTAAGTATTGCAAATTTATCTGTTTATTAGCTAAGTGTTTAATAGCTGAGTGTTTATTAGCTAAGTGCTAAGTTTAGTAGCTAGATTGTGACAAATCTAAGCAGTTAATAAAAAAATGTCGCAAAAAGTTGTTTGTTTACAAAAAAAAAAAAAAAAAAAAAAATTATTTTTGATTTTTTCTTGTATTTTTATAGTTGAAAAGTCGGATCCATGAAAACAAATTGATTTTTCGGTTTTGAGCTATCCTTGTGATGTGCAGACAGACGGACGGACAAGCGTAAATTGGCTTATTAGGTGATTCTATGAAATAAATTTTATTATTGCCTATAATATTTGTTAGCGTTATAAATCTAAGACTAAAGTTAATATACTCTGTCATATCGTATACATGTCAAGTATAAAAATAATTCCGAATTTCAATTCTGTTAGTTTATTTATCGTATATTAGGCTGTAATGTCCAATGGTTATATATCGTTAATTTAGACAATTTTAAATAATGGAAAGTTTTTATCAATTCAATATTTATCTTACAATAGAATTAATTTAGCTTCGATTGTAAAAAATTTCAGAATCAGTTATTAAATTGATTATGAAATGATTTTTTTTCTTACTTATCATTAAAACGACAAATTTTAAATAAAATAAATTTTAGCAAAATTTGTTTTCAACAACAAAGTGAATTTTATTTAAAACTTTAAAGAGTACCGAATAATGATAATATAAAATACACATGTTTTCTATAACTATACAAATTTTCTTTTTCCTTCTATTAAGTTGTGGGATGATTTAATAACGTAATTCGTAATGGCTCTTTTACGGATTTTTCGAGATTGCACTATTTTGGGCTGACATAATTGAAGGAATTTAAATACATTTAGATGTTTTTGATTGAATAATGTTTTAAATGATATTGTATAGTTTCTTATTAGAATTAGATGAAATTAATTTCCACGAAAGCAAAAGTTTATATTACGATTCGAGTATAAATTATTTTAAAAATATTTTACAATCATTCTTTAATTAAGAAAATATGATGTTTTCATTTTCACACTAAAATTTTCATTTCTAATAATAATCATTTCTAATTATTTTTCTTTGACCATCCATTATTATTTTTCCTTATCATATGTTTACTTACTTCATTGAAAAGGTCAATTGTATCTTTAATTATTTCTCTATTTAATTTACTAAATATAAATTCTGACTGGCCCGCCGTTATAAGATCTACTAAGGTATCTGCATCAATATATTTTCTCATTTCAAGTAAAAGTTTTTCTTTCTTTTTCTTTTTTAATGGCATAATCCAGCAAATAAATCATCTTTGTACTTGAATAATAGCGCATATGTTACTGGGTTCCAACCTTTGTTAGCGAAAGACTCACAAAATTTACTTTTCTACGTTGTCTATTCTTGAGTTCAATGTCAACTTGATGATCATGGGACTGTACCAGCCCATGTATGACTTATCTATAAAGAGTCTTAAAAGTTCTATTTTCTTCTCATCAGATGTTATGTCAAATCTTGCACACTCTTTCTCAAAGAATTCAATCCATTGATTAGCATTATTAATGTTACAAGTGAACTTTTCTAAAATAAATTTATCTGATATTTTCTTTACATTTTGATTTCCACTTACTTGTGCCTCTCTTTCCATTAATTTTTCAAGAATTTTATATAAGTACTTGTATTCTCTGGAGTAGCTGCCGCTGCTGTTATTTTAGCATTTTGACCCAATAACTCAAGATATTGATGATAAAACTGTATATTTCCATCATCAATGTAGGTAGACTTAAGCTCTCCTGATAAAGTGATCCAAACTTTTCTTTATTGGTATCTCTTTGTTATACTATGCTTAACTTTGTTAAATGCCGGTTGTTTAATCAGTTCTGTGTGGAATGCAGCGGTATGTAATTCTTGAGGTATTTCATAGGTTTTGTTATCCTCTGTAGTAATTGAGGTTATGCTCCATACATTTGTTTTTTCATCAGTTGACGGTAACAACGTAAACTCAAATTGTAATTTTTCCATTTTTCCAATAACTAAAATTCTCGTTTTATAAGATATCTTTTATTTTCTCGGTTGACTAATTGACAAATGAAACAATCTTAACGTTGCTCTAAAAAAATGAAACGATAATTAATGTTTCTTCTTCAATTTGTTGAATCAATTTTTCTTTTCTCAATATTAATTTATTTAAATTTTTATAACTAATTAAATACAAATGTCATCTTAAATCTTTATTGTGTGACTTACATATTATTTTTTTTAAATGATACCTATTTTAACGACGCTTTAGCGTGGTAAAATTTATATTAAAGGAAATACTTTTTCTTTACAGCTTTATGAATTTATTAGCCAAATTTAAACTAAAACTGTGGAGAATTCAAACTTTTTACGAATAAATGTTTCAAACAAAGGTTGTTTGTTTAATAAACATACACATTTTTGTGTTTTAACTTTTATTCTATCTTTTATGGTTTAAAAGTTGGGTTAAGGATCCATTGAACCCAATTGATCGAGTTTGTTCATTTACGAACTTAAACTCACTTTTAATAATACGTCACCAAAATTTCAGATTGGTATCTCTTTCTGAATTATCGTGATGCACGGAAAGATAGATGTACGGACATTCGAAAATTACGTGTTTCTATGAACACCAATACCAAAATTTTGTTTGTGGAGTCACTATTAGGTAGCGTTACAAACTTTAGTCTCAAATTAATATACTTTGACATATAATGTATTTCGAGTATAAAAACTTATTTTATTGTCGTAAAACGGGGCATAATTTTTTGAAAAATATTTTGCATTAATTTTCGTTTTGAGAGACCTTGAAGCGCATGGGATGTCACATTTATCATGTAATTCTAATATTTTAGAGTATTCCGAACCCAGTATCTTTCATAATATAATAATTATCTATCTGCCAGGCGCACCCATTATTATCGCATGGTAATGCGCCCAATTGCATTTTTATCGCATTGTTTTTATTTTTAAGTATCCCATGTCCAAATTTTGAATTTTTTATGGTTCATGATATACACAGAATAATAGAGTATATAAACAAAGTGTAAAATTATTTATTTTAATAAATCAAATTCAAGAAAAATAAAAAGATTTATTAGCAAGAACTTTTATTAGCAAGAAATAATATAGATTTTAATTAACAAAATCATTTCAAATGCTTTCTGCGTAATTATAAATAAAAAATATTTACGTTGAAAAATTTGTCATCATGATCTTCATCTTCAAAACACTTATTTCATTCAGTTCTTTGCCGGCGATGATTTTTACAAACATCCTTATGGCATTTTTCACAAGCAGTACGATTATTTTTATGTGCCCCACATAAATAATATCCTTTTCGAATATGTTGATTTGTTTGAACAGTCGGGTTTTTGAAATCGCAAAGAAAAGTGAACATCTTTTGGAAGGCTCTAAATCTGCCCTCGAACTCTCCAATGTTCTTGCATCAACGATATAGCAAAGTCCTTCAGGTAATCAATCCTTTCTTCTAATATTGTTTTCTAGATTATTTGTCAGATATATCTTATAAAAATTTATACCAGCCATGTCTAATATTCTAAAAAATACTGTCATTGTCCAACGTCTAGTTTTCATGGATGTTGAGAATCTTGAACAAATTTTGTCTACCCGAATCGATACCCCCTTTTATTTTATTGTATAGACACAGGTGTATGGATGTCTGGTTCGATTTCCACCGTGTCATACATTGTCGACAAAATGATTACACATTTTTTTTTTCGTCACATAGCTTGTCAATGACATGTTATTTTGGAAACATTTCGGTGTTGCACGAAAAATATATCCGGGAATCCTTAATGGATTCTCCATATACTAGATCGGTCGTGGTGGTTTTTAAATGATCCCTCCACGTGGCGCGAATTCCTTATAATACAAAAGGAAGCGTTTACATACAATTCTCGTTTTTATGGCACTTTAGATCTGTTTTGAGTTGCCGATGCAAACGTTAGACGATGCCGTTCGCGGCAGGATGATAGGCTATCGTTCTTAGGTGTTTTGTACCTAAGATTTTTTTAATTCTTGGAATAGTTTGGATGTAAACTGAGTACCACGATCGGTTGTTAATCTTAGTGATGAACCGAATCGTGCGATCCAGTTAAGTAGAAATGCTTGCGCTAACGTTGTTTCTTCGATGTTTTCGATCGGAATTCCTGCTTTATCAAATATATAAATTCGATCGGATAGCCTGCTTTATCAAATGATTCGATCAAGCCATTGCAATGTTGACAAAAGTATATTTCTGTAAAATAAATTTGTTTAAAGTTTCAAATTTTAAAATGAAATTGTATTCACATTTTAAATGTGACATATAAAATAAAGTCAGGTTTATTACCTTCATCCATACTTATATTTATTTTCTGCACCCAGTCTGAATTGGTTTTTATAATTTCCAGAAAACTACGTCGCAACTGAAGCTATTCAAATATTTTCAACAAATAAAATTTCGATCAATGCCAAATTAAAGAAAAAACACTTGTTAATTTTCTGCCGCTGAGCTGGTATTTGTTGCACGCATAACCCGAAAGCAGGACATTTAAGAGTGCTCGATTGTGCGAAGCGTTGCCGTAGTTGAAACATTCAACGTAGAACATTATGCCGCTCAATGAGCTTTAGTGCTGTAATTGGACAACGCAGACTATGAGTGACTATTAACGCGTGTCTTTTGTTTTCACGTTAGTACGGTTTTAAAATCCGTCGGTAATTAGGTACCCGGCAACAATGACGCCAGGTTTGCAGCCTTACTCAGAAATCGTTTTGAGATTTTATCGAATGCTTTTGATACATCATAGTATGTTATAAGAAATATCCATCGATAACTACCACAACTATAGATCTTGGCTCATCATGATTGACATCTTTGTCTAAATTTTAAGAGCCAATATTTTTATGTTTTTCTGATTCTCCATCTATGTGACACATTGAAAAAGGTACTGGAGTTAATGGATATGATTGAATTTAAGTAATATGTACTTTATATTTGATTGATATTGCTAATAGCTCATCAAAAAATCTCTTTTCATACGAACTTCTTGAATTTTTTGTCTAATTTTTATTTTTATTTTCCCCAGGTTGGATGAAAAATTACGAATTTCTATTTTGTTGATGGCTTGTTCAATTCTTAGAGTTGATGTAGAACATATGTGCAATTGGGAAATAAATTTCTTTCTTAACTTTTCTCTAATGTTTTCCATATTTAAGGGGTTAGGTGCAATCAGAATTTTCAAAAAACCGATTTTTATTTTCGTAGTGTATAATATCTTAGAAATATTCTCTGAAAATTTTAAGTGAATCCGATAAATACTTTTTGAGTTATTCGGTAATTAGCAAAGAGTTCTCTGGCGCTCCGAAACGTTCGAGAGCAGGTGGCAAGCAGCAGCTGCAAGCGACCGGTTTTCGAATTCTATTGTCATGATTGACTCACATTTTTTATGTATGTATACTTATACCTAGCTATAGAAACATCAAACTATATATATTTACAATTTTCAGGTATAATTAGTGTTGAAAATTATTTGTTTGTTGCCAGTATGCTTTTAGTAGTTGCACTGAGCAGTCGATAGTTGTGTGTTAGAATAAATTATTTTTCAAGTTATTTTCAATAGGGCGTGATTCTAGAAAAGTTTCAAGAGAACCTCGGAACTCTCAAAATATTCGTCAGTCGCGTTCAGTGAAAATAAAAATGTATTCAATCCGGAAACAGCGTAACGTGAGCAAAGTGTCCAGTGTACTATATATGTTCTAAAAAATTAATACAAAACACTGAAGAAAATGAACTCGAAAATAGCAGTACTGAATTTCGATTTATGACAATTTACATTCAAGATGTGTAGGTGGATTCAATCAGAATAATAATGAGAGCTTCAACCAAATATGCCCAAAACGATAAATACTAGTTTTAGTGTTGTACAAATTGCTGCATACATAGCTACTGGTATTTTTAATGATGGTACGAAATCATTATTGATCATAATGAATACACTAGGACTTGATTGCGGGCGTTATTCTCATCGGTATGCCGAAAAATCCGATATTGCACGCTAATGACAACACTCGAGAAGGTAGAATGCAACGTAAACATCAAATAGATATTTTGGAAGTGCTACAACAGCTGAAGAACTATTTTATGTCCCAGGTCAATATTTTACGTAAATTCAGTTTAAAACTTTAAATGCGTTTTTCTCAAAACTATGTTTTTTGAACTGGTGACCACTGAGCTCAAAAATCGCTCGGTAGATTTAAATAACATTTATACAGCTTTTTGAAAACATGAAACATTAGCGCCTGATCGAAGGATTTTTTTCTTTTAATTACGCTTTTTTATAAACAATTAACTGTTGGTTTTATCCCGAAAATCTGGACAAAATTTTCTTGAGGCCGCCATTTTAAAAATTTTAAAAAAAGCTTCGATTAGGCACTAGATTATCTATTAATAAAACTAATTTTTTTTGTCTGACTGATTTTAGATAACTGGGTCAACATAAACAGCTATTACTTTTATTAATTTTTTTTTCTTAAATTTTTGTCAAGTCAAGTCGAAACCTTTTTTTCGAAACATTTCTATAATTTTACTTTCATAAAATAAAATAATTTATTGGCAAAAAAAAAAAAAAAAAAAATTATTAAAAATGTCATTTTTTCATGACTCTGACTACACCCAACCCCTTAATAAATAAGTAATAACTTCTTCTGATACTGATTTTCCAGTACAGATGTTAAAAATAAAATCTTTGGATAATGCTGAACTGAACAGATTTTGTAAATTTTGTAAAAGCGTCGAGAATTTTTGTCGAACAGATATGAAGTTTGCAAAATGTGAAATTCCTATTAATCGTTTGGCAGTATCTGTATTGACTGTTTGTTGTAATGTTTTAATCAATCGGTTGTCTTAGAAAACATTATTCGTTTGTTTAACTCCAAAAAATCCGTTTTTGAATGCTTCATATAATTCAGGATAATCCTCTTCAACTTTCAACAAATTATCACAATATTTAACTAACCATCGTAATTTCGTAATTTCGTTGATTACGAATAAAAAATAAATTTATTATATTTGGTAAAACCCATTTATAAATATTGAAGTCTACAGTACGAAAATTTCTACTTAAATACAAATAATAATGTACTAAATTAATATAAGTCATGAACATTTTTTTTGTCGGTCCAAACTCTGCTTTTAATGTATGAATAACGGTTTATTTGTTTTTGCGTTAGGCGACATATTGCTCCAGAGTCTTATGAGTTCGGATACGATTTAAATATTTTACTCTCTAAGGAAAATCTAAAGTGTAATATTTTCAGTTCTAGGGCTATCATCGGATGAACGCGCTTAAACCGATTACAATTTTTGCCTTCAATAAATAAATCCTGAGATTGATCCACTCGCCAATAGATCACTCTCCATCATAATTGTTGTCAAGCCACAATCATGGTTGCATCTACTTTAATTCATTTGCAATTGTTTGTCTCTGTTTTAAAGTTTCAAAATGATAGTTTTATCTGCAGAGGATAAGTTGACTGGAGTTTAGTAACAAATTTTTTGTAGAAGACTTTGATCATCTATGATTTGGCTATTAAAGCCAGCCCATACCAGAAGATTAGGAACTTTGAATGCATAAAATTACATCCAAATCAAATCAATATTTATTATAATTGTAATGTCAAATTTAGTAGCTGATAATTGACAACGATCATCGTTTGGTAATAAAAGATCTATCATCTTCGGCTTTTTGAAGTAGGGTATCAGTTCAGTATTCTTCTGCAGATTTTTCTTCTTCATTTGTTTGTGACATTATATCCTGGTTAATTATACCAACAGTGTCATGGACAATATCTTTTCCATTTCTAGTTTCAACATATCTGTCAAAATTGTCAAATGCAACACCAGTATGTAAATTTGCTTCAACAATACTCGTAATGGTTAATGATATCAATGATTTTTCTGCTGTTTTAATGCTAGTATTGAATACATTCATTATATCTTATATCTTCGGCAACAGATTTAACTATCCTTTGACAATACTTTTATGTCATCTGCAATTTGTCCTACCGTATATTGAATAGCAAAAATCGT
Source organism: Chrysopa pallens (assembly GCA_020423425.1). Classification (NCBI taxonomy): domain Eukaryota; kingdom Metazoa; phylum Arthropoda; class Insecta; order Neuroptera; family Chrysopidae; genus Chrysopa; species Chrysopa pallens. Next base: position 23,148,728 of record CM035596.1, read on the forward strand.
TCAAGTTATCTGGAATGGAGCACTCACCTGCAATTGAATTTTGAACGGAAATATCGCTTGACAAAGAATTTTTTGTTATTTTAATATAGTGTTTCTGAAAAGAAGTGCCGCTTTTTGTAAAAGTTCAGACTCTTCTAATTGTTTGAATATTGTAAAATTATTAATTGTTTATTTATTTTGTTAAAATTAGAAGACAAAATTATGATTAAATGACAAAAATAAATTTTTTTTTTTATAAATATTTATAGCGTTCTATTTACAATTAGGAATGATGTAAATGCTTCAGCGAAAATTCCATGAAGACAAAATACTGTCGAAAGTAATTTCCTAAAATTTTATGACTGATACTTTAACTAAAATTAATCTTATATCTTACCCTCCTTTAAATTTTAGAGTAGTTCTACCCTGGCCACTCAGGGCTGCTAGAAGTGACTTTTCATTTTTAGAAGGTATAGAGGATTTACTGTGAAAAGTTTCACGGCATTTGAAATGACTACCGAAAATTGATCACTGGTTCTTAGTCTATATATATTCTTTTTATTTGATCTACATCAAACGAATACAAAGTTAATATAAAATTTTTTTTGAATATTTAATTAACTAAAAAAATTATCTAAAAAGCTTAATTTCATGAATTACAAACAACTTAATTATTTGAATTGAATTTAATTATTTGATTTGAAAATTTAAATAAGTTTTCAAAGTTAATCAATTATTCTAATGCAATGCAAATACGATAAAACATTTTTATGCAAGACAACGAACTTATACAAGATAAGAACCTTATTATAAAACACAATATCAAGACTTTTGTTTTCATATATACTCAGAGATGGTACTACCGTCCACGCAGCAAAAAGTCATCAGTTTCCTGTCTGTTTTACTGATATAGTCTGATCTGTATTAATAATCGTAGTCAATAGAACCATACAGTCGCTTTAACCTTGAATAATCAACATCATATTATTTTATAGAATATATAATGTTTATGTCAAACAAAGAAAAACTTTTATTATAATCGTTCTAATAAACTTTAGTGTATTTTATAAGTTAATGTCGTGAAGTATGTAAATAATGACAATTTAAAGAAGTTTATTTTGTAATAAATTATTTTAAATTAAAAAATAGTTACAATGTCGAAATTTCGTCTATCAAATATATAAACATGAACTAAATTCTGTTGAAAATAATGATAAAGTTGTTAATGGAAATACTTGTAAAACATAAAATAACATAAAATAAATGTGAAATTTTTTAAAAAACAATACGTTATAAATTTATTATTAAATAATTATTTAAAAAAAAATTTTGCTGTCATTAAACATTTGTTTATAATATTCATAAAAGAAAACTATGTATGTGGAAAAACTAGAATTTTCGTATGTTAAAAATTGTGTTGTTTATTGTTTTAAATATTCATGTAATATAAAAAATTGTATAAATAATGTTTATACTATTAATTAATACAAATAACAATAAAAATTGAAGTTTATATGAAATTATGAAATGGAAGTTAGTACTTGTTCCCAAATAATAATGAATTAAGGATTACCAAATTGTATGGGCGATAATGATATGTTTCAACTTGAAGTTTAGCACATTTAATAAATATATAAGAAATATACTATAAATTAATGTGTAAAAATTAGTTTGGTTCATGGAAGGAGATCTTTAAAAGAAATTACGGAAAACAAAATATAGAAAAGAGAAACTCAAATTATATGAAACTTTTGAAGTAATTAAAAGAATTTTGAAATAACGATGAAGCAAGAAGACCATACTCATTTATGTGAAACACATTATACACGTTAAAGTGTGATTTGGCGCGTTCCTGAGTTGCATTATCAATCATTGTTCCCAGAAAATTAGATTTTTTCCATTATTCTTCTCAGTCATTCCGGATCCGTTGTAAAGATCGGAATGTACATTTAATATTCATATTAAAAATTATACTTAAAAAAAGAGAATATTTAAATGTGAAGACATAATGAAGCCACGATTATTTCAAATAAAATGTGTATTTCAATTAAATTATAATTTTCGGAAAATGGAGTTCTGAAATCAACACCATCAATTTTTTGAGAAATTTTTCTCATAGATCACATACCATTGCTAAGTGTAACAAGTAAAACTAATTGACATCGAAAAATTTTGTGTGTTTTTTGTTAATCGTTGATACCCCTTTTCTGTTGTTATATTGAAAATTTGTTCAGTTTAAGAACAATTTTTTGTTTTGTCTTCGATTTGCCTTTCTTGAAATAAAATGAATTTTGAATTTTTCCTATAAATTTTCCAATATTTTAGATTGGATTCATATCTTGGCAGTACTGTTGTTCAGTTTGTGATATTTAATTGACGCCTGAATGTTAGATATTCGGTAACTCCACAACTGGTTATATTTAAATAATTGAATATCAGTTAACAATATTTATTTGGATCTACGCTGAAATTATTAAAAATCTTCAATTGTTATTTGTTAAAAATTCTTACTTACAAGAAAAAAATTAACTGTAACACTCGAATTATCCGAACTTGCCCTTGCCCGACCGATAAAAATCAAATTATTACAATTGTTTTTCTATAGTAAAAATGATACCATGTCATTTAAAATTGTGTTCTGTATTACAAAGAGTAAAATGGAAAGCAGAATAAACAAATTCAAATGATTTAGCTGAGAATGATTTAAATGAGTTTTCATTTATACAACTTTCTCACTTAATGATAAATTCTCATAAGGTTCACATTTAGACAACAGATCATAATAAGCAGATAGCAGTGTTTTAGCTTTTTTATGTGTGCGTATTTGAGCCTTAATTTTGTTTTAAGCAAACTTGTCTTCTTGATCAGAAGTATAACTTTCTCCAGAAGTATCTTCTATTCTTTTCTCTATTGCTCTTAGGTTTCAATATTAATCTATACCCATTTTGGCTATCTAATAAGTTTATTTTTTCTCTTGTTCGTATACTTTTTCTTTTAGCATTTCATTTTCGATTTTTAATTCTTGTTGGTTTTCCCGTATAACTTCTGATATATGTTTTACTCTTTCATCCGTTATATCAATTTTCTTGTTTAGTTCCCGCATTTGTGAGAGGATCTCATCTAATTTAGCATCCATTTTTTGTGTTGATTGTTTTTCTTTTTAAATGTGTTTTATTTATGAATGTAAATATTATTTATGTTTGTTATTTTTTGTTTATAAACAACAGTTTTTAGCTCTTGATATTTTTTTATTATTGTTTTTTTTTTTTTTTTAAATTTTTTATTTGTTGATATTTATAAATTATTGTACTTTATTTAATATTCAGCTACACTGTATTATCGATAATTTATAAATAGATAGCCAGACACTTCCCTAGTAGATGGCGTTTCGCGCAGATGACATTCGCATTTTAAGCTTATTGGTTAAGTTAATTGATTTTTTATTTAATATATAACTTTTTTATTAACGGCTTTTCTTTTTCCAGATTTTTTTTATTTATTTCACTTTTCCACTTTACCCTCTTATTATTTATACCACTATTAATTTATAGTTCGTTCAAAATAGCACTTAAATATCAATTTATTTAGTATCAGTTTTTACTACGTATTCACTCAGTATTTCACCACTCGGAACATCGCCATTAGAGATACGAATTGTAAAAGAATCCATGGAATTTTCTTGACAATTTTTGATGACTGGTGTTATATCATATGCGGAATTTAAATTTTCATTATCTACACCTTATATTAAAATATATATAAGGTGTAGGTGTATAAAAATATTGAATAAATTCACCATCAAGTGTTTCAAGTTTAAAATCAAATTAAGGGAAATTTATTTTTGATTCTTCACAAACGTACAACATATTTTCTTGATTAAAAATGCATAACAAATTTTAATTATTTCCTTTGAAACTGCTTTCCATGGCATTCTTCTTTTTTCTTGATCAGTTCGTTCTTCGGTACGTATATTTGACCATGGTGCATCTTTTTTAATTATAAATATCTTAAATGTGTTTGCATGCTTAATTTTCATATTTTAAAACTCACAATACACAATATTTGTTCTGGAATTTTTCGATTTATCCACTTGTTTCGTATATTTTTAAAAGTGTGTATAAAATCGTGCATACAAAAATTATTTTATGTATGAAAACCTTCCAATTGTCAATTTTTTATATAACATTCGGTTGATTTTGTTGTTATCCGTTATGATGACAAAATCTCAAAACCACAGTCTTGTATAAAATCTATAAAAATTTTTACTATAGGAACCATCTGTTCTCCAATTATATTATTAATGGGCAAAACCTTGAAAGCTTGAAATCTTCTTTAAATCTTTCAAATGTTGAAGTAACCATAAATATCATAATAGTTCTTGCTATTTCATATATTAAGAGTAAGACAATTTTTGCTGTACAACTCAAAGATATTGTTTATTGTTTCCAGCATCGTTTGGTGAAACGTGTAAAGAAGATTATAAATGTTGTTCATATCTTTTATGAGGCAAATTAAGAAAACTTGAGTTGAAACAGTTTACTGATGCCATGTACTGTTTATTTGTCTTAAGTGATCAATAAATATATCCAATTATTTACCGTATAGAATTTACCGCAATCTGTTAAATTGAGTTTTGAAATATTTTTATTTTTCAAGTTCTCAAAATTACCAATGTTTTCCAATTAAAATTTTACAATCAATTCATTATGTCGAATTGCAATTTATTCTCTTCATTTTTCTGGATCGGCTCGTTTAACTGTTATGGTTGGCTGTGAATGTTTCGCTACATTAGAAAAAATTCCTAGGTCTACATTAGACACCAATTGAGGATGTTGAAACAGTAACTTTTGAGTTCCTCTATGGAGTCTAAATACTTATCGTGTCTTATTACTTATCGTGTCTTATTATTATTTTCATCTCTAAAATATTTACAACAAAAAACTGAACTATGGGTAACTTCCCAATTGCTTCTTGGATTAGATCGAAACCACCGACTTTTAAGTTCTCCATTCTTTGATGTGAAATGAAAATGTTTGATACGACTCGGTTGTTAATTCTGAATCGTAGTTAAAATTACAACCAAGGACGCAGCATTTATGTGGTATCTGAAAATAAATATTCTGCATATAAATATATGTAAAAAAATATTCTAAATTTTTAGTTATTAAATTTTCGTATATTGTAGAAAAAGATTTTGATCAAATATTTAATGAATGTATTGTCGTATCATGTAATTGGCACGACAAATCAGTGGTTTTATTGGCAGAGTCGCTGTCAGCAGAGCATTTGTTGGGTAAAAATTCGAAATCCTTTTCAAATCAGAGTATCTTTGGATTATTCAGAATCAAGTCAATAGAATTTCCGCTGTCCATCTATTGAAAATGAATCAATGTCCAGTGGAATACTATGTCCAATAATCTGTTCAATGACTTGGTAGTAGTAAAATAATAAAGTAATTTAATATTTGATGAGAAAAGTTCACTTTTTTAATAACAATTGACTTTATGAAAAAAATATAAGTTTTATTGAAAATGATAAATTAATATTAAATACAATTAAATTTACAAAATTTTTAATTATTAAATCTTTGAATTATTAATATGTAACCAATCTTAAGTTAACGTGAACTCAATCTATTTGTGCATTAAAGATGGTACTGATTATATAGTCGATTATTGCTGAGCATTATTGATTATTGACATCAATGATTCAGGTGTTCAATGCAGATATTCTGGATTTTACAGTATAAAGATTTTTATTCAATAATGAAAAAATATAAAATGTAAAAGGCAGGTTTCTGATAGGAAAATGCAAGAATTTTTTTGTATTATTTATTTATCATCACAATTGAAGTTATGTCTAAATTAATTTTAAAATTAAAATATTTTCCTTAAAAGAAAATAACTTTTCTTTGCATTAAAATCAATCGGAAGATATTCACCACTTTAAAAAAAATGTAAATAAATCACACAAATACACAATCAAATGAGAATTGACATTTAATTATTGACTTACCAATATCATACATATAAGATTATATACTTAAAACAAGTCGAACCACTACCCAGACAGGAAAGTATGACGGGCCCAAGCTATGCCCAAGATTGACCAAACTTTTCGAAAGTCTGGACCAGCCTTGTAAACCAGTCGTGGCCCATCCTTGGTAAAAGGCTGCAGTGATAACACTGTCGTCGTCTCATGTGGTAATTCATTGTAGTATACTAATTCAGCCAACTCATGGTTCTGAGCTTTTTTGGCGGCTTCGTCGACCAAAACAACAATTAATGAATGTATTGGCTATTTGGTTTGATTTTATTCCAGAAATATTGAAGCGTATTAAAAAGTAAATGATTGCTAATACGGTTACGGAAATTCCAAAAACTTTTACATAATTCAAGATAAAATTTTCATATTGTATGAAGAAGGGTTTATTTAATTTTTGTTATAGTCGCTCGTCAAATTGATTGAGACGATACTGTGCGTATTTAAGTTCATCCAGGTCCAGATAAGTTAACTTTACAGGATGCAGTGCATACATTTTTAACATGGTTTCGTTGAGTCTGTTTGTTTCTCAAGAGTCATCTTTAGTAAGCCAATGTCTGGAATGAAGTCTTGAAAAGTTGAGTTTAGTATAAGCGTTTTGGATTCTAGAGTGGCGGTGTCGGTGAATGCTCGACAGGCTACTTTAAGTGTGGTAATTCCATTTTATTGATTATCGTTGTGTAATCGTCGGATTCGTTTTTGTATAAAATTGTACATCGTGTATCTTGTGTAGTAACAAATAACCATTGGTTTTGATTCAGATCTTGTCATATTTCCATATTTTCGTGAACGTTGTTTATCTACAGCAGGTATTAATTTAGTTGTCATTTGGGATACTGCGGTTTCACAATTATCTTCTGGTCGTATATATGAAATTGTAATTTCGCTGAATATGTATTGTTGATCCAAATATTCTCTTCGTTCGTCCAGATTTTTGAGTAACGCAAATTTTGATCTACTTTTTGACACAAGGATGAAATCATGGTTTAGTTTTAGGAAGCTAACAATTTTTGAATTTTCTTTACTTGGTGTGGGTAAAGGATATATTTTTAATACATTGTATTGGTCTAAAGTGACTGCCAATGGTTCTTCTTTATAAATTCGGGCATTACTAAGACTATAAAGTAATTTCGTTCTCATTTTTATTGTAACTGCAATTTCAAGTCTATTTTCATTTGTTGAAAATAAATTAAATGTACAACATAAATTCAATTTCCAACAACTTCATTGGCTTCTGCTCGGATATTTCGTGTAAAATGCCATTCCGATTCATATTTTTCTTCTTGTAGCGATCGGGCATTTGGTTAAACCTCGTCCAATTCATATGCGATCCTGGCAAGGCGCAGGCAGAGATGGTACTGAGTACTCTAGGATGCACACTTAGATCTATGATGTCCTTAGCTGACTGCGGAGATGCGGAGACCAAATACCCCGATATGAAACCGTAATGTTCATGACTGAGACATTAGCTGGTTCCACGGAGTATTCACCCGATACAAACTCTATAAGATTTAGTCTGTTATATGCATATTTAAACGCTTAACGCTGATGAGATCGATCCAAAGAATTTCCATCTCCTACAACCTGGGTATCAATCACCATTACCCGACGTTCCCGAGCAACGATGATATTCGGTCTTCTTTAGTCCTGATTGGTATGGAAACCGCGTTCATATAGCACGTCCCAACCCACTTGCCTTAGGTCTGCGGCTGCGATACCCTATCGTGACGCGCAGCAGTGTCCCCATGGGTACGAAATCACCTCTGAATCACATGATGTGTAATCTCGGAAGACAAGCAACCGGCCCGACATCTGCGATCAAAGGTGCGACCCCTGGAAGTGCGTGCACGCGTAGGGATGCTGTTCGCTCGAATATGGTGAAATTGAACATTGTCGCGTCTGGTGAGGTTGGAGGAATGGCGCACGACCCAGTCCGAAGACGAGAGAACGTGGCGCGAAGCCTTCAGACCACCACCATCAACAGAACTTTGAAGCGCCTTTACCAAGGTGTTATTCACAATCCTTTTCGAAGTCATCGAAACGCCATTAGCTCTCCGAGCACGCATACACCACTCGCGCTGATCAGCGATCAGACGTGTACGTGATGCGGCCTGGAAGTATAGCGATATAAACCGTTCCAGGGATTCTAGTTGCGACTTACGCATGAGTGGAATGCACCATCTTAAACAAGCGATACCAAGTCCTCACTGCTTAACAGGTGCATGGAAGTATGCGGTTTTAGTATCTTTTGGGAGTCTTAGCCAGAGACGAACATACTTTCTAACCTGATTATTCCATGGTTCATTACTTTTTTTACATCCAAGATTTAATTTACGCAGTACTGGTGATTGTCTGACAAATAATTGAAACACGTGTTCCAAATGATCATTTATCATTTATGTTTTTGTTGTAAATTTTTCATTTGATTCATTTATCGTTTATGTTAAAGGTTTAAGCATGTTTGTATTGTCGTATTGTTTAATAATGTAATATCATATACTTCAACAATATCATCATCCAATGGTTCTTCTTTATAAATTCGGGCAAGACTAAGGCTTTAAAGTAATTTCGTTCTCATTTTTATTGTAACTGCAATTTCAAGTTTATTTTCATTTGTTGAAAATAAATAAAATCTACAACAAAAATTCAATTTCCAACAACTGCATAGGCTTCTGCTCGGATATTTCATGTAAAATGCCATTCCGATTCATATTTTTCTTCTTGTAGCGATCGGTCATTTGGTTAAACCTCGTCTAATTCATATGCGATCCACGCAGGCAGAGATGGTACTGAGTACTCTACGATGCACACCTAGATCTATGTGGCCTTCAGCTGACTGCGGCGACCAAATACCCCGATATGAAACCGTAATGCTCGTGACTGAGACATTAGCAGATTCCACGGAGTATTCAGCCGATACCAATTCTACAAGATTTATACGCTTTACGCTGATGAGATGGATCCAAAGAACACTCATCTCCTACAACTTGGGTATCAATCACCACTACCCGAAGTTCCCGAGCAGCAATGCTATACGGTCTTCTTAAGCCCTGATTGGTATGGAAACCGCGTTCATATACCACGTCCCAACCCACGTGCCTTAGCTCTGCGGCCACTTATTTTTAAAACTAGACTGTTATGTATATTAATACATGTAGTAATAAAATTGCAACGCCCGACAATCTCTATTGGAAGTTGCTGTAAAATAAAGAAACGATAATTAATGTTTCTTCTTCAATTTGTTGAATCAATTTTTCTTTATACAATATTATTTTATTTTTATAATTAATTAAATGCAAATGTCATCTTAAATCATTTTTGATTGACTTACATCATAGTTGATTTACATGATTTTTAAAATGATACCTGTTTTACCGACGCTTAAGCGCGGTAAAATTTATATTAAAGGAAATACTTTTTCTTTACATATGCCTCCTTAAATTAAACATTTCCCCGGAATTTTCCTCAGTATACAGTTAGTATAAATTTTATTAAAACTCTTCATCTGCATCTTCCACTTCTTCTGCTTTTTCTGTAACAACTGGAATGAATTAGTTGTAATATGTGAAAAAAATGTGATGCCGACTTCTTGTGACCTGTTTGAATTTTGTATATTGAGCCTGAAATTTTCTCTAAAATCTTGTATGATCCAATTCGCAATTCATCTAATTTCTTTCTGTTCAGTTTATTCTCATTCTCAACATATACCAAATCTCCGACTTTTATTCTTAAGTTAATTCTATTTTGATCAAATAATCTTTTGTTATAATAGAGGTAATAGAATTTTGATATTTTGTTATAGTAGAGGTAATAGTATCTTCAGCTGCTTTTGTTTTGTCTCTATCCCAGTTACTTCCAAGATTTTCTTTTTTAAGTTCATTTTGGTAAAATAGTAACATCCGTACCATATAATATGTATTTGGGTGCCAATTTTAAGACTGCCTGTTCAGTTTTATTGTACTTGTTTACGCACTCTTAAGCTATAGTTGTCCAAACTTTATAATTTTTTTTTTTTTCATGGATTGTACACCTTTTTTTTATTTACAAGGGTTAGATTTAGCCTCTCATTTAAGCCATTTAAAAATGGCGTATTTACTGCTGTAAATATATTGATTTTTCTTCCAAGAATAATTTGAATTCATTCGAATTTATTCTTGGATACTGGTCGGTAAGCACCATTTCAATATTATCTATTTCTGTGCTTTTTGAAACCAGTTTTATGAAATCAGGTGCGCTCGAGTTTTAGAGGTTACTATAAATGCTTATCTGCTGAAGTGGTCTACTAATAAGTGTAAATACTTTTTTGTTGATCTGGAACCACCGAAACCACCAATAGTGTCTATAGATACTTTTTCAACTGGTTTTGTGGCTGGACCCAATTGTGACATTAGACCATATATATGTTGGCCTCTTGATTTGTTTTTAATGCAAAAATCACAGCCGGTGCAAGTTTTTTTTTTATGTTTTTTGTTAAATTTTTCGCTGTGTAATGAGGACTTAACATCTTTTGTATTTGTTCAATTCCATAGAAATGGAACGGCATTTGAATTTTTCCAAGGCGTTCCTTGCATTTAGTGTAATCGCGATCTGAGTCGCAATGTACACTGATTGTTGTGGCACTGAAAGTGAACCTGACGGTCCCAGTAGTTGCCGCTTAAATTACATATTCCACTTTTTGGAAGCTGGTAAGAGCCATGTGGACTACAATCGGGCTAGGCTTCTTATTCCGACTTGTTGGCCCGAATTTGTTGTCGGCGATATCTATTAGTGGTCCATATTTGTTGTGGACCTCAGTTGCCAATTTCATGTTGGACGGTGCATCGTTTGTTGTCTTCCTGCTCCGTTCCCTTGATGGAAAAGGCCGGAATTCTTCCTCCATTGGTGTTGGTGCTGATGATGATGATGATGCTGTTGGTGTTTTTGATGTTGATTTTGATGATGTTGGTGTTGGTGCTGTTGATGTTGATGCTATTAGTATCGCTGCTTTTGATGGTATTGTCATTTTCAAATTAAGACCCCAATATATCATTCTATCGCTCGTCATTAATTTTACATCTTTTATAAACATGTATGTTACTTTTCCTTTTTCGCTCGTACTCTGTCTCTTGTCATTTCTCAAATGCTCTTTCGCCAATTGTCTTAATAGTATCATTTTCATCAAGCCGTCTATTTCTTCATTGTTCACAAAATCTATATTATTCATAATTATACCTCTTTTAACTTTGTAGATGTTGGCCCTTCTTAAGCATTCTAAGTCCCAATGGAGACTACCAGCCAGAACTTGTATAGCCTCCAATGAGACCGTTCTACATACGTTTAAGCATCGATGCAGAACTACACGCTGTGCCATACCCAAAAATCTTCTTATATATTCTATTGCAAGCTTTCGTACCATATACTTGACCCATATAGCGCACATGCTTCGAATAAGCCTTTTAATAAAATTCGTATAGCTTTTCCTTTAAAACCCCAACATTGTCACAAGACTCTTCTTAGGCCACCAATTACTGTTGACATTTTCTCGGAGCAGACTTATATACTCTTTAAAGCTCATACGCTCTCCTACGCATATTCCTAGATATTTAACAATTGTGACCATTTTTACATACATATTCTCACCTCTAAAGTGAATACGTAATCTTCTATCCGCATTAAATTTTCCTTTCATTAGCATAGCTACCGTATTATTATTAGAAACTTCCACTCCCATTTTGTTTCCCCACTCATAGACTGGTATCATACCTAAATTTACCTTTCATTCTAGTTCTAATCTCGAGTCACCTTCCAACATTAATAATAGGTCATCTGCGAACGCAGTTACCTTTATACCCATTCTTTCGATTGTTATTAATAAATCATTCATGCATACATTCCACATAACTGGGCCACCAATTTAACCTCGAGGGCAGCCCCTCTTTAGTTCAAAGTATACTGTTTCTCTTTTCTGAACGTTTACATGCGAATCTATTGGAGAAGTAGCTTCTCCACATATTCAAGTCATATTCCGGCATTATTTATACTACCGAGTGCTTTGTTGGCTGTTGGACCTATCCTTGGCCTTGAACGATGATGGGCGGCCTTGCGCCTCGCCCTGAGCGGCCTAGCAGCATTTTGCAGGCTCCGACCGTGGGATCTCGCATTTGCTTAAAGCGTGGTTTTTATCACACTTCACGCAACGTACGGATCTATGACAGTTCCGTGATACATGCCCATACAATTGACAACGGTAGCACTGTACAGCACCCCGTTTATTAACTTACTTTTTCACTCGGCATGGAACGCCGCATATCCATCTGATGCTTAGGACGCCTTGGGCTTGCGCTTCCCATAGAAATGGAACGGCATTTGAATTTTTTCAAGGCGTTCCTTGCATTTAGTGTAATCGCGATCTGAGTCGCAAAAAAATTGTGGCACCGAAAGTGAACCTAACGGTCCCAGTAGCTTCCGCTTTAATTACTTCTTCGACTTTTTGGAAGCTGGTAAGAGCCATTCGGACTACAATCGGGCCAGGCTTATTATTCTGACTTGTTGGCCTGACTTTGTTGTCGATGATATCTATTAGTGGTCCATATTTGTTTAGGACCTCAGTTGCCAATTTCTTGATGGACGGTGCATCGTTTGTTGTCTTCCTGCTCCGTTTCCTTGGTGGAACAGGCCGGAATTCCAACTCCATTGGTGTTGGTGCTGGTGCTGATGATGTTGAAGCTGTTGATGATGTTGACACTGTTGATGATGTTGAAACTGTTGATAATACTGAAATTAATTCCAATCTAAAAATTAGAAGAATAGTACATTAAAATTTAAATAAAATTTAAATTAATGCTTACATAACATAGAAAGTACTCAATGATTGTAAAATAAACCATATGTGTATAATACAACCAAAAAGTATATTCCAAATTATTTTTATCCTTTTACTGTTCACAAACAGTTTCAAACAACAAATAAGTTTGTTATTTAAAATTTGTTTGAAGCAAGTAAAAAAAATATAAAAATCAAAATAAAATTTTGAAAATAAAAATATTTTGTGATCAGTTACAAAATAAATAATAAACCCTTATGGATGTTCACGTATAAAATAAAATTTTATCGCTGAACAGGTATCGACTAGCAGTGTTTTCGGTATCAACACTAAACATCGAATGTGTATGTCGTATGTGACACACACACACTTGTGCTTTTTTTTTTATACTTTTAGTTTAATATTTCTTTATTTGAATCAAAATATTAAATACAAGTCGGCTTAAAACTATAGCACCTAGCCTAAGCTTTATCTACAATACATCATCTTATATACTAGTTACATCGAGATTAAAATTTTTCATTACATCGTTTTAATAAAAATGGAAAATTAAAAAAAAAAACCATTTGAAAATACTTAACCTATGTGGATGGATAGGCCATCCCTATAACTAACTTAACATATAAAATTAAAGAAATAAGAAGAAAAGATACTATATACAATTAAGATTACACCGGAACTAGGTGCAATCGACATCGTGTGGAATGGGAAATCTTTTTCTAAAAAGCAGCATCCTTGGGTCAAATTAACCCAGTGTGCTGATTACTGGAAAGGGACGGTTGCGGGAAGATTGGAAAAAGGATTTTGAGGTGGAAAGGATAAAGTTTGGAATAGTTGGGTGTCCAGTTTCGCGGTGGAGTGCTTCGGATGGAAATCTTAGGGTTTTTTTTGAGATGACTCGAAGGCAACGATTTTGGAATTGAGACAAGAGACAAATAATATAATATGTAAAAATATTATGAGTAATTAATACAAGTTAGAAAAACCAATACTTGAACACGTATTGAATTTTATGTTTTTTAAAAATAAAAATGATGAATACTTACTAAATAATATATTATCGTGCTCGATTCCAGTGGTAATAATTTGCTGATTTTCTTTTACAATTATTCAACTTGTATAATTATTCAGCTTTATATAGAAAATAATAGTTTAATAACAATAATAAAAATATCTTTGTTTTTATGTAATCCACCAGCAGGTTTTATTTTTATTTTGAATTAATAAACTTCTACTTGGATCAGACTGAGCTCATAGATCCCACAGCATTTAACTCGTTTCTAACATCGTCAGGTGCAAGCCCAATGTTGTTGTTTATATAGGAATCATGCCGGCTCAGTGAACTTGAGCCACTAGTTATATCTGTTTCAACCTTCCGAGTTAAATTCAGCGCGTTTTAAATGACGTTATCCTTTTTCTAGAGTGTCTAAAATAATATAATTTATCATCGGTTAGATATGCATAAAATTATGCATGTTTAACGCAAAATTTTTAATTTCACCGTTTAAAGAATTAAATTTTTCAAATACGAATTTCGTTTTTTAAGTTTTTTCTTGGTATCAGGATAAGCGCAAAGACCCAGTCCGAAGACGAGGGAACGTGGTGCGAAGCCTTCAAACCACCACCATCAACAGAACTTTGAAGCGCCTTCACTTAGGTGTTATTCACAATCCTTTTCGAAGTCATCGAAACGCCATTAGCTCTCCGAGCACGCATACACCACTCGTGCTGATCAGCGATCAGACGTGTACGTGATGCGGCCTGGAAGTATAGCGATCTAAACCGTTCCAGGGATTCTAGCTGCGACTTACGCATGAGTGGAATGCACCATCTTAAACAAGCGATACCAAGTCCTCACTGCTTAACAGGTGCATGGAAGTATGCGGTTTTAGTATCTTTTGGGAGTCTTAGCCAGAGACGAACATACTTTCTAACCTGATTATTCCATGGTTCATTACTTTTTTTACATCCAAGATTTAATTTACGCAGTACTGGTGATTGTCTGACTAATAATTGAAACACGTGTTCCAAATGATCATTTATCGTTTATGTTTTTGTTGTAAATTTTTCATTTGATTCATTTATCGTTTATGATTCATTTATCATATACTTCAACAATATCATCATCGAATGGGCGAGAATTCGAGCGAGACTAAGGATTTAAAGTAATTTCGTTCTCATTTTTTATTGTAACTGCAATTTCAAGTTTATTTTCATTTGTTGAAAATAAATAAAATCTACAACAAAAATTCAATTTCCAACAACTGCATAGGCTTCTGCTCGGATATTTCATGTAAAATGCCATTCCGATTCATATTTTTCTTCTTGTAGCGATCGGTCATTTGGTTAAACCTCGTCTAATTCATATGCGATCCACGCAGGCAGAGATGGTACTGAGTACTCTACGATGCACACCTAGATCTATGTGGCCTTCAGCTGACTGCGGCGACCAAATACCCTGATATGAAACCGTAATGCTCGTGACTGAGACATTAGCAGATTCCACGGAGTATTCAGCCGATACCAATTCTACTAAGATTTATACGCTTTACGCTGATGAGATGGATCCAAAGAACACTCATCTGCTACAACTTGGGTATCAATCACCACTACCCGAAGTTCCCGAGCAGCAATGCTATACGGTCTTCTTAAGCCCTGATTGGTATAGAAACCGCGTTCATATACCACGTCCCAACCCACGTGCCTTAGCTCTGCGGCCACTTATTTTTAAAACTAGACTATTATGTATATTATACATGTAGTAATAAAATTGCAACGCCCGACAATCTCTATTGGAAGTTGCTGTAAAATAAAGAAACGATAATTAATGTTTCTTCTTCAATTTGTCGAATCAATTTTTCTTTATACAATATTATTTTATTTTTATAATTAATTAAATACAAATGTCATCTTAAATCATTCTTGATTGACTTACATCATAGTTGATTTACATGATTTTTAAAATGATACCTGTTTTACCGACGCTTAAACGCGGTAAAATTTATATTAAAGGAAATACTTTTTCTTTACATATGCCTCCTTAAATTAAACATTTCCCCGGAATTTTCCTCAGTATACGGTTAGTATAAATTTTATTAAAACTCTTCATCTGCATCTTCCACTTCTTCTGCTTTTTCTGTAACAACTGGAATGAATTAGTTGTAATATGTGAAAAAAATGTGATGCTGACTTCTTGTGACCTGTTTGAATTTTGTATATTGAGCCTGAAATTTTCTCTAAAATCTTGTATGATCCAATTCGCAATTCATCTAATTTCTTTCTGTTCAGTTTATTCTCATTCTCAACATATACCAAATCTCCGACTTTTATTCTTAAGTTAATTCTATTTTGATCAAATAATCTTTTGTTATAATAGAGGTAATAGAATTTTGATATTTTGTTATAGTAGAGGTAATAGTATTTTCAGCTGCTTTTGTGTTTTGTCTCTATCCCAGTTACTTCCAAGATTTTATTTTTTAAGTTCATTTGGTAAAACAGTAACATCCGTACCATATAATATGTATTAGGGTGCCAATTTTAAGACTGCCTGTTCAGTTTTATTGTACTTGTTTACGCACTCTTAAGCTATAGTTGTCAAAACTTTATTATTATTATTTTTTTCATGGATTGTACACCTTTTTTTTATTTACAAGGGTTTGATTTAGCCTCTCATTTAAGCCATTTAAAAATGGCATATTTACTGCTGTAAATATATTGATTTTTCTTCCAAGAATAATTTGAATTCATTCGAATTTATTCTTGGATACTGGTCGGCAAGCACCATTTCAATATTATCTATTTCTGTGCTTTTTGAAACCAGTTTTATGAAATCAGGTGCGCTCGAGTTTTAGAGGTTACTATAAATGCTTATCTGCTGAAGTGGTCTACTAATAAGTGTAAATACTTTTTTGTTAATCTGGAACCACCGAAACCACCAATAGTGTCTATAGATACTATTTCAACTGGTTTTGTGGCTGGACCCAATTGTGACATTAGACCATATATATGTTGGCCTCTTGATTTGTTTTTAATGCAAAAATCACAGCCGGTGCAAGTTTTTTTTTTATGTTTTTTGTTAAATTTTTCGCTGTGTAATGAGGACTTAACATCTTTTGTATTTGTTCAATTCCGATTTGGCACAGATTTTTGTGAACATTTTTAATAAATTCAATACTAAATTCTGCTGATAAAATTATTTTTTCCTTTTTCCTTATTTTCTTGAAAAAATCGTTTTTGTTTCTTCATTAATTTATCTTCATTGCTAATGTATTCATTATTGTTCTGGTCTCTAATAACATCTTCTATTTTGATTAAATTTACTATTTTTAACTGTTCTGAATTTGTTGGCTTCTATAACCGGATTTCGACTTAAACAATCTGCTTCCTCATTCTGTTTGCCTGGATTATATTTTATTTTAAAATCATATTGAGATAGGTAATATATTAAATTTCCTAGGTCTTCATTGGGTCTGGATTTGATGTTCATATTTTCCAGCGGTTTTGTGGTCATAGTACACGGTAAATGGTCTTCCAATTAGCCAATATCTTATTGTTTCCTTAATTGTTAATGATTCCAAGTATATTGCTTTTTTTCTTTTTTGCACTTTGTTGAGTATTTTTGAGAAATATGCTACTCTTGTATATATAAAATTATGATAAATAAATACTCACTGGTATAAAATTATGATAAAAGTTAATTTTACCCACAAATTGTCATATATTTTTTGTGTGTTCTTGGGAATGGAAATTCTTTAATTCATTAAGTGTTGTTTTTTTATCAGTCTAATTGTATTATTTTTTATAATATGTCCCAAAAATTGCACAATCATTTCTTCAAACGTACATTTAGTAAATTTTAGTCGGAATTCTCCTTTTTTATTGCTGCTAATTATTAAAGTGTTGAGTGTGTTCTTCATATGTTTACTTACTTCATTGAAAAGGTCAATTGTAGCTTTAATTATTTCTCTATTTAATTTACTAAATATAAATTCTGGCTGGCCCGCTGTTATAAGATCTACTAAGGTACCTGCATCAATATATTTTCTCATTTCAAGTAAAAGTTTTTCTTTTTTAATGGCATAATCCAGCAAATAAACCATCTTTGTACTTGAATAATAGCGCATATGTTACTGGGTTCCAACCTTTGTTAGCGAAAGACTCACAAAATTTACTTTTCCACGTTGTCAATTCTTGAGTCCAATGTCAACTTGATGATCATGGGACTGTACCAGTCCATGCATGACTTATCTATAAAGAGTCTTCAAAGTTCTATTTTCTTCTCATCAGATGTTATGTCAAATCTTGCACACTCTTTCTCAAAGAATGCAATCCATTGATTAGCATTATTATTGTTACAAGTGAACTTTCTAAAATAAATTTATCTGATATTTTCTTTACATCTTGATTTCCACTAACTTGTGCCTCTCTTTCCATTAATTTTTCAAGAATTTTATATAAGTACTTGTATTCTCTGAAGTAGCTGCAGCTGCTGTTATTTTAGCATTTTGACCCAATAACTCAAGATATTGATGATAAAACTGTATATTTCCATCATCAATGTAGGTAGACTTAAGCTCTCCTGTTAAAGTGATCCAAAATTTTCTGTACTGGTATCTCTTTCTTATACTATTCTTAACTTTGTTAAATGCCGGTTGCTTGATCTGTTCTGTGTGGAATGCAGCGTTATGTAATTCTTGAGGTATTCCATAGGTTTTGTTATCCTCTGTAGTAATTGAGGTTATGCTCCATACATTTGTTTTTTCATCAGTTGACGGTAACAACGTAAACTCAAATTGTAATTTTTCCATTTTCCAATAACTAAAATTGTCGTTTTATAAGATATCTTTTATTTTCTCGGTTGACTAATTGACAAATGAAATAATCTTAACGTTGCTCTAAAATAATGAAACGATAATTAATGTTTCTTCTTCAATTTGTTGAATCAATTTTTCTTTTCTCAATATTAATTTATTTATATTTTTATAATTAATTAAATACAAATATCATCTTAAATCTTTCTTGTGTGACTTACATATTAGTTTTTTTAAACGATACCTGTTTTAACGACGCTTTAGCGTGGTAAAATTTATATTAAAGGAAATACTTTTTCTTTACAGCTTTATGAATTTATTAGCCAAATTTAAACTAAAACTGTGGAGAATTCAAACTTTTTACGAATAAATGTTTCAAACAAAGGTTGTTTGTTTAATAAACATACACATTTTTGTGTTTTAACTTTTATTAACTTTTAATAACTTTTATATTAATGATATCATTATATAAATTTTCAAATTAAATTTTTCAGTATTTTTCAATTCAAGATCGGTACTTATTTCTTCTCCTAATCGAACGAAACATTGATACAGCTCATACTTAATGTTGCGTGATTTTGTAAAGTTTATAAAATTACGTGAAAATTATAAAGTACGTTTCATAAAGCGATACTTGCTCTGCGAACGAAGTGTCCATGACTTCATCAACGGTCTTAAATGAAGAAATAGTGATGGATAATGCATCAAATAATGATGTTTTGCACGGAGACTCTCCGCACATATTTTTCGTAAGTGAATCTAAATGATTTACAAATTATTTACGTTATACTGGAGCACATATTATCTCAATTATTTCTAAAAGAAACAAAACACATTTTCAAACATCATCATCAATTTTGTGATGAATTAATAATGGTAATAATCTTAGATAAGCTCTATAATTGAACCGCACTACCTGACAATCTTTGAGACGTTGGGGAAATGAAACATTACTTATCTCGTTTAACTTCCTTTGAATAACCAAAATTTTCAATTATAGGATTTTGTAGTTTGTATGAAAATCAATCTTTATTAACTAAGTCATCAAGAAATAATTTAAGGTCATAAATAAGCACATTTTTAAAAGTATCGTGGCCTAGACAAGGCGGTAATCCAGGAAGACAAACGTGGTAATAGTTTAACTTATTAAAAATTGAATTGAAATTTATTCCCTGAATCCACAATGGTTTTATAGTTTTCTTATTTTGGTTAATGAATTATGTTCATTTAGACAGTTTATAACTTTTTTCTAAGAATCGACAGTTCTTATTGAATATGTTTTAAATGATACTCCTGTAGATTCAAAACATTTTTTTGTTAGCAAACAATCTACAAAAATACCGAGTTTTGCTAAAATTTTCGGATTGTCACCAGTAACAAATACTAAAGATTCCCGAATAATTTTATCTGATGTTAATTATATCCAATTAGTCTCAATATTTTTTAAAGATCGGACAATTTTACCGAAAACGTTAGTATAGTAAAATATGTTTTCTCTGCATAATGCAACAAGTTACATAGAATTTACATGGGATTTTATATTATCTGGGTAGTTTCCTATACTTAGATTGATGTGTAGCTGCCTTGGTTCCCAATCATTGGGGACCTGGTGGTGATTAATATTACGACAAAAATCTTTTGTGTAAGTTGTGTAAAAAAGGGATCCAGAGTCGCCCTGTACCCAGAAGCTTCTTGTGGCAATGGGGTACACACAAATCGTTGTAAATTGTTATTGGTTCGCTTAAGATTATGTATCTTACCTTAAAAGTTACGAATCAATGTGTCTTCCGATTGTTGATGCACAAATTCCTGTTTTATTTTGCTGCGATCTAATTATAAATCTTCGTTAGCACCTGGAATATGCAGTTCGGACATTTATACCCACACCTTCGACGTGTACTTGCTAGTGTATATCTCCAGGTAATAATAAATATCAAATTGTATTTAATTCCTTTATTTTTGAATATCAGTAAATTTCAATACATTAACCAGTTTTATAAATTATTTACAAACTCCAATTTGTTAGATAGCTCGATGTATATCAAAAGAGTGAGGATTATAGTAGTACATCCGGAACGTCGAATATGTTTCACAAACAGGTCTGAACATAATTATTATGTTAGTTTTTATATTTTGTTCATTGGCAAATTTCTCCAAATAAAGACGGAATTTCAAATTTGTCACTACACAACATGTGACCTACCCCCCCTCCTATCATACAGGAAATGGTCTTTCTGTGGCCGTCAAGTACGGGGCGCACTAGTGAAGATTTGATCAGATATCGGTGATCAAGGTGACGGAAGCTCCGTCACAGGAATATGGTGGCTATTGTATTATAGTCGGGATACTCCCAAGATACATAGGTGATAGCGTCAAGATGGATATAGATTGACAACTACCGTCATATAATTGAAATGTGGCTTGGTTGTAGTAACTCCAGAAGCCACTGCCGGAAGAGTATCTTGATTATATGGAAGAGAAAGTTTAATGGGGTATGTTGTGTTTATGGTATTTCTTTAGAAACATGGCATGGCATTTCAAGCATTTTCCAGTTGTTATATTTTTTAATATAACGGTGTTTTTGGTTAATAATTAATAATTGTGTAAGGACCAAGATATTTAGCTAGGAATTTTTTGCTTGAAATACCATGCACCGGAATATGTTTCTTCAACATCACCAAGTCATTCACATTGAATCCGTGGGGTTTTTTTGCCTCGATTAAAATAATCTATTCTCTTTTTTAAAGATTTTTAAGGAAAAATTCGATAGATTCTTTTGGTAATTTTTTATTTAGAGATAGAATTTTATGAATTTTCCAAAAATGATCGAGGGAGAAGGTTAAGTTTCTACCGAAAAATATTGAAGCCGGGGTGGAATTGGCAACAGGTGAAAATAAATTATTGTAGGCGTATGTAGTAAATCCGACTAATTCATCCCATGTGATGTGACCTGCCGATGCCGATTGTAAAAGGGTACTGATGTTGGAAATTAATATTTTGTTCATTGTTTCAGATGTATTGCTTGAGGGGGCATAGGGTGATAGATATCTAGCCCTGATCCCCCACTTATAACAGAAATTTTTATATCTGGTGGATTTAAAATAACTTACGTTATCAGATGATTGTCTATGGTACCGAGAACGTTAAAAAGGATTTTTCTAAAGCGGTACAAATTGATTTTGGAGTGCAAGTTTTTAAAGGAAAGGTTTGTAGATATATGCTGTAACTATCTACAGCCACTAACATATATCTATTTCTATTTTTAGTGATCGGAAGGGGGTCAAGAATATCAATATGGATTGTCTCATAAACGTAATTAGGATTTTTCGATTCCATATTAGGTTTCAGCTTGAGAGGAATTTTATGCCGAAGACAAGTGTCACATGATTTGACGTAATTAGCAACGCCTTTGTATAGATTCTCTCAATAGAAGCGGCTGGAGATATTTGAATACACCTTTACGACACCCTGGTGGGAGGCTAGGAGACCATCGTAAAAATAGTGTAATATGGCCGGACTTAGAGCCTCGGGAACGTAGATACGTGGTTTCTTATATTTTCCCGTTTTCTTATACAAAATGCCATGATAAAGTGCAAAATTATTAACATCAACCTCTTCGTTTCGCAGTCGGAGTGTGATGGTTTTGCACACTGTGTCATTTAGTTTTGCTTAACGAATATTGGGAAAGATAGGAGGAAATTGTTGCATAAGCAAGAGCTTGTCCTTCGAGGTAACGTCATCGTAAAGATGTGTGGTAATTGGGTTGTATGATTTATTTGTTCGACCTCAAATTCGAAACTAGACAGGGTTGGTTGCCAACGTGCGAGTTTACCAGTATTTTTACAATTCTTGAATAGATAGTTTAGTGCATTATTATCGGTCTGAATGACGAATTTTCCATTGTGAAGATAGTCTTGAAATTTGTTGATCGTAGATATTAAACTCAGTGCTTCCTTTTCATAAATGTGGGTTTTACATTCAACTGGTGAAAGTTTCCTCGATTTGTATGCAATTGGGTGTAATGTAATGTACCGTTGATGCGTTGTAGTAATACGCTCGCAATACAAAAGTCACTTGCGTCGCATCGGATGATAAATTGTTTTGTGAAGTCGGGAAACTTTAAAATAGGAGCTGATGTTAACTTTGCTTTGAGTTTGTTAAAGGCGTTTAGTTAATCTTTTTTAAATTCATACTTAATATTTTTTTGTTGCAATTTGTTGGATGACAGATTTCGGCGTAGTTGTCAATAAATTTCATAAAATATCAGGTCATGCCTAGAAAACTTCGAAGTTGTTTTATATTTCTAGGAGGTGGTTAATCGTTTATCGCCTGTACTTTTGATGTATCGATGGATAGGCGGTTTTCATTAATGATTAAACCTAGGTATTTTAATCTTGTCACAAAAAATCGACATTTTTCTGGTTTTGCTGTTAAACCATTTTCTCTGAGTCTTTTAAGAACTTCAGATAAATGCTGGAAATGTTCTTCGGTGGAGTTTGAGTATACGAGAAGGTCATCAGCGTATGGTATACAGTATTTATATTTGAGATCTCCAAATATGTCTAGCATTACGCGATTCAAGGATTGGCTACTGTAAGCGAGACCTTGCGGAGCTTTTAAATATCTGTAATGGTCGTTAGGTGTGACGGAAGCAGTAATGTTCCTTAAGTTCTTGTCGAGAGGAGCCTGATGGAAGTTGTTTACAAGGTGGAGCGGCGAAAACATCTTGGATCCATGAAGAGAGTTTGAACAGTCTTAAATTTGACTACTTAGATATGGGTCAAATATTATTTTTTTATTAACTTCGCGATAATCATGAACGATTCGATAAGATCCATCGCGTTTCTTGACAAGAAATGTAGGGCTTTCTCATGAGCTGGTGCAACGCTCAATGAAGGATTCCTTGATTTAATAGATCTTTAACGATATTGTCCAAAATGGCTGCTTTTGGAGGTACCATTGTGTAAAGGTGTTTATATGTAGGAGATCTACCTTTCAAAAGTATCTTCATAGTGTGATATTTTGCACTGCCTATTCTATTGGTTAAAACATCGTTGTAATCGTTTTTTAAATTTTCCAGATGTTGGATATCAGATGGGCATAACTTGGCTGAATTTTCAAGTAATAAATTGATTGTTCGTTATTTTCAAAAACAATTGGTACGTTGAGTTTTAAGTTTTCAATTTGAAAAGATTTGCTTTGAAAATTCAAGTTAACTTTAATCGTATGTAGAAAATCGTTGCCAAGGATAAGCTGACATGGTAAATTTTTCATGATGAGAAATGTTGTTTACCAAGTATACTTTTGATTTTGATGATCAGGTTAATTGATTTTTCAATGGTGATGTTAGTATTTTTTGCGATAGTAATTTTCTTGATAACGAATGACGTTGTAAGTGGATCCAGTGTCAATCATTGGCCGATATTTATGCGCCAAGATATTTTATTCGATGAATGGTATAGATTTATGGTATTTAAATATCGCACAAGTTAAGCAAATAGTTTCCGACGTTGAGGTGTGTTGTCAGAATTTCTTCGAGATTCCTTCTGTCAGATGTTTTTGGGGATTTCTCGTAAAATTGCATTTTTCAAACGGCTTGCATCATGTACCTTTAGCATAAACGATAAATGAATCATCAAATGAAAAATTAACAGTTAAAACATAAACGATAAATTATCATGTGGAACACGTCTTTCAATTGTTAGTCAAACAATCACCAGTACTGCACAAAGAATTTCTCACAGCAACTCGACCTGTTTCATTTATTTCTCTACTGTTTCATTTATTTCTCTACTTGGGGTTGGATCTTTTTTTATATTAAAAGTATGGTTCCAGTAACCTCATCAATTTTCTGTCATCATTAGGCTTCTCCACATCTTATAATTAAATTTTCTTGTTTGAAGATTCCTGTGCATTTCGACCAGCGTTTAATATTTTACTTCATGCATTCATGCAGTTTGTTTTTGACAATGCTGATTTCAACAGCAACACAATTGATGTGCAAAAATGCTTTTCATGCGATGGGTGATATTCAATGTTGTGTATTCAATACCTTATGATAGTATCGAAGCTGATAGCAGCATACTACGTGTCTCCAAAAGAATACCAGCTTCAGCTAAATTTACTTAGGGTTAGTTCCTCGCTCATCTTACTCAAAAAGTAAAACAATCGGATTGGGAACAATGTTTCGTTGATTGAAAATATGACTTCACCGGCCTCGAAGATTGTTTTTCGCCCATGTGACTTAATGTGGATGTATGGTAAATGGCCTTGCGCTTTAAATATCAGTGGATAGAACAGCTTTATGATTGAAGCAACTTCTGAAAAGCCTCTTCAATAGTATTTCATGTTTACCATTCATTAACGCTCCCTCAACCGATAATGACACTTTTTTAACGTCACTTTTGCTTTCGATTGAAAAATATAAAGCTTCCATTAAAAAAACTTGCATTTTGACATTTGATCAACCACTATATTGGAAAGCGCGAGACATAACTGCTGCTGCTGCTGATCCTACTTCAGATCTGTCAAAAGTAATAGTTCGTTTGGTTGGGTTTCATTTACTTATGTCGTTCATTAGTGGAATTGAACAAATTATGTCTGACAGTGGACTCGAAGATATATTTAGACTAATTTATGCAGAAAACTGTGTTCAGCACATAATGTCTGGATATGCGTATGATAGATACATAATGTCTGCGCGTGCTCATTTGTTGATACATTTATCAATAAGTAAAATATTTCTGGAATCCATGGAATTCACAGGTAAAGAACGCTATTTACTGGATAATGCTGTTACTGATATAGATCGAACAAACGTTTTAGAATCGATTAATAGTCCTTTATTCAAACAAGTATCAAATTTGAAGAAACTTTGACTATGCTGGATAGTAAAGGACCAAAGATACTACACATTAGTCACTCTCTTAAAACATTTTCTCAAAGCAGAACGCTCTGTTTTGGTCACTCCACTTGGAAACGATCCGACAAATGCTTCCAATTTTTCATGCAAGCGGACTTTTATGCTAAGTCAAGTCAACTTTACCTGCAAGATATGTTGAATATTGATAAAATAATGACTCCTGACGAATAGCACTCGTTTCCTTCTAAAGGTTGTTTTACAATTTGACTAACCGATAAATTTTGGAGGTTGATTATGTCTGATTTAACAATAGAATAAACTCTCATGACAACTTTTAAATCATCTGGAGGGTTAACTCACGGCCATGGAATTACTGAAAATACGCTGGCATCATGGACTCGGAATGAAACGTTTACAAGAATATTGCGAGCAGATCACACAGTACTGTAACATTTCAATGGATACTTCTGAACAACATATTGTCAATATGATATTGATTACAAAGATTCACGTATCCAACGTGAAAACGAAGACCTGGAAAAAATTGATCATTACTTCTCATCTCATGTTTTTACCGTAGATCGCCCTGAATTAATATGTATTGCTAATGAAATATATGCTTCAGAAATAGTAAATTTCCATCGTGCTTTTGAGATAGGAGAAGGATTAACAACTAAAATCATAGGATCAGATTTTCAACGACTTTCATTTCAACGCAAATCGAATGTGTTCTACCATTTATGTACTATTAAAGTCGAGAAATTTCCTGTCATCATTAATGCCTTACTTTTATTTCAGCGAATGTGCATTTCGAGAGAAACAGTCGGCGATATCAAGCAATATTATTCGCCGAGGATGGCATGAGAAAAGGTACCAAGCCATCTCCGTTTACTGCCTTTACACCACTTGACCAATCCTTCAATAACATTCGCCGCAGTCATTTTGATATCGATGGTGGTTTTTTTGTTACATAAAGTCGTTTGGGATCAAAATAAGTCATTCAACGACATTCTCGAGAAATATGTTCGTTATGTTCAAGAACACTATGGATTATCTGCTACCATAATATTTGATGGTTACTTCTAAAACCCTGATATCGCAGGAACGAAGTCGTGGGAACGCTTACTTCGAACAAAGAAACATCAATCAACTGAAATTATGTTTAATAAGAGCACCGTACCAGCAATATCCCAAGAAAAATTTCTTGGTAATGAAAAAAATAAACCAAACTTCATAGAGAACCTGCGTAACAACTAGTTAGTGGCGCCTCTCTCGTTAGTTTTGTAAGTTTCTACGTGAGGACGAGCTGTTTATAAATATGCATTTTAATACTGACTCACGAAGCATGTTTTATTAATTATTTATTAATTATTAAAAATTTTTGATATTTACAAATTTACTACATATGACAATATCTCATTGAAACAATAAATTATATATTAAGAAGAAAGTTATAATTAAGTGATAATGAGTGGAAAACCCGTTAAAAACAAGCTAAGGTCTGGTAACACCGGTTGTTGTGTTGTGTTGTGTCATAATACTTACAGTAAAACTGAGTTCAATATAAAATTTTATTCGTTTCCATCAAAACCTCATTTGATAGAACGTCGAAAAAAGTGGATAAAAGCAGTGAATCGTATTAAGTATATATGTGTTAACAATAAATAAATATATTTATTATGATGTTAATTTTATTATTTCTTTAGCCCATATAGTACCTTATGGCAACCTACGAAAAATTCAACGATATGCAGTCATCATTTTCTTGGAGGAAATAAATCTGAAGATCCTCGTCATTCAGCATATTATCCGATAATTTTTCCATCCAAATATAAACGTAAAGAGCCTTCAACTACTCCCTTAGATCGTTTTGATCGTTGGAAGAAATGAAAACTAGAATCTGAGGTTTTATCTGGTGCTAGTGATGAACAAGAACCAGTTAATGAAGATGTTCAGTTAGAAACGAATATAAATGAAATAGCCAATAAATCCAATAAATCAATCCAAGTGGTATCTTTCCAACATATAAGTTGACTTAATTTTTTCATGTGACTTTGATCGTGGGTCAAATAATGTATCAACTCAAGCAACAATATCATCTACTAAAAATTTAAAAACTGAAATAGTAACAAAAGATAAAAGTAGTGGACCTGACATACCAATTTTACAGTCAGGATTTTGAGGATATAATTCAATAAAAAATGATAAAAAACTTTTGGCTGTAACTGGTGTAAAGCCAGAAGTATTTAAATTATTATTAGATATGTTACCACCGATTAAATTTCAAAAAATAAACCTTGAAAATAGATAATTAATTTTTTTAATTAAAATTAAGACAGGTTTATCTTATGATTGTATTGCTACATTTTTTGATGTAGATCCAACACGTATTTCTCGAATTTTTTATGATGTACTGTCTATATTAGCAAAAAAAACTATCAATTTTATTTTCTGGTCAAACAAAGAGGATATTCAAGAAAATATGCCACCATCATTTAAAATACACTACCCAAATTGCCGAGTGATAATAGACTGTACAGAAATTAAGTGCGAACAACCTAGTCTCGTGTTGGTACGAAATCATATGTATTCTGATTATAAATCAGGATACACCGTAAGTTTTTTGCTGGGGATTACACCTTCAGGAATGATTTCATTTAAATCGGAGTGCTATGGTGGAAGGTCTAGCGACCTTTTTATTACTAACGATAGTAATTTTTTAACGATAGTAAGACTTTGTATCGTTATTTCCTATAGATGTATATGGTTGTCTTTGTTTACTTTCTTATTTTCGTTTGATTCTCTTTGAGATCACTACGATACTAAAGAAGGTTCACTTCAAAAAAAATAAACACTTTTGAATCATAAACATAGTTTTCTATTTCTCTCAACGCTAAGGAGTTGTGTTTTTAAAAGGCGAGTGAGGCACATATAGATACGTAAATGAAAAATTTTGCGTAAATGAACAGTTTTCGATTTTTTTTTATTTATCTATAAACTGCTATAGACAATCGTCTATCATTTGGAGAAATCTGCATCAAAATCTGTTTTAGTATGATGCGCAAAAATACATATAGACAATCAGAAAAAAATACTATTGTTATATGTATAGATAATAGAACAACATTCATGGGGCGTGCAATAGACATGATTCAAAACATCAATAACATGCCATATTCCTTATCACTTTTTAAAATAATCGATATATTTGAAATTTCAGTGCAAATATTAAAATTGTTATCTTAATACTATAATTAATTGTAACTTTTATCACAATCATTCAAAACATTTTAATCACCAAATTAAAAATATTAATTTTTTAAAATAACTCTTATTAAAAATGTAAATTTTTAAAAATAAAAATTCGAATTTATTTTATATATTCGAATATATAAAATATAAACTAAACAAGTGAAGATAGAAACTAACAGTGTTAGTTATTAAAATATCCAACATATGGTTGAATATCAATGTTTGAACTATGATAAACACCTATACGTTTTCTGTGTTTTTTATTATTCTAATCCTACAGGCTAAAACCTATAACCTAAAATTATAATTAATTACAGTTATCCAAAATTTAACTTCGTTAACCGTTAATTAGTTTTATAGAAAGTTTACTCTTATATTCGTTAAAGGCATATATTTTCAAAATTTTTAACAAAATAGTAAAATAAGTTAATCGTAAAAAGTAAGCTATCCAAAATTGATCACTTACCAATGAAAGCATGTAAAACTTACTTTTTTCTCCCCATTTTTTTAAACATATTTTCACAAAAAACTCTCGACAGAACTGAAAAAAAATGTAGGAGAGTATGAACAAATATTTAAAAAATAAGTAGACCAAATAGCACCTCATCGTTTTGTTAATGGGGATATGGAGATATTAAAATTAAAAATATTATTTTATCATTTTATAGGCAAATATATCATAATATTGACAAAATATCTAACATGACACTTATGTTTTTGTCTTTATTGTCTTTATGCCTCTATGCGTACAGAGCCTGAGTGTTTGTGATTGCACTTATACACGTAGTATACTATACCACGCTGTTACAGCTTTAAACCATTGCATTTACATTAATTCTTAGAAAGATAACAAATTATTGATGATATTATTTTTCAAATAGGTGCATGTTCGTAAGAAATAGCATATTAAAATAGTCATAAACAAGTTTTACTACAGCAATAGATAAAATAGCAGTATTATATTTTTTTAAATGATTTCAGGGCTTTGCTTTAGAGATTCGTGATTTAGATTTATCCTCCTTAGAGTAACAGTACAAATCAATTATCTTTTTCAATTGCTTTCCTTTTCTTCTATTCAGAGCTTCTTCAAATTTTTCTTCCATAAACTTCTTGATTTAAGAGACCGTGCTAATATTATACTTTTGCAGTCACAATGGTCGAGGCTTTGGGACAAATGCTGCTGTTAGCTGGTATGGTATGTCATAAACCGCTTCTATATACCGTTCAAATTTTTTTTTATCCACAAAAGAAATTCAAAAACATGTATACAGATAGTAAAAAATGTACGAGGTGGCTAATTCAGAACTTCGTAGGTGACTGTATTCACAGTATAAAAAGTTTGCATTACATAAACTTCTAAATACAACAGAACTTGCTGCTATCATATTTTTGCAATCAAACTGGTCGAGGCTTTGGGAGAAATGCTGTTACTAGCTGATAATGTTTGTTTTCTAAAAACCGTTCAAATCTATTTTCTTTCCCTTTTTTAAATTAATTATTAATTAATAAAATATTATTAATTGAATTGAGCGTTAATTTGTGGACAGTCATATTATTAATAAATCATAACACTAAGTTAATGGCTTATTTCCACTGTTATTTACAAAAAATTATTATTGGCAATATTGTTCTCGTTAATACAACCATTTTAAAACAATGAATTTTTATGTCACAAAAGAAGTGCAAACACATATACAGTATAGGAAGTTTAAAAATATATCAGATGGCTAGGATTTGTCGATACTTTGGGTGAAATCCTGTTTCCAGCTGGTATTGTTTGTCTTCTATAAACCGTTCAATCGTATTTTTTGTATTTTTTTTAAATCTCACAAAAGCGGTACAAAAATATAAATAGGAAGTAAAAATAAAAGCGGGCTACCAGATTCTACAGTTTGAACATTATGTTCGCAACAATTAGTAAAAGAGTCTCAGGTTATGTTTGATGATAATATATATCTATGTGTTTAATTGTTTAATTGTGTTAAATTTCGTAGAAAAAAAAAATGTTTTTGAAAAA
This sequence comes from Chrysopa pallens, assembly GCA_020423425.1. Classification (NCBI taxonomy): domain Eukaryota; kingdom Metazoa; phylum Arthropoda; class Insecta; order Neuroptera; family Chrysopidae; genus Chrysopa; species Chrysopa pallens. The sequence continues at coordinate 23,179,492 of CM035596.1, forward strand.
GAAAAAAATAAAAAACCAAAAACTTGGTTATTTAAATTTTTCACCTAAATTTTGAGGTTATGTGAAAAAATTGTAAATACAAAAGTTGTAGATCTTTATATTACCTACAACTTTGCTATTTAACTTTTTTTCATAGGACTTGCAGTTTTGTCGGAAATCAAGAGAAACCTTTTTTGCCCTTAAAAACTCACCCCCTGACACTTCCCGAACTCGGAGCGACCGTAATTTATTTTTTCTTTCATTTTTATCATATTCCCCTCATTTTCTAATGGGTTTCATCCTACTGTAATTTTTTTTGGTTTCAAAAATGATCGACACTGGTCTATTTTACACTATATATGAATTTAATATATTCTATGGTTTACTAGCTAGTGGCGTCATCATATTTCATCAATCACAGGGCGTTTTCGTGACACATAAAATTTCGAAAATTATTACATTTTAACTCGTGTAAATTGCAATAAATAAATATAATTTAGTGAAAAATGTGATTTTTTTGGCTATTATCATTTAGGCAACAATTTATAATACTTAAAAATTTGAATACTTATATAGGAAATTAAACTTTGAAATAAATGAATACGTCAAGTGTATTACTCTATTATTATAGAGAATAGAAAAGAAAAATTTTTCATCAAATAATTATGATTTCTATATTTCTTTTGCATTCACCTAAACCCTAGAGAAGTTCGTGCTAAAATATTATTTTTCATCAGGATAAGAAAATAAGTATCCCTGGATACTTTACCTTTCGCCGTGACCGCGCCACCTGGAATGGTGGCGTGGTTGCCTTATTTGTTAGACACGATGTCAAATATTGTATCTTGCCACCCGAAGACGACAGTCTCGAAGCCGTCTCCGTTCTTATCTCGGCTAATTGTGGTAATTATAAAGTCACATCTTTATACAACCCCACAGATAGACCCCTACAAGGAAGGGATATCGATCGTATTGTGAGAACCCATGACCGCGCTGTGATCATGGGATTGTACATATAATAATGCAAACGGGAACGCGCTATTTGCGCAGTCTCTGAAACTTAACTTCATTGTTGCGTACCCAGGCGAGCCCTCCTCCTACCCCGATGCTGCTTCCCGCCCACCTTAAACCATCGACCTAACGATACTCAAGAACTGTGACCTTCTGTCAGATTTAGATGTTCACTTGGACTTGCACAGTGACCATTGCCCGATCACTTTCACCCTAGGTGAAATGAAGGGTGCCACAACTATGCAAACCCGGCTGGATTTCGAGAAAGCAGACTGGAAACTATTTAAAGCGTAACTGAACGTCGAAACCCTGATCACTCCCCAAATCAATTCCACCGACCAAATAGACTTGGAGGTCAGTAAGCTCACGAAAAGTATCGTAGTTGCTACCGAAAAGTTTATTCCTAGGAAAACTCGAATCCTCGGATATCGATAAAATTAGAGGAACAAACTACGCAAATTTTGGCAACGTGTTAGGCTGCCTGAGCTTCATGATGCCATGAGGCGAATGTCAGCCGATATTCGAGATAAAGTTACGCGCACCAGAGATGACATGTGGAACGAGAGGATTTCGGCTCTGACCACTCGTGACAACAATGTATGGAAAATTGCTAAAAATTTGCGTAATCGTTCGAAAAGACTACCTCCCTTTTTGTCGGAAAACGGGTACCTTTACTCGGATTCCGACAAAGCCCAACTTCTAGCTGACACCTTCTCTAAGGCGCACACCTTAACAGATGGCGACGAATATCACGAAGAAGAAACGGCCCACTTGGTGTCCGAATCCTTGGAAAATATTCGCTTTTCCACTATAAACCCTATCGATGTTGACAGCGTATCACCTCAAGAGGTATCCAGCATTTTAAGAAAACTTAAATGCAGGAATGCTCCGGGTGATGATGGAATAACTAACGTTGTACTCCGCTATCTTCCTCGGAAGACGGTTGTTCAGCTCAGTTATATCTATACTGCATGCTTGAGACTTGGTTATTTTCCCGACCTCTAAGAAATCCGCTAAGGTTTTAGCGCTTCCGAAACCGGGAAAGCTTCCGAAGTTGTCTTCGAGCTACCGACCCATTAGCTTGCTGCCATCTCTCAGCAAGGTCATGGAGAAAGTAGTTTTGAATCGGCTGCAGTCGCATGAAAATATCCATCGACGGGTATCCAGTTCGGGTTCAGATCGAACCACTCCACAGTAAGCCAGCTTGACCGACTTACTGACCATATTGCTACTGGATTTAATTGGAACAAATCCACAGGCATGGTCCTTTTGGACATCGAAAAAGCTTTCGACGCAGTCTGGCACGATGGACTAATCCACAAACTTTCCAAATTCAACATTCCAATATACATCGTAAAATTCCTAATTTCCTATTTGTCCAACCGAAAATCCCAAATCCACATCCAACAAAGTACATCGAACCAATACAGTGTAAAAGCTGGTGTTCCTCAAGGCTCATTGTTTGGACCCCGCCTCTTTTTATATTATGTTGTAGCAAAATTTTGAAAAAAGATCAAATTAAAGAATAAATGTATAATTAAAATTGGTATTATAAATTAAAAAATGCCGCTTGCGTGCTGTGGTCTTAAAACGGGCCCAAGTCAACGATTATACAAAGCGTTGACCCCCAGTTAGCATCGCCGTTTCACAATCTCGTTATTCAAGAAGACCCAGCTGTTTTATTACAACCAAATTTGAAAGGTAATGAGCTACATCAAAGGTTGAGGTAAATGATTAAATAATCGATCAATCTGTAACAAACTTTAATATATAATAATCTTTTCTTTTATAAATAACAAACAATTATAAATGTAACTAAATAAATTAACAATGGCTAACTACCTAAATTATGATTAAACAAAAGCTTAACATTGCTTAAATATCAAAATTACCCTTAAATAAACCTAACCTATAAATTGTGAATTCTTAATTTAAATCACGTAAACCATTAACTACTAAATCATAGTAAATATGAATATAATTTTGACTGACTATCAAAATTACGATTAAAAATAAACCTAACCTATAAATCGTGAATTTTAATTTAAATGACATGAACAATTAAATACGAAATTATATCAAATATAAATATAAATTTTAATTTGGTTGTTTAAACAACACTCTTATAAATAACGAATTGTAATTTAATTAACATGAAGAATTAAATGTGAAATCATATCACATATAAATATAATTTTAATTGTGGTTGTTTAACAGCACACTTATGGAAGAAATATAATACAATTGGCTAAATAAATTGATTAAAAATGTTAATTGGATTTGTAAAAAAATTGCCTACATACCCGGTTTATATAATAAAAAATTGAAATATTTTTGATAGTATCTTACTAATAACGATAAATATTTGGAGACATCTGTCAACCATTCCGACATCTTGTCCATCTGGTACCTTGCACGCTGAATTAATTTTTTTAACCCATGCTTACTTTTGAATATGTGTCTTCAGCACCAGTTCCAATCCAAAAAAGAGAACGAATTCTATCCGCTAACATCCTACTACCACTCACATTTTTTAATAATATAAAAAAAACAAAATGCCCGCGCATATCTTTGCTTTAGTCAAAATTATGAAGATGGTATAAAACTATCGGAATGATTTACGTCTAGAGGTAGGTTGATATATAGCGACTTTTTTAATGTTTAATATTAATTAAATTTTATTATTATTATTATTTTTTAGTTTTAAAATTTATGAAAGGAAAAAAATCGGTACAATGTCAACGATACCCCGAGGGATCGAGCTACCGAAACAGCTCTCTTCGCCGACGACACAGCGATCTATTGCTCTTCATGGCAACCGAAACAAGTTTCGAGTTGCCTTCAATCCCGATTGTCCATCCGTGAAAGCTATTTCAAGTCATGGAAAATCAAAATTAACCCTTCAAAGACCCAATCTATTCGCTTCACTCGATAGAATAAATTTTCAGCATACGCGCTTGGATTGAAGATGTTTGACACGCAAATCCAGCAAACTCATAGTATTGTCTATCTGGGCGTAATCCTCCAAAGGCAGTTGAACTGGGCAAAGAACGCCAAAAGGCGCCTGGCCCTGGGAAACGCATCCTTTGCAAGATTATACCCACTACTTAGCCCCAAGAGTAAACTGGACGAACGCTTAACGCATCTACTCTACAAGTCATGTATCCGCCCAGTACTCACGTACGCAACCCCTATTTGGACTAACGTTGCATCTTCGCTCATCACGAAGATGCAGCAATTCCAAAATCGTTGCCTTCGAGTCATTTCGAAAAAACCCCTAAGATTTCCGTCCGAAGCTCTCCACCGCGAAACTGGACACCCAACTATTCCAAACTTTATCCTTTCCACCTCAAAATCCTTTTTCCAATCTTCCCGCAACAATCCCTTCTCAGAAATCAGCAAACTGGGTCAATTTGACCCAAGGATGCTGCTTTTTAGGAAAAGATTTCCCATGCCACACGATGTCGATTGCACCTAGTTCCGGTGTAATCTTAATTGTATATAGTATCTTTTTTCTTAAATTTTATATGTTAAGTTAGTTATAGGGATGGCCTATCCATCCACATAGGTTAAGTATTTTCAAATGGATTTTTTTTTTTATTTTCCATTTTTATTAAAACTATGTAATGAAAAATTGTAATCTCGATGTAACTAGTATATAAGATGATGTATTATAGATAAAACTTAGGCTAGGTGCTATAGTTATAAGCCGACTTGTATTTAATATTTTGATGCAAATAAAGAATTATTAAGCTAAACTAACAAAAACTAAACTAAGTGTGAAAACCGTCACCAAATTAGGAACGAGTAACATCTCCTCAGAGAATCATTACAACTAGATAATTCATACTGATGATGACTACTTTGTAGTCGAAATACGTATTTATAAACTACAAAATAATTTGATGTAGGAAATTGGGGGAAAAAATCGAAATTTATACTGTAGATACAGTTATAAATTAAGAATGTAGGTATTATAATTATATGATGTGTTTATTAGTTAAATTTGAGCTAAAATTGTGGTGAATTTAAGCAATTTATGAAAAAAAAATTTCAAATAAAAGTATTGTGTTTTTAAAAACTCATTGACGAAAAGGGATCCTAAATAAATTTGATCAATGATTGTTCCGGCAATATGCAAATCCAAAATATTTAAGCCATTTTAAAAACGAATTCATTGATAGAAGGCGGTGCTCAATCGGTGCTCTTGTGTTTCTTTCAATTTTATGTAACAAATAATTCAAAAAATTAGTGCAAAATTATTTTCCCGAATAGACGTGGGATGTTATTGTGATTAACAAGTTTTCCAAAATTGATCTATTGAAATAATGTGTTCGAAACTTACATCGGATCACAAAATTTTTTAAACTCTTATTAGCAAACTAATTTTTACAAATTAAAAATTACACAATATTTTTGTATTTTTAATAATGATCGATAGCTATTTTATAAACTGAGCAGATTAATTAACTAATTTCCAAGTAGTTATCGCCATGAATCCATGAAGTAATATTTTGAATAAAAGATGATCCATAAGATTTTTGTTGTTATTCATGATATAATGATAAAAATGACGTAATATACATAAGTAATAGATTTGAAATATATATACCATTTTCGTTTTTGAGTGACAATATCACATCGTCTAGTGATTATATATTCCAAATATTAACGAAAAACTTTTGAATATTTATTTATTTTTTTTGAATATTTTAGTGGAATCTACGTTATTTTTTTATAAAAATGTTAATTTATTATAAAGCATTAAATATAGATTATCTAATGTTAATATTAGAACTAAATTTAAAACCAGTCTTTAAATAATTTCAAAAATATAATAATCATGGTCAGTCATATCTGCACAATACACAATAATCTCAATAATAAAGGTATTAAAAAAATAATAGAATAAATATATGAAAGTGTACAATAATTTTAATAAAATTACAATAATTTTACGATTTCGAATACAATAATTTTGTAATCGTCTCCTGTCAACATTGGTTTGGCTTTCTACAATAGCATTCATTCCTATGTATTTATTGTTATATACGCGCATGTATCAATTTTAATCATAAAATTTGATTTTAGTATTAGTACATAATTGTTGCAACTTATTTATAATTATATTTTCGCTAAGACGTATTATTTTTGAGGTTTTTATCATTGTAAAATCAATAAAGTTTATTGGACGTGTTTATTTGATAAATAATAACACAAACAGAGTGTGCTTTAGTAAGTGGCTCGGTTGAATTTCTCTTTATCCCACAACGTTAAAAATAAAAATATATATAGGTATTTCGTACTTTTCAGTTTCATTTGAAGTATCAATTTGTTTTTGAAGAAAACTTTTACTGGATATCGCAGGGCATATCCGATGCCTCATTATTTAGAATTTTTGCAATCAATCCTGTCATCTGATTTTAAATTGGCAATAAGTGACAGTATTATATACAAAATTTTAAAAAAAATTTCTTAGTTGTAATAATATTATTTCCAAAAATTATGTTAAATTTCTTAAAATGTTTACAATTTCAAATGGTCTTATGAAATGAATTAGGTATAATTCCTGAAAATTAAAACAACTTTTAGACCTAAACATTCGTAACTGAATCTACTTCTTGAACTAAACATTCCTTGAATAATAACTTTAAGTGGGCCTTAATTTAAATTTCAATATGTGCTGTTAACAATAAATTTGGCAAACATAGAAAGTACTTATTTGGTGTTTGTTATATTACATAATAATTTGAATAATACTGATTGTAAAATTAGGTATCGTTGGGAGTTTTTTTTTAATTTTTTTTTATTTTTTTGCCGCTTATAGTAAAACTTGTTTAGGTATATTTCTAAGAAATACAATGCGCCATCATGACTATTAGTGAATGTAAACAATAATAAAAATTTAACTTGATTACTACCATGAAGAATATTTTGGAATTAATATCATAACAAGCAAAAAAATTCTTAGCGATTTTAAATTAGTACTCTATATAAAATAATCGGGTTTTGTATCAATAATGCTTTGTATCTTACATATAATATGAAATACAATATATACCTCAAATATTTAACAAATAAAATACAATACTTATGCCACTTTATAAGTTTTTTTAAATTATTTTACTACTATTAGTAGTAAGTATATAGGGGCGCAACATTAAAGTCAAATGTACCCTTTTATTTATCTTACTTATTTAAATTATAATGTACTGCCATAGATAATAAAATGTCATTAATAAACTTCTAGAAACAAATATAATTTTGCAAACAAATATAATCATGTAATAAATGATAAAATATAAAATGCAGATTGTGTATTCGATTTTTGTTCGATGCGGTTTTTAAAAATATGATTGCTATAGTGAATAGGGATTGTAATACATGTAATATTACTAAGCGTAATACATATATATCAAGTCATTTACAAAAACCCATCTAAATAGTTCAGTATGGCTTGCCAAGATTAAGATACTGTTGAGTTATTTTAGGGTATACACGTTACACAAATAAGCAACACAATAAGTTGTTTTTTGTGCATCAATACCTAAATTTATTTATTGCGCACTGTATCTTATTTTCTCGTTTGAACTACTTCACGATGGAATACAAAAATTTTGGTTACTTTAAGGCACATTGCACATGGAGTGATTTGAGTGAAATCGGCGATATCGGCGATAATACACTGATTGTTTGTTAACTAATAATAAATATATATATATATATATATATATATATATATATATATATATATATATATATATATATATATATATATATATATATATATATATATATATATATATATATATATATATATATATATATATATATATATACTTATTTTCGAATTTTATTCTATATTACTTATTACTTGATGTATTACATCCTTTAAGACATTGTATATATATATATATATATATATATATATATATATATATATATATATATATATATATATATATATATATATATATATATATATATATATATATATATATATATATATATATATATATATACAATGTCTTAAAGGATGTAATACATCAAGTAATAAGTAATATAGAATAAAATTTAAGCCATTTGAAATACGCATTTTTTTTTACAAAAAAAAAAATATATATATATATATATATATATATATATATATATATATATATATATATATATATATATATATATATATATATATATATATATACTTATTTTCTTATAATACTTTTCAAACGTCATATATATATATTTGATATACACTCACTACTCCTTGTTCGTTTTCATTTAAGCATATTTGTATATTTTTTTTACATCTTATGATCATTATTTAAAAAAAATTTGTATTTATCTAGAAATGACTAAATGGCTACACCTATTCATCCTGTTCTATTTGTTTAAAGTGATTACTTTTATTTACATAATTTCTTTTTTAATTTTCGTTTGCACATGAACAAGTATTGGCATGTTTTTATTTGTAATATATATAAAAAAAATTATGATGTCTAAACACCAGACACCAGAACACCAGATAGGAACGAAATTCCTTATTACATAAATATTACAGTTCTAGTTAAGGTAAGCATTTTTTCCGGTACGTCGGTAGCCTTGAACCCCAGGGCGGCCGCCGAACAATGTTCCTCTTCACAGAAATGTACATATATCATACTTTATGCTGTGGTACTCATTTACATGATGAAAAGTATATGAACACCCAGAAGCACGAATAATTCCGGTCATACGATGTGTACACTTGACATAATTAAAAGGTCGACAGTCTAATAGTGAGAGAAGATTTCAAACTTAGAATTTCTTTCCGGACGTTTTTATAACGATTAGCCATCCCCATCATCCCATAAGGAACTTCGTCATAAACATTCTTTGTCATAAACATTGGTTTATGTGGAAGTATAAACAAGAATAAAATACTCTGTTGTATGGGATATTATGAACGTAGGATTATAGATGCGAAATTTCTATCACAGACATGATTTCAAACCCTGAAATTGCATCGTGATACACATACATGATATCGCCAATATCATCTAAATCGCGCCAAGTGCGATGAGTCTAAGAAATTCGAAAAACTTGAATCGTACTTCAGACAGCGTACAAAAATCTTATCGAATATTTGCCCGAAAGTAAACGAACTTTCAATTGAACGGTAGGAATAAAGAACAGGGAATCCCATAATTTTTGTTTTTTATTGAACACAAATCCTTGTTTATGTTGTTTTAATTTCCAATCATTAGCCATTAACGAAAGTAATCAAATTTTCTTGCCAGAAGGTTTGACTTAAAAAAATGTACTAGATATTTACAGAAGCAAACAACAACGAAATATAGTTTACTCTAATCTAATAGACGGCTTATTCTTAACATACAGTTTAACATTATTTTTGGCTATCCGAGAAACGACACGTGCAGTACTATCCGTGTTTAGCCAAAGCTAAGGTCTTTGAGGAGAGAGAAAAAATGGATGAATTATAACGGATAACAATTTTAAATAAATTTCATCTCACATCTTCACAATAGCTCCTGTATTTTATGGTAGAAAAAAAAAGCCAAGCAACAAATAAAAACCAGGAAGATTTTCAAGCATTTGCTTAAGATTTTAGAAAAAATATTTATCGTCCTAATTTAACAACCAATAATTACTAATGAAGATGCTAATGGCTGAATTGGATATTCCTTGTTTATATTGCTTGGGACATTCCTTGTTTTTTACTTGTTTTAAGATGTTTTATTTGTTTTTTGTTCAATTTTAATATTTTTGTTAACTAAAAAGTGACAATGAACTTTTATATTAAAAATTATATTAAATTATTAAACACTTAATTAGTTTTAAGTAAAAGCTACTGTATACTTTGATATTTCAATAAATACACTTATAAACTTATATACGTTTTCTCAAACTCAATCCATTAGGACATTAATTATTATTAAATTGATTAATTACTGTTTTGACTAACATATAGTCTACAGCAAATGACTGAAGAGTCAGAAGAGTCATTTGATTTAGGATATATGTTAGCCAAAACAGTAATTAATCAATTTCATAATAATTAATGTCCAAATGTCCTAATAGGATAGTTTATTTCTTAATTTGAGATTGCAATTTTATTTTGTTGCGAATTAATTGTTTTTTATGACAAAGACATATAGATCGATAATATTTTAACAGATGGTAGTCTAAATCTAACAAAGAGTCATAGTTCGATAAAATTCTAACAGGTGGCGGTATAAAGTAGTCAGTTGACATGATTGAGTATCCAATAAATGGTGTTCAGTTAAAAGTACTAACGCTTTTATTAATAAGCTACAATTCATCAATATAACCGACGACGTTTTGCTTAATATACTATTAAATTGAAATTTATAATTCAAAGTAATAAATATTATTGTTAAAGATTTAAGGCTAGCTGCCCTACCTACCTCATTCATATATTTAGGTGTCACATGTTATTTATTAACAACTTTGTTACAAAATTAATAATATATATACTCATTTGTTACAAAATTGAATAAAAATAATAATAAATTTAAAAATTAATTTTTTTGTATTGATTTTTGCTTAATATCAACTGTAAGAAAATTTAAATCAATCGTGTTGAAAGTCCTTCCCGTTCAAATCCCAATCCAGTTTATTTTTATACAATCTTTAACATATCCGACTTCGTTCTCAGATAATAATTTCATTTTACTACGGGGTTACAGTAGTAGAAAATCGATCATGGAGGTCACCATATTTTTTTACAAATGGCATCTATGTAAAAAGCATGTTGGTCCCAGTGACTGATGTTCTACTACTGTTCCTCTTAAATTGTTTACTACAATGTAATATAACAAAAATCATAGCCACAGAAACGCGTGGCTGGGTCTGCTAGTATATATGTATATATATATATATATATATATATATATATAAAGTCAAGTAGACCCTACATAATAAAAATGTTTCTAAAAGTAACCCGAAAACAAGTTTTATTCCAGGTAGAAGAGACGGATTTAACCAAAAATATTAAAGTAAAGGCCAATTATGGATTCGCTTTTTCGAAGGCAAAAATCCAAACCCTCCAACAACTTCTATTGAGGAACTGTCAGGATTCTCAGAAACTAGAGTTTGCTAATAATTTTGATAAATATACATATATAAATTTATTCCAAATGGTATTCCAAACTATGGTGTTTTCTTTTATAGAAATAAATTATGGGTTTTTGATAATTTTATTAAAATAAATATATGCATGGTCTCTTAAAGTTTAACCAAACAGTCTTAGAACTACCCAAGCTTAAAAAATTTTAGTAATGAACCTGAAAACACCATGTCTCATTTTTAACCACCCATGTCTTTGTTTACCTCAAAGACAGGATGAAAATATATCAGAATATAACGTTTTCTAGCAAAAATATTTAAGTTTTTATGTCATTAGTGTGGCCCCGTAACTTTTCATTGACTAAACATTTTTTTAACAACAAAATCGAAAATTATCATTCATAGAAATTACAAGTTTTAAAAATATTTCATTTTTACACCGCTTGACACCCTCTATTATCAAATATTCTTGGAAAGTATTTTTCTTATAAATTGCCAATTTTTCTTAGCTGTTGAATTTTTTGCATAAGTCAAATTTCGAGGATAGATTTAAATATAAATAAGTTTTAATAATCCTGTGGCATGAAAATATACATTACCGGCACTGGTCACTGAAGCAGAATGCTCCCATTTCTAGTGGAACGAATAGCTTGTGATCATTTAATGAATTATTTTGCTTACTTATTACTTAGTATAAGCAAAAACATAAGTATTATGTTATATATTTTGCCTATAATGTATTTAATAATAGACATATTTTTTTCTTTAAGATGATAAACATGTTTTTTTATTTATTTTTATTTTTTTAAATTTATTTATTAATGTGTTCACTTTCAATAACATAGTTTTCATTGAGTTTTTTTATCAAATTTGTACTAAATTTATCATAATATTCCGTCTTTTTTGAAGTTTATTATTTATTTAAATAGTTAGAGAGGATCCTAAATGCCAGCTGAACGTTATTTTTTGAGCTTCAGTCGGCATTCAGCATCCTTGTCTAACAAGTAAAATCACGCGCTCACTCTCCGTCTTTTTATTTTTGATACCTAGCATCTTTTAAGGTAGGGAACTTTCATTTGCAGGTTTTTTCATATGGGCAGCTATATATCATTAACTACAGAAAAAATTAACTTTAATGTGGTACAAATGAAATGATTATACGTTATGAACAAAAAGTTTTACACAAAATTATATGTGATTTTCGTAGAGGTTGCGGTTAAGCAATCAGCGGCAACTGGACTTTTTAGATCTTTTAAATGTTGTGTTTGTGGTGAAGGTGCTATTTCCATAAGATGTAAGCGAGATGTTTCCTTAAATTAATAATACTGGCGGGTAATTTTTAATTGGCACCTGATGAAAAGTGACTTCCCCTAGTTGTAAAAATACTTAAAAATTAAATCTTGATATTCTAAATTATTAATTTAGAAATTTAGCAGCCGGATCTTAGACTATATTTATATAAATTTGGTATATTTTAGCGGTTTCAGCCTAGCGTAACTAAGGTTTCAGGCCAAACGCGAATCCAGCAGGGTGGTCATGGGGTCATGACTCCTCAAATAATATGTATATTTTAAGAAGTTAGATTACTTCTAACTGAATTTCTCATTGCAAGAGATGCTAAAATTTGAAGAAAGAAGAAAAGTTGCTAAAGAACAACTATCCGTCTGGCCTAATTCACCCGATATTTAATAATTATGAAAGAGATAAAAATATACAAGATAATAAACTGGAAATTAAAAAGTTTATTAGATTCCCCTTTATCAACTCAGTATCAAATCAAATTAACAAATGCTTCAATAAAACAAATATAAAACTTGTGTTTTATAATTTAGTTAAATTGAATTCCATCTACACAAGATTAAAGGATAAAGTTGATAAATGATATCAGTCTCACGTAGTTTATAATATACCGTGTGAATGTGAAAAATGCTACATAGGACAAACAAAACAAAAATTGAAGAACAGATTAGATGAACATAAATACGATTGTAAGCCGATTAATATACTTAAAAAAAAAACTCTACTGAACACCATTTTAAGACTGGACACAATTTTAAATTTGACATGACAACTATTGTAGACAATGAAAAGAATTGGTATAAAAGAAACATTAGTGAACTGATTAATATAAAAAGAAATAATACGATTAACCGTAGAGCAGATACAAATAATTTAAGTAGTATTTACAATGACATTTTAAAAGTGGCAGCTAAAATTTGAATAACAATTATTATTTAAATATCCTAGATGGCGCGACAGTAGTGCTATTGCTTACGCGCCAACTATGAATTGTTAATATTAAAATTGATGTCATTGAGTATATACTGAATTATTCTGTGTAACTTAGTGGAATAGTTAAATTGTTAATTTTTGTTAGGTTTTATAATATGCACGCACTCCAATACTTTACAACTTTCAACAATAATTTATTTTAAACTGTAAACTAGTACGATTAAGGTATAATTGTACTATTTTTACATGTGTTATTAGTGTATACAAAGGTTATAATTTTTGTATTTATTTGTAGCTGCTGAGGAAGTCCTAATAAGAGGACGAAACGTTCAACTAAAATCAACACTTAGTTTGTAATTTATTGTCCTGAATCCCTGTGACCAATATTAGTTATTAAAATTATTATTTTAAAATATGATTTAGAAAGTTTTTTTATGACGCCAAAAGATCCTATTATTGTCTCGCCAAATCCTTGTTTAATTCTTGTTTAATTTGTTCAATGATTATACGTACATCAAAAAATTTAAAAGTACATGTTTGGATATCATTGGACAATCAGGGACTATTTAATAATAAGTTGCTAAAATTATTATTCCTCTCGCTTGAGGTACGTTCAAGTTTGTTAAATATATGCTGGAACGCATGCACCAGCTATGATAGAAGATTCGAAACAAATTTAAAAAATTATTAGAGCAGGGCCTAGCGTTAATTGTGTTTGCAAAAATAGTAAAATTTTTTAGGACCTCCTTTACTTTTTAAATATGCTATAAGGCTTGTACTATAAGCGATTTAAGTTTGAAAAACAGTAATCAAAATATTCTATAAAGAAAAATAACCTTTGCGAGAAAACGATAGAGTTATATTGCCTGAAAATATAACTCTTTAGGCACATCGCACATGAGGTGATTTGGGTGAAATCGGCGAAATCGCCGATATCGGCGATATCACCGATATCAGCGATATCACAGCATTTTAGTCGCACACGGAGCAACAGAAGTTGCTCCGACTTTGTAACGTTTTTTGAAGAAGGGGTACTACGTAGTTTGTTTACTAATAACAAAATATGTATATACAGTGTCTTAAAGGATGAAATACATCAAGTAATAAATAATATAGATTATAATAGATTATACTTTAAGCCATTTGAAATTCTCATTTCGTCTTACAAAAACGACAAGAGATAGCTAGCTGAACTTTTGGTGTCATATTCTGGATCTTAAAAGTGACTCTAAGTTCGTAAATTGACAAAATCGGTATAATGGGCTAATTAGATCTATGATCCAACTTAACCATAAAAAAAGATTCAAAACAAACACAAAAAACTTGTATGAACATTTTTCGGATATAATAAGAATCTAAATTTTATTTAGCTTAAACTGTGGCGAATATAAACATTCCGAAAAATGATCATACATTTTTTTTTTTAATCAAACAATTATCGTTTTGAATCTTTTTTTATGGTTAAGTTGGGTCATGGATCTAATTATCCCATTATACCGATTTTACTCATTTACGAACTTAGACTCGCTTTTAAGATCCAGAATATGACACCAAAAGTTCAACTACCTGTCTCTTGTCGTTTTTCAGTTATCTTGATGACGAACGGGAGACTGAAATGGGTTAATACTAATATACTCTGACTTAACCATATATATATATATATATATATATATATATATATATATATATATATATATATATATATATATATATATATATATATATATATATATATATATATATATATATATATATATATATATATATATATATATATATATATATATATATATATATATATATATATATATATATATATATATATATATATATATATTTATAACTGAATGCTAATGATTAAAGTAGTTCAAACATTGATGCTCAATCTTATATCGAATATCTAAAAAATTTACTCTGTTATTTGTTACCTTAACTTGTTTTATTTGTTTAATGTGATTAGAATAGATACAGATTATAGCCACTGTACAATTACTGTATTTCTACAGTTCATTTTGTAAACATATTAAATAATAAAAGAATCAATATATATAATATTTTTCAGTAATAGTATAAGATGTATTGGCTTAATTTTATAAAATAAGTCTAAGTTCATTTCTGTTTATTTACTCTGTTATTGAAATGAATGAAATTAATATTGACGCTTGAAAAGTGTTTATAAACTCTTGCAGAACGTCATTACGGCCAAAATGAAGAAATGTTGTATCTATTGCAACGTTGCTACAACAATTAAGAGACGTATACCTAGAGAAAGAGGTTTTTCCCTTTTTGCTATCCACAAATAATAAATATGTCTAAAAATTTTTTAGGTTGAGCATTTAACTGAGTAATACTATAGGTGAAAGCTCTTATGTATTTGACAACGTTGTTTACGAATGTAAAATTACATACGATTGTTGTCGCATCATGATGGAATTCTTACGATTTCAGTATTTGATTATACATATCTTACACAGTGCGATTTCGTACATGTAATTTTCTTATGGAAAGTAATCTCTATCCGTATACGACACAACAGTTGCAACAATACCATATATGTGATAAAAGTATAGCATGTATTCAAAGATATAAATATTGCAGGATAATATAAGCATTTACTTAATACTCGCTACTCTTCGTTCCTTTTCTTTAAAGCATATGTATGTATATAAAAAAATTTATGATCTGTTTTATAAGATGCGCCTATTAAGCCTGTTCTATATGGTTCAGGACATCAATCTAACCTTTTTTTTTTATATATACAAGCATTGACAAGTTTTTATTTTTAAATATTAAACATAACATTATTTAACTCTCTATCTTTGTCATAAACATTGATTTATATGACTGTATAAACAAGAATAAAAAAAAGTTGCCCATATGATTTTAAAAACGAAGCATTTTTACAACGATTTTTTTATCACATGTATGATTTCAAATCACCAAAATCACGTCGTGTGCGACTATACATTGGTTTCCATAAGCAAATCATATGTATGATATCGCCGATTTCACGCAAATCACCTCATGTGCGATGTGCCTTACAAAAACAAAAATTATAAACTTGCAATAGAAGTTGGTTTAACCATACTTAAAAATGGCGTGTTTTGGCTTTTTCGATCTTAAATCGCTTACAGCACAATATCGAATCGCTTATAGCTCAGAAGTTTATTTTTGTCTACTTTACATTAAAAAAAACTTCAAACCTTATAATTTATGAGGGGAGTCATAAAAAATTAGACCAGAGATTGGTCTGGCAACGTCCGGATCCTGAATATTTAAGCTATTCAAAATACAAGTCCATTGATAGGGTGCTCTATTTTTGCGAACTCAAGTACTTTTTAGTCCTAGTCTATACAGATAAAACTTCGGCTGCCTAAGTCTGTATACAAATATACTTGGAAGGAATATGTAGAAAACTTGACCTATCCATGCCCATAAAATTAACTGAACTTAACTGTACATCTTACAATTGGGACCTAGCCCACATTATTTTGCCATTGTGATAGAACTAGATATTTATTTTTCAATTTTTACTTCCATTTTCCAAAAATGTTCCATAAAGTACCCCATAAAAAAATTGAACATACATTTTTTCCATGCTTTCTATGAAATCCTATAAAGTGTAAAAGTGAAAGAAAGAGATATGTGTAGGACTAAATATTAAAAAAAAAAAAAAATATATATATATATATATATATTTTTATCAAGAGGAGGAAATGCATAAAACTGCACTGGTCGGGAAGTTAACTTTCCAGGGGACTTTCACGGTGCGGGGTTCGGACCAGAAGATGTCTGGAACATACCCGCTAAAACCCTAAACTCTTGAGGATACTCCATTGTACCCCGCGCGAGACTGCCGTCAGGCATTATTTCGCCCGGGGAGAACTTTCTAACTATTGACTATTCAATTATTGCCGCCTTGATCGATCTCCCTGGAGAATCTTCATCATCTTGGCCGCTGCATCAGTCACTGCTTTCCAAATATCCTCACAGCGGACCATCAGGCCGACGAGGTTTTCTGGCGTATCATGGCAATGGAGAACAGCATTTAGTTCCACTCTCTCTGCAGCGAAACGGGGGCATGAGAAGAAAATGTACTCCGTTTCTTCTTCGTGTGGGCAACTCGCTGCAAAAGCTGGATATTATTCCGATTGTTTTAAGGCTTTAATGAAACCAATCAAGGGTCTGTATGTCGTACGGAAATAAGTGATGTATTATTTGCTATGTAAGAAATATAAATTTATTGAGTCTAATGATGAATATCAGTTCACTTTAAACGAATTAAAAAGTGTGCAGACATTATGTTCCTGATGACATGACTATTAAAAGTGAACTAATACGGAAAAAAATTAATTTTTACAACTAAAAGTACCTCATTAACAATTATTTGTTTTACCGACGCAAATATTTACATATTTCCATGCATATGGACATTACTCTAAATCTGTTAATTTACATGTACAAGAAATGTTGAAGCAAGAAAAGTATATGAATCCAACAATTTTATTACAGGATTATTGACCAGAAGTTTATTACAGGATTCTTCCCTGTCGACGTAGAGATAAATTTAGCTGCGGCACCTGATCTGACATGATCATTGAACAGTTACTCATGAAATCTATGAAAACGACGGTGGCGTACCACGAGGAAGGGGCACACAAGAAATTATTTTAAGCAAATGGGTTTATAGCATGCATTCCATGTTTAATGTGTCTGAAGGAATTCACGTATTAGAAAAGACAATGAAGACGTAAAAAAATTAATTGAATAGTTTTCCTGTTATAATCTATTCCCTGAAGTTTCGCTGATAATGTCCATATCAAGTGGAGTCGTTGGCTATGATAAAGTTAACTTATTACGAACATGATCGGCCAAAAATATGATAGTATTAAACTGGAACATGCTGATAGAGTACAGCCTCTCTTAACAGCATCTAGCTCTGTGAAAGTTCATAATTTAGAAGTACCTATTGATCTTTTATTATTATTTCAATGTATAAGTATTATCAAAAAATTTGACGATCAACTTTTGGAGTACGAACTAGCTCCATTTCCGTTATCACACTTTGATGAAAATGGGATACGTAAATTCATAAATCTGCCATTTATAAATGCTTTCAACCAGCAAATGTTTAGTTAGATACTTCCAATGTTGCTTATATAATTAATGGCGGATTTCTTTTTAATCGTGTTGTATAGATTAAGGGAGAAATATTTGATACAAGTTTTGACACATATGTTCATTATGTACATCAACATTATGGTAATAATGTTGCCATTGTATTCGATGGTTACAACGATCAAAAAAAAATTATTAAAGCTGCCGAACAACGTCTTCGTTGCGCAAAAGTTCCTTCATTTGCTGATAATGTCTTGATGGATCTATGAGTGTTTCAACGAGCCAAGAAAAATTCCTTGGGAACGCAAGCTATAAGCATAGATTTATTTCTAAATTATGCGAAAAATTTAAAGCTACTACCGTCAATGTCAAACAAGCTCAAAATGATGCTGATGTTCTTATCAATGAAACAGGAATTGAAGAATCCGATCGAAGAACAAGTGTTGTCGTAGGTGAAGACGTCGATTTATTACTGATATTTTATTTTTTAAAATTTGGAAAAGAAAAATACAAACAACAATGTATTCTTCACAAAGCTTCAGCTTATATCCTAAGTTTAAAAATCATATTTTATTTTTACACGCAATTTCTGGTTGTGACACTACATCAGCTATTCTTCACAAGGTTAAAATTAATGCATTCAAATTATTTGAAAAGAATAAAGAATTAATTAACTACGCCGATGTTTTTAATACAGCATAATGTTCTCCTAAAGTAATTTCTCATAATGGTATCAGATTTATCCTGCCGATGTATATAGCACCAGTGAAAGAAGTGTCTATAGGTAATCAGAGATTTTTAACGTTTAAAAAATCAACGCAGCTGCTTATCTACTCTTCCGCAAACATCTAGTGCTGCACGTCAACATTTACCATACTACCAAGTGCAAGTATGGCTTGGAAATGAGCTTAACCCTCAAGACTGGGGATGGACAATATTATAGTATGTGGATAAAATATTGGAGCCAGTTGAGATTCTCTTTTCACCCGCTTTTGATATTCTATTAAACACAATTTTTTGTAATTGCACTAAAGGGTGTAACTTGTTTAAATGTATCACACGATACGTTTTATGATGACGATCCGATTGAAGGTATAAATTCCAGCGTGTTTTTAATTGAAACGATGGAAATTAGAGAAACAGAAGAAGAATATAATGAAGAGATGGAGATGGAGATTGAAATGGAATCAAAAGAACCATAATTACACACAAATAAACAAGAATAGCCTAATATTATTTGTACTCAATAACATTGTTTTACAGTAAAAAAAATAAATAATTTGTTCATATTTATTTACTTCATAAACTTTTTTTTTTTTTTTTATTATTTATGTCAATTTATTTATTTATGTCAATTAACTAAGAATGTTAATCACAAATAGACGTAGAATAACCTACTGGGGAAACCACTTAAAAAAAAATGTATTTTGTACTCTACGTCAAAGGTGGTGTGAGAAGGAGTGCACGTTTCATGGAAACATAAATATCACAACGTTTGAAATAAAATTTTCTCGAAAACAGTTAGTTTTCCGGAAAAAAGTAAATAAAGATGCCAACAACAAAAAATATGACCATTTTTTAACAAAAAATAAAAAATTCCCAAAATTTTTTTCTTTAATTGTGGACATTTTAAATAGACTATTATATGATAATCTCAAAATTATTATTTTATGCTTGAAAAATAATTTGAACTCTTTCTTAAAAGCATAAAAGTGGCTGATACTTTTTCCGTTCCCAAAATGGATTTTTCCTGTATTTTTTACATATTAAGGGCAAATTTCCCAGCTTTAACTATTTCCACCTACAATAGTAGTTATGGTATGTAATTGGTACGCATCTATTCTTCTCTATGTTTATTTAATCTCCACTTAAAATTTTGCGATGATTACTTCACTCCGCCCTCCTTCAATAAATATATTTGTAAAAAAATTAAATTTTTAATGTCTCGAGTAGATCAAGATAGATTAAGATGAAATTTAGGTTAAAGTAGTCCATGATGAACAGAAATTGTCATCAAAGTTTTATCTAAAAATTGGTTATGCCAAAAGTGTTTCTGCCATTTCCGTACTTTAACCAGAATTGGAAGCGGAAACAATTTTCATTTGATAACATACAAAATAAGACATCTGTATTTGAATAATTGGTTTAAATTTAAATTGGTTTGATAATAAATAAATGAACTTAACATTAGTCTATCGTGAAACTACTTTTTGATAGATTTGGTCGATTTTCCACGGAATAATGTTATCTATGCATCTTCGAAGTTACAGAATTTTTGACTGTTTAGATAATCAAGCTTAAAGCTCACGATGTCATGGCTTAATTCCAATTTAAAGTCTGTATTACTTACTGTTCTTCCAATTATTTTCACTATTCTCAATTACATCACAAATTTTGAAAGAATTGAAAAAAAAAATTTAGGAAATTATGAAGAAATGCTTTAATAATATGTAAGTATACCCATATTGTACTATCGGAATCGAAAAGGCCTTTGACAAAATTGAAAGAAACTTACTATGGACTAAATTATAGGATACACGGTTGCCAAAAAATATGATCCTCACTCTACAGTCAATATATAAAAATACAAATTGTTGTGTTCGAATGGGTAAAAGTCAACTATCAAAAGTTTTTGAAATGAAACAAGGCATAAGACTAAATTGTTATTTATAAGCTTTATTATATGTATTATACATCAATGATCTAAGCGTTTGGATGGACGATGTGGTTACAACATGACTTGTTTTCAAGGGCACAGAAGTAAAATTACTATTTTATGAGGGTGATATACTAATATTATCAAGGACAACGAGTGCTCTTTAAGGGACAGAAGAATATTGTGATACGGGGAAATTAAGTGTAAATATGAATAAATCCAAGATGATGATTGAGTAATGGATGTAAGGAATCCGCAAATTAGAAATGGATGTGTAAGGTTAGAATGATTGAAAACGTAAAAAATTAAATATCTAGACGTTCAATGTGACCATATTGAGGGACTGTAAAAACGATATTGAGCATGTTTAACGCATTGGTTATGCCAATCTTAACGCACGTATCGGAAATATGGATTTGTGATGCGATGAACGGTCAAATTAAATTAATTGAAACCACTGTCAATTGCATTTATAAGAAACTCCAATCTTACTTAACCAACGAATACGTAAATTTTCTATATCTGAAAGACGGCGAATGAATCAAATATTCTAGCGAAAGTCTCGTTTACCACAATTTTCAATTTCAGTGGAAAACTCAACTCTATTTGCACTGTTTGCAATCGTAACACAAAAGATTTGCACCATTTATTTCTTATCTGCCCTATTTACTCATACGCAAGAGAGTGTTTCTTAACCTCGATACGATGGGGGGTTCAGTCACACAGTCTTCAAGCACTATGTGACCGAGAACTGTGTAAAATATTTTTCTATTTATTGAAAGCCGTCTTATGTACAAGAGCGTTCGTTCAAGGTGAATAATCTAAAATTACCAAAAACTTTATTCTCTCTCCAAGCCAGAGTAATTTTTTTTATATTTATAAATACGCAACAATACATTGTTATTATTATTACTGGTTTTTTTTCCTGATATTTACATTTTTCGGTTTCATTTTGTTAACGTAATATTTAATATGTTTATTTTTCTGTGTACTTATCACTGTCAGATTATTAGAATTATCATTTTTCAAAGAAATTTATTGTTATTATTATAACATACATAATACAGACAATATATATATATATATATATATATATATATATATATATATATATATATATATATATATATATATATATATATATATATATATATATATATATATATATATATATATATATAATATGTAATACAGAACTCTTGCACATCGCAAGGAATGTTGTATCTATTGCAACGTTGCTACAGATATTAGGAGAAGTATACCTAGAGAAAGAGGTTTTTCCCTTTTTGCTATCCACACATAGTAAATATGTCTAGAAATTTTTTGGTTTGAGCATTTGTTTAACTGAGTAATCTATAGGTGAAAGCTCTTATGTATTTGACAACGTTGCTTACGAATGTAAAATTACATACGATTGTTGTGTCGCATCATGATGGAATTCTTACGATTTCAGTATTTGATTATGCATATCGCACACAGTGCGATTTCGTACATGTAATTTTCTTATGGAAAGTAATCTCTATCCGTATACGACACAACAGTTGCAACAATACCATATATGTGATAAAAGAATAGCAGGTATTCTACTCGCTACTCCTCATTCCTTTAAGCATATTTATGTAATTAAAAAAAATTTTACTATCTGCTTTATTAGATGCACCTATTAAGCCTGTTCTATAGGTTTCAGGACATGAATCTAACCTTTTTTTGTTTGTACATAAACAAGCATTGAAATGTTTTTATTTTTAAATATGAAAAATAATATTATTTAACTATCTATCCTTATCATAAACATTGATTTATAAGACAGTATAAACAAGAATAAAAAAAAATTGTCGATGTGATGTTATGAACGTAGGATTTGTGCTGCGATTGTTTTATCACATGTATGATTTCAAATCACGAAAATCACACCATGTGCGACGACTTTACATTGCTTTCCATAAGTAAATCACATCCATGATATCGCCGATTTCACACCAATCGCGTCGTGTGCGATGTGCCTTATGTTTTTGTCTATAATAAGTAACTTTTTGATTTTGATTTATGATTTTCTTATTATAGACCAGGACCTCTCTAGACTTGAGTGTAAACAAATTAAGCCGCACCAATTTTGATTAGAATATTTTTTTAGAGCCCGCCCCCATTTTTTTAGATGAACTGGACTGTAAGATTAAAAGCAATTTTATAGATTGTATTGTAAAGAGTTATGTTTTTATGCAATACATATTATTTATGCGCATTTTTTTCTTCCTCATAGAAATTGGGTTTTTTGGTGACTGTTTTTCGAACTTTTATCACTTATAGCTCGAAAACGAAGTATGCTTCAAAAAACTTATAAGAGCTCATCAATGTTTATTTTTATTCAATATACATCAAATACTTTTGAATATGGTAATTTCCAAAAATCGTCGATAATTTTCCAAATTTGTCCAAAAGTATTTATTTATGTATATTCGGCAAAACTAAACACTTTTAGACTGGTATCATCTTTTCAAAAAATTCTTCGCTCTTTGAGAATTAATATTAAAAAATTTGAAGTACAATTCGACAGTAAGAATGGTAAAACATTTTAAAAAAATGAAGTATTTGGGCTTAAAAACGCTTAGAGCACGAAAACGAAGCGTTTTTCGAAAAAATTCTAAAAGGTCAAAAATATTTATATTTACCTAATTTACATAAAACAGTCAATAAAATAGGTCCAAACCTCGTAAAATCTTTAATAAAGAAAAGGGATTAAAAAAAAGTTGTCCCTGGTACGGCAACATTCGGATCCTTAATATTTAAGCTATTCTAAACACAATTCAATTGACAAAACGCGGTGCTTAATTTTAGAACACTTTAGTTCATCAAGTTTCTGGTTTATTATAGTGAATTTTTTATACGTCATTCGGTTTTAAAAACCAACTGAAATTTTATTCAATTTTCTATAAATATAATTTCCATTTCTGTAAATACAGTTATATTTTTATTGTTATAAATTGAAATTGACATGGAATGGCAAGATAAATTAATTAAAATCAATCAGATTATTGGGAAAACGCTCTGAGTCCGATTCTATTTGATATGAATAAAAATTATCTATTTTGTATATTTAGTAAAAAAGGTTAATAAGCCATTATTATTATTATTAACATTATTCAGGCCAGTTTGGATATACAAAATTAGATTAGAAAATAAAAATAAATTACTTAAAAAATAATTATTGTTGATAGAAAATATGTATTGGGGAAATTCTTCGGTAAGTCCATCGCTTCCATATCAATAATATTTCTAACACCAAATTTCATTATAATTGGATAATAATGTTTTTGAGTTACTCTTGTGCGCGAAAATAATGTCTTTGTTTTACATGTATTTTTTTGTTCGATTCCCCTTAAACTGAAAACAATATTCTTTAAATGTGAAAAATAAGTAAAAATCTCCTTTTTGGAAGCTAGAAAGCGTATCAATATGGACGTAGAATATTGAATCCATTACTCTTTACACCATTAAGTATACCATTATTTTGGCATGCCTAATATGAAAATGAAAACGGAGGGCTTGTTAAAGAGTTTTTCTTAAAAAAAAAATTTCTCTATATAAAATATATTTTTTAGTTTTATTTTAGGAATTATTTTTCGAAAAAAATTCTTTTAAAAGGACTCCGATTTCTAATTAATATTTGAATTCCAAATTTCATTACCTTTAGATTATTATTTTTCAGTTATTTGTGCGTGAAAACCACCATGTATGTGCGAAAAATAACTGTTTCCCATATTAGAAACATTACCACAAAGTTTTATTTTTTTGCAAAGCTTCTTCCACTATAAAATATTACTTAAAAAATAAAGGACATATTAATAAACAATTGCATTTAAAAATTTTCTTTAAAAAAGGTTTTTCCTAATTGCTTAAGTATTATTAATGTATGTAGTATAGTATACATGCATTGGCAATCTAGTACAAAATATGCTACAACTCTATCTATGTTCTACCTTACCAAAAGAAAGAAGTATTCTTACATACCTAAAGGTATTCAACATTCGTTCTTTCAAAGAAGTTACTAGGCAGACAGTGATTGTTCAGTGGTGGGTATTGAAAGTATGTCTATGTCTGTTGTCCATATTTGTGTGAATTTTATTTTATTGTTAAAATTATAATTGTTTTTTCGTGAAAAATTTTCAATTTTTCCATTAATTATCGATTAATAAATAGACAGTGTAAAATATTAGTGGATATTAATAAAATATCAGTGAGGTTTTTAATTTAATTGAATTTTCAGTGCATATTGTGGTGTTTATTTTGTACGGAGGTGTTGATTACACGTACAAACATTTGGTATGTATTGAAAATTAATTTAATTTTTGTTTTTTTTTTTTTTTAAATTTTTTTTAATAAGTGAAAATTTGAACATAAATTTAATTTTAAACATACAATACATATTAGCCTAAATACTATACAACACTATAAAATATTTAAAAAATGGAAAGTTAATCAGACCAAATTTGTTACTGGTTATTCTTGTAATGTTATTTATATTTCGAAAGTGTAGTTTTGTTGTATATTCGCGTGAAAGTGTTTGTATAAGTATTTTTGTTTTAAATTTTTAGATATCAATTTATGTTTTGCCAAATAAAATGTTTATTTTGTTTTCTGATAAAAATTTTACTTATAGCCAGAAAACAATTTTTTTGATTTTTGATGATTTTTTTGTATGTGAAACAATATAATAAGTCACGTAACGTATGACGTAATGAATTGTGGTTGGAATTTTAAAACATAAATGCAATGAATAGAATTTGAATTAAGGTGGTTGGTGTAATTCAATTATGAAAAATGTATATTTAAGCTCAATTTTTGTCTCAAAATACCTTTCTTTTTTTTTTTTTTTTGTCTCAAACGATTCATTGTCCTAAACGTAAATTAAGTTTTTGCGATGACATTTTGCGAAACGTTTGTTTTTCAACAATCTATACACGCATTGTTTTGATTAATTTCCTTTATGCTAAAATACGATTTATAGTAAAAAAATCTCAATTTTTTAATCATTATTTAAATATCTTACTCTAACTTAGAAATTAGATTGTGTCGTTTGGACAACAGAACATTTAATCTATAGTAGTTTTTAAAATGGAGAAAATTTTGTATTGAACTTTTCTTCTACTCCTTATAACGAGCGTTCCTTATGCTTATAAACTTATTCTAATTATACACTTCGTTGTGAAAATGACCTTTCTATGTATATTATTGTGTTTCTAAGCTATTGTGTGACGGACAAATTGTGTGTATGCTATTGAATCAAAATCTATATTCCTAACCGTTAGTGATTTGGAATTAAATTTATATTGCATAAATATGAAGTAAAATAAAATTTTTGTTCATAGTTTTAGAACAATTTCTCAAACAAGAAAATTTTCGTCCCCAACTAAAATGTAAAACATTTTTAGGCATTAGAATTTCTTTAGCTCGGAAATATTATTTTCCTGTATAGACGTCCTTGAAATATTTTTTCCTGAGTAGTTATCTTTGAAATATTTTTTTCTGTGCCAAAGACTTTCTTAAAAAATGAATAAGATTTAGGTTTTTCTTAAATATGGCTTCAAAACTGAAATATTTTACTAAAAAAATAAATTTGGAATAGAGGAGATAGTTTTGAGATAATCGCATTAAATTTTCAACCAGCTTGATTTTGATAGAATATATTTTTCATTCTAATGCCAAACTTATGTTGGAGCCTACCAGTAAAATATTTATTCTAAGAGTATAATGGTCGAATTAAATTAATGAGTTTTTTGTATGTGTTTTTCTTTAGACATAATAACAAAATTTGATCGGATTTTCGAATACCTATAGGTCGTGAACTTGAAGCTCCGAAATCGTAAAATGTTTCTTCAATTTGAATTATTTGAAAATTCAAATGGAAAAAAAAAAAAGAAAATGAATATAGTAAAGCTATATCGTAAGTACATAATGGAATCATTGAATTTTTCAAACCAAAGTTCTCTAGAGATAATTGTTTGCCTTCGAAATTTTCTCTATTCACGTGCCAATAATGATTGCTGTGTAAGATACAGCTAAAATAAATTGTTGTCGAATGCAGTTCTTTTTTAGTTTAAATTATTCTATTAAATGTCTGGTCACACAAACGTTTCATTTTCCAATGACCGTTGAATAACGTTTAATAACGTTTTTTTTTTTTTTTTTTTTTTATTTTAACGTTTTTAACGAGAATAACGTTTAATATTCAACGGACATTCTTGCTTTGCATTTTCGAACTAAGTATTTTAATTAACTTTAATGCAATACACTAAATACGTAGTCTAAATACAGCCGTGCAAAATTTTTTGTGATTATGTGTGATGATGTGTATTTTTATTGTAAACAAATTAGAATAATCAAACGCTATTGTGAAGAATTGCATTTGATTTTATTGAAAGCTAAAATATTCGTTCTATTTCTGCTCAAATTAACACCCATTCGTTTCATCAACGGACGTTAAAATAATCGCTATTGTGATGAGAGAGATCTTTTATTCTTTTATTTTCTCAATGTACAGAAGCCAATTCTTACGTTCTCGTTGACAAAAAAAAACCATCAATTTCTATACCTACACCAAATTTTTTTCTATATTAATATTCATCTTCTAATAAGATCTCAAGACTAAGCATATAATACCCTTATAAAGTTATTCTATTCTATATTTCATTAGTACAACTTAAACAAATTCTGATATTATCTTTATTCGTGGATTAATCGTAAAATTAATTTTGATTATAATTAATATCAAAATAATTGAAAAAAATTGAACCGTCTTCAAAAAATTCACAAAACAGTGAAAAAGTAGTATTTTAATAAATTATGAGCGATATACTGTTTTTCCGAGCAATTAAAAACGCTGCAATATTGAATTTGACATAACAATTAAAATTATTTTGTACTTTTAAGGTCACATGCCAAGAAAGCGTGTTTTATTACTATTATAATTATATTTTTTTGGAATCCCTTCTTGCATCACCTTCAGCTCAAAGTAATTTTTTTTGTCCATATATTACATACACCATATCTGAACGCGTATTTCGTGTTTTTATATTAATAATTTAAAATATTGTAGTCATTGATAATTATTGTTAGGATATTTAAACAATTAACTCTTATTAATATGTGATTATCTTAATTTGTTTTTAGTTATCTTCATTTTGTAAGCATAAAATTTAATTTGAAATTAGAATTTTCTACTAATAAATTATAAAATAATTTTCGCAAAATAGTGTTTAATTGCAAATAAATATATTGCATTTTTTTTTTTTTTTAGAAATTTTTGAATTAAGTATAGTCCAATGCACTAGTTTGCACCTTAATACAATTGAATACAATCTACTCTGTCACCACAAAAATATTTGATCAATGATATTTGAAATAAGTATACAATTTATACTTATTTCAAACCGTTATTTGAAGGCATTCCTTTTCCACTTGTATACTAAAATTTTTTCGAAGAATATTTTGAATGAAATACAGTTGCATTTGGAATTATTTAAATGTTAAAAGGTGATAAAATTTGAGCATATTATATAGGTTGTTTCTAAGAGGTAATATTCAATGCAAATTCTACAAATAAGCAGCATCAAAGAAAATTATTAAAAATTTTCAATAAAGTCGATAGACAGAAAAAATAATATATGCACACATTATACACATATACGTAATAATTTTGAAAAATATCTCATAATTCAACAAAAAATTTTGCAAGAAATTTAAAAATTTCGGTCAACAATATTATGTTGACAACTTTTATTGATATTATTTTATTGTCTGTAATCGATCGATGTATTTTTTATCCAGTGTCACTATAAAGCAATCATCGATCAATTACTGTGAATCTAGTTAAATTTCAGTATAGAAAATAAAATGGTGGGCGTATCCAACCTATCCGACAAAATATTTGTAGAAAATATTTATTTTATTTTTAAAATTGTTTTTAAAACTTGTAACCTGAATATTATTTATATATTCATTTTATTAATTTATGTATTTTTTATGTAATTAACAATTCTAGTTAAACAAAACAAACATTTAAAAAAACAAAAAAGCCAATAATCAAAAAACATACCCTATTCCAAAAATTAAAATTAAATCCAAATAGAATAAGTCTTAATAATAAAAACATTTTTCTGTATTTTATTACTAACAATTTAAATTTCTTTACCAAAAAAAAAAAACAACCTTTATATGGAGGTAATAATAATAATAAGTTTTAAGTACTAAATAACTGAATCTAAATAAGCATTGAAATCTCCATTGTAATGCGCTGACGTCACTTGACATTTTAAGGTATATAATGAAGTTTGAATAAATCTTGTTTATGAAGTGTCACCGCCCCTCTTTTCTTTATATCATATCATGCATAAAAATTAGTAAAAGTTCTTTTACTACTAATTTATGTGTTTATTTATTGAAAAAAAATATGTAACATTTTCTAAAACACACATACCTACACAAAATTATTTATGAAATTTAGTACATGAAAACTTACATGAGTATTGTTATTTTAAATAATTGTTCATATCCTAAGACAAAAACAACTGCATGAATTTTTTAGAATGTTTATGGGTTATTTTAAATGATTTGGATTTTGATTTATGGGAAAAGTTTAAAAAACCACTTGATTTAATTTACACAAAATTAAAATTTATTTACAAATTTATATATATATATATATATATATATATATATATATATATATATATATATATATATATATATATATATATATATATATATATATATATATATATATATAAATTTGTAAATAATGATTTTGATTTAAGGTAGTTTGGTACCCAAATGACTTAAAGTTAACCCAATATTTTTTGTGTTTATTCGAAAGATTATAATTAAATCCATCTATAGAAAAAAAATTAGATTTTTTTACCACACCGTTTAAGAGATATAATTAATTAAAGTTAGGAAAAATACCCAAGCTCTTATGAGTGTCCTTGTTCAATAATACCGGAAATGGAAGGTTTGTAGAAAATTGGCAAAGTTGACCCCGCAAAAAACTTTTAAATTGATAGAACAATATCCCAAATATACACTGAAAAAATTTCAGAATAATTTACCACGTACTTTCCATGTTATTAATTTTTTAATATTGACATGTGGCTTCTATCTGTCTCCTCCATATTTATTATGGAAAAAATGGTGGCTACGTTAAGTGCGCCAATAGTAACTAGCGTTTTGAATGTTATATAACAACAAATAGACTAGAGTAGAAGCCTTAAAAAATGATAAAAAGTGGAAGAAAATTACAGTAGGATGGAACCCATTAGAAAAAGAGTGGAATATGATAAAAATGAAAGGAAAAATAAATTACGGTCGATCCGAGTTCGGAAAGTGGGAGGGGGTGAGTTTTTAAGGGTTTCTGTTCATTTCCGGAAAATGGTTTCTCTTGATTTCCGGCAAAACTACAAGTCCTATGGAAAAAAGTTAAATAGCAAAGTTGTAGGTAATGAAAAGATCTACAACTTTTGTATTTACGATTTTTTCACATAACCTCAAAATTTAGGTGAAAAATTTAAATAACCAAGTTTTTAGTTTTTTATTTTTATCTTTTTCAAAAAAAATTTTTTTCTACGAAATTTGGTGAAAATTTACCTTTTATCTTATTTAAATTATCTAGAAATTAACTCATTTGAATTTCGCTAGGTATAATTAATATCTTCCCTAAATGATTATTTCAATTACAGATTTATCAAAATTTGGGGATATTTGATTAAATCCCACAGATTTTGCATTCACACTTATTACAAAAAATGTATTTATAAAATAGAACTTCTGTTTTGTTTTGAAATCGCTTAATTATATAAAAAAAAAAAAAAAACTTAATATCAATATAAAGCTTACTCCTATCACAAAATCATCGAATGATTTTTATGAAAATATTATTTTCTATGATTTTTTTCGAAAATTAAAAATTAAAAACCGTCACACAATAACAGTAGGCAGTATTTAAAAAGTCTTGTTTTGTTTGTTTTTGATTATTAATCCCTCATAGTAAATGAAACATTTATCGAAAAAAAATTTTATACAATTTTTTTTTTTTTTTAATTTATATCCAATATTTATAAAATAATCATGAAAATGACTTCATATTTTAAATTTTATTTACACTTATAATAGAAAAATTTGCCTAACAATTGTGATTTGAAATTGATATTAAAGAAATGCTAAAAACAAATTCTAAATTTTTAATATTAGTTTAATAATGTTTAAATTTAACATGAAAAAAAACTGAGGGTACCCTCTTAGAGAGTATTCTGAGTATATTTTTTTCTCTTCTCAAAGTTTTTTCTTATAAAATTTTGATTTTTTGTTAACTGTTTTACGAACTTTAACCGTTTATAGCGTAAAAACAAAATTTTCTCAGAAACTACATATTAATCGATGGTTTTGTGATTGAAGTAAACTTTATATTGATATATAGTTTTTTTTATATAATCAAGCGCCCTCAAAACAAAACGGAGGTTATATTTTGTTAAATAATTAACATCCCCGAGTTTTGGATTCTGAAACTGAACAATCACCATATTTTAGGAAGATGTTAACAAAATTCAAAACAAAAAAGTATATGCAGTGTTCTTACAAAATAAAAAATTAATAATACCGAAATTTCAACAGATAAGTTGCCGTTTTTAAAGACGTCAATCAATCGATTTTTTGTTAATGCAATTTCAATGATTTCAAAAAGCAATTGCACTTACAAAGAAAATATCGATAGAAAAGGTTATTTTAAAGTAAATTTTCTATGGGTTTTATTCAGTTCACTCTAATTTTTTTTTTTCAAAATATGTGTATATCTGTTATATGTAAAATGTTAATTCAAATTTTAAAGCTATAGTCTCAAAATTCATATATGACATATTTATAAATTAATAACAGGATATACTTCATAGACCAATCTTATTTAGTAACTTTAAATGTCATTGATAAATTTTATTTTGCATTCTTAGTTTCTTTAAATGTTACCACTCCACTCTCCAAAACAGAATTCTATTAAATTTGACCTTGTGATAAACCAACCTGCCACGACTGGTTTTATTCACAAGACTTTTACTTCTTGTTGAGAATATTCGTCAAATTAATATAATAAAATAAAAATTATTTCCTGTAAAACCATTATTCATATTTTAAGCTATAAAATAGAATTATTTGTCCAATTTTAGTTTGTAAATTGAATAGCAAATGTCAACTAGAATTTATTGAATAATAAAATATAAACATATATATATATATATATATATATATATATATATATATATATATATATATATATATATATATATATATATATATATATATATATATATATATATATATATATATATATATATATATATATATATATATATATATATATATATATATATATATATATATATATATATATATATATATATATATATATATATATATATATATATATATATATATAATTGAAGTTTTTGGATTGAAAATTGTAAGAATTGTCGAAGAAATTGCATTAGGGATTTTTTTTAGTTGCAAATATAATTATTTATTTAAATTAGTTAATTAATTTTAAGAAACATATAACCATATTAAATAATATACCTACCATTAACAGACTTATATATTATTTGAATGATAAAGTAGTGTATCGTAACCATAACAACATAGAGGTAACTGTCTCTATAAAGGTCTACGAGAAAATACGACTTTCTATTACAGTGGTGTTTCTCACTTATATATAGGTTTTAGAGGGATAAAATGACGGAACCTGGCAATTACTATTATTTCTAGCGTTTTTTCGGTTATATAATTCAAACTCATCCTGGCTTTATGTAGTTTTGTTTCGCAATGAAATAATGTAGTCTACCACAAATAACCCCACTTGCAAAATCATGGCAGAATGGATTTCAACGAAATTTAGAAAAATACTTTACATTGTGTGTCATTTCGAATAAATCATGGCCCCGATCATTATTCACATAATAAACCAGGAGAAGCACTCTACGAATTATTAATTTAAATACGAGATTATATTTTAAATTTCTATAAAATAATTTAAAAATAATTTTGTATAAATAAATAAAATTAAGTTAATACAATAATAGAAATCTCTTCAATCATATTTGATATATTCTTTTTATTTAAATTATGCAGGATTCTACAGACCGAAACTTACTACCTATTAATTACCATGTACGGCTTGAGTTTTATTTTTTAGAAGAAAGGTAGTCCCAATTTGGAAGAAAACCTACTAATTATCTGTGATTAATATAGGAATTCTCTCTAATTTATGTATAGTAATAAAAATGGTTATCAAGCTAATAGTACAGACATATTTTAGACTAATATGGGCAAACAAAACGAAGAAAAATTCAAAAAAATGCAATTACTTTTTTCGAGCACAAATTACTGTAAATGTAATGAAATTTGGCATGCAAAATGTTGACATGAAAACAGCTTGTTAAAGAGTTTTTCTCAAAATAAAAAAATAAAAATAAAATAAATAAACAAAATTGGCAGTTATAGGGACTGCCGATATTAGTGGAAACATAAAACTAAAAAATAACAACGGTTTTTTGAATTTTAAATTAATTGTAGTATTTAAAAATTGAAAATTCATAATTTTTAAATTAAATTTATTGAAATTAGTCCAGCTTTTAACATTTATCGGCACATCGGAGTTACTGACGTGACCATCTTGGTAACGCGTGACGTTTATCCACAGGTTTATCTCCTACTAAAAATCGCTCAATGCGTATAAACTTTTCAATTAAAAAAAATTTCTAAATATGAAATAAAATCGTCATTTTTTCAAGGAGGAGTTATACCTTGGTTATTTTCTTATAATTAAAATATGTATGTATAGAGTCTGTAATGATGAAATACATCAAGTAATAAGTAATGTAGCATATAATCGAATTTAAACCATTTAAAATATGCATTTCTTTTTACAAAATGTTTTATTATATATAATATATATATATATATATATATATATATATATATATATATATATATATATATATATATATATATATATATATATATATATATATATATATATATATATATATATATATATATATATATATATATATATATATATATATATTTTTTTTTTTTTTTTAAGGAAATGCATAACATTGCACTGGCCGGGTAGTGACCTTTCCAGGAGACTTTCGGCACGGTGCGGGACTCGGACCAGAAGAAGT
>CM035596.1:23213893-23281202 GCA_020423425.1 Chrysopa pallens
AGCGGCACTTGTTTTCAGAAACACTATATTAAAATAACAAAAAATTCTTTGTCAAGCGATATTTCCGTTCAAAATTTAATTGCAGGTGAGTGCTCCATTCCAGATAACTTGAACGACTTTTGCTATTCAATATACGGTAGGACAAATTGCAGATGACATAAAAGTATTGTCAAAGGATACTTAAATCCGTTGCCGAAGCCATAAGATATAATGAATGTATTCAATACTAGCAACAAAACAGCAGAAAAATCATTGATATCATTAACCATTACGAGTATTGTTGAAGCAAATTTACATACTGGTGTTGCATTTGACAATTTTGACAGATATGTTGAAACTAGAAATGGAAAAGATATTGTCCATGACACTGTTGGTATAATTAACCAGGATATAATGTCACAAACAAATGAAGAAGAAAAATCTACAGAAGAATACTGAACTGATACCCTACTTCAAAAAGCCGAAGATGACTTTAGATTTTCCTTAGAGAGTAAAATATTTAAATGGTATCCGAACTCATAAGACTCTGGAGCAATATATCTCCTAACGCAAAAACAAATAAACCGTTATTCATACATTAAAAGCAGAGTTTGGACCGACAAAAAAAAAATCATGACTTATATTAATTTAGTACATTATTATTTGTATTTAAGTAGAAATTTTCGTACTGTAGACTTCAATATTTATAAATGGGTTTTACCAAATATAATAAATTTATTTTTTATTCGTAATCAACGAAATTACGAAATTACGATGGTTAGTTAAATATTATGATAATTTGTTGAAAGCTGAAGAGGATTATCCTGAATTATATGAAGCATTCAAAAACGGATTTTTTGGAGTTAAACAAACGAATAATGTTTTCTAAGACAACCGATTAATAGGAATTTCACATTTTACAAACTTCATATCTGCTTGACAAAAATGGGGAAAAAGCCACGATATAAGAATAAGCGCAATTACTTACATTTACAATAAGACGGGAATTAAAAGAAAAAAGATATTTCCACAGGTTTGGAAAAACATTCCATTCGACAAAGTTCTATACATCTTCAGAGATTTCTCGACGCTTTTACAAAATGTACAAAATCTGTTCAGTTCAGCATTATCCAAAGATTTTATTTTTAACATCTGTACTGGAAAATCAGTGTCAGAAGAAGTTATTACTTATTTATTAAGGGGTTAGGTGTAGTCAGAGTCATGAAAATATGACATTTTTAATAATTTTTTTTTTTGCCAATAAATTATTTTATTTTATGAAAGTAAAAACATAGAAAAAAAGGTTTCGACTTAACTTGACAAAAATTTAAGAAAAAAAAGTTAATAAAAGTAATGGCTGTTTATGTTGACCCAGTTATTTAAAATCAGTCAGACAAAAAAAATTACGTTTTATTAATAGATAATCTAGTGCCTAATCGAAGCTTTTTTTTTTAAATTTTTAAAATGGCGGGCTCAAGAAAATTTTGTCCAGATTTTCGGGATAAAACCAACAGTTAATTGTTTATAAAAAAGCGAAATTAAAAGAAAAAAATACTTCGATCAGGCGCTAATATTTCATGTTTTCAAAAAGCTGTATAAATGTTATTTAAATCTACCGAGCGATTTTTGAGCTCAGTGGTCACCAGTTCAAAAAACATAGTTTTGAGAAAAACGCATTTAAGGTTTTAAACTCAATTTACGTAAAATATTACATATTATTTAATTACTTACCGAGTCATCTATTCCTGGGCCATAAAATAGTTCTTTTAGCTGTTGTAGCAGCTTCCAAAATATCTATTTGATGTTTACGTTGCATTCTACCTTCTCGAGTGTTGTCATTAGCGTGCAATATCGGATTTTTCGGCATACCGATGAGAATAACGCTCACAATCAAGTCCCAGTGTATTCATTATGATCAATAATGATTTCGTACCATCATTAAAAATATACCAGTAGCTATGTATGCAGCAATTTGTACAACACTAAAACTAGTATTTATTGTTTTGGGCATATTTGGTTGAAGCTCTCATTATTATTCTGATTGAATCCAACTACACATCTTGAATGTAAATTGTCATAAATCGAAATTCAGTACTGCTATTTTCTAGTTCATTTTCTTCAGTGTTTTGTATTAATTTTTTAGAACATATATAGTACTTTGGACACTTTGATCACGTTACGCTGTTTCCGGATTGAATACATTTTTATTTTCACTGAACACGACTGACGAATATTTTGAGAGTTCCGAGGTTCTCTTGAAACTTTTCTAGAATCACGCCCCATTGAAAATAACTTGAAAAATAATTTATTCTAACACACAACTATCGACTGCTCAGTGCAACTACTAAAAGCATACTGGCAACAAACAAATAATTTTCAACACTAATTATACCTGAAAATTGTAAATATATATAGTTTGATGTTTCTATAGCTAGGTATAAGTATATATACATAAAAAATGTGAGTTAATCATGACAATAGAATTCGAAAATCGCTTGCAGCTGCTGCTTGCTACCTACTCTGGAACGTTTCGGAGCGCCAGAGAACTCTTT
This sequence comes from Chrysopa pallens, assembly GCA_020423425.1. Taxonomy (NCBI): domain Eukaryota; kingdom Metazoa; phylum Arthropoda; class Insecta; order Neuroptera; family Chrysopidae; genus Chrysopa; species Chrysopa pallens. The sequence goes on from CM035596.1 coordinate 23,216,425, forward strand.
GCTAATTACCGAATAACTCAAAAAGTATTTGTCGGATTCACTTAAAATTTTCAGAGAATATTTCTAAGATATTATACTTAACGAAAATAAAAATCGGTTTTGAAAATTCTGATTGCACCTAACCCCTTAAATATGGAAAACATTAGAGAAAAGTTAAGAAAGAAATTTATTTCCCAATTGCACATATGTTCTACATCAACTCTATGAATTGAACAAGCCATCAACAAAATAGAAATTCGTAATTTTTCATCCAACCTGGGGAAAATAAAAATAAAAATTAGACATAAAATTCAAGAAGTTCGTCTGAAAAGAGATGGTTTGATGAGCTATTAGCAATATCAATCAAATATAAAGTAGATATTACTTAAGTTCAATCATATCCATTAGCTCCAGTACCTTTTTCAATGTGTCACATAGATGGAGAATCTGAAAAACATAAAAATATTGGCTCTTAAAATTTAGACAAAGGTGTCAATCATGATGAGCCAAGTTCTATAGTTGTGGTAGTTATCGATGGATATTTCTTATAACATACTATGATGTATCAAAAGCATTCGATAAAATCTCAAAACGATTTCTGAGTAAGGCTGCAAACCTGGCGTCATTGTTGTCGGGTACCTAATTACCGACGGATTTTAAAACCGTAATAACGTGAAAACAAAAGACACGCATTAATAGTCACTCATAGTCTGTGTTTTCCAATTACAGCACTAAAGCTCATTGAACGGCCGAATGTTCTACGTTGAATGTTTCAACTACGGCAACGCTTCGCACAATCGAGCACTCTTAAATGTCCTGCTTTCGGGTTATGCGTGCAACAAATACCAGCTCAGCGGCAAAAAATTAACAAGTGTTTTTTCTTTAATTTGGCATTGATCGAAATTTTATTTGTTGAAAATATTTGAATAGCTTCAGTTGCGACGTAGTTTTCTGGAAATTATACAAAACAAATTCAGACTAGGTGCAGAAAATAAATATAAGTATGGATGAAGGTAATAAACCTGACTCTATTTTATATGTCACATTTAAAATGTGAATACTATTTCATTTTAAAATTTGAAACTTTAAACAAATTTATTTTACAGAAATATACTTTTGCCAACATTGCAATGGCTTGATCGAATCATTTGATAAAGCAGGCTATCCGATCGAACTTATATATTTGATAAAGCAGGAATTACGATCGAAAACATCGAAGAAACAACGTTAGCGCAAGCATTTCTACTTAACTGGATCAAACGATTCGGTTCATCACTAAGATTAACAACCGATCGTGGTACTCAGTTTACATCCAAATTATTCCAAGAATTAAAAAAATCTTAGGTACAAAACATATAAGAACGATAGCCTATCATCCTGCCGCGAACGGCATCGTCTAACGTTTGCATCGGTAACTCAAAACAGATCTAAAGTGCCATAAAAACGAGAATTGGATGCAAACGCTTCCTTTTGTATTATAAGGAATTCGCGCCACGTGGAGGGATCATTTAAAATCCACCACGACCGATCTAGTATATGGAGAATCCATTAAGGATTCCCGGATATATTTTTCGTGCAACACCGAAATGTTTCCAAAATAACATGTCATTGACAAGCTATGTGACGAAAAAAAAAATGTGAAATCATTTTGTCGACAATGTATGACACGGTGGAAATCGAACCAGACATCCATACACCTGTGTCTATACAAAAAAATAAAAGGGGGTATCGATTCGGTTGACAAAATTTGTTCAAGATTCTCAACATCCATGAAAACTAGACGTTGGACAATGACAGTATTTTTTAGAATATTAGACATGGCTGGTATAAATTTTTATAAGATATATCTGAAAAATAATCTAGAATACAATATTAGTAGAAAGGATTGATTACCTGAAGGACTTTGCTATATCGTTGATGCAAGAACATTGGAGAGTTCGAGGGCAGATTTAGAGCCTTCCAAAAGATGTTCACTTTTCTTTGCGATTTCAAAAACCCGACTGTTCAAACAAATCAACATATTCGAAAAGGATATTATTTATGTGGGGCACATAAAAATAATCGTACTGCTTGTGAAAAATGCCATAAGGATGTTTGTAAAAATCATCGCCGGCAAAGAACTGAATGAAAAAAGTGTTTTGAAGATGAAGATCATGATGACAAATTTTTCAACGTAAATATTTTTTATTTATAATTACGCAGAAAGCATTTGAAATGATTTTGTTAATTAAAATCTATATTATTTCTTGCTAATAAAATCTTTTTATTTTTCTTGAATTAGATTTATTAAAATAAATAATTTTACACTTTGTTTATATACTCTATTATTCTGTGTATATCATGAACCATAAAAAATTCAAAATTTGGACATGGGATACTTAAAAATAAAAACAATGCGATAAAAATGCAATTAGGCGCATTACCATGCGATAATAATGGGTGCGCCTGGCAGATAGATAATTACTATATTATGAAAGATACTGGGTTCGGAATACTCTAAAATATTAGAATTACATGATAAATATGACATCCCATGCGCTTCAAGGTCTCTCAAAACGAAAATTAATGCAAAATATTTTTCAAAAAATTATGCCCCGTTTTACGACAATAAAATAAGTTTTTATACTCGAAATACATTATATGTCAAAGTATATTAATTTGAGACTAAAGTTTGTAACGCTACCTAATAGTGACTCCACAAACAAAATTTTGGTATTGGTGTTCATAGACACACGTAATTTTCGAATATCCGTACATCCATCTTTCCGTGCATCACGATAATTCAGAAAGAGATACCAATATGAAATTTTGGTGACGTATTATTAAAAGTGAGTTTAAGTTCGTAAATGAACAAACTCGATCAATTGGGTTCAATGGATCCTTAACCCAACTTTTAAACCATAAAAGATAGAATAAAAGTTTTATTAAACAAACAACCTTTGTTTGAAACATTTATTCGTAAAAAGTTTGAATTCTCCACAGTTTTAGTTTAAATTTGGCTAATAAATTCATAAAGCTGTAAAGAAAAAGTATTTCCTTTAATATAAATTTTACCACGCTAAAGCGTCGTTAAAATAGGTATCATTTAAAAAAAATAATATGTAAGTCACACAAGAAAGATTTAAGATGACATTTGTATTTAATTAGTTATAAAAATTTAAATAAATTAATATTGAGAAAAGAAAAATTGATTCAACAAATTGAAGAAGAAACATTAATTATCGTTTCATTTTTTTAGAGCAACGTTAAGATTGTTTCATTTGTCAATTAGTCAACCGAGAAAATAAAAGATATCTTATAAAACGAGAATTTTAGTTATTGGAAAAATGGAAAAATTACAATTTGAGTTTACGTTGTTACCGTCAACTGATGAAAAAACAAATGTATGGAGCATAACCTCAATTACTACAGAGGATAACAAAACCTATGAAATACCTCAAGAATTACATACCGCTGCATTCCACACAGAACTGATTAAACAACCGGCATTTAACAAAGTTAAGCATAGTATAACAAAGAGATACCAATAAAGAAAAGTTTGGATCACTTTATCAGGAGAGCTTAAGTCTACCTACATTGATGATGGAAATATACAGTTTTATCATCAATATCTTGAGTTATTGGGTCAAAATGCTAAAATAACAGCAGCGGCAGCTACTCCAGAGAATACAAGTACTTATATAAAATTCTTGAAAAATTAATGGAAAGAGAAGCACAAGTAAGTGGAAATCAAAATGTAAAGAAAATATCAGATAAATTTATTTTAGAAAAGTTCACTTGTAACATTAATAATGCTAATCAATGGATTGAATTCTTTGAGAAAGAGTGTGCAAAATTTGACATAACATCTGATGAGAAGAAAATAGAACTTTTAAGACTCTTTATAGATAAGTCATACATGGGCTGGTACAGTCCCATGATCATCAAGTTGACATTGAACTCAAGAATAGACAACGTAGAAAAGTAAATTTTTTGAGTCTTTCGCTAACAAAGATTGGAACCCAGTAACATATGCGCTATTATTCAAGTACAAAGATGATTTATTTGCTGGATTATGCCATTAAAAAAGAAAAAGAAAGAAAAACTTTTACTTGAAATGAGAAAATATATTGATGCAGATACCTTAGTAGATCTTATAACGGCGGGCCAGTCAGAATTTATATTTAGTAAATTAAATAGAGAAATAATTAAAGATACAATTGACCTTTTCAATGAAGTAAGTAAACATATGATAAGGAAAAATAATAATGGATGGTCAAAGAAAAATAATTAGAAATGATTATTATTAGAAATGAAAATTTTAGTGTGAAAATGAAAACATCATATTTTCTTAATTAAAGAATGATTGTAAAATATTTTTAAAATAATTTATACTCGAATCGTAATATAAACTTTTGCTTTCGTGGAAATTAATTTCATCTAATTCTAATAAGAAACTATACAATATCATTTAAAACATTATTCAATCAAAAACATCTAAATGTATTTAAATTCCTTCAATTATGTCAGCCCAAAATAGTGCAATCTCGAAAAATCCGTAAAAGAGCCATTACGAATTACGTTATTAAATCATCCCACAACTTAATAGAAGGAAAAAGAAAATTTGTATAGTTATAGAAAACATGTGTATTTTATATTATCATTATTCGGTACTCTTTAAAGTTTTAAATAAAATTCACTTTGTTGTTGAAAACAAATTTTGCTAAAATTTATTTTATTTAAAATTTGTCGTTTTAATGATAAGTAAGAAAAAAAATCATTTCATAATCAATTTAATAACTGATTCTGAAATTTTTTACAATCGAAGCTAAATTAATTCTATTGTAAGATAAATATTGAATTGATAAAAACTTTCCATTATTTAAAATTGTCTAAATTAACGATATATAACCATTGGACATTACAGCCTAATATACGATAAATAAACTAACAGAATTGAAATTCGGAATTATTTTTATACTTGACATGTATACGATATGACAGAGTATATTAACTTTAGTCTTAGATTTATAACGCTAACAAATATTATAGGCAATAATAAAATTTATTTCATAGAATCACCTAATAAGCCAATTTACGCATGTCCGTCCGTCTGTCTGCACATCACAAGGATAGCTCAAAACCGAAAAATCAATTTGTTTTCATGGATCCGACTTTTCAACTATAAAAATACAAGAAAAAATCAAAAATATTTTTTTTTTTTTTTTTTTGTAAACAAACAACTTTTTGCGACATTTTTTTATTAACTGCTTAGATTTGTCACAATCTAGCTACTAAACTTAGCACTTAGCTAATAAACACTCAGCTATTAAACACTTAGCTAATAAACAGATAAATTTGCAATACTTACATATTATACGTATTTATAACTGCCTGGACTATAAATTTAGAGTATTTTATGAATGCCAATCATTAAAAATAGTTCACACATTGATCAACTATGTGTCGAGTATAAAAATAATTAATACTGTTAGTCGTTATATTCATTTGTTTTTATAGATCCTGGTATATTTTCTTTTATGTATTCAGATAGATTATTTAGTATTTGTGACAAAATCATGAAAAATAAGATAGATGAAATTGTTTCTGTTAAAAACGGAGACACCTTCATTGAGTACATCATCATCTGCAGCAGCATCAACCATCCGTGTCAATTGCTCAAGCAAATGGATATTTTGAGTTCAGTATTCTTTGCTTTTTCTGTGAACAATTATTGCGTCTTGCACATAAGGAGGTCCATTCTATAGCTACTCATTACACGCAAGACTAGATACTGGATGTAGCTAGGAGACAAAATGACGATTTTAGCACTATTATGATTAATCGCATCAATAACATTCACTTAGTTGACCATACAGCAGGTTATCATTACAAATGGTCATTAAAAATTTTTTTATATACTCGAAAAAACCAAATATATCCAATATAAAGGAACATTCACATAAGATTTAAAAAAAAAATCTCTTCAGGGATACTGACACATATGTGTATGCTGAAAAAGACAGCCATTTTGCAGTTTGCCTAACAGGTTTCAAAGGATTGCATAGAATTAATATTGATAAATTCCGAATTCATTTTTTATTCAATTGTTTGCAGAATAAATTTTTAAACTAATAACCATAGGAACTATACGATATTGGATACAATGCGGAAAAACGCTTTTATGGTCAGCGTATCTGAATTCAAACAATTTTTTGTCATAAATATAATGATAACTTGAAATATAATGAAAAATTTACATCATACAGGATTGCCTGGTCATATACCTAGGTACCTGGTTTTGGATTTTTACTGATTGAAGGTACTATTTCAATAAATAGATATAAAGGACGCTGTTTTTAAAAGTATGTCGTATAAATACACATGTTTATTTTAAAATACAACTAATTGAAAATATTTTATTAAAATAAGTCACCGATGTTGTTGTGTTATACATAGCAAAAATACCAGCAGAAATAGTTAATATAAATTTTATAAATTTCCAACTGCGAAATGGAAAAAAAATCAAAGAAAAAATGGATAGTTGCAGTAAGAAGACGAAAGTTAATAGAACCATAACCTTAATTTCAGTAATAATAATAGCAGGGGAAAGCGGATCTTTGGAAATTGGTAAATTTTATATAAATAATAATATATTATTAAAATTAGTAATACAAAAAAGAAATGTTTTAATTTTTAATATTTTTTGAAGCAAATAAACTTAAAAAAACTCTTGTATTTGCAAGTTTAATTGAATATTTTTATTACTGATAGTCAACCAACTTTTGGTTACTATACCCATCCCAACATCTAATCCATGGTTAAACCGGGGCAATTCTTTAACACAAACCAAAAGCCCACAAATAAACACCATCCTCGCCCCTGTATCAATATCTAAAACAACACACCTTCCAAAATCTAGCAAGTGCGTTTGATCAGCTCAATAAACTAATAAACCTTGAACGAATGCTCAGCTATGTTACTGAACTAAATAATTGTTTAAGACAATGCAGCAATGAGCTACAAAAATTCATAGCCTTTAATAAATTCTGTCAAGAGTATTTTAACGGGAATAGTGCACCACAATGCCTTCCTTGAGCTGTGCTTCCTGAAACGCAAACCGACTAAGACGCAATCTTGGTGAACTCAAACATTTCATACAACAAAAGCGACTTGATATACTCACAGTTATTGAGACCAAAATAACAGCCGAAAAGCAAAAAAAAATTCAAAACTATCACATAAAACGAATGGATCACACAGCTCATGAAGGCGGAGTGGCCATTGTAATGAAAAACACGGCTCCTCGTCAGATCGTTAAAATCAACAGAACGGCTACCATTGAAAATGTATGTATTAAAATAAACAACAACATTGTGTACATAGCAGTGTACAATAGCCATAAAAATAAGTTCAGCTTCGACTATCTACAAAAACTAACAGACGTAGGTGAAAGGGTTCTCTAGATGGGAGACCTAAATGCTAGGCACACGTTATGGAAAAAACATTTAACTAATTCAAGCTGGAGAGTACTGAGCTCGTTTGTCAACCTTAACAGCTTTATCATACTACACACGACCGTTGGTACAATCAACACTGCTTGTCGATACCTGCTTAGTGATATACTTTTTCTATATCAGAGCATCCATTCCTAAGAGTAACTGTTTTTTATAATTTTTAAATTACAAATCTTTAAACAATTTTTAAATAAATTAATTTGTTGTTTTAAAATTGTTTGTGAACCAGTACAAGAATACAAATTATTTTAAATACACTTTTGGTTGTATTATTTATATTTCATTTATTTTACAATAAGGTACATTTTGTATTATTTAGGTATTTATTTAAATTAATGTATTGCTCCTCTGTTTTATAGATTGTCAGAACTTTCAACCAAGGCACTCACCACAAATGCAGGAAGAGATCCGGCCTGACCACCAAAGAAAAGGAGCAGGAAAACGGGAAACGATGCAACGTATACCAAAAATTTCCGACTGAGGTTCATAACAAATATGAACCACTGAAGGATATCTCAGACAACGTAGCTACGTCCACAACTCTAAATTCGAAGCAGCCAAGCCCAATTATGATGCATATGGCACTCACGAGCTTCCAGAACGTAGAAGAAGCAATAAAAACTTCAACTCAGATCACGATTATATAAAATTCAAGGAACCTCGAAGTAATTCAAATACCGTTTCATTTCTATGGAACGAAGGGGGATTCTTAGGATATGATGGCCGAAGATATAAAAATGCATGGCTTAAAACCACAAAAAGTCATGCTACTTTTAAAAGTAGAAGGTGAAAGCTTACGACCGTCTCGCCTCTTAAAATTATTAAAGGGACGCATGCCCAAAGCATTCTCAAAATAAAATGGATTTGCGGGGTTCCATGTAGGATGGAAAAATATCTAAATAAGCGGGGTGCTGTACAGTGCTCACGAATACGAGGTCCAACATTTGGAGCCGGCTGATAACTCTATCTGTGGCGGGATCCATCCGGCAAGTTCCAAGGACTGTTCTGTATGAAAGACATAAGTAGCAGCCACAGCATCTCGAGCAGAAGGAGCGAGGCCGTTCAGGGCATGGCCCAAATTCATTTCAGGCCAGGGATTTCCTGGCCCTCACTAGATCAAGAGAGGGTAACTAACCAAGCAGAGACCCAGCAGCCAAACAACAGCTCGGAAGCGAACCATCGACACACAGCCAAACAGCAGCAGTCAAGCGGAAACCAGCGACACGATTTTCAGCATCACAGAAATTCATCACAGCATCATTTTTAACTTTAAACCCGCACCGTGGTTTATTAAGAACGCATCGAAGAAGGAGGTGATTAACATTTTGAGTTATAACCCCATTTTCCAACTCAACTCATTCTTCGAGGATTGGGAATCTTCACCATCTCTACCTCATTTATATTTTGTTTGTTCTACAATTATTAAGTATTTTTTAAATTATATAGGCATTTATTTAAATTTTATTTAAATATTAATGTATTACTCTTCTAATTTATAGATTGGAATCCCCTCCGAACATGGCGCCCACCGCCGGGAAGGCGGTGGTTTCAAAACGGAAAAATATGGCAATGCCATCAAAAGCAGCGATACCAACAGTATCAACAACAACAGCATCAACACCAACATCATCAACATCAACATCAAAAACACCAACAGCATAATCATCATCAGCAGCACCACCACCAACACCTATGGAGGAAGAATTCTGGCCTGTTACACCAAGGAAACGGATCAGGAAGACAACAAACGATGCACCGTCCACCAAGAAATTGGAAACTGATGTCAACAACAAATATGGACCACTAATAGATATCGCCGACAACAAAGTCGGGCCAACAAGTCGGAATAAGAAGCCTAGCCCGATTGTAGTCCATATGGCTCTTACCAGCTTCCAAAATGTAGAAGTAATTAAAGCGGCAGCTACTGGGACCGTTAGGTTCACGTTCGGTGTCACAACAATCAATATACATTGCGACTCAGATCGCGATTACACTAAATGCAAGGAACGCCTTGAAAAAATTCAAATGCCGTTCCATTTCTCTGGGACAAAAGGGGACGTCGAACCAAAATACTTCCTTCATGGTACTTTGCGCCACCATTCGGACGATATGGTGGCCGAAAAGGTCATGCTACTTTCAAAAGTAGAAGGCGAGAGCTTACGGTTGTCTCGCCTTGTACAATTTGCAAAGTGGATGCAAGTCCAAGGCGTCCTAAGCATCAGATGGATATGCGACGTTCCATGCAGAGTGGAAAAGTATGTTAATAAACGGAGTGCAGTACAGTGCTACCGTTGTCAATTGTATGGGCATGGTTCACGGAACTGTCGTAGATCCGTACGTTGCGTGAAGTGTGGTAAAAACCACGCTTCAAGCAAATGCAAGATCCCACGGTTAGAGCCTGCAAAATGCTAAAACTGCGGCGCGGCGCATTCGGCAAGTAACATGGACAGTCCAGCTCGGAAGACTTACGTTGCAGCTACAGTATCCCGAATACAGTATCATACCAGCGCCATTGCCCACTTCAAACCCGTGAACAATAAGAAAGACACCGGAAAAAGAGGTAATTGATATTGTGTGTCCCCCCATTTCCCCACTCAACCCATTCTTCTAGGATGTAGAATCTTCACCAGTTCCACCTCCATTGGAAACTGGTGGTTCTAAACCCTTTGGTTTTATGGATCTCCTGCAACTCAGGATTAAAGTAGACGCCGCATGGAAATCGTGTAAAACGAACCCAGAAAAACTCTTCAAGTTCTTCGAGATGACCGATCATTTATTCGATAATGACCTCTCATCCCTCTTCAACTAGATCTCAGATTCGCTTTTTGCAATTGAACTCTCAAAGTTTCAAACGCAAATTACCCGAGCTTCACTCATTCCTTGAGCAGCATCGGATCCATGTTGCAGCCATCAGCGAAACATGGTTAAAGCCGGATAAGAAATGGTTGCGGGGTTGCCTTATTTGTTAGACACGATGTCAAACATTGTCTTGCCACCCGAAGACGGCAGTCTCGAAGCCGTCTCCGTTCTTATCTCGACTAATTGTGGTAATTATAAAGTCACATCTTTATACAACCCCCCCCCCCCAGATAGACTCCTACAAGGAAGGGATATCGATCGTATTGTGAGAACCCATGATCGCGCTGTGATTACGGGAGATCACAATTCACGTCACATATCTTGGAATTGTACATCTAAGGCACATCGCACATGAGGTGATTTGCGTGAAATCGGCGATATCATACATATGATTTGCTTATGGAAACCAATGTATAGTCGCACACGACGTGATTTTCGTGATTTGAAATCATACATGTGATAAAAAAATCGTTGTTAAAATGCTTCGTTTTTTTATTCTTGTTTATACAGTCATATAAATCAATGTTTATGACAAAGATAGCTATATGTATTACAGAAAACTATTTTTGTTTTACAATCATATAAATCCATGTATATGACAAAGATAGTTATTTGTATTAAATATTATTATAGTCATATTTAAAAATAAAAACTTGTAAATGATTGTTTATTTACAAACAAAAAAGTTTGTGACAACATACATTATTAAATGATTCATCATTCTGTTTTTAGTTTCTTTGCGTAGTAATCTTTTATTTATTAATGGATATTGAAAAAATGGATTTTAACGTCAAATTCGTGAGTATAGTTGAAAAATATAGTTGTCTTTATGACTATTCCCGAACGGACTATGCACGAAAAGACGTTACGGAGAAAGCTTGGCAACACGTGTCAAAAGAAGTAAATTTACCAGGTATGTAAAACAAATATTTTATTTTTTACTTAGACATTTGTTCGAATAAATAATGAAAATATCTTTTTGATTGATTATTGAAAACAATTCATACAAAAAATGTCTTTTTAGCTCGGTTTTAATAATTTTAAATGCAAAATATTTAACGTGTAAATTCTATTATTAACTGTGTAACTTAAAAGTCGATACTTTTAGCCAAAATAAATTGATTTGAATTTATAAATATATTACTTTCAAATGATTTTATGCACCTGCAATTAAAAAACTTTCCCAAACCTAAAACCAGTCTGTTGAAATGACGCTATGAGTAAAATATAAATTACAGGATAAAAAACATGAGTAAAATATTTCATTTGGATTATTCTAGTTTTCAAGAAAACAATAATAATATTATTTAGAAAAAGTATGTATTAATTGTTAAATTAACAGTCAATCATATTTAAATACAAATTTTTGATATTAATAATTACATTAATAACAAAAATTTGTATTTCAATTAAGGTGCTATTTTTAAACTTGGACCTGCTAAAATATTATAAAACGAATTTTGTTTTTAATTAAAAAATTTATTCAAAAAATATTTAGTAACTATTAACATTTTATAAAAAATATTATATTAGGAATTGAAAAATGAATCTTTAATTCATAATAAATATAAAATCTAGGTAAATTCATACATAAAAATAAAATCTTTAATTCTACATATAATTAATCGTTTTAATTCTATAATATTGTGTTAATGTAAATGAAAATAAAGAAACTATAAACAATATTTCCATTGCCAAGGAAGGGATGTTTCTGATTGAAGAAAATAATTTGCTAATGAGTTTCTTAACGCATTTACTGTTGATAAATCATTTTCCAAAATTCTGCTGGGCCTGTTACAGTCTTCAAGCAGCTCTAAATTTTCATTTGGTAATTGCTCAAATTTATACAAAACTCCTTCATTTTTTCTAAGATAATTATGCAAAACGCATGTTGCTTTGATAATATCGTTGATTCTACTCACATCTCTTGTTCGAATCGAACTATTCAAAACTTGAAATTTTTTTACCATCATTCCAAAAGCGCATTCTATGGTTTTTCGACCTCGACTCAATCTATAATTAAAGATTCTTTTTGTGTTATCTAAAGTCTTTTGAGGATAAGGTCTCATAATATTTTTGGATAGTGGAAATGCTTCATCCGCAACAAAATAGTAGGGGAACACATTGCCACTTGTATCAAACGGCAATTTTGAAGGTAGTGGAATATCCAACTTTGATTGGGATAACCAATACTTCACAGCTGAGGAACGGAAAATACCTCCATCACTATTACGCCCAGCGTAACCTGTTTCAATCATGGTAAAAATTCCATCAGCATCGCAACAAGCCAATAATACGATCGAATGGTAATATTTGTAATTAAAGTAGGTAGATCCAGTTTTGGGAATTTTTTCAACTCTTATATGTTTTCCATCTATGGCACCAATGCAATTTGGAAGATTCCATACCGTTTCAAATCGCTGTGAAATTTGTTTCCACATTTCCACACGCGGGATAGGCATATACTCATCTTTTAAAACATTCCAGATTATTGTTACAGTTTTATAAACTATTTTTCTAATAGTTGATTCCCCTCTGGCGAAATGTAGTCCAAGTGAAACAAATGTACTACCTGTAGCCAAATACCTGGAAAGTACAACAATTTTATACTATTTTAATAAACTTACATGCAAAATTTTTTTGTTACAGTTAACGAATGTAAAGAAAAGTGGAAAAATTTAAGAACGGCATTTTTGAGGAGATTAAAAGTTCCTCCAAGTGGATCAAGAAAACAACCGAAATATTATTTGCACACACCGATGCAATTTTTGTTACCATTTTCAAGGTCCAAAAGTGAAATTTCTGGTAATATGGAAATCGCAGGAAACAGTCTAGAGCTGATATTGAACGAATCCCAATGTATTGATCCAATCCCAGAACTGGCCCGAAATATCCCATCTGCACAACCTTTACCATCTTCACCCGAATTCCTCATTGAAGAGTCAGAAAGTAACTCTTCTATGTCTGTACCGGAACCTTCTGTTAGCGGGCCAAAATTATGCACACCACAAAGAAAAAAAACTAAATCAGAATGCGAGGTTGACAAGGCACTAACTGAATATTTTCAAGCGAAACGACAGAAATTGAAAATATCAGACAAAAAAACAGAAAGCATAAGACAGTTTTTTGACAGTATTGTTCCAGACATTCAAAATTTAAGCTTCGCAGAGCTACGAGTTTTTAAACGCAGAGTTTTGGTGCTTATAGATGAAATAGTCGACAAAACATCCACATCAACATCAACAGAATATACCGACAAAGAACACTCTGAATAACAATAAATATTATTTTATTAAGTGTTTCTTATTTTTTATAAATTAATTTTTTTATATAATTTTTTTTTTAATAAATAAAATAATTTTTACCTTAAAGTTATAAAAATTTTTTCTTCAGCACTGATGCATTCCCTCATATTTGTTGTTGTAGGTTAGGTCCTAAAATTTGAATAAGTTTCTGATACGATTCTTTTGACATTCTATACAATGAAATAAATTTCTTATCAGTTTTTTGTAGTTCTTTAGCTGCAATAAATAAACTGCGTTGTGAATTGAGCTGATTATAAGGATGAACCCAATACTTTCGCCGATTATTTTTCCTTCGTTTTTTTATGTACCGATACACGCAAAGCATTTCTTCCTCACTGTCACTCGACATTGTTTAAATAATTTTATTGTATTGTTTATTTTCCAAATTATATGTTAATACATTGGCTATTGAAAAGCTACTACAATCTCTGTTGTAAATTTAAAAAATCCAAATATAGTAGATTCATGTCCTTAAACCTATAGAACAGGCATAATAGGTGCATCCAATATTGCAGATCATAAATTAAAAAAAAAAAAGTAATGATGTAATAATAATATGATAAGCTTAAAAACTTATTTTCTTATATACACTTGTATACGACCAGAGGAATGTGGTAAAGGGAAATTAATCATCCCTCTTTTCAAGCATCAATATTATTTTCATTCATTTCAATAAATTAAATAAACAGAAAGGAACTTTACACTTATTTTATAAAGTTATGCCAATACATCTTATACTATAACAAAAACACAAAATATATATTGATTCTTCTTATTTTCTTTGTCTTTTTATTTGTATACAAAATGAAGTGTATTTTAAATACAATAATTGTACAGTGGCTGTAATCTGTGTCTATTAGTTAAAGTAACAAATAATAGAGTTAGTTTTTTTTCGATATTGGATATAAGATTGAGCATCAATGTTTGAACTACTTTAATCATTAGCATTCATAAAACACTCTAATATCTATACAGTTATAAATATATATATATATATATATATATATATATATATATATATATATATATATATATATATATATATATATATATATATATATATATATATATATATATATATATATATATATGGTTAAGTCAGAGTATATTAGTATTAACCCATCTCAGTCTCCCGTTCGTCATCAAGATAACTGAAAAACGACAAGAGACAGGTAGTTGAACTTTTGGTGTCATATTCTGGATCTTAAAAGTGAGTCTAAGTTCGTAAATGAGCAAAATCGGTACAATGAGATAATTAGATACATGACCCAACTTAACCATTAAAAAAGATTCAAAACGGTAATTGTTTGATTAAAAAAAAAAAAAAAATGTATGAACATTTTTCGGAATGTTTATATTCGACACAGTTTAAGCTAATTAATATTCTTATTATATACGAAAAATGTTCATACAAGTTTTTTATGTTTGTTTTGTATCTTTTTTTATGGATCTAATTAGCCCATTATACCGATTTTGCCAATTTACGAACTTAGAGTCACTCTTAAGATCCAGAATATAACACCAAAACTTCAACTAGCTGTCTCTTGTCGTTTTTTAGTTATCTTCATGACGAACGGGAGACTGAAATGGGTAAATACTATTATACTCTGACTTAACCTTATATATATATATATATATATATATATATATATATATATATATATATATATATATATATATATATATATATATATATATATATATATAAATATATATATATAAGATTTGTAAGACGAAATGCGAATTTCAAATGGCTTAAAGTATAATCTATTATAATATATATTATTTATTACTTGATGTATTTCATCCTTTAAGACACTGTATATACATATTTTGTTATTAGTAAACAAACTATGTATTACCCATTCTTCAAAAAACGTTACAAAGTAGTAGCAACTTCTGTTGCTCCGTGTGCGACTAAAATGCTGTGATATCGCTGATATCGGCGATTTCGCCGATTTCACCTAAATCACCTCATGTGCGATGTGCCTAATAATGCAAACGGCAACGCACTATTTGCGCAGTCTCTGAAACGTAACTTCATTGTTGCGTACCCAGGCGACCCCTCTTACTACCCCGATGCTGCTTCTCGCCCACCTCAAACCATCGACCTAACGATACTCAAGAAATGTGACCTTCTGTCAGATTTAAATGTTCACTTAGACTTGCACAGTGACCATCGCCCGATCACTTTCACCCTAGGTGAAATGAAGGGTGCTACAACTGTGCAAACCCGGCTGGATTTCGAGAAAGCAGACTGGAAGCTATTTAAAGAGTATCTGAACGTCGAAACCCTGATCACCCCCAGATCAATTCCACCGACCAAATAGGCTTGGAGGTCAGTAAGCTCACGAAAAGTATCGTAGGTGCTACCGAAAAGTGTAAACCTAGGAAAACTCGAAACCTCGGATATCGATTAAAATTAGATGCTGACACACTCAAACGCATACAGACTCGGAACAAACTACGCAAATTTTGGCAGACATAATTTATTCTCTTCATTCGAAAGAATAAATTTTCAGCTTACGCGCTTGGATTGAAAATGTTTGACACGCGAATCCAGCAAACTCAAAGTGTTGTCTATCTTGGAGTAATCCTCCATAGGCAGTTGAACTGGAGACAGCACGCCAAAAGGCGCCTGGCCCTAGGAAACGCATCTATTGCAGGATTGTACCCACTACCCAGCCCAAAAAGTAAACTGGGCGAACGTTTAAAGCATCGACTCTACAAGTCATTTATCCGCCCAGTACTCAAGTACGCAGCCCCTTGGACTAACGTTGCATCTTCGCTCATCACGAAGATGCAGCAATTCCAAAATCGTTGCCTTCGAGTAATCTCGAAAAAAAAACCAATTTGACCCAAGGATGCTGCTTTTTAGGAAAAGATTTCCCATGTCACACGATGCCGATTGCACTTTTCAGTTGTTCCAGTGTAATCTTAATTGTATATAGGTATTTTTTTTCTTTTTCTTTAATTTTACAGATGTTGATAAGCCCCCTTAAGAACGTCTTTAGGAATAACAAATACAAAATACATACGTGTTATTAATAGGTGAAATTTCTAAATTCATTTTCCAAGGTACTTTTTGGTCAAAAATGGGCGTGGAGGATACTAGGTTATCATATTCATGTATAGTATATGTCTTATTTTCTTCGCCTTCTTTTTTTTTTTATTGATTCCAAATTCTAATTTTTCTTCTGAAATCTGTAAAGTGTTGAACGTATTCTTTAGTCAAGAAATAATTATTTCTCAGATCCATACTGGCAACCTTAGATTCAAGTAATTGGATAAAACTTGTTTTTCTGGAAATTATGAACGCAGTGAAATCTTTTCGTAGTGAACGGGGGTACTAATGAAAATATCGATTGACTTTCCAAAAAAATTAAATCATAAATTAAGTGGGTATATGTTTTTGATAGAGACCTCTACAGGGACTATTAACAATGACAATCTATAATGCAATATATAGGTACTTTTTTCAAATTTTGTGCATAAGTAACTAAAAAAATAATTGTCCACATTGTATGAAATTTAGTATACACAATCTTCATATGAAAACGGAGGACACATTGAAGAGTTTTTCGCGAAAAAACAATCTGAAATATAAAATACAATTTTGTTTTTTACTTTAGAATCCATTTTCGGGTAAAAACACCTCAGTATTGTAATGTTACTAGGTTTGCGCATAAAACAATATAACATACGTTTACAAACATTATTAAATCAAACGTTGGGACAATCTTCTTATCAATTACTTGCACCAACTGGTCCTGCAGCTGTAAATATTAATGGTTCAACTATACATGCTAAGCTTCTATTAGGAGTTCATAAGATTTATAAAGATCTCAGTTTACATTCACTCGCTCAATTTCAAGAAGAAATTGACAGGTGTAAATTTTTATTTATAGATGAAATGAGTATGATTGGATGTAGTCTTTTGAGAAAAATTGACTTACGATTACGAAAAGCCTTTCCTTCTAAACAAGGCGAAGCTTTTGGTGGATTATTTATATATTTTTTTGGAGATATAAAACAATTACCACCTGTTAATGATCGACCGCTTTATAGTCAGCCGAATATACCAAGATTGAACATGCCCGGGATTCAAAATGAAGATTATTAGAAAAATGATTCTGAATCATCATATGGTGAAGACAGACAGGTAAACTTTAATGAATACATTATAGAAGAAAATTTTAGAATGGAAATTAATCATTTGAATTACTATGAAAAATTAGATATAGAAAAATTGATTGAATGTAATAAAACAGTATTTGCAAAAGATAAATATGATATAGTTACTGTTAACGAATATGAAGCAAGAAAAGATCCCTTGGTAGACAAATATTGTAGTAAAAGACCATACAGATACAGTATGGAAGATAGAGTTGAAGTAGAAAATCAAGTATCAAATTTATTAGGAAACAAATTAATAAAAGACTTTTATCTTATAGCCCTTTTTCTGTACTGGTCATATTAGTATTCAAAAAGAAGATTAGAGAAAATCAAGACTTTGCATTGACTTTAGAGACTTAAATAAATTATTAATACATCAAGCATAACCGTCCCCGTTAATAGAAGACTTTATGATGAAAACAAGAGACTGGAAATATTTTTCAACACTGGGCATAAACTCCGCATTATGGACAATTTCTCTCAGGGTTTGGAAACGTCAGCAGCTATTTTCAAACGAATATTAAGTAATATATTAAGAAAATATAAACTTACAGATTTTGCAGTTAATTATATTGATGACATACTTATATTTTCAAGAAATTTTCAAGAACACACTCAACACCTTAATAATTAGCAGCAATAAAAAAAGGAGAATTCCGACTAAAATTTACTAAATGTACGTTTGCAGAAATGATTGTGCAATTATTGGGACATATTATAAAAAATAATACAATTAGACCGATAAAAAACAACATTAAATGAATTAAAGAATTTCCATTCCCAATAACACAAAAAAAATTTAAGACAATTTGTGGGTGAGATTAACTTTTATCATAATTTTATACCAGTGAGTATTTATTTATCATAATTGTATATATATAAGAGTAGCATATTTCTCAAAAAAACTCAACAAAGTGCAAAAAAGAAAAAAAGCAATATACAATTAAGGAAACAATAAGATATTGGCAATATTGGCTAATTGCATTTACCGTGTACTATGATCACAAACCCTTGGAAAATATGAACATCAAATCCTGACCCAATGCAGACCTAGGAAATTTAAAATATTACCTGTCTCAATATGATTTTAAAATAAAATATAATCCAGGGAAACAGAATGAGGAAGCAGATTGTTTAAGTCGAAATCCGGTTATAGAACCCAACAAATTCAGAACAACAGTTAAAAGTAGTAAATTTAATAAAAATAGGAAAAAATAATTTTATCAGCAGAATTTAGTATTAAATTTATTAAAAATGTTCACAAAAATCTGTGCCAAATCGGAATTGAACAAATGCAAAAGCTGCTAAGTCCTCAGTACACAGCGAAAAATTTAACAAAAAACATAAAAAAAAACTTGCACAGGCTGTGATTTTTGCATTAAAAACAAATCAAGAGGCCAACATAAATTTAGTCTAATGTCACAACTGGGTCCAGCCACAAAACCAGTTGAAATAGTATCTATAGACACAATTGGTAGTTTCGGTGGTTCCAGATCAACAAAAAAGTATTTACACTTATTAGTAGACCACTTCAGCAGATAAGCATTTATAGTAACCTCTAAAACTCGAGCGCACCTAATTTCATAAATCTGGTTTCAAAAAGCACAGAAATAGATAATATTGAAATGGTGCTTGCCGACCAGTATCCAAGAATAAATTCGAATGAATTCAAATTATTCTTAGAAGAAAAATCAATATATTTACAGCAGTAAATACGCCATTTTTAAATGGCTTAAATGAGAGGCTAAATCAAACCCTTGTAAATAAAAAAAAAAAGTGTACAATCCATGAAAAAACGCGGTTTCCATACCAATCAGGGCTTAAGAAGACCGGATATCATTGTTGCTCGGGAACGTCGGGTAGTGGTGATTGATACCCAGGTTGTAGGAGATGGAAATTCTTTGGATCGATCTCATCAGCGTTAAGCGTTTACATATGCATATAACAGACTAAATCTTATAGAGATTGTATCGGGTGAATACTCCGTGGAACCAGCTAATGTCTCAGTCATGAACATTACGGTTTCATATCGGGGTATTTGGTCTCCGCAGTCAGCTGAGGACCTCAAAGATCTAGGTGTGCATCGTAGAGTACTCAGTACCATCTCTGCCTGCACATTGCGAGGAACACATATGAATTGGACGAGGTTTAACCAAATGACCGATCGCTACAAGAAGAAAAATATGAATCGGAATGGCATTTTATATGAAATATCCGAGCAAGAGCCTATGAAGTTGTTGGAAATTAAATTTTTGTTGTAGATTTTATTTATTTTCAACAAATGTAAATAAACTTGAAATTGCAGTTACAATAAAAAATGAGAACGAAATTACTTTAAAGCCTTAGTCTTGCCCGAATTTATAAAGAACCATTGGATGATGATATTGTTGAAGTATATGATATTACATTAATAAACAATACGACAATACAAACATGTTTAAACCTTTAACATAAACGATAAATGAATCAAATGAAAAATTTACAACAAAAACATAAATGATCATTTGGAACACGTGTTTCAATTATTAGTCAGACAATCACCAGTACTGCGTAAATTAAATCTTGGATGTAAAAATAGTAAAGAACTATGGAATTATCAGGTTAGAAAGTATGTTCGTCTCTGGCTAAGATTCCCAAAATATACTAAAACCGAATACTTCCATGCACCTGTTAAGCAGTGAGGACTTGGTATCGCTTGTTTAAGATGGTGCATTCCACTAATGCGTAAGTCGCGGCTAGAATCCCTGGAACGGTTTAGATCGCTATACTTCCAGGCCGCATCACGTACACGTCTGATCTCTGATCAGCGCCAGTGGTGTATGCATGCTCGGAGAGCTAATAGCGTTTCGATGACTTCGAAAAGGATTGTGAATAACACCTTGGTAAAGGCGCTTCAAAGTTCTGGCGATGGTGGTGGCCTGAAGGCTTCGCGCCACGTTCTCTCGTCTTCGGACTGGGTTGTGCGCCGTTCCTCCAACCTCACCAGACGCGACAATGTTCAATTTCACCATATTCGAGCGAACAGCATCCCTACACGTGCACGCACTTCCAGGGGTCGCACCTTTGATCGCAGATGTCGGGCCGGTTGCTTGTCTTCCGAGATTACACATCATGTGATTCAGAGGTGATTTCGTACCCATGGGGACACTGCTGCGCATCACGATAGGGTATCGCAGCCACAGACCTAAGGCAAGTGGGTTGGGACGTGGTATATGAACGCGGTTTCCATACCAATCAGGACTAAAGAAGACCGGATATCATTGTTGCTCGGGAACGTCGGGTAGTGGTGATTGATACCCAGGTTGTAGGAGATGGAAATTCTTTGGATCGATCTCATCAGCGTTAAGCGTTTAAATATGCATATAACAGACTAAATCTTATAGAGATTGTATCGGGTGAATACTCCGTGGAACCAGCTAATGTCTCAGTCATGAACATTACGGTTTCATATCGGGGTATTTGGTCTCCGCAGTCAGCTAAGGACATCAAAGATCTAAGTGTGCATCCTAGAGTACTCAGTACCATCTCTGCCTGCGCCTTGCCAGGATCGCATATGACTTGGACGAGGTTTAACCAAATGACCGATCGCTACAAGAAGAAAAATATGAATCAGAATGGCATTTTACACGAAATATCCGAGCAGAAGCCAATGAAGTTGTTGGAAATTGAATTTATGTTGTACATTTAATTTATTTTCAACAAATGAAAATAGACTTGAAATTGCAGTTACAATAAAAATGAGAACGAAATTACTTTATAGTCTTAGTAATGCCCGAATTTATAAAGAAGAACCATTGGCAGTTACTTTAGACCAATACAATGTATTAAAAATATATCCTTTACCCACACCAAGTAAAGAAAATTCAAAAATTGTTAGCTTCCTAAAGCTAAACCATGATTTCCTCCTTGTGTCAAAAAGTAGATCAAAATTTGCGTTACTCAAAAATCTGGACGAACGAAGAGAATATTTGGATCAACAATACATATTCAGCGAAATTACAATTTCATATATACGACCAGAAGATAATTGTGAAACCGCAGTATCCCAAATGACAACTAAATTAATACCTGCTGTAGATAAACAACGTTCACGAAAATATGGAAATATGGCAAGATCTGAATCAAAACAAATGGTTATTTGTTACTACACAAGATACACGATGTACAATTTTATACAAAAACGAATCCGACGATTACACAACAATAATCAATAAAATGGAATTACCACACTTAAAGTAGCCTGTCGAGCATTCACCGACACCGTCACTCTAGAATCCAAAACGCTTATACTAAACTCAACTTTTCAAGACTTCATTCCAGACATTGGTTTACTGAATATGACTGTTGAGAAACAAACAGACTCAACGAAACCATGTTAAAAATGTATGCACTGCATCCTGTAAAGTTAACTTATCTGGACCTGGATGAACTTAAATACACACAGCATCGTCTCAATCAATTTGACGAGCGACTATAACAAAAATTAAATAAACCCTTCTTCATACAATATGAAAATTTTATCTTGAATTATGTAAAAGTTTTTGGAATTTCCGTAACCGTATTAGCAATCATTTACTTTTAAATACGCTTCAATATTTCTGGAATAAAATCAAACCAAATAGCCAATACATTCATTAATTGTTGTTTTAGTCGACGAAGCCGCCAAAAAAGCTCAGAACCATGAGTTGGCTGAATTAGTATACTACAATGAATTACCACATGAGGCGACGACAGTGTTATCACTCCAGCCTTTTACCAAGGATGGGCCACGACTGGTTTACAAGGCTGGTCCAGACTTTCGAAAAGTTTGGTCAATCTTGGGCATAGCATGGGCCCGTCATACTTTCCTGTCTGGGTAGTGGTTCGACTTGTTTTAAGTATATAATCTTATATGTATGATATTGGTAAGTCAATAATTAAATGTCAATTCTCATTTGATTGTGTATTTGTGTGATTTATTTACATTTTTTTTAAAGTAGTTAATATCTTCCGATTGATTTTAATGCAAAGAAAAGTTATTTTCTTTTAAGGAAAATATTTTAATTTTAAAATTAATTTAGACATAACTTCAATTGTGATGATAAATAAATAATACAAAAAAATTCTTGCATTTTCCTATCAGAAACCTGCCTTTTACATTTTATATTTTTTCATTATTGAATAAAAATCTTTATACTGTAAAATCCAGAATATCTGCATTGAACACCTGAATCATTGATGTCAATAATCAATAATGCTCAGCAATAATCGACTATATAATCAGTACCATCTTTAATGCACAAATAGATTGAGTTCACGTTAACTTAAGATTGGTTACATATTAATAATTCAAAGATTTAATAATTAAAAATTTTGTAAATTTAATTGTATTTAATATTAATTTATCATTTACAATAAAACTTATATTTTTTTCATAAAGTCAATTGTTATTAAAAAAGTGAACTTTTCTTATCCAATATTAAATTACTTTATTATTTTACTACTACCAAGTCATTGAACAGATTATTGGACATAGTATTCCACTGGACATTGATTCATTTTCAATAGATGGACAGCGGAAATTCTATTGACTTGATTCTGAATAATCCAAAGATACTCTGATTTGAAAAGGATTTCGAATTTTTACCCAACAAATGCTCTGCTGACAGCGACTCTGCCAATAAAACCACTGATTTGTCGTGCCAATTACAGGATATGAAAATACATTCATTAAATATTTGATCAAAATCTTTTTCTACAATATACCAAAATTTAATAACTAAAAATTTAGAATATTTTTTTGCATATATTTGTATGCAGAATATTTATTTTCAGATACCACATAAATGCTGCGTCCTTGGTTGTAATTTTAACCACGATTCAGAATTAACAACCGAGTCGTATCAAACATTTTCATTTCATATCAAAGAATGGAGAACTTTAAAGTCGGTGGTTTCGATCTAATCCAAGAAGCAATTGGGAAGTTACCCATAGTTCAGTTTTTTGTTGTAAATATTTTAGAGATGATGAAATAATAAGACACGATAAGTATTTAGACTCCATAGAGGAACTCAAAAGTTACTGTTTCAACATCCTCAATTGGTGTCTAATGTAGACCTAGGAATTTTTTCTAATGTAGCGAAACATTCACAGCCAACCATAACAGTTAAACGAGCCGATCCAGAAAAATGAAGATAATAAATTGCAATTCGACATAATGAATTGATTGTAAAATTTGAATTGGAAAACATTGGTAATTTTGAGAACTTGAAAAATAAAAATATTTCAAAACTCAATTTAACAGATTGCGGTAAATTCTATACGGTAAATAATTGGATATATTTATTGATCACTTAAGACAAATAAACAGTACATGGCATCAGTAAACTGTTTCAACTCAAGTTTTCTTAATTTGCCTCATAAAAGATATGAACAACATTTATAATCCTCTTTACACGTTTCACCAAACGATGCTGGAAACAATTAACAATATCTTTGAGTTGTACAGCAAAAATTGTCTTACTCTAAATATATGAAATAGCAAGAACTATTATGATATTTATGGTTACTTCAACATTTGAAAGATTTAAAGAAAGTGTCTTCATTATGTCTTTACATTTAAATATTCTCGTTTTTTAAGTATAATTTTTAATATGAATATTAAATGTACATTCCGATCTTTACAACTGGATCCGGAATGACTGAGAAGAATAATGGAAAAAATCTAATTTTCTGGGAACAATGATTGATAATGCAACTCAGGAGAATGTGTTTCACACAAATAATTAACTAATGAGTATGGTCTTCTTGCTTCATCGTTATTTCAAAATTCTCTTAATTACTTCAAAAGTTTCATATAATTTGAGTTTCTCTTTTCTATACTTTGTTTTCCGTAATTTCTTTTAAAGATCTCCTTCCATGAACCAAACTAATTTTTACACATTAATTTATAGTATATTTCTTATATATTTATTAAATGTGCTAAACTTCAAGTTGAAGCATATCATTATCGCCCATACAATTTGGTAATCCTTAATTCATTATTATTTGGGAACAAGTACTAACTTCCATTTCATAATTTCATATAAACTTCAATTTTTATTGTTATTTGTATTAATTAATAGTATAAACATTATTTATACAATTTTTTATATTACATGAATATTTAAAACAATAAACAACACAATTTTTAACATACGAAGTTTCTAGTTTTTCCACATACATAGTTTTCTTTTATGGATATTGTAAACAAATATTTAATGACAGCAATATTTTTTTTTTAAATAATTATTTAATTATAAATTTATAACGTATTGTTTTTTAAAAAATTTCACATTAATTTTATGTTTTACAAGTATTTCCATTAACAACTTTATCATTATTTTCAACAGAATTTAGTTCATGTTTATATATTTGATAGACGAAATTTCGACATTGTAACTATTTTTTAATTTAAAATAATTTATTACAAAATAAACTTCTTTAAATTGTCATTATTTACATACTTCACGACATTAACTTATAAAATACACTAAAGTTTATTAGAACGATTATAATAAAAATTTAATAAAAATATATATTTGGAGTGTCTGGCAATTAAAGAAGCAATAAACTACTGGGAACATTGGTTGATTGGGAGATATTTTGAAATATACTCAGACCATAAACCTTTAGAAAATCTTAACATTAAAGTAAGAACAGACGAAGAACTCGGTAAGTTGACATATTACCTGTCTCAGTATGACTTTAAAATAAAATATTTACCAGGTAAAGATAATCTTGAAGCGGACTGTCTTAGTCGAATTCCGGTATTAGAACCAGTTAAGTCACAAGATATGCTAAAGATAGTAAATTTGATAAAAATAGATGAAATAAAAAAGGATCAAAAAGAAAACAATATATTAAAAAAGATAAAAAGAAAGATAATAGATAATCATGGAATATTTTACAAACAAGGTAAAAATAAAAATAAGATAATCTTATCAGAAAAACTAAGCATTAAACTTATAAAAGAAACACATATAGAATAGTGCCATATCGGAATCAGACAAACATTAAACAAAATATACCCACATTATACAGCGAAAAATTTAATAGAAAATATAAAACGAATATGCAAAAATTGTAACATTTGCATTCAAAATAAATCAAGAGGTCAAATAAAATATGGATTAATGTCACACTTAGGACCAGCAACTAGACCATTTGAAATAATGTCGATTGACACGATTGGTGGTTTTGGTGGCCAAAGGTCAACGAAAAGATACCTCCATCTATTAATCGATCATTTTACAAGATATGCATTTATTCTGACATCGAAAACACAAACAGCAAGTGATTTTATAAAACTAGTCCAAAATATACTAGAAACTGATAAGATAGGTATGATAATCACAGATCAATATCCAGGCATTAATTCAAAAGAATTTAAAAATTTTTTAATAGAACAAGAAGTAAAACTTATATTCACTGCTTTAAATGCGCCTTTTTCCAACGGCCTAAATGAGCGGCTTAACAAGACAATTGTTAATAAAATAAGATGCAGAATTAACGAAACTAAACAAAAGAAAGTTTGGACAACAATAGCAAGAGATTGTATGGATAAGTATAACATCACAGAACATTCAGTTACAGGATTAACACCAAAATACCTACTAGACGGTACAAACACAAGTCTATTACCCGAAGAATTAAAAGAAAATAAAAATGCAGACGATTGGAGAAAAGATAAAAAATTAGCCTTACAAAATACAATAAAATCTCACGAATATAATAAAAAACTCTTTGATAAAAACAGAAAAGAACACGAATTCAACACAGGAGACCTAGTATACATAGAAAACGGAAACAAACTAAATAGGAAAAAACTAGATGAACTTAGGATTGGGCCATTTGAAATAATAAAAAAAATATCAGATTCAATATACAAGATTAAAACTGGAAAAATAAATGAAGAAACAGGATTATTCCACAAAACAAAATTGATACCAATAGAGGATACAATAGATGATGAAAATTCTTAATATAATTTTCACGGTAGGAGGGGGAGATGTGTGTTACAGGATTACTTTCGAGTGGTTTCGAATAAAATTTTGGGAATGCTTAAAAATATGGTTCTAAAATTTTTTATGGTAATTTTGTTATATACCCAATTCCAATAACGTTATTCTATCAAAAGGATTCTTAAAAATTTTATTTTTATTAAAATATCATTAAATTTTTTTTTTTTTTTTTTTGGAAATGCTTATGAAAGGTTTGATTATAAAATAATCGAAAAATAATAATATTCGAATACGAAATTTATAGGAATTCAATTTGTAAAGCTATATTTATAATTAAAAAAATAGGTGCCTACGAATATAGTTATATATTTTTCACTCAAATCAAGTAAACTACGAAAATGTTTTTTTTTTTTTTTTTTTTTTTTTTGTATCATGTTTAGTTTTACTCTTTCAGAAGTCCAGAGAAATGCAGATATGGAAGAAGCGCATTCTTCTTTGGTGGTGAATGACCAGACCAAATGAATTGGTTCAAGAACCTGCCAGTTTGGAAGAATTAGCTGTCTCTGGTCCGAGTCAATTGGTTCAACAAAAATTCCTGAGTCTCTACATGGTAAGCAATGTTTTCAGTTCAAACAGCTGTAATATAAGGAAGTTTCAATTTTATTAACAAGTTACCTCAAATTCTAGTTCTATAAATTTTGAGATAAACAAACAAACCAAATTTTAATACGTTGATAATCAATCTCTTCAACGTGGATTATCATCAACGTTATATACTTACTGAAAAATTTTGACAGGCATTATAACAGATTCGCAAGTAGATAAATTTTCAAGCTAGTTTAAAATGAGCCCAACATTTCTCGTCGCAAGCAAGTTTCAACAAACTTACAGACACTCTGTACAAAAATTGCAGGTTGTTTTTTTTGAGTCAGATTAATTGTTCAAAAAAGAAAATGATGTGAAGTCGATTTTTCACAGAGGACAAGGTTGTGTATCAGGCTTTGTTTAAACAGAGCCCTAGTAGATACCGATTGTTGTCACGCATATTTGCGCTACCATCAAGAGTCACACTTATGAAGTTTTTAAATCTTTTACCCGTATCGCCAGGATTTAATTTGGAAATCGTTAATGTGCTTAGACGAATGGCGAAGAAACTCCATCATTTTCACATTGCTTACCGGTGAAGTATTCAATGGTGGTATAAAGAGATGTTTTTTGTAATGATATTTGAAGACAAGCATCCATTTTGAATTTGTTTTGAAAATATTCAGTTTGTTACTATTGATCGTGGTTATAATTTAGAAACTTTTTGGGTAATCTTAAGTTAAAATTCGGGCGCCTCAACTCTTAACTTTGATTTATCTGACAGTGCACATTGTTTTAAACAAAATTCGCGTTTTAAACAAAATTCGCGTTCGTTGTCAACAAAAACTAAAGAAACAACGTAAAACTTATCAACAAGAACAAAGAGAAGATATTTCTTATCAGTCAGGTGATTTTAATACTGATTATAAATAAATGATTATTTATATCACGAAAAGAATTATTTGCCATTTTCTTATGTGATTGTTTACCATATTTCCTTAAGGTAATATATTGTATGGTATTTACGTTCTTGAATGAATTGACAGCTAATAAATTGCATCGGTAGGTATCCGTAGCGTGCATAGTAAGTAAATGGAGGAACTTCTTAATCATTTGCCTACGCCAAGAATATCTAAAATTTGTAATAAAACATTCAAATTCTAGAAAATATAATTATTTGTTCAATTATTTAGATGGAAATTATATTATAAATGTCAAAGAAAAATTATTGAATAATTACAAAACATGACATTTAATTGAAGTTATGGGTTGAAAATTATAAGAATCATGGAATTAATTGCATTAGTAATAGCAAAAATAAAAAATTATTCATTTAAATATGTAAAAAAATTTTGAGAAAATTTCCTATGTCATACCATTCACTTATATATCATTAGATTGATACCATGGTATTTTGTAACCATAGAAACGAATGAAAACATTTCGAAGCACGGTACTCATATTTGCACAGACGCAGACAAAAGTCATCAAGCCTGCCAACAAAATAAATACTGTAAACTGACTAACAGATGGAAGCGTTTATCTTTGTACGGGACTAGACAATTTGATATACAACCAAAGAAAAAAGTTATTTTTCGGATTTCATCAAGAGTTCAAGAGTCATTTTATGATAACGAAAAATTTTTCATATTAATTCTATGTAATTTGTCGTGTGCATTTGAATTCAAAATATTTATTGATAGCTTAAATAAATAACACTAGTGTATAAAATATTGAAAGTGACAGGTCGTAGATTTTGTGCTCTTTAGAAAAAATAGTTAAAGTCAGCTCTAAATGTGAAGTTTATTGCTTAAACAGAAAAGTCAAATTTAACACTGTTTTGAGAAATTGAAAATTATAAAATATATTATTTATTGACCAAAAATAAACGAATATAAATCAATACTGAATTAATTTAAAAATAACCTATAAAAAATATAGTGTTAAATTAAACAAATTTTTGTGTTGTCAAAGTGTACAGTCACAGAATACCAAACTTTTCCAATAAAAGATAAATTAAATACACTGCCGAAGTACATCAAAACTTTCCAATTCGTCAAAACCTTAACATGGAAGAACTAAAGCAAATGTTTTTAGAATTCAAACATGATATTCATGAAATGAAAAAGTCTATTGATGAAAAGCTGGAACGTGTAATTAGCGATAATGTCAACATTCGCGAGCAGTTAGCTACTCAAAATCGAAAATTGAATTACATAGACAAAGAACTTAGAAAACGAAATGTTATCTTCTTTGGTATACAAGAAAATGAAACTAATTCTTATGATTTGGAAGAAACAGTTTTGGAAATTATAAACAAAATTATGAAAGTAGATGTTGAAATTCGAGATATTGATTTTGTTAGAAGAATCGGCATTAGAAAACTGAATCGCAACCGTCCAGTATTAGTTGGTCTCTTGTCGTGGAGAAAGAAAATGGAAGTGATTAAAAACTCACGCTCTCTACAAAATTATGACGTATACGTGAAAGAAGATTATTCCAAGGAGGTCCTCGAGATAAGAAGGCAATTGCAAAACGAAGTAGATAAGTTAAGAGCAGAAGGAAAAAATGCTGTCATCCGCTACGATAAAATTGTAATTTTGGGAAATCTCTTAAAAGATAATAACTCTAGAACTACTCCAACTCCTCATACTCCAACAATATCAGAAAACGATAAAAAACGACCCTTGAGCCCGTCGCCCGAAATTGAAAACGGGCAAACCCATCTTCGTGAAAAGCCAAAAACTATAACCGATTTAAAGAAAAAGAAAGTAAACAACGTAGACAAAAAAGGCATGTCGATAATAAAATTTTTGGAAAAACCGAGACAGCGCTCAAATTCTGTACCCGATAGAAGCCACCTTACAATTCATGAGGATACTCAAACAAGTAGTACTCAACTCGGCACAAAAAACTATCATTGATCAACCAGGCATACGGATCAGGAAACGACAACGCAAGTAAACCGGACCACTCAAAAAATATACACTATGAAAATAAAGACCATTGCTATACAATAAACAAATTCAAAATCTTATTTTGGAACATCCACGGTCACCAGAATTTCTTCAACCTCTTCAACTGCAATGACAACTCAGAACTGGAGCACTACGGCATATTGTGTTTTTCAGAAACTTGGCTATGTGAAAACATCGATGGAAAAGTTTTACCTTTGTCTAACTATAAAATATTTCAAACCTTAGCTGTTAAAGACTATAGCGTTGGCAGAGCCAAGGGAGGTATAATCGTCCTAATCAAAAAAGAAATAAAGGCTAAAGTCATCGATACTTCACCTCACTGGTTGTTCATTGAATTTGCAATGAATAATTTAAGTTTTATTGTTGGTTATGCTTACTTCTCCACTTCATACCAATTCGACGTTCAACTAGACATGCTTAGCAAAACCATGCACAAATTTTTACAAACGTATCCAAATTCATGCTTTATCTTAGGAGGAGATTTTAATTGCAGAGTAGGAGAACGCAATCAATGTGATCCATATTTAGTCCAGGAAACCCATTTGTACGCACAAAGACAATCCTTAGATCTCACGGTAAATAAAAAAGGTCAAGACTTAACTGAAGCTCTAGAAGAAATGGGATTTATGATGGTGAACGGCCGGAGCCCGAGGGACACGCCTGCAAATTATACTTTTATCACCCAAACTGGAAAAAGCGTTATTGATCTTGTTTGGATAAACACAGAAACGCTACCTTTTGCAGTGGATTTTGAGGTTGAAGATATTTTTGGAGTCTCCGATCACATTCCAACAATACTCACACTCGATCTACCTCACACAGAAAAACACCGAAAGCCCACCGTTACTGTGACGGAACAATTATGGAGATGGAAACCTGATCATACTATCACCTTCAACAATGCATTGGAGGAACAGTTTATACCAATTGCTAAAAATAGTGAAAGCACGGAGTGCGAAAATCAAAAGTTTTTCCTTGGTTTAAAATATGCTGCTGAATCTGCAGGAATGTTACAAGCATATACATTCGTATATAACCCTGAAAAAACATACCCAAAACGAAATAATCCTTGGTTCGACTCAGAATGTAGACATCTTAAGAGACAAATCAGAAAACGGCATAGGCAATGTATAAAAGAAAATTTTAACAATCAAGGAACATTGGAATTGTATTTAGAAGAAAAGAAGCTCTATAAAAATAAATTGCGTGAAAATAAACAAGAATGGTCAAAAAATATACAACGTAAAATTCACGACGTAAAAAACTCCAAGGATTTTTGGGACACAGTTAAAATCTTCAGAAATCACTATAAACCACCTGATAAGGCCAGTAAAATCCCCATTCAGTTTTGGGATGAATATCTGCGCAATACTTACCCACAAGCTTGCCCCCATTTGTATACCTTTTCTGATTGCCTACATCCTTACCTGGACACTCCTTTTACCTTGCACGAGCTCGTAACAGTAACTCACAACCTCAAGTTGCAAAAATCTCCTGGACCAGATGGAATTCCTAATGAGGTTCTCAAAAATCTCCCCGAAACATGGCTAAATAAATTGCTTTTTCTATTTAACAATATTCTCAACTACGAAACAATCCCTGAATCTTGGGGTGAAACCTATCTGAGAATGATCCACAAAAAAGGAAACGAGCTCGATCCGAATAACTACAGAGGAATTGCCCTAATGAACTCTATCACAAAGGTTTTTACTAGTCTCATCTATCGAAGACTCTTAGAATGGTCCGAATTGTGCAATATTTTACCAGATGAACAATCAGGCTTCCGTGGGGGAAGAGGCTGTATTGACAATGTATACATTCTAAGCTCAGCAATAAACCTACATCTCAGATTACCCAAGAGAAAAATATTTGCACTCTTTGTTGATCTCCGTAAGGCTTTTGACTATATAGATCACGAAAAACTCTGGTACAAACTTTTTAGATTCGGTGTTAGTGGTAAAATAATTCGTATCTTAATAGATCTCTACAAAAAATCAACCATAGCCTGTAAAATCGAAAAAATAAAAACTGATAAGACTCACGTATCTAGAGGCGTGCTACAAGGGGACTCTCTATCGCCCTTATTATTTATCTTATTTATAAGTGACATTTTTATTTACTTAAGAAACAAAGGCCTTAGTGGAATTGGTTTAAATTGTTCCAAAGACCTTCTTGGCCTTTTATACGCTGATGACCTCGTACTACTAGCAAATACCCCCGGCCAAACTCAAAGGCAAATTGACACCCTCTCTAGCTACTGTGACGAGAATAATCTATTAATCAACACCGAAAAGACTAAAATATTAATATTTCATAAAGGTAAACTCGGTTTCAACAGACTCTTTAAGTGTAATGATCACGAAATTGAAACAGTTAAGGAATATGATTATCTCGGAATAACGTTCAGCTCGTCAGGTCTATTTTACAAGGCAATCGATAATTTATGTGCCAAGGGTAGAATTGCCACTGGAAATTTGATTGGCATACTCTCGAAAACTGCATGCAGAAATGAGAATGCGCAATACAGTCTTTTCTTGAGTACGGTAACTACTACACTTCTTTATTGCTCACAAGTTTGTGCAATTCGATATCTAGACCAAATAGAAAGAGTTCAATGCCAATTCCTCAAAAATCTATACTGGCTCCCTAAAAACACGCCTGGCTGTATAGTTCGATATGAAACCCAACACATACACCTCTCTTGGTATATATTGAGAAGCACCGTTCGCTGGTGGAAAAAGCTCCTGATGATGCCCGAGGACAGATATGCTAAAATTATATTCCGGCGTCAACTTGAGCTTGATAAATTACCAGAAAACATTGTAAAATACAACTGGGCATCTCAACTACGAACTATGTTAGAGGATTGTGATTTGAATGATATCTGGAATACCCAAGACCAAAACCAACTGCTAAATACAATGCCTCAGATATTGGAAGATTACAGTCAATCATTGATACGACGGGATTTACACAAAATACATAATCTCCACAGTTGTCCTCTATACAAATTAATAATTGAAGACAACATACCTGAAGTCATATTTAATAGCAACATAGCCATTGACAGACAAAGGGTAATATTTCAATTAAGGGCTGCATCTGTAATCAATTCGACAATATACAGCAAAAACTTAAAAATAACATTAAATCCTGCCAACATCTGCCCAATTTGTAACGCAGGTAGACCAGACGATTTATACCACACGTTTTTTGAATGCCCGCTCTATACGGGAATACGAAACCGCTACATTTGTGATTATACTAATGGACTGGATCACGCTGACTTCTTTTTTCTCTTGATAATTAAAAGTAAAAATCAACTGAATAACATATACTTCTTTATTCGTGAAGCCTCAAAAATTAAAAATTTTGTATTAAACAATTAAATATTTATATGTAACTATTATATATTTTATACACAAACCTTTGTAAAATTCATTGAATTGAAACAAATAAATTATTATTATTATTATTATTATTATAATAAATAACACTTAGTTTTACACAGTTATACTTTGTATTTATTAATATTTAATATAGATGAAAATAAAATGCGGTGGATGTTACGGAGTAGAGAGAGAAGTTGTGTGTTAGATTAAATGTCATCTCATATTCATATTGAGTTAAAAGGCGCCAAATTTAAAATTAATTCAACACTTCTCCTCAATTTAAGCCTTAACAATAAAAGTAAATACTATTGTATTATATTAAGACAATTATTAAACCAATGAATTATTTGAACACATTCCAAGTTTAGATCTTAAGAAATTATCTACAATATCTGCAATTATCTTTTGATGATACGTTTCTTTAATAAAATGATATCTAACTTCAATGTCTTTACATCGTTTGTGAAAGTTTATTATTTAATGACACTTATAGCACTTTGATTGTCCAAATGAAGAGTCATTGAATTTTGTTTATATTCACAGTAGTAGACAGGGCTACTGTCTGTTGTCTTTGACTATTATTATTAGAATTGAAACAGTATTTGAAATGAAAGATATTTCATTTCATAATTCTTTTTTAGTTTTCTACGTTTAATTTTAAATTTAAGATTTTTTTATTTACAAAAACCACGAGGTCCAATATCATTGGCCGAATACTAAACGCGTGATCGATGCTGATTGGTTGACGTAGCAATTTGATAGATACTTAAAAAGTATAAATTGCGCATACGCGAACGAACAAGTGTACACAACACTTCATCAAAAAGATTCGATGTTAAGTGTTAATACCGACAACACTGCTAGTCGATACCTGCTCAGCGATAAAATTTTATTTTATACCTGTGCATAAGAGTTTTTATTTTGTTTTGTAACTGATCAAAAAATAATTTTATTTTTATATTGATTTTCATATTTTTTAACCTGCTTCAAACAAGTTCTAAATAACAAACTTATTTGTTGTTTGAAATTGTTTGTTATCAGTACATTCATTCGATGTTAAGTGTTGATACTTACAACACTGCTAGTCGATACCTGTTCAGCGATAAAATTTTATTTTATACCTGTGCTTTATAAGAGTTTTTATTTTGTTAACTGATCACAAAATAACAAATTTATTTGATGTTTGAATTTGTTTGTACCAGTACAAAAATAAAAAATAATTTACAATATACTTTTTGAATTGTGGTATTTACATTTTGTATAGTCTACAATCATTAAATATTTTTTAAATTATCTAGGCATTTTGTTTAAATTTTATTTAAATTTAATGTGTTATTTTTCTAATTTTTAGATTGGAATCCCCACCGAAAATGGCGCCCACCACCGGGAAGGCGGTGGTATCAAAACCAAAAAATATGGCAAGGCCATCAAAGATATCAACATCAACACCAACAGCATCATCATCATCAGGATCAACACCAACAGCATCATCATCACCAGCAGCAGCAGTAGCACCAACACCAATGGACGAAGAATTCCAGCCTGTCAAACCTAGGAAAAGAAGCAGGAAAACAAACAATCACGATGCACCGTCCACCAAGAAATTGGCAACAGAGGTCCACAACAAATATGGACCACTTACAGATATCGCCGATAGCAAAATCATTCCAAGAAGTCGGAACAAGACGCCGAGCCAAATTGTCGTCCACATGGCCCTCACCAACTTTCAAAAGGTGGAAGAAGCTATTAAAGCGGCAGCTACTGGTACCGTTAGGTTCACTTTCGGTACCACAACTATCAGTGTACATTGCGACTCAGATCGCGATTATACTAAATGTAAGGAACGCCTTGAAAAAATTCAAATGCCGTTCCATTTCTATGGAACAAAAGAGGACGTTGAACCGAAATACGTCCTTCATGGAACTATGCGCCACCATTCAGACGGCATGGTGGCCGAAGATTTAAAAAAGCATGGCCTTAATCCACAAAAGGTCATGCTACTTTCAAAAGTAGAAGGCGAGAGCTTACGGGTGTCTCGCCTTGTACAATTTGCAAAGGGGACGCAAGCCCAAGGCGTCCTTAACATCCGATGGATATGCGGCGTTCCATGCCGTGTCAACAAATATGTCAACAAAAGGGGGTGCTGTACAGTGCTACCGTTATCAACTTTACGGACATGGTTCACGGAACTGTCTTGGGTCATCACCAGCAGCAGCAGTAGCACCAACACCAATGGACGAAGAATTCCAGCCTGTCAAACCTAGGAAAAGAAGCAGGAAAACAAACAATCACGATGCACCGTCCACCAAGAAATTGGCAACAGAGGTCCACAACAAATATGGACCACTTACAGATATCGCCGATAGCAAAATCATTCCAAGAAGTCGGAACAAGACGCCGAGCCAAATTGTCGTCCACATGGCCCTCACCAACTTTCTAAAGGTGGAATAAGCTATTAAAGCGGCAGCTACTGGTACCGTTAGGTTCACTTTCGGTACCACAACTATCAGTGTACATTGCGACTCAGATCGCGATTATACTAAATGTAAGGAACGCCTTGAAACAATTCAAATGCCGTTCCATTTCTACGGAACAAAAGACGACGTTGAACCGAAATACGTTCTTCATGGAACTATGCGCCACCGTTCAGACAACATGGTGGCCGAAGATTTAAAAAAGCATGGCCTTAATCCACAAAAGGTCATGCTACTTTCAAAAGTAGAAGGCGAGAGCTTACGGGTGTCTCGCCTTGTACAATTTGCAAAGGGGACGCAAGCCCAAGGCGTCCTTAACATCCGATGGATATGCGGCGTTCCATGCCGTGTCAACAAATATGTCAACAAAAGGGGGTGCTGTACAGTGCTACCGTTATCAACTTTACGGACATGGTTCACGGAACTGTCGTTGATCCGTACGTTGAGTGAAGTGTGGCAAAAACCACGCTTCAAGCAAATGCGAGATCCCACGGTCGGAGCCTGCAAAGTGCTGCAACTGCGGCGCGGCGCATCCGGCAAGTTCCATGGATTGTTCAGTACGGAAGACTTACGACAATTAAGAAGACACCGGAGAAAGACGTAACCGATATCGTGTGTCCCCCCATTTCCCCACTCAACCCATTCTTCGAGGATATAGAATCTTCACCAGTTCCACCTCCATTGGAAATTGGTGGTTCTAAACCCCTTGATTTCATGGACCTCCTGACACTCAGGATTAAAGTAGAGGCCGCGTGGAAATTATGTAATTCAAACCAAGAAAAACTCTTCAAGTTTTTCGAGATGACGGATTCATAATTCGATAATGATATCTCATCCCTCTTCAACTAGATCCCAGATTCGCTTTTTGCAACGGAACTCTCAAAGTCTCTAACGCAAATCACCCGATCTTCACTCATTCCTAGAGCAGCATCGGATCGATGTTGCAGCCATCAGCGAAACATGGTTAAAACCGGATAAGAAAATAAGTATCCCTGGATACTTTACCTATCGCCGTGACCGCGCCGCCAGGAATGGTGGCAGAGTTGCCTTATTTGTTAGACACGATGTCAAACATTGTATCTTGCCTCCCGAAGCCGTCTCCGTCCTTATCTCGGCTAATTGTGGTAATTATAAAGTCACATCTTTATACAACCCCCCAGATAGACTCCTAAAAGGAAGGGATATTGATCGTATTGTGAGAACCCATGATAGCGCTGTAATCATGGGAGATTACAATGTGCGTCACATTTCTTGGAATTGTACATCCAATAATGCAAACGGCAACGCGCTATTTGCGCAGTCTCTGAAACGTTACTTCATTGTTGCGTACCCAGACGAGCCCTCCTATTACCCCGATGCTGTTTCCCGCCCACCTCAAACCATCGACCTAACGATACTCAAAAACTGTGACCTTCTGTCAGACTTAGATGTTCATTTGGATTTGCACAGTGACCATCGCCCGATCACTTTCACCCTAGGTGAAATGAAGGGTGCTACAACTGTGCAGACCCGGCTGGATTTCGAGAAAGCAGACTGGAAACTATTTAAAGAGTATCTGAACGCCGAAACCCTGATCACCCCTCAAGGCTCCTTGCTTGGACCCCGCCTATTTTTATACTACATCAACGATATCCCGAGGGATCGAGCTACCGAAACAGCTCTCATTGCCGACGACACGGCCATCTATTGTTCCTCATGGCAACCGAAACAAGTTTCGAGTTGCCTTCAATCCCGATTAACCATCCTTAAAAACTATTTCAAGTCATGGAAAATAAAAATTAACCCTACAAAGACCCAATCTATTCTCTTCACTCGAAAGAATAAATTTTCAACAAACGCGCTTGGATTGAAGATGTTTAACACGCAAATCCAGCAAACTCATAGTGTTGTCTATCTGGGTGTAATCCTCCAAAGGCAGTTGAACTGGACACAGAACGCAAAAAGGCGCCTGGCCCTGGGAAACGCAGGATTGTACCCACTACTCAGCCCCAAGAGTAAACTGGACGAACGTTTAAAGCATCGACTCTACAAGTCATGTATCCGCAAAGTACTCACGTACGCAGCCCCTATTTGGACTAACGTTGCATATTCGCTCATCACGAAGATGCAGCAATTCCACAATCGTTGCCTTCAAGTCATCTCGAAAAAACCCCTAAGATTTCCGTCCGAAGCTCTCCACCGCGAAACTGGACACCCAACTATTCCAAACTTTATCCTTTCCACCTCAAAAATCCTTTTTCCAATCTTCCCGCAACAATCCCTACCCAGAAATCAGCAAACTGAGTCAATTTGAATAAGTCATAAGATGATGTATTATAGATAAAGCTTAGGCTAGGTGCTATAGTTATAAGCCGATATATATTTTTAATATATATTTTTTGATGAAAATAAAGAATTATTAATTTGAAAATTTGAATTGAAAAAGTGTACACAACAGATTCAATGTTTAGTGTTAATACCGACGACACTGCTAGTCGATACCTGCTCAGCGATAAAAATTTCAAGTATGTGGTACGAAAGCGTGCAATATGAATATATAAGAAGATTTTTTGGTATGCCACAGCGTGTAGTTCTGCATCGATGCTTAAACGTATGTAGAACGGTCTCATTGGAGGCTATACAAGTTCTGGCTGGTAGTCTCCATTGGGACTTAGAATGTTTAAGAAGGGCCAACATCTACAACGTTAAAATGGGTGTAATTATGAATAATATAGACTTTGTGAACAATGACGAAATAGACGACTTGATGAAAAAGATGCTATTAAGACAATTGATGAATGAGCAATTGAGAAATGACAAGAGACGGAGTACGAGCGAAAAAGGAAGAGTAACATACATGTTTATAAAAGATGTAAAATTAATGACGAGCGATAGAATGAAATATTGAGGTCTTAATTTGAAAATGGCAATACCATCAAAAGCAGCGATACCAATAGCATCAACACCAACAGCACCAACACCAACATCAAAAATACCAACAGCATCATCATCATCATCAGCACCAACAACAATGGAGGAAGAATTCCGGCCTGTTCCACCAAGGAAACGTAGCAGGAAGACAACAAACGATGCACCGTCCACCATGAATTTGGCAACTGAGGTCCACAACAAATATGGACCACTAATAGATATCGCTGACAACAAATTCGGGCCAACAAGTCGGAATAAGAAGCCTAGCCCGATTGGAGTCCACATGGCTCTTACCAGCTTCCAAAAAGTGGAAAAAGTAATTTAAGCGGCAACTACTGGGACCGTTAGGTTCACTTTCGGTGCCACAACAATCAGTGTACATTGCGACTCAGATCGCGATTACACTAAATGCAACGAACGCCTTGAAAAAATTCAAATTCCGTTCCATTTCTATAGGACAAAAGGGGACGCCGAACCAAAATGCGTCCTTCATGGTACTATGCGCCACCATTCAAGAGTAGACTACCCCAAGACTTATTAGACGAAAGTATACTCCATTACAATAACTCAATCCACTCCACAACAAAATTTAAACCATTTGAACTATTCACGGGTAGAACATACACTTTCGACAAGGGCGTTACACCGAACAATTACCATGAGTATCTAAAAACGTACAATAAACATCCAAAAGAATTATTTAGAAAACAGGAACAAAAAGAGGCACAACTAAAAGCAAAACGACTAGAGAGACTAAACGCAAACCGGACAGACCCACCGGATATTGAACCTGGTGAAAATGTATTTCGAAAAGGACTTAAGTACAATAAATTGAACCCAAAATTCCGAAAATCTTTAGTAACCGAAAATCGACGCATTACTCTTAAATTAGCAAACAATACTAAAATACATAAATCAAAAATTAAAAAGAACCGTTCATTTCAGATTACTCGTCCTCCTGACGAAAACCTATTCCCAGAGCATAGAAATAATAGACTTGACAAATACCCCAGACATGATCCCGATGAAGCTGGGCCAAGCAATGCTAATTAAAGACTACATAAAACTAATACATGTTATTGATTTAAACACATATAAATTAACTATAGATAATATCGGAAATTCTTTAAAAGTAGTAAATAATAATGATAACTTAGGCAGTATAAAAGAATTAAGCAATTTGAAATTTACTGAATTATGTAATCAATTTAAAATGTTATATCCCCACACAAGGACAAGACGAGGATTAGTTAACGGACTTGGATCAATTATTAAAGGAGTTACAGGAAATATGGACGATACGGATGCACAAAATATTAAAAATTTTATAGAAGCAACTAAACTGAACGAACATGACTTAAACAATGAATTTAAATCACAAATTTCATTAAATTAACAAATGATAGATCGATTTAAAAATATTACAAATTTCATAGACAATCAACAGAAAACAATTAGTGAAAACTTAAAACTGAATAGCAAAATTCTTACAAACAAAATTAAAGTAGAAGAAGAAAATTTTAGATACATGCAATACATTTACCAAGTAAATTATAACATAGATAGGTTAACAAATCATTTAAATGACATTTTAGATTCAATCACATTTGCAAAATTAAATGTAATTTCTAAACAAATTTTACACCCTTCAGAACTAGAATCAATCAATTCAATACTTCAAAATCAATCATTTTATGTTAAAAGTACAGAACAGATTTATGAACTATTAGAACTTGAAGCTTGTTACTTAGATAATAAAATCATATTTAATGTTAAAATACCGAAGTTTCACAATAACTCTTTTGAATTCATCCATTCGATACTTACACCTATTAATTCCACAAAATTCATTAATAACCCATATCCTTATATCCTATACAATAAACAGCAAATTTATTATCTGACTGAAAAATGTTAAAATATCGAACAACAATTTATCTTCACAAAATCTGATAAACATCAAAATATTGATGACTCAAATTGTATTGGAAACATACTGAAAAGCGAAAAGGCCCATTGTTCTTTAACAGAACACACAATAATTCAAACCATATCACAACCAGAAGAAAATTATATACTACTAATAAACATTCCCGAAACCAAAATTCATACGACTTGTGGATTCGAAAATAAAATAATACAGGCAACGTTACTTTTACATTACGTTAACTGTTCAATAACAATAAATGGAATCCAATATACAAATAAATGGAACGAATATTGGGATTCAATATATCTCTTCCCTGTTACATTTTCCGAAATTAACGCAATAAAAATACTCCAACCAATAAACCTTGAAAAATTGTTTAATTATCACATGGAAAATTATCACACTATCGATCTACTACAAACAAAAAGTCTACATACAGACTATTACTATTTGGCACCGTTACAATACTTATTTTAATCATCTTATTTGGAATTGGAAAAATTTTAATACAAAAACTTCAACCGAGAGAAACAGTCGAAATCAACGATCCTGCCAATGGTCTTGGAGCTCCGACAACTGAGTCCAAATTCAAACTCAATTGGTCGTCGCCCATTTAACGATGGGGGAATTACATTCTTCTATATTAACATAATAATAAATAATACTTCTAAATACATGTATTTTATTCAAAAATGTTTTATTATATTTTTTATAATTATTATTATATTAATTTTGATTGATACATTCAAATATCGACTAAGCAAATTGCTTAGCCGTCATTATTTATAATTAATCAATGTATTTTACTTAAATTATTGTAAATCATTTAAATAAAATAAATAAATAATTTTTTTGTATTAAATTATATCAACGCTCGAATTTTATTTACGTGAAGGTCCTGTTGGTTGTGGCAATGCCAGTGGATAGATGCAGGAAGCTGAATTTTTACTGTTTTTAGGACATTTAGAACTTCGATTTAATAAGGTAAAATTTTTCTCGAAAATATAATTTTTTGATATTTCTTAAAATTAACGATTTTTTTTTTTAATATTTAGATTAAAATAGTTTTAGAAGTATATAGGCTAATCAAGTATATGCCATGTCGAGTTTTATTTTTAAACTCTGGGTCCAGTAAATAATAGAAGGCCAAAATAATAAAAGCGCTAGTGATAAAAAAATCCTAGATTATTTTAAATAATAAGCAAATCTCACAAACTCAACTAGCTTATAGTTATTCAAATTTTTAAAAAGTACTTAGTGTATTTAAATAAATTAAACATTTATAAACAAATATGTTTATAATAGTTCAAACAAATACAAGAATATTTTTTTATCATTTCCAAACTCAACTCATTTTTCGAAAATTGGGAATCTTCACCATCTCTACCTCAATTGGAGACTGGTGGTTTTAGGCCCCATAAAGAACTCCTGATACTCAGAATCAAATTGTAGACCACATAGAAATCTTGTAAATCCAATGAAGAAAAACTCTTCAATAGTGCCAACGGCAACGCACTTTCGCGTTTTCTCTGAAACACAACTTCATTGTTGCGCACCAAGACGAGCCGAGGTACCAGAGCTTCATGATTTCATGTAGCGAATGTCAGCTAGTATTTGAGATAAAGTTACGCGCACCAGTGATGACATGTGGATTGAGAGGATTTCGGCTCTGACAATAAAGTTTGGAAAATTACTAAATGTTTTATAATTATTAATGAGAACTCTAGGATTTTTCGAATAAATTTCGATTTTTTCCCCAATTTCCTAGATCAAATTATTTTGTATTTTATAAATACGTATTTGTCATTATCAGTATGAATAAGCTAGTTGTAATGATTCTTTGAGGAGATGTTACTCGTTGCTAATTTGGTGACGGCTTGCACGGTCATTTTGGTGCAAACCGTCACCAAATTAGCAATATATGTAAAAAAAATTCAACATCAAATTATCAGTATAAATGACTTCAGAAAGTGTTGGTGAAGTTCATTTGAATTTCATAATAATATTGAAACACGTCATATATATATATATATTAAGGAACTTAGAAACAACCTGAAATCGGTATCACGAGCACTGTACTCCGAGCTGAAGGAAGAAATAAACTTTATGTAGTATCAGAAAGATCTGATGTAGTTCAATCAAACTAGTGAAAATTCAAAAAACGTAGAAATATGCCATCAACGATTTGGTCATCTCAATGTTAATGATTTGAACATACAAAAAAT
This sequence comes from Chrysopa pallens, assembly GCA_020423425.1. Lineage (NCBI taxonomy): Eukaryota > Metazoa > Arthropoda > Insecta > Neuroptera > Chrysopidae > Chrysopa > Chrysopa pallens. Next base: position 23,259,715 of record CM035596.1, read on the forward strand.
ATAGTAAAATGTTTGCAACTTAATTATAAAATACAAACTTTGATTGACTTACAGTATATCAGAACTAGCAAAAGAGCATATTGGATTAGTACATTCCGACATTTGTGGCCCGTTTGACGTTCAATCTCTTAGAGATTCAAGATATCTTGCAACGTTTATAGAATCTAAATCAAAATATATTGAAACTGTTATGTTGCGACAAAGGTCTGGAATATTAATTGAGTTCAAAAGTTATAAAAATAAAATCGAAAAACAATCTTAAAATCAAATCAAAAGAACAGATATCATGGATTTCCACATGGATTTATACATACGCAGTGATCAATGCGGATTTCATGCGGATGCGAATATCATACAAGTTGTGAAAAAAGAATGTAATACTTGCGACAAGATCCTTTTGTTGTGGTGTATCATTTGTTCCTTATAAATAACTAATTACTTGTTTTTTTGCGGTGTGGATTTCTTATCGTATAGATAGATATTTTGAGTGTTATTATGATATTGTGATCATTGTACTTAAATAATTGTTGATTGGATATAAGCTGAGCTAATTAAATTAAAATCGCCAGGTAAATGCCATTAGTGACATCGGTAATATGTTTTATTGTAGGTAAAGTTATATTTATAAAGAAAAGTTTTCGTCTGAGATTTGGTCGTTGTTCTTTGCTTATATTGACTTGCCATGGAATTTCATAAAAATTTTATCAGACTATCGATTATTGCGATACATTCAATGGCCGTCGTCACATTGGAAACATAATTTCCGAAAAATGGAATATAAAAAGAACGAGTGAAATGCAGAGGTGAAGGATCTAATATAAAACGATCCTTGCGCGATTAGCAGCATTAAATGGCATATATTGTACTCTTCACAAAATACAACTTGATATCCGCAGTTGTTTAGGTTCACAAGAAAACATAAAAATTTATACTATTATTACCGATCGGGCGAAGGTTTTTATCCATATATGAAAATTAATAACTGATTTCATTAATAAAAATGTTAATAACTATTTGCATAATTGTTTTAATTCTTCATTCACATACTATAATTATGTAAGAATATAAACATCAGCATTCACATTCACATCCGCAATATCCCTGGTATATATTTGTGATATATTACTCCTCTACCGTTCAAACTATTATGTCGAGTGAGAGGGAATATACCAACAAGGCGCAATATGTTGGGTGTGGAAGCGTTTGTCGAGAAGGTTACCAAATTTTATCTCACACAAGTCTGTAATAGTCCCACTCTATATATACATATAATTTAAAATGCGACTTGGTTGTGTACTACTCAACTGAACAACTGGTGTTGGAGAAGTTAACTAAGTTTATAAAATGATTGGCGGTCAGCGATGTAACGTGTGCATCTGTCAACTTGTTGAAGTGTATTTTTTTCTTTAAGGAGAAGAAAGCAAAAGGAAAATGTATCACAATAAATGGGCTACTTGTAATAAGTTTTACACGGGTAAGTTAAAATCAATTTATTACGCTTGTTTTATTTTTGTTTTAATATATGTAGTTTGTATCATACAATAATATCTACCTTTATAGGTTATTACTTATATTTGATTTGACACGTGTTTAATTTGGTGGTACATATATTTTAACAATTTATTAATTAAAAATTAGTATATACATATATTATTTTTAACAATTGATTAATAAAAAAATGATATTGTCGAGTTGTTTATTTTATTTATTTTTGGTGATTGGGAAAAAAAAAATCTGAATACCATGTGCGATTGTCGTTTGTGTTTTCGCGACACTTTTACAATCGCACATTTAATATTCGTAGTTTGTCACCGCTCCCCTTTTTTCGTTACAAAATTTCAACCGTTGACGCCCTTTATTGGCAGTCTAGGTGAATTGTTTATTGTTAAAGGGAAAGGTGACTCTTATTATCTCCAATCCCCCCCAGACAACTCGATAATAATAACGGTACCACAACTATCAGTGTACATTGCGACTCAGATCGCGATTATACTAAATGTAAGGAACGCCTTGAAAAAATTCAAATGCCGTTCCATTTCTATGGAACAAAAGAGGACGTTGAACCGAAATACGTCCTTCATGGAACTATGCGCCACCATTCAGACGGCATGGTGGCCGAAGATTTAAAAAAGCATGGCCTTAATCCACAAAAGGTCATGCTACTTTCAAAAGTAGAAGGCGAGAGCTTACGGGTGTCTCGCCTTGTACAATTTGCAAAGGGGACGCAAGCCCAAGGCGTCCTTAACATCCGATGGATATGCGGCGTTCCATGCCGTGTCAACAAATATGTCAACAAAAGGGGGTGCTGTACAGTGCTACCGTTATCAACTTTACGGACATGGTTCACGGAACTGTCTTGGGTCATCACCAGCAGCAGCAGTAGCACCAACACCAATGGACGAAGAATTCCAGCCTGTCAAACCTAGGAAAAGAAGCAGGAAAACAAACAATCACGATGCACCGTCCACCAAGAAATTGGCAACAGAGGTCCACAACAAATATGGACCACTTACAGATATCGCCGATAGCAAAATCATTCCAAGAAGTCGGAACAAGACGCCGAGCCAAATTGTCGTCCACATGGCCCTCACCAACTTTCTAAAGGTGGAATAAGCTATTAAAGCGGCAGCTACTGGTACCGTTAGGTTCACTTTCGGTACCACAACTATCAGTGTACATTGCGACTCAGATCGCGATTATACTAAATGTAAGGAACGCCTTGAAACAATTCAAATGCCGTTCCATTTCTACGGAACAAAAGACGACGTTGAACCGAAATACGTTCTTCATGGAACTATGCGCCACCATTCAGACAACATGGTGGCCGAAGATTTAAAAAAGCATGGCCTTAATCCACAAAAGGTCATGCTACTTTCAAAAGTAGAAGACGAGAGCTTACGGGTGTCTCGCCTTGTACAATTTGCAAAGGGGACGCAAGCCCAAGGCGTCCTTAACATCCGATGGATATGCGGCGTTCCATGCCGTGTCAACAAATATGTCAACAAAAGGGGGTGCTGTACAGTGCTACCGTTATCAACTTTACGGACATGGTTCACGGAACTGTCGTTGATCCGTACGTTGAGTGAAGTGTGGCAAAAACCACGCTTCAAGCAAATGCGAGATCCCACGGTCGGAGCCTGCAAAGTGCTGCAACTGCGGCGCGGCGCATCCGGCAAGTTCCATGGATTGTTCAGTACGGAAGACTTACGACAATTAAGAAGACACCGGAGAAAGACGTAACCGATATCGTGTGTCCCCCCATTTCCCCACTCAACCCATTCTTCGAGGATATAGAATCTTCACCAGTTCCACCTCCATTGGAAATTGGTGGTTCTAAACCCCTTGATTTCATGGACCTCCTGACACTCAGGATTAAAGTAGAGGCCGCGTGGAAATTATGTAATTCAAACCAAGAAAAACTCTTCAAGTTTTTCGAGATGACGGATTCATAATTCGATAATGATATCTCATCCCTCTTCAACTAGATCCCAGATTCGCTTTTTGCAATGGAACTCTCATAGTCTCTAACGCAAATCACCCGATCTTCACTCATTCCTAGAGCAGCATCGGATCGATGTTGCAGCCATCAGCGAAACATGGTTAAAACCGGATAAGAAAATAAGTATCCCTGGATACTTTACCTATCGCCGTGACCGCGCCGCCAGGAATGGTGGCAGAGTTGCCTTATTTGTTAGACACGATGTCAAACATTGTATCTTGCCTCCCGAAGCCGTCTCCGTCCTTATCTCGGCTAATTGTGGTAATTATAAAGTCACATCTTTATACAACCCCCCAGATAGACTCCTAAAAGGAAGGGATATTGATCGTATTGTGAGAACCCATGATAGCGCTGTGATCATGGGAGATTACAATGTGCGTCACATTTCTTGGAATTGTACATCCAATAATGCAAACGGCAACGCGCTATTTGCGCAGTCTCTGAAACGTTACTTCATTGTTGCGTACCCAGACGAGCCCTCCTATTACCCCGATGCTGTTTCCCGCCCACCTCAAACCATCGACCTAACGATACTCAAAAACTGTGACCTTCTGTCAGACTTAGATGTTCATTTGGATTTGCACAGTGACCATCGCCCGATCACTTTCACCCTAGGTGAAATGAAGGGTGCTACAACTGTGCAGACCCGGCTGGATTTCGAGAAAGCAGACTGGAAACTATTTAAAGAGTATCTGAACGCCGAAACCCTGATCACCCCTCAAGGCTCCTTGCTTGGACCCCGCCTATTTTTATACTACATCAACGATATCCCGAGGGATCGAGCTACCGAAACAGCTCTCATTGCCGACGACACGGCCATCTATTGTTCCTCATGGCAACCGAAACAAGTTTCGAGTTGCCTTCAATCCCGATTAACCATCCTTAAAAACTATTTCAAGTCATGGAAAATAAAAATTAACCCTACAAAGACCCAATCTATTCTCTTCACTCGAAAGAATAAATTTTCAACAAACGCGCTTGGATTGAAGATGTTTAACACGCAAATCCAGCAAACTCATAGTGTTGTCTATCTGGGTGTAATCCTCCAAAGGCAGTTGAACTGGACACAGAACGCAAAAAGGCGCCTGGCCCTGGGAAACGCAGGATTGTACCCACTACTCAGCCCCAAGAGTAAACTGGACGAACGTTTAAAGCATCGACTCTACAAGTCATGTATCCGCAAAGTACTCACGTACGCAGCCCCTATTTGGACTAACGTTGCATATTCGCTCATCACGAAGATGCAGCAATTCCACAATCGTTGCCTTCAAGTCATCTCGAAAAAACCCCTAAGATTTCCGTCCGAAGCTCTCCACCGCGAAACTGGACACCCAACTATTCCAAACTTTATCCTTTCCACCTCAAAAATCCTTTTTCCAATCTTCCCGCAACAATCCCTACCCAGAAATCAGCAAACTGAGTCAATTTGAATAAGTCATAAGATGATGTATTATAGATAAAGCTTAGGCTAGGTGCTATAGTTATAAGCCGATATATATTTTTAATATATATTTTTTGATGAAAATAAAGAATTATTAATTTGAAAATTTGAATTGAAAAAGTGTACACAACAGATTCAATGTTTAGTGTTAATACCGACGACACTGCTAGTCGATACCTGCTCAGCGATAAAAATTTCAAGTATGTGGTACGAAAGCGTGCAATATGAATATATAAGAAGATTTTTTGGTATGCCACAGCGTGTAGTTCTGCATCGATGCTTAAACGTATGTAGAACGGTCTCATTGGAGGCTATACAAGTTCTGGCTGGTAGTCTCCATTGGGACTTAGAATGTTTAAGAAGGGCCAACATCTACAACGTTAAAATGGGTGTAATTATGAATAATATAGACTTTGTGAACAATGACGAAATAGACGACTTGATGAAAAAGATGCTATTAAGACAATTGATGAATGAGCAATTGAGAAATGACAAGAGACGGAGTACGAGCGAAAAAGGAAGAGTAACATACATGTTTATAAAAGATGTAAAATTAATGACGAGCGATAGAATGAAATATTGAGGTCTTAATTTGAAAATGGCAATACCATCAAAAGCAGCGATACCAATAGCATCAACACCAACAGCACCAACACCAACATCAAAAATACCAACAGCATCATCATCATCATCAGCACCAACAACAATGGAGGAAGAATTCCGGCCTGTTCCACCAAGGAAACGTAGCAGGAAGACAACAAACGATGCACCGTCCACCATGAATTTGGCAACTGAGGTCCACAACAATAAATAAATTAAGTACAATAAATTGAACCCAAAATTCCGAAAATCTTTAGTAACCGAAAATCGACGCATTACTCTTAAATTAGCAAACAATACTAAAATACATAAATCAAAAATTAAAAAGAACCGTTCATTTCAGATTACTCGTCCTCCTGACGAAAACCTATTCCCAGAGCATAGAAATAATAGACTTGACAAATACCCCAGACATGATCCCGATGAAGCTGGGCCAAGCAATGCTAATTAAAGACTACATAAAACTAATACATGTTATTGATTTAAACACATATAAATTAACTATAGATAATATCGGAAATTCTTTAAAAGTAGTAAATAATAATGATAACTTAGGCAGTATAAAAGAATTAAGCAATTTGAAATTTACTGAATTATGTAATCAATTTAAAATGTTATATCCCCACACAAGGACAAGACGAGGATTAGTTAACGGACTTGGATCAATTATTAAAGGAGTTACAGGAAATATGGACGATACGGATGCACAAAATATTAAAAATTTTATAGAAGCAACTAAACTGAACGAACATGACTTAAACAATGAATTTAAATCACAAATTTCATTAAATTAACAAATGATAGATCGATTTAAAAATATTACAAATTTCATAGACAATCAACAGAAAACAATTAGTGAAAACTTAAAACTGAATAGCAAAATTCTTACAAACAAAATTAAAGTAGAAGAAGAAAATTTTAGATACATGCAATACATTTACCAAGTAAATTATAACATAGATAGGTTAACAAATCATTTAAATGACATTTTAGATTCAATCACATTTGCAAAATTAAATGTAATTTCTAAACAAATTTTACACCCTTCAGAACTAGAATCAATCAATTCAATACTTCAAAATCAATCATTTTATGTTAAAAGTACAGAACAGATTTATGAACTATTAGAACTTGAAGCTTGTTACTTAGATAATAAAATCATATTTAATGTTAAAATACCGAAGTTTCACAATAACTCTTTTGAATTCATCCATTCGATACTTACACCTATTAATTCCACAAAATTCATTAATAACCCATATCCTTATATCCTATACAATAAACAGCAAATTTATTATCTGACTGAAAAATGTTAAAATATCGAACAACAATTTATCTTCACAAAATCTGATAAACATCAAAATATTGATGACTCAAATTGTATTGGAAACATACTGAAAAGCGAAAAGGCCCATTGTTCTTTAACAGAACACACAATAATTCAAACCATATCACAACCAGAAGAAAATTATATACTACTAATAAACATTCCCGAAACCAAAATTCATACGACTTGTGGATTCGAAAATAAAATAATACAGGCAACGTTACTTTTACATTACGTTAACTGTTCAATAACAATAAATGGAATCCAATATACAAATAAATGGAACGAATATTGGGATTCAATATATCTCTTCCCTGTTACATTTTCCGAAATTAACGCAATAAAAATACTCCAACCAATAAACCTTGAAAAATTGTTTAATTATCACATGGAAAATTATCACACTATCGATCTACTACAAACAAAAAGTCTACATACAGACTATTACTATTTGGCACCGTTACAATACTTATTTTAATCATCTTATTTGGAATTGGAAAAATTTTAATACAAAAACTTCAACCGAGAGAAACAGTCGAAATCAACGATCCTGCCAATGGTCTTGGAGCTCCGACAACTGAGTCCAAATTCAAACTCAATTGGTCGTCGCCCATTTAACGATGGGGGAATTACATTCTTCTATATTAACATAATAATAAATAATACTTCTAAATACATGTATTTTATTCAAAAATGTTTTATTATATTTTTTATAATTATTATTATATTAATTTTGATTGATACATTCAAATATCGACTAAGCAAATTGCTTAGCCGTCATTATTTATAATTAATCAATGTATTTTACTAACACGAGGCAGGATGTATACGAATACCATATAATTACAAGATCAGCAATAAAGTTTTCTTTAAGGCAATCGCCAACACTACTCATCAGAGTTTATTCGATCATCAATTGATAAAGTTTGACTTGTAAATCTGTAGTATTCAAATATTAAATTATTGTAAATCATTTAAATAAAATAAATAAATAATTTTTTTGTATTAAATTATATCAACGCTCGAATTTTATTTACGTGAAGGTCCTGTTGGTTGTGGCAATGCCAGTGGATAGATGCAGGAAGCTGAATTTTTACTGTTTTTAGGACATTTAGAACTTCGATTTAATAAGGTAAAATTTTTCTCGAAAATATAATTTTTTGATATTTCTTAAAATTAACGATTTTTTTTTTAATATTTAGATTAAAATAGTTTTAGAAGTATATAGGCTAATCAAGTATATGCCATGTCGAGTTTTATTTTTAAACTCTGGGTCCAGTAAATAATAGAAGGCCAAAATAATAAAAGCGCTAGTGATAAAAAAATCCTAGATTATTTTAAATAATAAGCAAATCTCACAAACTCAACTAGCTTATAGTTATTCAAATTTTTAAAAAGTACTTAGTGTATTTAAATAAATTAAACATTTATAAACAAATATGTTTATAATAGTTCAAACAAATACAAGAATATTTTTTTATCATTTCCAAACTCAACTCATTTTTCGAAAATTGGGAATCTTCACCATCTCTACCTCAATTGGAGACTGGTGGTTTTAGGCCCCATAAAGAACTCCTGATACTCAGAATCAAATTGTAGACCACATAGAAATCTTGTAAATCCAATGAAGAAAAACTCTTCAATAGTGCCAACGGCAACGCACTTTCGCGTTTTCTCTGAAACACAACTTCATTGTTGCGCACCAAGACGAGCCGAGGTACCAGAGCTTCATGATTTCATGTAGCGAATGTCAGCTAGTATTTGAGATAAAGTTACGCGCACCAGTGATGACATGTGGATTGAGAGGATTTCGGCTCTGACAATAAAGTTTGGAAAATTACTAAATGTTTTATAATTATTAATGAGAACTCTAGGATTTTTCGAATAAATTTCGATTTTTTCCCCAATTTCCTAGATCAAATTATTTTGTATTTTATAAATACGTATTTGTCATTATCAGTATGAATAAGCTAGTTGTAATGTTTCTTTGAGGAGATGTTACTCGTTGCTAATTTGGTGACGGCTTGCACGGTCATTTTGGTGCAAACCGTCACCAAATTAGCAATATATGTAAAAAAAATTCAACATCAAATTATCAGTATAAATGACTTCAGAAAGTGTTGGTGAAGTTCATTTGAATTTCATAATAATATTGAAACACGTCATATATATATATATTAAGGAACTTAGAAACAACCTGAAATCGGTATCACGAGCACTGTACTCCGAGCTGAAGGAAGAAATAAACTTTATGTAGTATCAGAAAGATCTGATGTAGTTCAATCAAACTAGTGAAAATTCAAAAAACGTAGAAATATGCCATCAACGATTTGGTCATCTCAATGTTAATGATTTGAACATACAAAAAATATAGTAAAATGTTTGCAACTTAATTATAAAATACAAACTTTGATTGACTTACAGTATATCAGAACTAGCAAAAGAGCATATTGGATTAGTACATTCCGACATTTGTGGCCCGTTTGACGTTCAATCTCTTAGAGATTCAAGATATCTTGCAACGTTTATAGAATCTAAATCAAAATATATTGAAACTGTTATGTTGCGACAAAGGTCTGGAATATTAATTGAGTTCAAAAGTTATAAAAATAAAATCGAAAAACAATCTTAAAATCAAATCAAAAGAACAGATATCATGGATTTCCACATGGATTTATACATACGCAGTGATCAATGCGGATTTCATGCGGATGCGAATATCATACAAGTTGTGAAAAAAGAATGTAATACTTGCGACAAGATCCTTTTGTTGTGGTGTATCATTTGTTCCTTATAAATAACTAATTACTTGTTTTTTTGCGGTGTGGATTTCTTATCGTATAGATAGATATTTTGAGTGTTATTATGATATTGTGATCATTGTACTTAAATAATTGTTGATTGGATATAAGCTGAGCTAATTAAATTAAAATCGCCAGGTAAATGCCATTAGTGACATCGGTAATATGTTTTATTGTAGGTAAAGTTATATTTATAAAGAAAAGTTTTCGTCTGAGATTTGGTCGTTGTTCTTTGCTTATATTGACTTGCCATGGAATTTCATAAAAATTTTATCAGACTATCGATTATTGCGATACATTCAATGGCCGTCGTCACATTGGAAACATAATTTCCGAAAAATGGAATATAAAAAGAACGAGTGAAATGCAGAGGTGAAGGATCTAATATAAAACGATCCTTGCGCGATTAGCAGCATTAAATGGCATATATTGTACTCTTCACAAAATACAACTTGATATCCGCAGTTGTTTAGGTTCACAAGAAAACATAAAAATTTATACTATTATTACCGATCGGGCGAAGGTTTTTATCCATATATGAAAATTAATAACTGATTTCATTAATAAAAATGTTAATAACTATTTGCATAATTGTTTTAATTCTTCATTCACATACTATAATTATGTAAGAATATAAACATCAGCATTCACATTCACATCCGCAATATCCCTGGTATATATTTGTGATATATTACTCCTCTACCGTTCAAACTATTATGTCGAGTGAGAGGGAATATACCAACAAGGCGCAATATGTTGGGTGTGGAAGCGTTTGTCGAGAAGGTTACCAAATTTTATCTCACACAAGTCTGTAATAGTCCCACTCTATATATACATATAATTTAAAATGCGACTTGGTTGTGTACTACTCAACTGAACAACTGGTGTTGGAGAAGTTAACTAAGTTTATAAAATGATTGGCGGTCAGCGATGTAACGTGTGCATCTGTCAACTTGTTGAAGTGTATTTTTTTCTTTAAGGAGAAGAAAGCAAAAGGAAAATGTATCACAATAAATGGGCTACTTGTAATAAGTTTTACACGGGTAAGTTAAAATCAATTTATTACGCTTGTTTTATTTTTGTTTTAATATATGTAGTTTGTATCATACAATAATATCTACCTTTATAGGTTATTACTTATATTTGATTTGACACGTGTTTAATTTGGTGGTACATATATTTTAACAATTTATTAATTAAAAATTAGTATATACATATATTATTTTTAACAATTGATTAATAAAAAAATGATATTGTCGAGTTGTTTATTTTATTTATTTTTGGTGATTGGGAAAAAAAAATCTGAATACCATGTGCGATTGTCGTTTGTGTTTTCGCGACACTTTTACAATCGCACATTTAATATTCGTAGTTTGTCACCGCTCCCCTTTTTTCGTTACAAAATTTCAACCGTTGACGCCCTTTATTGGCAGTCTAGGTGAATTGTTTATTGTTAAAGGGAAAGGTGACTCTTATTATCTCCAATCCCCCCCAGACAACTCGATAATAATAACCAAAAATGTTTGAATAAAATAAAAAAAAAATGTTTTTTCTAAACTGTATTTATAATTGTAGGCTCTCCGGCGGGGAATCGAACCCCAGGTCTCCCGTGTGATAGGCGGGGATACTGACCACTATACTACCGAAGAAGTATTTTTTTATTACAACCCCATTCGTTGAACCAGGCAAGGTACGATACGTTATTGAATAGAAGGAAATTAAAAAAAAAGGGTCAACAACGAAAAATGTCCACGTGTTAACGTGATGGAAGAGAGAAAAATAAAAATAAAAAAAATCCAAAAAAAACTTACGCTTGGTGTATATCGACGTGTATTTAGATGGATGCCAGCACAGCGCTCGCGGAATGGATGTTCACCGGTAAACCCACGGGTGAATCCGTATGATACGCCAATCTTGATAATTCCGGTAATAGATTTTTTTTTTTATATATATTTTAATTATGTTTCTCCAATACGATTGTTTCGTTGATGGTGTTATGTTACAATTTTTAAAAAATAACGATCCTTTCTTTACCGTGGCGGAATCAGAATAGAACCTATCTATCTTTTTATATTCTTGTCTGGACCCCCCGTTTTTTTAGAAAAAAAACAATAACAATTTATATAAGTTTACCGCGTGAATATATCCGACTGAAAGCTCTGTGCCGACACGCATATGCAAATACCTCACTTAAGGTGAGTGTTGCTTAAGGTGGTTGTTCCCTTTTTTTTTTTTTTTCTCATTTCATTCCATTTATTTATTTCTATTTTATTTTAATTTTTCACTTTAAATTCTTCCATTTTTTTTTTTTTTTTTTTTTTTTTTTTTTTTAATTTTAATTTTAATTTTTAATCTTAATTTTTAATTTTAATTTTTAATTTCCTTTCTCTTCCCGTTATAGGTGTTGTAAGCATGGCCTTAATCCACAAAAGGTCATGCTACTTTCAAAAGTAGAAGACGAGAGCTTACGGGTGTCTCGCCTTGTACAATTTGCAAAGGGGACGCAAGCCCAAGGCGTCCTTAACATCCGATGGATATGCGGCGTTCCATGCCGTGTCAACAAATATGTCAACAAAAGGGGGTGCTGTACAGTGCTACCGTTATCAACTTTACGGACATGGTTCACGGAACTGTCGTTGATCCGTACGTTGAGTGAAGTGTGGCAAAAACCACGCTTCAAGCAAATGCGAGATCCCACGGTCGGAGCCTGCAAAGTGCTGCAACTGCGGCGCGGCGCATCCGGCAAGTTCCATGGATTGTTCAGTACGGAAGACTTACGACAATTAAGAAGACACCGGAGAAAGACGTAACCGATATCGTGTGTCCCCCCATTTCCCCACTCAACCCATTCTTCGAGGATATAGAATCTTCACCAGTTCCACCTCCATTGGAAATTGGTGGTTCTAAACCCCTTGATTTCATGGACCTCCTGACACTCAGGATTAAAGTAGAGGCCGCGTGGAAATTATGTAATTCAAACCAAGAAAAACTCTTCAAGTTTTTCGAGATGACGGATTCATAATTCGATAATGATATCTCATCCCTCTTCAACTAGATCCCAGATTCGCTTTTTGCAATGGAACTCTCATAGTCTCTAACGCAAATCACCCGATCTTCACTCATTCCTAGAGCAGCATCGGATCGATGTTGCAGCCATCAGCGAAACATGGTTAAAACCGGATAAGAAAATAAGTATCCCTGGATACTTTACCTATCGCCGTGACCGCGCCGCCAGGAATGGTGGCAGAGTTGCCTTATTTGTTAGACACGATGTCAAACATTGTATCTTGCCTCCCGAAGCCGTCTCCGTCCTTATCTCGGCTAATTGTGGTAATTATAAAGTCACATCTTTATACAACCCCCCAGATAGACTCCTAAAAGGAAGGGATATTGATCGTATTGTGAGAACCCATGATAGCGCTGTGATCATGGGAGATTACAATGTGCGTCACATTTCTTGGAATTGTACATCCAATAATGCAAACGGCAACGCGCTATTTGCGCAGTCTCTGAAACGTTACTTCATTGTTGCGTACCCAGACGAGCCCTCCTATTACCCCGATGCTGTTTCCCGCCCACCTCAAACCATCGACCTAACGATACTCAAAAACTGTGACCTTCTGTCAGACTTAGATGTTCATTTGGATTTGCACAGTGACCATCGCCCGATCACTTTCACCCTAGGTGAAATGAAGGGTGCTACAACTGTGCAGACCCGGCTGGATTTCGAGAAAGCAGACTGGAAACTATTTAAAGAGTATCTGAACGCCGAAACCCTGATCACCCCTCAAGGCTCCTTGCTTGGACCCCGCCTATTTTTATACTACATCAACGATATCCCGAGGGATCGAGCTACCGAAACAGCTCTCATTGCCGACGACACGGCCATCTATTGTTCCTCATGGCAACCGAAACAAGTTTCGAGTTGCCTTCAATCCCGATTAACCATCCTTAAAAACTATTTCAAGTCATGGAAAATAAAAATTAACCCTACAAAGACCCAATCTATTCTCTTCACTCGAAAGAATAAATTTTCAACAAACGCGCTTGGATTGAAGATGTTTAACACGCAAATCCAGCAAACTCATAGTGTTGTCTATCTGGGTGTAATCCTCCAAAGGCAGTTGAACTGGACACAGAACGCAAAAAGGCGCCTGGCCCTGGGAAACGCAGGATTGTACCCACTACTCAGCCCCAAGAGTAAACTGGACGAACGTTTAAAGCATCGACTCTACAAGTCATGTATCCGCAAAGTACTCACGTACGCAGCCCCTATTTGGACTAACGTTGCATATTCGCTCATCACGAAGATGCAGCAATTCCACAATCGTTGCCTTCAAGTCATCTCGAAAAAACCCCTAAGATTTCCGTCCGAAGCTCTCCACCGCGAAACTGGACACCCAACTATTCCAAACTTTATCCTTTCCACCTCAAAAATCCTTTTTCCAATCTTCCCGCAACAATCCCTACCCAGAAATCAGCAAACTGAGTCAATTTGAATAAGTCATAAGATGATGTATTATAGATAAAGCTTAGGCTAGGTGCTATAGTTATAAGCCGATATATATTTTTAATATATATTTTTGATGAAAATAAAGAATTATTAATTTGAAAATTTGAATTGAAAAAGTGTACACAACAGATTCAATGTTTAGTGTTAATACCGACGACACTGCTAGTCGATACCTGCTCAGCGATAAAAATTTCAAGTATGTGGTACGAAAGCGTGCAATATGAATATATAAGAAGATTTTTTGGTATGCCACAGCGTGTAGTTCTGCATCGATGCTTAAACGTATGTAGAACGGTCTCATTGGAGGCTATACAAGTTCTGGCTGGTAGTCTCCATTGGGACTTAGAATGTTTAAGAAGGGCCAACATCTACAACGTTAAAATGGGTGTAATTATGAATAATATAGACTTTGTGAACAATGACGAAATAGACGACTTGATGAAAAAGATGCTATTAAGACAATTGATGAATGAGCAATTGAGAAATGACAAGAGACGGAGTACGAGCGAAAAAGGAAGAGTAACATACATGTTTATAAAAGATGTAAAATTAATGACGAGCGATAGAATGAAATATTGAGGTCTTAATTTGAAAATGGCAATACCATCAAAAGCAGCGATACCAATAGCATCAACACCAACAGCACCAACACCAACATCAAAAATACCAACAGCATCATCATCATCATCAGCACCAACAACAATGGAGGAAGAATTCCGGCCTGTTCCACCAAGGAAACGTAGCAGGAAGACAACAAACGATGCACCGTCCACCATGAATTTGGCAACTGAGGTCCACAACAAATATGGACCACTAATAGATATCGCTGACAACAAATTCGGGCCAACAAGTCGGAATAAGAAGCCTAGCCCGATTGGAGTCCACATGGCTCTTACCAGCTTCCAAAAAGTGGAAAAAGTAATTTAAGCGGCAACTACTGGGACCGTTAGGTTCACTTTCGGTGCCACAACAATCAGTGTACATTGCGACTCAGATCGCGATTACACTAAATGCAACGAACGCCTTGAAAAAATTCAAATTCCGTTCCATTTCTATAGGACAAAAGGGGACGCCGAACCAAAATGCGTCCTTCATGGTACTATGCGCCACCATTCAAGAGTAGACTACCCCAAGACTTATTAGACGAAAGTATACTCCATTACAATAACTCAATCCACTCCACAACAAAATTTAAACCATTTGAACTATTCACGGGTAGAACATACACTTTCGACAAGGGCGTTACACCGAACAATTACCATGAGTATCTAAAAACGTACAATAAACATCCAAAAGAATTATTTAGAAAACAGGAACAAAAAGAGGCACAACTAAAAGCAAAACGACTAGAGAGACTAAACGCAAACCGGACAGACCCACCGGATATTGAACCTGGTGAAAATGTATTTCGAAAAGGACTTAAGTACAATAAATTGAACCCAAAATTCCGAAAATCTTTAGTAACCGAAAATCGACGCATTACTCTTAAATTAGCAAACAATACTAAAATACATAAATCAAAAATTAAAAAGAACCGTTCATTTCAGATTACTCGTCCTCCTGACGAAAACCTATTCCCAGAGCATAGAAATAATAGACTTGACAAATACCCCAGACATGATCCCGATGAAGCTGGGCCAAGCAATGCTAATTAAAGACTACATAAAACTAATACATGTTATTGATTTAAACACATATAAATTAACTATAGATAATATCGGAAATTCTTTAAAAGTAGTAAATAATAATGATAACTTAGGCAGTATAAAAGAATTAAGCAATTTGAAATTTACTGAATTATGTAATCAATTTAAAATGTTATATCCCACACAAGGACAAGACGAGGATTAGTTAACGGACTTGGATCAATTATTAAAGGAGTTACAGGAAATATGGACGATACGGATGCACAAAATATTAAAAATTTTATAGAAGCAACTAAACTGAACGAACATGACTTAAACAATGAATTTAAATCACAAATTTCATTAAATTAACAAATGATAGATCGATTTAAAAATATTACAAATTTCATAGACAATCAACAGAAAACAATTAGTGAAAACTTAAAACTGAATAGCAAAATTCTTACAAACAAAATTAAAGTAGAAGAAGAAAATTTTAGATACATGCAATACATTTACCAAGTAAATTATAACATAGATAGGTTAACAAATCATTTAAATGACATTTTAGATTCAATCACATTTGCAAAATTAAATGTAATTTCTAAACAAATTTTACACCCTTCAGAACTAGAATCAATCAATTCAATACTTCAAAATCAATCATTTTATGTTAAAAGTACAGAACAGATTTATGAACTATTAGAACTTGAAGCTTGTTACTTAGATAATAAAATCATATTTAATGTTAAAATACCGAAGTTTCACAATAACTCTTTTGAATTCATCCATTCGATACTTACACCTATTAATTCCACAAAATTCATTAATAACCCATATCCTTATATCCTATACAATAAACAGCAAATTTATTATCTGACTGAAAAATGTTAAAATATCGAACAACAATTTATCTTCACAAAATCTGATAAACATCAAAATATTGATGACTCAAATTGTATTGGAAACATACTGAAAAGCGAAAAGGCCCATTGTTCTTTAACAGAACACACAATAATTCAAACCATATCACAACCAGAAGAAAATTATATACTACTAATAAACATTCCCGAAACCAAAATTCATACGACTTGTGGATTCGAAAATAAAATAATACAGGCAACGTTACTTTTACATTACGTTAACTGTTCAATAACAATAAATGGAATCCAATATACAAATAAATGGAACGAATATTGGGATTCAATATATCTCTTCCCTGTTACATTTTCCGAAATTAACGCAATAAAAATACTCCAACCAATAAACCTTGAAAAATTGTTTTAATTATCACATGGAAAATTATCACACTATCGATCTACTACAAACAAAAAGTCTACATACAGACTATTACTATTTGGCACCGTTACAATACTTATTTTAATCATCTTATTTGGAATTGGAAAAATTTTAATACAAAAACTTCAACCGAGAGAAACAGTCGAAATCAACGATCCTGCCAATGGTCTTGGAGCTCCGACAACTGAGTCCAAATTCAAACTCAATTGGTCGTCGCCCATTTAACGATGGGGGGAATTACATTCTTCTATATTAACATAATAATAAATAATACTTCTAAATACATGTATTTTATTCAAAAATGTTTTATTATATTTTTTATAATTATTATTATATTAATTTTGATTGATACATTCAAATATCGACTAAGCAAATTGCTTAGCCGTCATTATTTATAATTAATCAATGTATTTTACTAACACGAGGCAGGATGTATACGAATACCATATAATTACAAGATCAGCAATAAAGTTTTCTTTAAGGCAATCGCCAACACTACTCATCAGAGTTTATTCGATCATCAATTGATAAAGTTTGACTTGTAAATCTGTAGTATTCAAATATTAAATTATTGTAAATCATTTAAATAAAATAAATAAATAATTTTTTTGTATTAAATTATATCAACGCTCGAATTTTATTTACGTGAAGGTCCTGTTGGTTGTGGCAATGCCAGTGGATAGATGCAGGAAGCTGAATTTTTACTGTTTTTAGGACATTTAGAACTTCGATTTAATAAGGTAAAATTTTTCTCGAAAATATAATTTTTTGATATTTCTTAAAATTAACGATTTTTTTTTTAATATTTAGATTAAAATAGTTTTAGAAGTATATAGGCTAATCAAGTATATGCCATGTCGAGTTTTATTTTTAAACTCTGGGTCCAGTAAATAATAGAAGGCCAAAATAATAAAAGCGCTAGTGATAAAAAATCCTAGATTATTTTAAATAATAAGCAAATCTCACAAACTCAACTAGCTTATAGTTATTCAAATTTTTAAAAAGTACTTAGTGTATTTAAATAAATTAAACATTTATAAACAAATATGTTTATAATAGTTCAAACAAATACAAGAATATTTTTTTATCATTTCCAAACTCAACTCATTTTTCGAAAATTGGGAATCTTCACCATCTCTACCTCAATTGGAGACTGGTGGTTTTAGGCCCCATAAAGAACTCCTGATACTCAGAATCAAATTGTAGACCACATAGAAATCTTGTAAATCCAATGAAGAAAAACTCTTCAATAGTGCCAACGGCAACGCACTTTCGCGTTTTCTCTGAAACACAACTTCATTGTTGCGCACCAAGACGAGCCGAGGTACCAGAGCTTCATGATTTCATGTAGCGAATGTCAGCTAGTATTTGAGATAAAGTTACGCGCACCAGTGATGACATGTGGATTGAGAGGATTTCGGCTCTGACAATAAAGTTTGGAAAATTACTAAATGTTTTATAATTATTAATGAGAACTCTAGGATTTTTCGAATAAATTTCGATTCCCCAATTTCCTAGATCAAATTATTTTGTATTTTATAAATACGTATTTGTCATTATCAGTATGAATAAGCTAGTTGTAATGTTTCTTTGAGGAGATGTTACTCGTTGCTAATTTGGTGACGGCTTGCACGGTCATTTTGGTGCAAACCGTCACCAAATTAGCAATATATGTAAAAAAAATTCAACATCAAATTATCAGTATAAATGACTTCAGAAAGTGTTGGTGAAGTTCATTTGAATTTCATAATAATATTGAAACACGTCATATATATATATTAAGGAACTTAGAAACAACCTGAAATCGGTATCACGAGCACTGTACTCCGAGCTGAAGGAAGAAATAAACTTTATGTAGTATCAGAAAGATCTGATGTAGTTCAATCAAACTAGTGAAAATTCAAAAAACGTAGAAATATGCCATCAACGATTTGGTCATCTCAATGTTAATGATTTGAACATACAAAAAATATAGTAAAATGTTTGCAACTTAATTATAAAATACAAACTTTGATTGACTTACAGTATATCAGAACTAGCAAAAGAGCATATTGGATTAGTACATTCCGACATTTGTGGCCCGTTTGACGTTCAATCTCTTAGAGATTCAAGATATCTTGCAACGTTTATAGAATCTAAATCAAAATATATTGAAACTGTTATGTTGCGACAAAGGTCTGGAATATTAATTGAGTTCAAAAGTTATAAAAATAAAATCGAAAAACAATCTTAAAATCAAATCAAAAGAACAGATATCATGGATTTCCACATGGATTTATACATACGCAGTGATCAATGCGGATTTCATGCGGATGCGAATATCATACAAGTTGTGAAAAAAGAATGTAATACTTGCGACAAGATCCTTTTGTTGTGGTGTATCATTTGTTCCTTATAAATAACTAATTACTTGTTTTTTTGCGGTGTGGATTTCTTATCGTATAGATAGATATTTTGAGTGTTATTATGATATTGTGATCATTGTACTTAAATAATTGTTGATTGGATATAAGCTGAGCTAATTAAATTAAAATCGCCAGGTAAATGCCATTAGTGACATCGGTAATATGTTTTATTGTAGGTAAAGTTATATTTATAAAGAAAAGTTTTCGTCTGAGATTTGGTCGTTGTTCTTTGCTTATATTGACTTGCCATGGAATTTCATAAAAATTTTATCAGACTATCGATTATTGCGATACATTCAATGGCCGTCGTCACATTGGAAACATAATTTCCGAAAAATGGAATATAAAAAGAACGAGTGAAATGCAGAGGTGAAGGATCTAATATAAAACGATCCTTGCGCGATTAGCAGCATTAAATGGCATATATTGTACTCTTCACAAAATACAACTTGATATCCGCAGTTGTTTAGGTTCACAAGAAAACATAAAAATTTATACTATTATTACCGATCGGGCGAAGGTTTTTATCCATATATGAAAATTAATAACTGATTTCATTAATAAAAATGTTAATAACTATTTGCATAATTGTTTTAATTCTTCATTCACATACTATAATTATGTAAGAATATAAACATCAGCATTCACATTCACATCCGCAATATCCCTGGTATATATTTGTGATATATTACTCCTCTACCGTTCAAACTATTATGTCGAGTGAGAGGGAATATACCAACAAGGCGCAATATGTTGGGTGTGGAAGCGTTTGTCGAGAAGGTTACCAAATTTTATCTCACACAAGTCTGTAATAGTCCCACTCTATATATACATATAATTTAAAATGCGACTTGGTTGTGTACTACTCAACTGAACAACTGGTGTTGGAGAAGTTAACTAAGTTTATAAAATGATTGGCGGTCAGCGATGTAACGTGTGCATCTGTCAACTTGTTGAAGTGTATTTTTTTCTTTAAGGAGAAGAAAGCAAAAGGAAAATGTATCACAATAAATGGGCTACTTGTAATAAGTTTTACACGGGTAAGTTAAAATCAATTTATTACGCTTGTTTTATTTTTGTTTTAATATATGTAGTTTGTATCATACAATAATATCTACCTTTATAGGTTATTACTTATATTTGATTTGACACGTGTTTAATTTGGTGGTACATATATTTTAACAATTTATTAATTAAAAATTAGTATATACATATATTATTTTTAACAATTGATTAATAAAAAAATGATATTGTCGAGTTGTTTATTTTATTTATTTTTGGTGATTGGGAAAAAAAAAATCTGAATACCATGTGCGATTGTCGTTTGTGTTTTCGCGACACTTTTACAATCGCACATTTAATATTCGTAGTTTGTCACCGCTCCCCTTTTTTCGTTACAAAATTTCAACCGTTGACGCCCTTTATTGGCAGTCTAGGTGAATTGTTTATTGTTAAAGGGAAAGGTGACTCTTATTATCTCCAATCACCCCAGACAACTCGATAATAATAACCAAAAATGTTTGAATAAAATAAAAAAAAATGTTTTTTCTAAACTGTATTTATAATTGTAGGCTCTCCGGCGGGGAATCGAACCCCAGGTCTCCCGTGTGATAGGCGGGGATACTGACCACTATACTACCGAAGAAGTATTTTTTTATTACAACCCCATTCGTTGAACCAGGCAAGGTACGATACGTTATTGAATAGAAGGAAATTAAAAAAAAAGGGTCAACAACGAAAAATGTCCACGTGTTAACGTGATGGAAGAGAGAAAAATAAAAATAAAAAAAAATCCAAAAAAAACTCACGCTTGGTGTATATCGACGTGTATTTAGATGGATGCCAGCACAGCGCTCGCGGAATGGATGTTCACCGGTAAACCCACGGGTGAATCCGTATGATACGCCAATCTTGATAATTCCGGTAATAGATATTTTTTTTTTTTTATATATTTTAATTATTTTCCTCTAATACGATT
>CM035596.1:23281302-23447098 GCA_020423425.1 Chrysopa pallens
GTCGATTTCGTTCTGATGAGTCCACAGACCGTATGTGGTATGTTAAAGAAAAACTACATTTCCGTTATTTATATATAATTTAATAAATATATATATATATATATATATATATATATATATATATATATATATATATATATATATATTTATTAAATTATATATAAATATATATATATATATATATACCAAAACCCCTAAAATATCGTTTTTGTTAAAAATATGAATTGGACTTGGAGGGTAGTTTAGTCTCTGAAGCTTGGACTGTGAACCTGTTATTTTGATTCGAAGAACAAAATTTAAAATCTTTAAAAGTAATTCAACCACATTACAACAGACAACACCGATAAAAATAAATGGTGCAAATTAACATATTATCGACCATGCATCAACAAAATAGGAAAAGAACTTAGAGAACATAATTTAAAAATAGCTCCCATCAGCAGATCCAAATTGAAGCAGCTACTAGGAAATCCAAAAGGAAAATTAAAAAGGAACAGCAGTCAGGAATTTATAGCATTGGATGTCAAAATTGCTCGATGGAATATATAGGACAAAGTAGAAGACAAATTGTTACTAGATTCAAAGAGCACATGGCACACACAAAATTTGGACGAACCGAAAAAATCATGTGTAGCTGATCATGTCATTAATAACAATCATAAAATCGACAAATCAAATTTAATACTCTTAAAATCGGTACCCAATCCAACCGAACTAGATGCATATGAAAGCATCTACATTCAAAAATATGACAAAGAAACGATGAACTTAGACAAAGGACCTATTCCAAATTCCGACTTAATAAAGATTTTAAAATTGAAGTTGAACTATTAGAATTGAAACAGTATTTGAAATTAAAATTATTTAATTTCATAACTCTTTTTTAGTTTTGTACGTTCAATTTTAAGTTTCGATATTAAGCGTTGATACTTACAACACTGCTAGTCGATACCTGCTCAGCGATAAAATTTTATTTTATACCTATCCTTTATAAGAGTTTTTATTTTGTTAACTGATCACAAAATAATTTTATTTTCATTGATTTCTTATTTTTACCTGCTTCAGGCAAGTTCCAAATAACAAATTTATTTGTTGTTTGAATTTGTTTGTACCAGTACAAAAATAAAAAATAATGTACAATATACTTTTTGAATTGTGGTATTTACATTTTGTATAGTTTACAATCATTAAGTATTTTTTAAATTATCTAGGCATTTTGTTTAAATTTTATTTAAATTTAGTGTGTTATTTTTCTAATTTTTAGATTGGAATCCCCACCGAAAATGGCGCCCACCGCCGGGAAGGCGGTGGTATCAAAACCAAAAAATATGACAATGCCATCAATGATATCAACATCAACACCAACAGCATCATCATCATCAGGATCAACACCAACAGCATCATCTGGATCAACACCAACAGCATCATCATCACCAGCAACAGCATCAGCAGTAGCACCAACACCAATGGACGAAGAATTCCAGCCTGTCAAACCCAGGAAAAGAAGCAGGAAAACAAACAATCACGATGCACCGTCCACCAAGAAATTGGCAACAGAGGTCCACAACAAATATGGACCACTTACAGATATCGCCGATAGCAAAATCATTCCAACAAGTCGGAACATGAAGCCGAGCCCAATTGTCGTCCACATGGCCCTCACCAATTTTCAAAAGGTGGAAGAAGCTATTAAAGCGGCAGCTACTGGTACCGTTAGGTTCACTTTCGGTACCACAACTATTAGTGTACATTGCGACTCAGCCTTGAAGAAATTCAAATGCCGTTCCATTTTTACGGAACAAAAGAGGACGTTGAACCGAAATACGTCCTTCATGGAACAATGCACCACCATTCAGACGACATGGTGGCCGAAGATTTAAAAAAGCATGGCCTTAATCCACAAAAGGTCATGTTACTTTCAAAAGTAGAAGGCGAGAGCTTACGGGTGTCTCGCCTTGTACAATTTGCGAAGGGGACACAAGCCCAAAGCGTCCTTAACATCCGATGGATATGCGGCGTTCCATGCCGTGTCAACAAATATGTCAACAAACGGGGTGCTGTACAGTGCTACCGTTGTCAACTTTACGGACATGGTTCACGGAACTGTCGTGGATCCGTACGTTGCGTGAAGTCTGGCAAAAACCACGCTTCAAGCAAATGCGAGATCCCACGGTCGGAGCCTGCAAAGTGCTGCAACTGCGGCGCGGCGCATCCGGCAAGTTCCATGGATTGTTCAGTACGGAAGACTTACGTGGCAGCAACAGCATCCCGAGCAGCAGGAGCGAGGCGCAAGGCCGCTCAGGGTGAGGCGCAAGGCCGCCCATCATCATTCAAGGCCAGGGATTTACCGGCCCTTCCTCGTCCAAAAGATGTCAACGCCCCAAACAGAGGTACCAGTCACCAAGGTAGCAGTCACTCAGCCAACAGGAGACCAGCGACACAAAATTTCAAACCAGCGCCATTGCCCACTTCAAACCCGTGGACAATCAAGAAGACACCGGAGAAAGAGGTAACCGATATCGTGTGTCCCCCCATTTCCCCACTCAACCCATTCTTCGAGGATATAGAATCTTCACCATTTCCACCTCCATTGGAAACTGGTGGTTCTAAGCCCCTTGATTTCATGGACCTCCTGAAACTCCGGATTAAAGTAGAGGCCGCGTGGAAACTATGTAATTCAAACCAACAAAAACTCTTCAAAATTTTCGAGATGACGGATCATTTATTCGATAATGATATCTCATCCCTCTTCAACTAGATCCCAGATTCGCTTTTTGCAATGGAACTCTCAAAGTCTCCAACGCAAATTACCCGAGCTTCACTCATTCCTAGAGCAGCATCGGATCCATGTTGCAGCCATCAGCGAAACATGGTTAAAGGCGGATAAGAAAAAAAGTATCCCTGGATACTTTACCTATCGCCGTGACCGCGCCACCAGGAATGGTGGACACTCTTCGACAAAACCCAACTTCTAGCTGACACCTTCTCTAAAGCGCACAGCTTAACAGATGGCGACGAATATCACGAAGAAGAAACGGTCCACTTGGTGTCCGAATCCTTGGAAAATATTCGCTCTTCCACCATAAACCCCATCGATGTTGACAGCGTATCACCTCAAGAGGTATCCAGCATTTTAAGGTAACTTAAATGCAGGAAAGCTACGGGTGATGATGGAATAACTTACGTTGTGCTCCGCTATCTTCCTCGGAAGAAGGTTGTTCAGCTCAGTTATATCTATACTGCATGCTTGAGGCTTGGTTATTTTCCCGACCTTTGGAAATCCGCTAAGGTTTTAGCGCTTCCGAAGCCGGGAAAGCTACCTAAGTCGCCTTCGAGCTACCGACCCATTAGCTTGCTGCCATCTCTCGCAAGGTCATGGAGAAAGTAGTTTTGAATCGGCTTCAGTCGCAGGAAAATATCCATAGACAGCTCATCCCCCAACAGTTCGGTTTCCACATTCCACAGTAAGCCAGCTTCACCGACTTACTGACCATATTGCTACCGGATTTAACTGGAATAAATCCACAGGCATGGTCCGTTTGGACATCGAAAAAGCTTTCGACACAGTTTGGCACGATGGACTAATCCACAAACTTTCCAAATTTAACATTCCAATATACATCCTAAAATTCCTAATTTCCTATTGGTCCAACCGGAAATCCCAAATCCACATCCAACAAAGTACATTGAACCAATACAGTGTGAAAGCTGGTGTACCTCAAGGCTCCTTGCTTGGACCTCGCCTATTTTTATACTACATCAACGATATCCCGAGGGATCGAGCTACCGAAACAGCTCTCTTCGCCGACGACACGGCCATCTATTGTTCCTCATGGCAACCGAAACAAGTTTCCGTGAAAACTATTTCAAGTCATGGAAAATCAAAATTAACCCTACAAAGACCCAATCTATTCTCTTCACTCGAAAGAATAAATTTTCAACATACGCGCTTGGATTGAAGATGTTTGACACGCAAATCCAGCAAACTCATAGTGTTGTCTATCTGGGTGTAATCCTCCAAAGGCAGTTGAACTGGACACAGAACGCCAAAAGGCGCCTGGCCCTGGGAAACGCATCCTTTGCAGGATTGTACCCACTACTCAGCCCCAGGAGTAAACTGGACGAACGTTTAAAGCATCGAGTCTACAAGTCATGTATCCGTCCAGTACTCACGTACGCAGCCCCTATTTGGACTAACGTTGCATATTCGCTCATCACGAAGATGCAGCAATTCCAAAATCGTTGCCTTCGAGTCATCTCGAAAAAACCCCTAAGATTTCCGTCCGAAGCTCTCCACCGCGAAACTGGACACCCAACTATTCCAAACTTTATCCTTTCCACCTCAAAATCCTTTTTTCAATCTTCCCTCAACAATCCCTTCCCAGAAATCAGCAAACTGGGTCAATTTGACCCAAGGATGCTGCTTTTTAGGAAAAGATTTCCCATGCCAAACGATATCGATTGCACGTAGTTCCGGTGTAATCTTAATTGTATATAGTATCTTTTTTCTTTTCTTTAATTTACAGGTTAAGCTTGTTTTAGGGATGGCCTATCCATCCACATAGGTTATATATTTTCAAATGGTTTTTTTTTAAATTTTCCATTTTATTAAAACGATGTAATGAAAAATTGTAATCTCGATGTAACTAGTATATAAGATGATGTATTATAGATAAAGCTTAGGCTAGGTGCTATAGTTATAAGCCGATTTGTATTTTATATATATTTTTTATGAAAATAAAGAATTATTAATTTGAATTTGAACAAGTGTGCAAACCGTCACCAAATTAGCAACGAGTAACATCTCCTCAGAGAATCATTACAACTAGCTAATTCATACTGATGGTGACTACTTTGTAGTCGAAATACGTATATATAAAATACAAAATAATTTGATCTAGGAAATTGGGGAAAAAACTGAAATTTATTAACTACCCTTGAGTTTGATATACAACTGACTTTCTACTTTTCTATTGCGTTAAATACGAGCTCCGCACTTATAAAACGTACGGTTATTTCAACGCACGTCAAACGGGCGTTAATTGGATGTTGATGTTGATGTTCTGTTTATTATCTATTGTAACATTATTGAAATTTGTCTGATTTTTATTTTGTTATTTTCAAAAAATACATGACTCATTTTCAAATAATATTTCGTGTATTATAACATATATCGTACAACAAAGTTATTAATTAAAAAATATTTTATTCTAATAATAGAACCAGAAGATGTATTAAAATTTTCATATTTTGTACATTCATATTTAAAAACGAAAAAATATAACAAAAAAATTATGGATGAATGAAATAACGAAAGTTGGCCATAAAAAAGGACAGTGTGTGTTTGCAAAAAACGAAGTTTACCAAAGTTCAAAAATAATTTCTCGTCGATTTTAAAACATTGATTCTTATTACTGACATAAAAAATTGGATATTTTAAAATATGTTTTCTAAAAGGGGAAGGGGTATACAATTGTAGTTTTTCTATTTATTGGAAAAATAATAGACAAAGTTAGTATTTCGTGATTTCCCCGAATGGAATGCAATAAAAACGAAAGTTTTCCAATTTTATCGATTTCACAACGATTTCAAAAAACCGCATCTTTCTAGTAATTATAGACAAAAAGTTGGTATTTATGGAGATTTTCCCCTAAAGCGGTAATGTAATAAAAACGAAAGTTTTCCAATTTTATTTCATGCCGATTGCCAAAAATCTGCATCTTCCGAATAAGTATAGAAAAAATTTTAGTTTTTTAAAATTAATTATGTTTAATGCACACATCTCTATTAATAAAATATTTCTAAAACATATTTAAATATACTTGAGCTTACCTACATACAACCAAACCGGGAATGACAATGTCTTTACACAATACACAAATTTAACAATATGAATCAAATACAATTATAATTATAAATAAAAAAAACTGTAAATAAATTAATAATATCTAAGTGTGAATACAATCAAATCCTAGTGTGTCAAGCTATATTTGATTTCATTGAAAGATGCGATGTTCGTTAAAACTGACGTCCATTCGCTTGTTAAAATTAAACTCTAGTATGGCATGCTCCAATTTATTAAATGGAAAGCTGGAATGCACGTCGATTTCACCGTCCGTTGCTGCTTTGAAAAAATTTATATCGTGGCAGAGAGATAAGTCAGTAATTATCATAACGTTAAAATTTAACTTTTTCCTGTAATAGAAATATTCGGGGTGTGCAGTTTCAAGTTTGGAATCGAATTTACCAATTAAAGTACATCCGTAATTATATATTTTGACTTTTCCGTAAATTTATTCAACATACTTTTGAATCATTTTTCCAATTATTCCACAATAATCTCTTCCAAGAGATAATCGCCTTGGGATATGTTGATCCTCATACGTTGCTCTTTAGGAAAATATTCTGAATGTCTCACGATGTTGTTAACATCTAATTTAGTTGCATTCCTATTTGCTCAAAAACTGTTAAAAATATTCTTCCCTGAAGCAAAATAAAATCTTGGTTAACAAAAGGCAGCAGAACTTAAATTTAAATCAAAAGCCTACACTCATTTGATTACTTCTTGGCTGAGGAAAAATGAAATATTGTCATCTACAGACTCTAGGATTTCATTTTTCCTCAGTGAATGATGATCCCGATTTAGAATTCCATAAACAATAAATTTAAACTGTTCAAGTCTACCAAAATTAGTACGATAACATCTTTGTCAGAATAATTACCCATACGTCCACACTATAATTAGCGTCGAAGGAATTTAGCTCTGTATTTAAAAAATCAGATAAATGACTTATTTGAAAATTTCGGCAATTATGTAAGCATACAATTAGTTTTCTGAAGTTGATAGAACTGTTTTAACATCTATGCGGAGTTTCAAGTCAATATATTTAATTGTTGCAGAGATCCTCGTGTTTTTTCAAACATAAAATGAAAGATATTATCAATTTTTACTCAATTTCCCCACCCCTAATAGTAATAGTAATAAAGAAATTTTAAAATTCATTTCACCACGGAAATCTTCTTACAAGATTTTTTGAGCTCGCTGATGATTAATCCGAATTCAAAAAGCTCCTAATGATAACCATCAACCCCAAGTGACAGATGCAAGAATTTGTTGAATTAAAATTTCCCTTCTGAAATCGTCTTCCAGGGAGTTTTCGGGTCACTGATCTCGAATTCAAAATAAATAAAATAATGAGGAAAGTTACAACTCCATTTAAACCAACCATAATTGTAACAGATAAACGTGACAAAGAAATATTTAATTCAAAATTTAATTAATATCACTTCATTTCTACCAATATAATGTTTTTATGTCACATCTAGGGGTGGTTTTAATGAGGTTGCAAACATCCTCGATTGCTTTTTGACCTCGAGTTCATGACCACTGACGACAATTTTCGAAATTTCTTCGTAGCTATCACTTCTAGTTTATATATATATATATATATATATATATATATATATATATATATATATATATATATATATATATATATATATATATATATATATATATATATATATATATATATATAACTGTCACCCTGATTTCCGTGTTAGTGGTGATAAACATTCCTGAAGGTTCCAAGATCACGTAAAAATAAGAATTTTTGAAATTTGTTCCATCACTTTTCCACATTTCACTGTTGGTCTCGTTTTTTTATTGTATTAGTTTTATCGAAGCTTAAATAGTTTGAAAAGTGATTTTGGCGGACAATAATACTTAAAATATATGTTGTCGGCGGTCAAGGAGACACTTCAATTTATTAATCTTAAATGATAATAAAATCATGATAAACTTGTACTAGGCTAGTTGTGTACTAGGCTTTAATAAAACCAAGGAGTGATGACTGATGAGTTATGAAGCGAAGTACACTAAAGTGTATTCAGTAAAAAAATAAAATACATTACAATACATCTATCAAAATAAAAATATATTATTAGTTTCAATTGAGATTAAATTTATTAATTGGTAGTATGTTCATGTATTATACTTATATGATGTTTCTGTGAAGGACCAATTGTAATTGTTATATGCAACAAACTATAAATCTGGAAAACATTTGATTACTTTTTGAAATGTGTGAAATTATGGTTTTATTGTGATTGAACAGTGATAGTTTTGTTTTTCTTTCAGTGTTGTTAATTTTTGTTTTTAAATAATCAGAATAAGTAAGTTTAATACGATATAATTATTACTCATCAAGGTACTTTAGATTATATATTTATAAAACTCTCCTAAATTAGATAAATTAAAAATTTTTAGTTTTGAACATTAATTCCGATTTAAAAAAATGAAAACAAAAACACAAATAACAATCGATAATGGCAGTTAAGAGAGTTAATTTTTGAACTATTTTTAATCCTTAGCATTCATGAATACTCTAAATTTCTATCCAGTCTCTACAATAATTATGTATTGTAGATATAAGTAGGTATATGTATACAAAATGTTTGTTTTCAAAAAACCAACATTAATATTGAATTTTTCTTTTATGGTTCAAATTTGAGTAAAGTATCCATAGGACCGAATGAACCCCATTTGCTCAATCAAGAAGTTAAACTTACTTTTTAAATCTAGAATAAGCCACCATAATTTCAACGCGTTATCTCTTTTCATTTTTAAGTTTTCGTTTTTCAGTTTTGATGACGGACGGATAAACGGAAACGGACTAATAATCGTAATATATGAACACCTATACCAAAATTTTGTTTGTGCGGTCAATATTTTCTAATGTTACAAACATTAGAAAAAAACTGAGGAGCCCTAAAACTAATATACTCAAGCATATTTTTCATATATTATTTATATATCAAGCCTGGCGGTAACTTCGCAGAATTGCATAGCTAACGACAGTCTGGTCCGTGCGGCACTCAGCGGCTAAATGAGTGCAAATAGATCACTCACTCTAAATTATATTTATTGAAAAAATTTAAGGTATTTGAAAGTACTTATTTTTGCCTAATTTGCATAAAACAATCAGTAAAATAGCTCCAAAAAATATAGTTAATCTAAGAAGCAGATTGGGTGGACCAACAACACCGAAATCCTTAAGATTTAAGTTATTCTAAACACAATTTCATTAATGGAATGCGGTGTTCTTTTTTGGCCCACACAAGTACATCTTGATCGTTATTTATACCATTGCAACCATTAAATAATTTTATAATATTAGTAAGAAAAATTAGTGTCTGATTATGACCTTTATCAAGTTTTTGTTCAGAAAAATTTACATTAAAAAACAAAAAAAACAATAATTTACTGAAGAAAATTATGTATCCAATTAAAATTTTTAGAGAAAAATATTGGATTTTAAAACAAAAATTTTCATCGACAAACTCTTAAAACCCAAAGTTAAAAAAATTTTGAAAATCCTTTTTCAACGACAAAGTTTTAAATAATTATTGGATAAATTCGATAAATTCTAAAAAAATTGCTTTTTGTGTGGTCAATTTGTCTTCTAAGCTTAAAAACTTTTTTTTTTTCTTAATTTCTCAGATCTTATATTAATATAAGGCACCTTAACAGTTAAAATTGTTGTTTAAATAATTTGTAGTATCGACTTTGGACTATTAATTAGATTATTAAAATTCACTTACATATTAAATTTAATTTACAAAGTGCATTCAGTGTATTTTATTAAACATATCCAGAATATTGTACATTTGTACATTTATATTAAATTAAATCTTAAGTTTGTTAGTGATTAAAAATATTGAATGTATTAAAAACTTTGATATAGATGATTACAGATTCACCTGGGTAGGGTACTTTCATAATACTACAGTAATTTTATGGTCAACCTCGCTCTAAATTTCCATTTCAGTTTTTTTTTAAGGTTTAGGATCACTTACTGGCTATATAATCACAAAATGCGTACAAATTCGGGTGGAGCTTCAGGCGCCATCTTAAATACATGTTTTTGTCTGATATCTCGGAAACTATTATATTAGGGCAAAAGTCATTGAGACCGTTATTGTATAGGATAAAATTTTGCGTCTTACGTTTTCTGAAAAACTTTTTTTGTAAAACGATATTTCGGTCAACTACATTTCGGTCAACGACATTTTTTCAAGATAGCGTTTAAAGCTCCTCCGGAATTTTTACGTATTTTGTGATTTTATAGCCAAGTGGTCGTAACCTTAAAAAAAAATGGGATTGGGAATTTAGTGCGCGGTTAAATTCTATTTTTACTGTAGTATCTAACACATCTTTAAAACTTGAAACAATAGAATCAATAGAATAAAACTTCATATCCAAAAAATTTTTGTTCACTTAAAAACAAACAAATTATGTTTTACACTTTTTCATTAAGAATAGATTGGATATACAAGAGGATGCAAAAAATAAAAAAATTTTCATTAAAACTGTTTAGTTAATACAATAAATATAATAGTATTTCTCTCTATATCTTCTTGTATGGTATTACAAAACACCAGTTTATTGATAAACAAATGTTTTTATTATCATTTATAGATAATTAAAACGTGTTACTGCTAACTGCGACTCCATTCTTCGGTTCAAAATTTTTTAAATAATTAAACAAGAAAATTTGCAGAATTAAAATTTTTTTTAACTCTTTCAATTGTTTTATAAATAATTTGTAATAGTTAATTATTACGTATATTCAATACTACCAATAAACAATATGATATACTTGTGAAATAAAATTTTCACGGATTTTATTAAATATGATTATAATCGAAAAATTCAAATTTATAGAGAAAATAACAAATTGGATGTGTTGAATTATTTTATGATTTTTGTATCCAAACATTCTTGAATTATTCAATGTTTATTTGCCTATTTGTATAGATACAAGTAAGTTAAAAATGAGTATGTATAGCACTGAATTAATTAAATTTTGATTCATGTTAGGTTTCCAGAAAATGGTCCATAGTGACTAAAATTCACATCGTGCTTTGCAAAATCTACAAATGCCTTACAAAATCTACATCATGGTGTTTAAAGCGATTACAAAGATTACGATTTTTGCGATTACAAAGAGGTTTGCAACCACTTGGACATTTTGATATTTTTAACAAGGGTAACTAAAAGACCATTTTACAAAATTTCCTGAAAAAATCCACATAAGCATCAAATTTTATTTTATAGTATTTAACGAGTACTAATTATTGAGCAATGTTATGACTGATTCTGCCCATTGGACACTGCTAGCTTAGCATACGTTTTAATTGACATAATTTTTATTTGTGCTAGCATACAAAGTTGTAAATATATGTTTAAATAGTTGCAAAATATAAACACGTTAATTTGATATCTATATATATATATATATATATATATATATATATATATATATATATATATATATATATATATATATATATATATATATATATATATATATCAAATTAACGTGTTTATATTTTGCAACTTACAATAAGTCAAATAATATATCATCAATTAAAAGAAAAATAAGGAATAATAATAATAATCCAGATAAGTCATCAAGGCAAGATAAAAAATTTACATGTAATTATTATTATACAGTACTAAAAGAAAAAAAGAAGAAGATGACCTTCGAAATGAAGGAATCTGTTTAGTTTCTGTTACAAATTCGATAGTGATGCATCTCAATTGTTTTTTACCACTTTTGATATAAAAAAAGATTCTACAACTTAAAAGTTAATTATGGATTTTATAAGTTCTTTTAGTTTTATGTTATTCTTATACAATACCTGAACATCATAAAAACATTTACGTACAATATTACTAGATACATTCGCGTTTTTTAAATTACATTATGTTGGACATGTTGACACAAAATCGGCTAACGACAGGAAATTGATTGACCTGAACATATTTTAGCATTAAGTTCTTTACAGATTAGACTTTTGTTTATTTATTATTATTATATAGATGCTCAAAACAATTCGTAGGTCTACAGAAAGAGCGATTTTGAACTCAGAAACTTTCGAAAAAGATATGAAACTTATTTTTGAAGCTGAATTGAAAAGAAAAGTTATGAAACTCATGGCATTTTCAACACTTCAAACTAGATTGAAGAAAAAAAACTATACCGATGCACTCTGTGTGGATTTCTGGACACACTCTTTGTGTAGTGGGCGGCTAGTCAGTCGAGAGTAATGTATGTGCAATTTTCTTAGGATCTATAACCGCCATTAGCCACGTGCGTGGCTAATAAATACAACTAATAAAGTTAAAATAAATACAACAAATAAGCAGTGCATATAGTTTTGAACGTTTGTTAAGTTTTATAATTATGTAATTATGTTTGTTAAGTTGTGGGCAATCAGATTGCGAAAAAATGTCTCAGGTAAACTTATTTGTTTGAAGAAAATAAAATTTTTTATATTTGAATTTTTATTTGCGGAATAATGGATTAGAAGCTGTATTGAAACAGTATGCAACTGATGCCGTACAGAATGAAATGACCAAATTTACCCTGGAAATTGTCAGAAAATCAAAAAAATTTACCGACTTTGTGGCGCACCATTTTTTACGGCTCTGCGCGCATTCTTATTGTTTTTCATGGATCTGTTGATAGTAAAAATGCCGTACAAAAATATATGACCAAAATTTACTCACTCTACCTGCACTTTTGAATTATCACCAGCACTGAGTTGGACAGCTTAAAAGTGACGGCATAGTGCTGAATCTTATTATTTTATGCTCTTATATCGTTCTATATACGTCACTTGGTGGTTCATATGACCCATACATTTTTTGAACATGGGCCTGTAGCCTAACAGCTTCAACACATTAATTAGGACTTCTAAAGAGCTTTCAGGGTGTGGCCTGTGCAACAATTGCGTGTAAATTTACATATTGTGCAAGAAACACGATGTATTACAACACAGAAAAAATAATTCAGATAACAATGTTTTCAAGAAAACAATTCAAAAAAATATCCTTATATGCACTATGTTTAAATGTACTTAGATGCTTCCACAATTGGAGAACATGAAGTTCGAGCCACTGAGATTATTCAACTCTTTGCTATAAGCTTGATTTTTTATCAATCAATTGAATGAAAAATTTGAGTGCTAAAAATGACTTAAATGTAAATTTTGAACATAAAAAACGTCATTTTTATAAAGAAGTGCTTAAAATAATTTAAATAAGCCATTTCAAAAAGTAAATTTTTACTTTTTAATATATGAATTAAACAAATCCTGGAACAGTGAATTACATTATAAAATGGCAATAAATACTTTTTTTTTTATATGTGCATGTTTTTAATTCAAATTTTAAGAAATATGACCGAATAGACTGAAAATCTAATTGCAATCAAATATTCGGTACATGTCTACTAAAAATAATACTTTAAAGTAACATTTGTTAAAATCATGTTAGATATGATTGACGTAAATCTACATCTTCATAATAAATCCAAACAAAAGTATTCTTATCTATGGAGATTATTCTTAGTACTACTTGCGTGAGTTCATGGTATTTGAGTAATAAAACATCTTAAATAATTTTTGTGAGAGATTAAAACTGTGTTTTATATTAAGAGGTGAATATAGGCTATGTGCCACCCTAGGGTCGATCCAATGTGGAACTTTTTTGCTATGCGAAAGTGATTTTAAAAATATTAAATATTAAATTATATATAATTTGTAACTTATCATAAAATTATGACAAGCGGTATTCGGTAAATATTATTATGGACCTTTTCGAGTTAAAATTGCATATTTTTATTTAATAATGAAATATTCTGATATTTATAAAAAACTTTGAATTTTAACTCTTCTTGGCATTTTTGTTTTCTAAAATTTTAAGATTTCAATATTTTGCAAAATAATAAAATATTTCAAAAATACTGCCGCCCAAGACCCGGACCTTGATAAAATCCGCCACTGTTTATATTTATTCTGTATAACTAGAAGTTATTGTACAAAATCAAAACGGTGTGAACCTTATTTCTATGACAATCCCATATTATTTTATGGTCCAACTTCCACCCCAAATTCAGGTAATTAACAATGTTAGAGACAGGGGTGCAGTGCCCGATCGTTAAAAATAGAGATCCGGGGATACGTGTACGGATCTTAATTTTTCAACTCATGCAATCGATGCCAGTGTGCGTGATCTACGAACAACACACGCGAGACTATATTTCAGCAATTTTTCAATAGTATGTTAGAAGAATGGGGAATTTATAAACAAAATCTGCATTGTATGGTAAGATATGGGGGAACCAATATGAAACGTGTCTGTGCATTATCTGAAATGAATAATATAGACTGCACAGCTCATCAATTGCATACAATAGTTTGGAAGAGTCCAGGGCCAATATGTTAGACAGTGACGATGATGAAGATTGTGAATTTGTTAACGGAATATGTTAAAGAAAAAAGACTATCAAGAGACCAAGAGCCATTAAAATAAGTGTAAATTAATTAATTTTATTTTTTATAATGAATAGGTATCCGTGTATTTTTAGTGAATTTTTTTAATTTTAATAATTTAACATAGTTCAATCTATGATACTAAATCATATGTTAACAATCTTGTTACTGGATTAAGGTAACTCAAAAATTGATAACGTTCTTGTTAACTCCCGTTAAAATGAATTTCTGTTACTTTAATCCGTTTCTTGGTTGTTTATAGACTACAGTTAATAAAATACATGTTCAGGCTCAACAGAATATAATTACTTAACTTTTTAAGTTATTACTATGAGTAATAATTATTATTTTGCATGAACAATTAAAAAATGTTTTGTTGGCGAATAGAAATCAAGTTAATTTCTTACGCTCTTTCTTCTAACAGTCATTAATTTAATTATATTATTTAACTATTAATAAATATACTCGGCATATATAAAATATGTCAGAGAATATTAATTTTATTCAAAAGTTTGTAACGCTAGAAAATACTGGCCGCAAAAACAAAATTTTGATATAAATGTTTATCGAATTATCTAATTAGTCACTTTCCGCATGTCTCTCCATCCGTCCGTTACCAAAATATCTCAAAAACTAAACAGATATCACATATTGAAATTTTGGTGACGTATTCTAGCCATTAAAAATGAGTTGAATTGAGTTTAATGAGCAAAATCGGTCCATTGGGTCCAATGGATTCATAATCCAACTCTTAAACCAGAACAATGCAAAGGCAAAAAATGTTTGTTTTCTGAAAAGCATTAACTTTTGTTGTTGAAACATTTTTATAAATTGTTTGGATTCGCCACAATCTTACCTCAAATTTAGCTAATTAATATATATAATTACAATTATATTATTATATCTGTATTTATAACTATATAGACTGTATAATTATAGTAATTTTCGAATGCTTAAGATTAAAAATATTTCAAACAGTGATACTTAACCATGTGTTGAGTATCTAAATAATTAACTGTAGTCGTTGTTATTTTTACTTGTTTTATTTAAATTTAAACAAAATTAAAAAGCAGTGTTAGTTAAGCTTTATTATTAAAATTTACAAAAAATTATTATTATAAGTAAATGTGTATGTAAGAAACGATAAAATTTAGTTCAAGAAGCGTTATCAAAGCCACCTCTGCAATTCTAAATAAAATTATATCGTAGATAGATGGTTTTTTTATTAAGTAATCTATCATTTTAATAACATAGCATCTTTATATGAATTTTTTTTAGCTAGAATGGTACTTATAATAGTTAGGAAGCCGTATCATGATAAAAACAACCTTCCTAGCTCAGCACAAAATATATAACTTTTAACGATTAACTGAAACTAGCGTTAGATTTTCGTACATAATTTTGTTATAAACGAATGAACTTTTAGTTTCCTTCACTTGTTATTTAATACTAAATATTGTAAATTTAATTTATAATCATTTCTTAAATTTACAATCGAATTTGTTATGTTTAATTTGATTTAGTGATTTTCTGTTTATAATCTACTTTGTTTTATGTGTTAAATGTTTTACCATGCCATAATTAAAACGTATGAATGTGACCCTATCCAATCCTATTTAATAAAGGTCGACTTTATGTCGTTAAGCTTATCATAGTTAATGTGAACATTGAACTCAATTAATAATATATTTATTATCTGTATCTATATAATATATATTTTTATTGTA
Organism: Chrysopa pallens; assembly: GCA_020423425.1. Lineage (NCBI taxonomy): Eukaryota > Metazoa > Arthropoda > Insecta > Neuroptera > Chrysopidae > Chrysopa > Chrysopa pallens. The sequence continues at coordinate 23,297,373 of CM035596.1, forward strand.
AAACACATTATTTTAATTTTTTTAATTTCAACTTAAACGTGGAATATTGATGAGTGGGGTGGGGTGTATGAGTCGATTTAAGGAACAATTATATTTTTTAGAGATACAATCATTTTAAATATTTATATAAAAGTTAATTTTTTTTTCTAAAATGATTTAATATATAAAAAAAAAAAAAAAAGTATAAAAACTAAACATTCAATGCAATGAACTATTAAAATAATCTAAGGAAATTAGAGTATATATACACCTGAATTAGATTTATTATTTAGTAGAATAGAAGAGATTTTATATACTTTGTCAAGTGAAAAATAAATTAGGAAACTATTGCTAAAATGCGCAATTGTCGTATAAAACATTTAACATTCTCTTTAACTTGTATTACTAAAAAAATAACATAACAGATGACCATCTGTTATTGTGATGTTCTCACTTATATTTTACAATGATATACGATTCACCCCTTAATTTTATGCTGGTGATAATTACATTTGGTTAATTGGTTCAAATATAAGTAATTATAGTTAACTTTGAATGAAACGTGTTTTAAAATGTATATATCCGACATATATGAATATACGAGGCTATATATATTAAATGGGGTTATGTCTTCGATAGAGACCTCTATAATCAAAACAATCTTTAATGTGATATACATTGTATTTTTTCACGCAATAACTTATCCAAATGTTATAAAATTTGGTATGCAGAATTTTGACATAAAAATGGGGAAGTGTGAAAGAGTTTTTCCCGAAATAGAATTCTAAAGTAAAAATCCAATTTTTTTTTTATAGATAGAAATATTTTTCGCGAGAAACTCTTCAATATACCCACCGTTTTCATGACAACTTTGTCTATACCTAATTTCATAAATTTTTTTTTTTTAAGCTTATAGAAGTTTCTATCAAAAACACAACCCCACTTAAATTTAATCATCAGTTTTCCTCCTAAAAAGTATTGACAGGACTAACAAAACGCAATCACTTAGTTAATTTTTGTGTGTCTGCGTCTGTCTGTCCGCCATCGATATAAAAAAGATAGCGACCTGAAATTGATTTGCTAGGCCTAAAAAGTGAGTTTAAGTTATGAATCAGCAAAATAGATTCACTGAATTGATTCATGATCTTTCTTCTAAATCATAAAAGATAGAAATAAAGGTCGAATCTAAAAAAGGTTTCTTACTTAAAAACAAACAACTTTTGTTTGAAACATTTTTGCATAAACTATTTTTATTTTCCACAATTCCATCTCAAATTCAAGTAATTAACACATATGACACAAATCTTCAGATAAAAATGTATATTTTTTGTTTACTGAAAATGTGTTTAATTTACTCTGTAAGTGGATTCAATATATATATATATATATATAAATATATATATATATATATATATATTTATATATATACATATATATATATGTATATATATATATATATATATATTTTTTTTTTTTTAATTTATTAAAACTGGCTTTAGCTAATTCAGCTAAACAGCCATTAACCAAATATAATTAACAATTCAATATATTGCATAAACAAATTAAAATAGAAACTATTTTTGCACAAGATAATAATAAATAAAAACATTCGAAAATTTGTATGATTAATGCACAAGCACATCTAGGAAGTTTAAAAGGGAGTTCGTTCTAGGGACCTGTCGAGACTATTTTACGAAAGAGCTATAACGTTGAACACTAGAAAGGGGATCACGGAAAGATTAACAATAGAGATTATCAATAAGTTAAGAGTAGAGAAAAATTAAGAACAAAAATTAAAAGTAAATTGATGTAAGCAAATTCAAATAATGATTTTGGACTTGTTAGGGAAAGTACAAAAACTAGAAAGAATTTCTATATTATTTAGAGAAGAGTATAAGGAATATAGTTAGGACCAAAAACACGATTTATGTGATTTACATCACAGAATTGGTAGCCACATTTACATCGGGTACAACTAGTATCGGGTAAAACACGTATACGTTGTAGATACGCTGGTAGACAGTTGTGTCCCGTTCTGATGCGGCTTATATTTGACATATGTTTCCTGCCCACGTCCCATTTGTGAAACCATGTTTGAAGAGATGGAGTAGGTTGAAGCTCATGTAAATAGCGACCTGTTGGAGATCTACTCCATATTTGATTCCATTCTTATAACATAGACCTTTTACAATGTGTCCAACGATCTTGTGCAGGTGAAGTTGATGAAGTTGGTATCCTCTGCACCATTTTAAACTACATCCCTAGCAAACATATCAACCAACTCGTTCGTTTCCACGTATACCAATGTGTGATGGACACCGAACAAAGGCAACGCAGAAACAATCTTGAATTAGTTTAACTTTGGTATTTTTAATCAATACTATGATCAAAGGTACTATGCTAACCCTGTTAATACCATTTGACTCCACGTATGAGAGACCCTAAAAAATACCGGCACACTCTGCTGAGAAAATATTCGAAAAATTTTGCATTTCATTTCTCTGTAATTATAACTTTGTATTTCTTCCATTATATCTATCTTACACGGTGTTCGATTTTGATGAGATTTGGTAGACACGTGTATCACATTCAGGATGCTCCTTGTAATTTAAGTAATGAAATTTATTTAACATATATATTTTTATCAAAGGGATGTTCATATATTCTTCAGTGCTTTATATAAAAAGTTTTTAATAAATAAAACAATGAAGATTTTTCTTTTCTGAAAACAAGTATTCGGACTCGTGAGTCTATGTGTTTGGCCGCATATTGGAAAATACAAATTGCTCTGTATTTACATTTATGTTCTTTTTTACGAAACATTGATAAAAACGAAAGTTAGAGAAAATTATTATCTGTCTTCTTTGTTTGAACTTTTTTCAATAGGATTTATATAGCCAAATTAACATATAAATATGTAGGGTATGTACTTACTTCTCATAATGAATGTTAATAAGTTATGAATACCCAAATCCATAAGTTTTTATTTAGGTAATAGTGCGAGGTAAAAAAATTAATTAAATTGTTTTATATGGTTAGGAACATTATACAAAAAAAAAAAACTTTTTTTTTCTGATATCATCACAAATTTTGGTTGGAATTTGTAGAAAAAAAGAACAGGTATGGAAATACATGTCAATTTACGTTTTACAATATGGTAACTGCAAATCAGCAGATAGAGTCCCAACTTTTTAGTTTTAAACTCTACTTATGATCCTCTTACTGTCAGAAAAAAATTTTCTCTATCATACTTTTTTTTTTTTAATTTAACATTGTGTATATTGTGTCGTCAGATGGAATCCCGACTTTTTAGTTTTAAACTATACTGATAATCCTGTTACAGTCAGAAAAAAATATTCCGTATTATTTTTAATTTTTAAATTTAACATTGTTTATCTTGTTTCGTCCACATTAAAGTGAAGTAATTTAAGCCATTTATTTATCAATTAAATGAAAAGAAATTACTATTGTCATAAAATTTATTACTGCTAATTTCTTTAATTATTGTATGTATCTAATTAACTATAGTTAGTGTAAATAAAAAAGTTACACCAATTAATTGTCCTACACAAGGGCAATCAAGATTTAGTTTATAATAATTTTAACTTATAATAATTATATTTGATCAATTATTAAATTTAGATCAAGTACTTGGACACATCCTTAATATAGGTTTATAACAACAACTTTAACTTCAAGGTCAAGGGTAACATAGGCAAACATAATAAGAGTTTCTATCATAAGTGCTTAGTAACAGTTTCGAGCGAATATATACAATTTCTGTAGGAATAAAATTATATAAGGTATAAATATATATAATTTTGTAATAAATTCAATACATTTGACATGTAAATAATAAAAATTACAATAATATTTTATAAAAAGAAAATTACAAATTATAAAACAAGTGAAGATAACAACTAAATTAGTAGTTTAGATTCTCGACATAACATTCAGTATCAATGTTTGAACTTTTTTTAGCATACATAAAATACTCTAAATATGTACTATTCACAGTTAAAAATGATCGTTATAATTGACGCTTATAAATACATAAGTAATAAAAATGTGTATTGTAGCTATCTGTATTTTGTCAAAATTTGAAATAAAATTATAGCGCATGCAAACTTTTTTCTCATCTATTGGACCCAATTGAATGATTTTGCTAATTCACGAGCTTAAACTTAATTTTTAGGTGCAGAATATACCACCAAAATTTCATCTCAATATATCCTTTTGTTTTTAAGTGTTCTTCATAACGGACGGACAAACGAAAATGAACTAGTTAGGTCATTCTATGAACGCTTATAACAAAGTTTTGTTTGTGCGGGGAATATTTGTAAGCGTTACAAACTCAATTTAATATACTCTGTCATATACTATGTATGTCGTGTATGAAAAAACACACACATATGAAAGAAAAGAAAAAAGCTTTATGTATTTTAAAAATACCCAGCTATCGTTCCAAGTCAAATAAACAGCTCCAACATTAAACAGAATCAACAGATGCATAGACATAGATAGATACTTCCGCAGGCCAATTTAGATACCATTATTAGATTCCGTTGTTAATGGTACAAGAGCTACACCAATGTCGGAAAACTACGAATTTCAAGAAATCTTATTGTTATATATCTCTTTCCTTATGCTCTTTTAAACGCTATGCGGGCCGTCTGAGTGATTTTGCGTTCATTGCTATGCATCACACTCGTACAGGTAATTTGAAATAATTTAAGAAGATAAGAGTTAGAAAAAGAGTTGAGCATAAAATTTTATATAAAAAAAAAAATATTTATTTTATTTATTAAAAGTAACGGAGCTAGGAGCATCTATAGATTTTCACACATACATTTATATGCCTGTAAATTCTATTTGTGAATACGAAAAAATTTCTACGCGTTCTAGCTCCGTTATTTTTAATAATAGCCAAAAAAGTTCAAAATATACCGTCATGGCAATAAAGAAAAATATATTTAAGAACCAGGTGTCATGATATTTTCTCTCGAAAACGTTGTTAACACTTACAATTATGATTAAGAGCAGGGACTGTCACCGAAGAAACTCAATTTATTGCAGTTGATTTTCTATATTAAACCAATGTCAATGCCAAAGACTGAGATATTGATATCGAGATCGTAAGAAAAGTGATATGTATGTTTCGGCTACTTGTTAAGGATACTGAATCAACTGTAATAAATGAATACCGATTGTGGATGGTCAAATATAAACCAATTCTGTTATACTAGTAGCTTAGCTCAACTTATTGAAAGATACCTTCAAGATTTGTGACATTATATTATCGCTGTCTCTTTCTAGCTCACGCGTTGTATAAATGTAACAAATAATTAAAAAACATAAAAAATGAATTTTTTTTATTCTCGCTTAAGGATATTATTATATAAATAATATAAACAATTATATAAATAATATAAAAAAAAAAAAAAAACATATCTTTTATATTTTTATTGTTTTGTTTTATATATTTTAAATGGATAAACTTTTTACTATCTCCAAAAATATAAACTTTATCATAAAATGTCTCACGCGTAATGATATATTCAGTATTTGTTCAGAAAAGCTCAATTCTTTCGTTAATAAGGATAGGAACTAAAGGTCTACATTTTTATTTGTATTTAAAGTCGTGTAATTGTTAAATAAACATCATTAAAATTATTTTAATTTGTAAAGACCTTGTGACAGCCATAATACAATTAGCAATATTATACTTTTTTTTTTTAATACCTATAACATATTTATTAACTATTCATTTTATTTATATTCGATAATTAACGAGTAGGTGAGAGTGGTATAGATACCATCATATCAATGATAGAAATATAAAGAGGATTCCAATGTGCGTTAACAAAAATATAACACAAATATAACAATTGATGATAACAACTAATAGTATTAATTGTTTTAATACCAAAGTTGTTTATTTTGGCAAAATAAACATTTTTTGATTGACCGATTTTGCTTAAATTCATTCATTAGATCAAGACTACTCCACCAAAATTCATTCGTTCATTCATTCAGCTCGCTATCTCTTTTCGTTTTCCAGTTCTATGAATACCTATACCAAAATGTTTGTTAGTTCATCGAATATTTGCTAGTGTTAACAAACCTAAGAAAAACAAAACAAAACATATTTTGTGTAATTACAAAATGAACAAATGTTAATTAGTGGACAATTAAAACCATTGTTCTATATAGATAATTCGTTTTTATATTATTATTATATATTATTTTATGGTTCAGTTAATTTACGGAAATTATTTACCAATAAATTATGCATTATTATTGAAATATTTGTAAATAGAATTGATTTAAGTATATCACATGATATATTTTAAAGTATTGGTACGGCACGGCACACCTTTTAGATTTTTTTAAATGACTTCTATTAACGATCAACAAATTAAATAATTATGCACATTTAATAGACCAGGTTAGAAGCCTTTAAAAACATGGTAAAAAGTTATAGTAGGATGAAACCAATTGGAAGCGGAAGAGAATATAAGAAAAATAAAAGAAAAAATAATTTACAGGCGATTTGATGATGGGAGTGTAAGGAAGTAATTTTTTAAGGGTAATACACTAGGGTAAGGGTAAAAGATTGAAAATTTATAGTGTAAATACAAAAGTTGTATCTTCTTATTACCCACAACTTTGCCATTTTACTTTGTGAACCCATCGCGTGTGTCCGGCCACCCGTCCCTTTAGTGTGCTTGCCTCATTGAGCCAAGGCCCGCCCAAACAATTAAAAGGCAAAATTTTTTCTAGGCGTTGTCAATAGTTTAGTGAACAATGTTTGAGAGTTATAAATTTCGTTCTATTCGAATGTATATATTTATTGTGTCGTTTTGAAATAATAGTTTGGGGTTCAAAATTTTCTTTTGCAAAGCAAGTTATTAAAATTATACCTGGTGTAAAAAAAACTGACTGTTACAAAACCATTTTCAAATATCAGGGGCATTTCACGAGTCTATGCGGTAGAAAATTTTTTCTTGATTTTAAGAGTTATTTTATTTCAAATAAAGTCAGTACAGATCTATGAGAAATTAATAAATGTTTGCCCACTTTCTTTAGACAAAATTTTGCTTTAAGAATCTTGGACATGATTATATTTTTCTTGATGACTCATATATAAGCACCATTATATTATAAGCATTAACTGTTAGTTGTTATCTTCACTTTTTTTAGCTTGTAACCTGATTTTATGAAAATTTTCGCTGGTTTTTAAACAAATTACTACTTAATCCAACCAAAATCCGTTTATTGTTCGAAAGAAATGATTTTCTAAAAGTATAATCTTCTGATAATTTACAAAAAAAAAAAAAATTAAAATCATTCGAGAAAGGGGTTTTTTTATATGATACAAATAAGTTGTGTATATCTCAATGGAGTCTAGAATTTTTTTAATTATACTCGTCATCAACTTTGAAAACAAACTTTCGACAAAAACCAATTTTGTTTTAGTCAGGTTTCGATATCAACATGCTTTTAGTCAAGGCACATTGCAGAGAACCCTTCAGTAAATGATTTGAAAACTATTTGTCGGGTTGACTTGAACTTTTCATCTAATATTTTCAAAATATTAAACTTAAGAAAATGCAAAAAAAAAACAATAGATTTATTTGAAAATTAAAAAATTAATGATTTAAGCATATTTCTATTTGTTGAATAATGGTTTACTACCTAGCTTCTTTGACGCTACTATTCGTACCATGCATAGTACTTGGAAGGCGCTTCATAATGGATTGATGCGCCACAAGTAGCTAAAATTTGTAATAAAACATTGGAATTCTAGAAAATTAAAAAAAAAAAAATGTCTAACAAAATTATTGAATAGAAACAAAAAAATAACATTTAATTGTAGTTATTGGTTTGAAAATTGTAAGAATGATCGAAGAAATTGTATGAATATTTAATTATTTTTAGTTGCAAATATATATAATTATTTATAGAAATAATAAGAAATTTTTTTGTTAAACCATATAACCTTAAAAAACTTATATACATCATTTGATTGGTAAGTAAAGTAGTATTTCGTAACCATAACAACGAAAGAAAACTATGTGATGAACTGTGCACATACGCATAAAAATTTTGAAACAATGTTAAATGCATAATATTTTTGGTATGACATTTTGTATATGTTACCTGGCTCAGTTTTATAATACTTGGTTACTTTGTTATAATATGGATGAATGGATTATATATTTGACTAAACAGGATGTAATAACTATACAAAGAGGGATAATCACGTCAGATTTTGAATAACGCCTTAATAACTTGTAATTATAATTGCCACAAACATTTTCTAATAAATAGTTTAAATCATGAACCATAAAAAATGATAAAAACCAAAATTCCCGAAAATTTGCAAACCATTTTTTTTTTTTTAAACTTGCATTCGGGCTGATGTAAAAACTCGCATAATGCTACATAGGGATTTCTCGAATGTCGTGAGGGCCTTGAAAAGTATATAGTAAGAAGAAAGAATGGTCACATGGTTTATACCTACTCTTTCATAAGTATAAGGAAAGCGTGTACTGCCTTTCAAAAGTATAGAAAAGAAAAAACATAAAAATTCAATAAATTCACTCGACCGCAGATGTGACACGAGCAAATAAAATAGAATTTAATCTCTATCAAAAGAATGAGGATTCAGATGCGTGACACGAGCTTGAGACGGCTGTTTAAAATATAAATAAATACGCCATTTCGGAATACTCGAGCGCGTCAAATATTTATAGAATTTATCCTTTTTAGCCACGAAACAGAAGTAGCAAATGCTACAGGACCCGCGGATAATTTCTCTACGCCTGTGGTCATAACAGTTGCTTTCACCACCAAAATGATATAATGACGTTTGAATGGGATAGCTATGACGAAAATGGAAAATGATTTCCTTAAAAATATTTCTTAATTTACCCAAATATAATAACGAAAAGTGGTTTTGTAAAATGTTCTGTTTTATTTATATCCTAAATTTTAATATGGCCATAATGCCGAGGCAAGGGCGTTGTTGTTCACGTTTGTTACGGGCACCACGGTAAAAGTGTCTACATTATTTAGGCAATTTTAGAATTTTAATAATTAATACAAAAATCTTAACCAATATTTTAAAATGTTATAACAGCTTATAGATATAGAACGTATGTTATCACAAACACAATGTATTTGTCAAGAGATCACAAAATATCATCTTTGAACATTGTACCATCTAAAATATAACGCCATTTTACGGTGTTTACTAGATATCATACTATAACATAATATACGATTTTATTTAATTAATGTAAGAAAATAAATTAAAATTGTAAAAAAAATATTCAATCCTAATCCTAACTATTCGTAGTGTATTCTAAAATAATTTAACATTAAAAGTTACAGCTTAAAAAAATCAAATATATCTTTCTGTTTGAAATTAAATTCTACGTGCTGAGACAAAAGTTTTGTATAAAAGATTTAAAATATTGATAGTATCAATTAAAAAGACGATACAAACATAATAATTTATTGTAATATTGTAATTTACAAGTCTAAGATCTAATGAAACTGAATTGGAAATAAGAACAATAATCGTAAAGTGAAACATTGAGTTCAATTCATACACTTTTTCCGTTTTTCCGAAAATCTTACACTTTAACAAAAGTAGTTTAGCAACAAATATTAAGCTTATAGAAAAATAAGGAGCAAATATTTGTTTATTATTTCTATAGTTATAATTTGAACCGTATTATAGCGCGTTAAACATGCCGATTTGTTTGAGGAAAATTTTAATGACAAATTTTAACCATCATTTAACTTCGAATAATATAAAAACGAACAATATTTTGAAGAAAACTCATAGTTAAACATTGTTAAAGTACGTAAAAAAATATTCCAAATGAATTTTGAAAGTAGTTGTTAGCCCAAAAACTAGTGGAGCTATAATGAAATAATTACTGTTAATTTCATTTCTTTGCAAAAAAATTAGTTTTTGAATCAATGACGTTTCTTTAATATTAAATATCATTATTATATTTAGCTTATCGCATGCATATTTTAAATTATCTAAGTATCCATAACATATTCGGAAAGTTTTAAATGTTTAAAATCGTTCGATTCGCAAAAACATTCGATTTACATTAAATATTATTTTTTGATTGTATTAAAAAAAAATGTTTTTCCAAAATAAGCTTAAAAATAAAATTAGATACAAAATTAATACAATTCAAAACTGTAGTATTTCGTATCACTAAGTTTAGTTAATTTTTTTAGTCTAGGTTTTCTGTAAAAATGATTATAGAAATGAACTCATATTCTATTCTATTCTAAGCTATAAAATTATTTGTAATAGAAGCTTTGATGACCGTTTGTACTATTAGTTCTATGAGTTTTCCGAGTAGACTTCAATCGGAAAAAAAACTGCTTTCTGTCATTGATAAGAATATTTGTTTAACATCGGATGCAAAAAACCGATGCTTCCTAAATTGTATAAAAAAAAGTTTATTTCTTTTTTAATCATAATTTTGCCCTTGTTTATAACAAAATAATCATGATTTTTTATCTATAATTTTGAAATACTTAATAATAATGAAAAACAAGTATATCATCTAACTACAAACAGAAGAAATCATTTCATCATAAAATAAATATTAATTTCAATCATTATATTTACCACTTAAAATTAAAATAGATCAAATAAATAATAATCAAATATGATGTTTGTTAAAATTATCTCAAAAATATTATTACAAAAAAGGTGTTAATTATAATTCTTAATTAAATAATGAACTATCTCAAGTAGAGTAAATAAACAATGAATTCTCCATGTTCAAATTATCAAATTACAAAAAAAAAAAAGACGAACGTTGGTTAAAGACAAAAAAATCAATTTTACTTTATTATCCTTAAAACTTTCAGGACAGACAGTGCGGGATTTACGTTTAGGTCTATGAAGCTGAAGCCTAGAGTGGCACAATTTTGTTTGTACTTATGAAAAATTCATCTCACTAATAATATGTATCCTAAAAAAAATCATAAATTTTTCTCCAATATTGAATGATGAATTGAGTAAATTTATTTATTAATTCAGCGTAAAATTCAGATTTTAAAATCTTTTTTTTAAATTTGTTGTTCGACGTGATGAACGTTTTACGATGAATATATAGAAAAGAGAGGTCGACAATAATTGAGGTATTGCACTTTATTGAAAAATTCATTGGAAAGAAACTAATTAAATGATTTGAAACTGCTGGATTTTAAAAGACTTTAAAGCATTTAGAGCCAAAATTTAAACTAATTAAATGATTTGAAACTGCTGTATTGTAAAAGACTTCAAGTCATTTAGAGCCAAAATTTAAAGCCGTTGTTTATAATGTTATTTTAGATCATTTGAATGTTACTCAAATAAGACTTTAAGATTCTCAAATCGATTTTGCTTCGGTAGATCACATTTCTGGTTCTTTACCTTTTTTTCTTCAAAACACGAGAGATGAAAAATTTTCTGAATCTTAAATAAAATTCGATTCGATAAAATTTTCTGAATCTTAAAAGTTCGTTTTGGTGGGTAAATTGAAAATATCAGATGGTGCCAGCATCCATTTGACCAGAACTCCCTTGATTGATTGGTGGTTTTGTTGAATAAAATTAAGATATTTCAGGTTAATTTCTTTGCATGGTATTACTAAATAAACATAGAATTCATGTATATATTTTGATGTAATCACCGAAAATTTTAATTAGAGTAAAAATTAAAGTAACACTGTGTGCTTAGCCGTAATATAAAAGAGTTTATAATAGAAGCTAGATTATATAATTTAAATCAATTTTGTAAGAAATTTCTTTACTTTTAACTTATCTCACAAACTGCTTTGTTGTTCAGTCAAAAGTTTTGGAAAAACCAGGAAGAATCCTTGTTCGACGGGGAAAAATTATGACAGATTTAACTCAAAATACTATCATTTAATCGAGATAGTTTGAGCCATTTGGGCATTAAAACATATTGGTGTAAAGCTTATCTAATAACTTGATACATAAATTGTGCATTATAAATTCAAGCGAAAGTGGAATAATCTCCGATTCGGTCATATTTTCTATTAGTTAATAATAACTCCCATTTAATATATATCAATACAAATATTTATTAGGTAACTCGATACAGATGGGTACATAGCGCTGGGCACTTTGTAAATGTGCTTTATACGTAGAAAATGTGTGCAATACTCACTTGTAGTAATAAATTTATAAACATTCGCTATTAAAATTTTCATATTTGATTAGCTGTAACCGTGAGCAGTAGATAAATTCAGTTTATCGCTTCAATCAGTAAAGTGTAATATACAAACATTTATCACTCTCCTAATCATTCTTATTCAAAAATCGCATAAATTTTCAATGGTAACTTTTTTAACATATGCATAAAAATCATAGCATTTCTTTTTTTTTTTTTGAACTCGACGAAATAAATTATCCTTTCAGGAAAATCAACATTCTTGGTCACTTCGGTTCAGGTACGCTACCTTTTTTTTGAATGCCCAATGTCGCGGTGAAGAGCTTCAGGCAGAAATTTTATATTAATCTTACTCTTACTCCTTGGTATTACCTATCTTAACTTATGGTTGCGAGATATGGGCGGTTGATGATAACAGAATCAATGATAAATTTAAATCCTTAAACACTATTGTTCATTACTTCCTCAAAGAGGTATTAGGTGTTCCGAAATCCATTCCAAACTCTGCTATTAATATAGAACTCGGTACAAGAAGTGTAGATTACCACTGTTTGCAAAAATCAATTAATTATTATTACAGGTTGCTTGGATCTACAAAACAAATACCATTGTTGTGTTTGAACGCGTGAAAGCTAAAATTGTGGAGTGCGCAATATCAGCGAATTTAGATGATATTAATTCTAAACCAAGCCTAAATTTCTTTGGGAGCCTTGTACATTATGGGGATGGAGCTAAATATTTAAGTATATGTGATCGGAGTGAAAGGTATTTGATAGCAAATTTTCTTATGTATGGGTTTAAATGGTCAAGTAAAAGAGTGAATGGAATGAGGGTTTGTGTGCTCTGTGATGGAGCGGAGAGTATAAGGCATTTGTTGGAAGGTTGTCCAGGGACTTCCGGACCTGAACGAGATTCGCTTACAAAGCTAAATTTAGCAGATTCTGTTGAAATGCCTAACGTTTGCCAACCGGAGCATGTAAAACCACTTATTACATATCTGAGTTATATTTATAATAATAGGATCTCCCATTTGGATTGAGCCATCTCACGTTTACATCCTAAAATTCATAAGCATTCACAGTCTCGTTTTTATTTTTATTATTATTATTTCTATTTTTCTTAAATTATTTTATTGATATTTAATTTTTTATTTTTGAATAATGAATCATTTTGTTTGAAATTGTATCAATCTTTATTTGAATTATTAGATTAATTTTTGTTTTGTTTGTTTTTGTATTTGTAGTTATTATTATTATTCTGTATCTCGAACGATTGTTGTAATTGTATTTTTTGATTTATGTCAAATAAAAATCTATATATAATATTAATCTTATTATTAGCCACACCCTCTCCTTCAAAAAGTAAGGGTTACTGGTCTGGTGATTATACTAGCTAGGTCTATCAATGAGATAATAAACTGGTCCAGGACCTTTACGAGTCCATCAATGCAAATTCAAAAGAAACTTCACAATCTATGTTAGAAGTTTGTGATTATAGATTTTTATCAGTTTTTCGTATAATAATACCTAAAATTAGTAACCGTAGATGATATACCAATGTATATTTGTTAGATTTTTTTAATGTCTTAGATTACGACTAATCACAATTTTTAATGGTTTACTGAATTGTATTGGATTTTTCTAATATCATACGGCTGAGATCATTGTGCATTGTGCATTTGTCATTTGTGATTTTTTTTATTTAAAACATCAAAACAACTTTGAAATAGAAATCACCCATGTGTTTAATTCATATTGTTAATATGGTCTCTATGTGTAGCCATGTTTAAATAGACTAACGTAAATATGACCTACTTTTCCATTTTTACTAAAAATTACGTTTATTCTTTTACACATTGTTTTCTTTTTAGTGAAAATACGTAACCTAGATAGGTATAGTATGAAATTACATAAGTTACGGATTGGTATTCTCAAATTTAAATATGTGCGAGAATTCTGAGTTACCTTTATCTGGCATTTTTTGTTATTAGAAAAATATTTAATGTACACGACTTTCAAACCTTAACCTGGCCATATTTTGGACCATATAACTTATATTAAATATAACATGTAGCATTTATTGTTTTAAAAAAATATAGAAATTTTTTCTCTTTGCTGCTATATTATATACATAGATGTCCATGTCATTTCTGAAAATACAGCGCCTTAAGTGTAAAACCTAGGGAGTATTAAATAAATTCGCAGAATCAATACGAACACTAAAAAAATTCAATATTCTAAATCATATTAACATGAATCACCATTTTGGAATAGCAATAAAGAATAATAATTGATTATTATTATCAGTAAACTAGCTGTTACCCGGCGCTTAACACCGTACAATAAATTGAATGAAATACAACGTTAAAACGAAGCAAGCACTTAGGCCAAAGGCTTAATCAAGGCCGAAGGCTGACATTTCTCTTTATGGAGGTCAATGACTCCTTCTTCCTTCTTACCTATTTACAATCTGTATTAGCGTTCCAAGAAAGAGCAACAAAAGCAAAATTGACAAATTGAACTAAACAAAATCTTGACAAATTATATACCTAAACTCTATATATTGGTGAAAACTGTATGAAAATCCGTTCAATAGTTTTTGAGTTTACCACGAAAAAACACACAGTTTTATATGTTTGACTTGAGTTTGATATAATAAACGTTAAGTAATGTATTCAACTCAATTGATGTATTTAAAAGGTTAGAAAATACAGAAGCTTCGTGTATATACGATATATCTTGTGGTTGTCTATGGTACGACTTTATCTTATATGAGACAAGGTAAACGAATTACCCTAAAATACATTAAAATCTAATTGATCTGTCTAATAAGACACGAAAATTCACAAAAATAACTAAACTAAAAAAAACTTATTATATCTAGAAAGTATTATAAGTATATATCACCTAATACTACAAAATAAAAAACAATACTCTAAAGATAATTAAATACTACAAATTCGCTGAGCAGAACCGTTCCGTAAGAAAACGTGCGATTCAGACTAATAGTTACATTTTAAATATCGCGATATCTTTTGAATGAAACGCCCGAATTGAATAAAAAGTTCTAGAAAGGTATTGAATTCGTCTTGAATTTGTAATTTCGATAAGGATTAATACCAAGGTACAAAATAAAGAGATTTTTAAGCGACGGTATTTTAAGTATTTAAAAAATATAAAAGAAAACACTTATTGTTAGACAACTACAATAGTTAGATATATGGTGACGCGATATTTTTTGTAGACAATTATATGTTCTGCAAAGTGGTAGTACATTGTTTTGTTCTACAATCAATAGTTTTCGCAGCGCACGTCGTGTAAGCATTTTTTCGGGTCATTTTTTTTACCTTGTTACATTATTGGACTTTTCGTAAGGCTCCTTAATTTTTTTGAAAATATAATATAGCCTATAGTCTTCCACGATAAATGTACTATCACTGAAAGAATTTTTCAAATCGGACCAGTGGTTCCTAAGGTTAGCGCGTTCAAACAAACAAAAAAACTCTTCAGCTTTATTATTAGTATAGATTAAGAAAAAAAAAAAAACAATGGCTACTGTTTCTGTCGTTCAATTAGTCTTTATGAGTATCAATTAAAGTAAACCATTTATAAAGCATAAAAAAATATATCATATTGTAAATTAAAATAAGTAGTTATATGATTTTTACAAAATAATCTTAGGTCATTGGAGCATATTCATCATATAACGTAATTTATTAATAAAAACAATTTTATCTTATAAAATATGAAAATATGAATTATTTTATAAAAATATTATTTTATTCTTATGAATACATGATTCATTTCATATAAGCAAATTACATCTCTCGACAAAAACTACGCACTAAATTTATAATAAAAATAATAGGGGAATGATACGATGAAAAACGGGTATGGATAAAATTCGGTGGTGAGATTATTAGTTGGTTCGATATTAGTTGCCTGGCTAATTTACCAAATGGTGGGCTAGTTAATTGTTACGTTCTTTTTGCAAACAAATTTTTTTTCAAATATTTTTTCATAAACGATTATCCATGATTCCATGCCAAATATAGTTAATTAGCATATACAATGAATATATACTATTAATAAATTCTATTTATAACTGTATAAGTATTTTGATACTCAACCATGTATCGAGTATGCAAACAATTAACTCTATTGGTTGTTATCTTCACTTGTTGATTTTAAACTCTTACAGATAGTAAGAAAACATTTCCTATCTTATATTTAAAAAAAAAAAATGTTTCACTACTTAACTGATTGCTATTGCCATAAAATGTTAACAGTTAGTTCTTACCTTCACTTGATTTTCGGGCATTTTTTTTATAAGAATCCAATGGAAAAATTTTTGCTACAATATAGTTATAAGTATGAATCTATGTAGGTACTGTATATTTTTGAAGAACGGGTAGATTGTAAAATTAAAAAGATTTTTATCTGTTGATTCAGTCAGGGATATTATGTTCAGTAAACACGGTCGAGATGGGTAGGTATTGTAAATAAATTGTGTTGGTTCGATGTATTTTGTATCGAATAATGAAATTTGAATATAAAAAGTTTTGTTTCTTAATCATTTTTCATTTAATTTAAATGCACTTTAAATGTACTTGTGAACTTTACTCGCATTAATGACTGTCACAAGTGCTTCCAAAATTGTATTATATTTGGAGGAATATTTTTTTAGTTACTTATAAGCGAAAGGAACTGGTTTTTCATGCATAAATAAATTCAAATTATATAAAATTTGGTTTACACACTCTTAATATATAAACGGAATTCTTCAAAGATTTCTACCCCAAAAAGATTATATATATATATATATATATATATATATATATATATATATATATATATATATATATATATATATATATATATATATATATATATATATATAATATATATATATATATTTATATATATATATATATATATGTTTCGGTAAATAAGAAAATGTTAAAGTACATTTCCCAAAAAGTTAGATATATGTGAACTGAATATAATGTATATGTACATTTCCCGGCAAACGTATACTCTTACCTTCATGTTTTAGGAAAAGTTGGAATACAAATAAATTAAAAATGTTGTTGCAGTAAAAAAATATTTATTTAAATAAACATAATACAAAAGGCTTTAATAACGAAAATTATTTTAATTAAAAAATGTAAATGACAAACAAAACATACTTCTCATTGCATATTATAATTTGTCGTAGGTTATGATCCCAATATTCATCAATACAATTTTCGACTTGTTTTTCAGGACCAATACGATGGAAATCAAACAAATAATAATAATAACATACTTTTCTTTATTAAAATAGTTAAATTTTATAAAACTATTAATGGACATATGCAAATTTCATAATGAAAAAAGTTTTATTATTTATATATATGTATATTGAAAAAAATAAAAAACAAAGTATATTTTTTGTTTCAGTGAAAAATTGGTTTGTGTTATTAATTGCTTTAAGCGGACTTACATCGTCAGTAAAAGTACTTGCACAAGGCACAGATTACTTGAGAGGTCCAACGCCAACCAAATCTTTGTCCGCTAATGATAAACCCAAACTAAAAAAATGTACATACTCAAAGGCACATGGAATGCACGGAGCTGATTGTTCTGACAGAGAATTGACGGATATACCTGAACATTTGCGGTCAAACATAGAGGTAAAAATTTTTTTATCATTTAATTTACATTTGATTCATTTGGAAAATACACACACACACATATATATATATATATATATATATATATATATATATATATATATATATATATATATATATATATATATATATATATATATATATATATATATATATATATATAAATATATATATTTATTTATTTATTTATTTCATTATATTTATGTATTACGCTTTCAATATTTGTCATAAATTCCATTTTAATGCCTTACCAAAGATATGTTCGTAGAAGTTACTCTTAGTATAAGATCCCGATATAAGACGACCTTCACCGAGATGCTTATTTGATGAAACGTATTTTATATTAAATTTATTATGTTAATAAATATATTGCATATGGGTTGCCTAAAAAATTTCAGCCCAGAGTATGATTAATTAATAATTAAAAAAATTTTTTTTTCTTAAAATTTCACCGGTGTGCTTATTAGATACATTCTATATCAATCGAAAGTATGAAGCCAATAGAATATGAAAACGTTAGGTTGCCTACTCTTTTCTTGTCACAACCCTCGGGTTGCCAGGTATAAACAGGTGAATGGATATTAGCATTTTGCACCGATCTGATTATTGAATGAAAATTAAAAGTAATTAAAGATTAGTTTATTATAAATACGGTGGTATAGGGTTGCCTGCGAAAAATCAGTCCCGAATTCCGGTTGTCGAATTTTGAAAAGTAAAATATTGCTGCGAGTGAATGTGTGCGACAGAGGAGTCCCAACCAATCATCCCATGCGATAGAAGAGGATACAGCATAGTAGCTGTTTGAAGTCTGTCCATTTAAATAAAAAGAGTGTGCATGCTATTTGTTCTTGAAAATGAAAAGGATAGCGATAGACTCGTATATGGTGTGCATATACTATGCTACTATGCTGTATCCTCTTCTATCGCATGGGATGATTGGTTGGGAATCCTCTGTCGCACACATTCACTCGCAGCAATATTTTACTTTTCAAAATTCGACAACCGGAATTCGGGACTGATTTTTCGCAGACAACCCTATATATATTTATTAGATTTAGCTAATTTTGAATCTGTTTCAACAATGAAAAATTTAGTCAATAATAAGTCAAATGTTAAACAGACGAAAAGTAGATAAACTATTTTGAATGATACTACACGAATAAGAGTTTGTTTTCCTCATTTCATTGAAAATGATTATTGATTTATGTTCTTGGGCAAATATATTCAACAAATATTTTTCATCTTCAATTTTATTTGCATCTACAATAAAAAAAAAAAACAATAAACAAAATTTTTTACCCGTTATTAAATCCTTTAGTAATATTTTCCAATTTTAGATTTTGGATGCATCATACAATCGAATAAGACGAATCGATAGAATTTTATTATATCCCAAAATAAGATATTTATATTTGGGTGAAAATTTTATTGTTAATTTGAAACCAGGAACAATTGATAAATTGGAAAATTTGGAAGTACTAGATTTATCTGTAAATTCTCTACAAGAGATTCCAAAATTTGTGTTTGAAATGCCAACATTACGGCGTGTCTACTTATCAAATAGTTCATTTCGGTAAGAACCATTTATTACAAAATTATAAAGCCTGAAGTTATTTTTTTGATTAAACAAAGAGGGGGATATGATATGTATTACGTCACTTGTTTGAATCTCCAATAAGATATAAGTAAAACTTTGTTTTTTAAGAAAGAGGTGGAAAACTCTTTAATACCTTATAATTACTTTGTTTATTTAGACATTTGTATTTAATGGTCGAGTTATGTCGTGGAATTGAATCTAGTTTGATGTGAAATTTAACAAATTGAGTATCAGTAAAACACCCAATTAAAATAGATCCACACATTATTCACGTCACAATTCAATCACAGATCTGTCACCGGTCAGTCTCAATCAGAAATAGCGTGTCTATATACACATGTCCGTCGCATGTCGGTTCACTTTTCGTGCTATCCTTGTCGAGTCTTATTTGTTTACCCTATTGCTATAAAAAATCCGTAAATACTAAGTGTACTTTTTTTTTAGTCATGAATTTTTCAACAATGAATTCGAGATAAAAGCTCCATTGGAGTATATAGATTTAGCGTATTCTGAAATGACACAAATCCCAAAATTTGGTATTATGCCATATTTATATCATTTAAATATATCGGGAAATAATTTTGAGAAAATAACAATTGATGATGTTAGTCCACTCTGTCGATTAAAAATTTTGGATGTTACAAATATTGGTAAGAATCAAATATCTACTTGTGAATGTATCCATTTGCAAAATTATTTAGCGGACATGAAAGTCAACGTCATACCTGATATCAAAAGTATCTGCAATATTAGCCGATATGGTAAGTAATAAATAATTATTTTTGGTAGCATAGGAGACAAAAAAACCACTCCTTTGCCCGCTTAGTAGCCGAGCTAGTAAAGACACTAATAAAACCTCCTATATTTTAGAAAACGTTCAATAATTGAATTATTTTTCCGATTAATTTTGCACTAAGGTACGTGAGGTAAATAAGGTCGAGGAGATAATAAGGCCCACATTCAAAATTTCAGGCCTTAATAATTTTTTGATAAAAATTTCTCTACGCATCGTTGCCTTTAGTTAATATAACCTCAATGAAATAAATTCGAAGCTCCTAGTGACTTCATCTTATCAATAACAATTTGTCAACAAAGTGACAATAATTGCACCGTTTTATACTTTGATGAAATAAAACCTTAACTTTTAAAGTTTAATTGTTATCTTAATATAAAAATTATTGTTCCTATATTGGGCATAAGGAACTGCAGGACATAATAAATATGTTAATTTACATTGAGATTCATATTAATTTATTTTTCGTTTTTTCTAAAATCTAGTCATCTGGCTAAAAACGCCCATTGTAAACATTCGTGGGCCTTATTAGCTACCTGATCTTATCTCGATAGAAAAGCCACAAAAGGGCTGAAAAAGACTTATATGCATCCATGACAAAGGTAGAACAAGGGGAGCACTATCAGCTTTTTGAATCTTTTAAAAAAATGTAAAATTTGGTTATTGTTTCCATATTGATTAAAGTCCAAGAAAATGATAACGTAGCATAAATGAGTCGCAGATATTTGTGTGCCTATTTTACCAAAAATAATCTGAGGGCGCTCATTTATTTGCATTAAATTAAATTTAAAATGACTTTCAGACTATTTCCAAGAATTGAAAAAATAGTTGGACAAGATTTTCACTGTATATAATCCAGGACGTCTTTATAATGCCGATGAAAATCATACATAAAACGTGGCCTTAGCCATATGCGTTAACGAATTAAATTAAAATTAATTAAATTAAATCCATATCTCTCCTATAATCATATTGAATACCTATGTTTTTAAATAAATAGAATGTTTCCTACTTGTTATTTAATGAGTTTTATGTTTTACTTACAATTTCGATAAAATGTAAAGCTTTCGAGATATTCGTGAAAAATCGTTCAAAAACATACAGGGATATAGGATGGCTTCTATTCCAATTTCAAAATCGCGACAATGTTTAAATGGTAACTTTTTAGTATATGACATTAGAAATTCAATAACATAAAATCATTCAAGCCAATTCACTATTACTCAACTCCGCCATTTTATATTTAAAATAACTAATTGCACTGGTTCAATATGTAAAAAACTAACAACAGAAAAAAGATTGATAATCTTTATTTGTTAGAATATATATTATATTATGTAGGAGAAAGTGGGAAAATGACGAACAATTAAGGGGGATTGAAACATAATACTGAAGAACCCTCAATTATGTAAAATTATTTCTTCTTAATTATTCTTAAATATATTCTTGTTACAGATATTTCAAATTGTCCAGAATCATATTCAAACAGCACTAACATGAATTTACATAATACTTGTTTGAAAAATATTCGAATTCAGGAAAAATCAAAACAAGTTAAACTTACATGGACGTATATTGCTATTGGAATTTCATCATTTTTAGTTGGATTTATTGCCATATTGTACATGATACATCGGAGGAACGTGAAAAGTATGAAAACGGAAGATATCAAACATCCTCTTAACGACGCAACCAGTACTTTAGTTAAAGGATGATTATTTACTCCTTAATTGCGATATAATGTTTAAAAAAAAAAATCAACACGACACAAAATGCCCCAAATTTTATAAAACATTGTTCCATTCTAGAAAAAAATCAAAGAAATTTATGTATAGTCTCCTTAATTTTTGGAAATTAATAAGACTATTTATCGAATTAAAGATTTATTTATCAAAATGGAATTTTTTTGTGAAATGGATGGATTTGACAAATGTTCTAGAAACGAATCTTATAGGCAGCAAAACAAAATCGTTTTATACCTTATTATTTTAGACTTTAATTTTTGTTATATTGTAAAATTATCAAATTTTGAATCGGATTAAATCGAATTTAAAAATAACCATTTTGTTTCTAGTTTGTACGTTCCATCCCTCCTATTTTAAAGGAATATGTGCTATTTATCAATTTAAAAAAGGGACATTGCAACATCATAATTTCAAATACACAATTTTACACTGAAAAATCAATAGTTTCATTTGAAATTGGTCAAAAAATGAACAACATATAGCACAAAGTTTAAAAAAATTATTTTGTACATTTTCATATTAATTCTATTAAATTACATTATAATTTTATGAATAATGTTAAATTATTTTAATTGTTTACATTCACTGGCATTTGTTATCCAAATTTTCTTTTAATAATGAATTGAATTCTCGAAAATACATTTGTTTTATTCAGTATTTTTTGAACAATTAGTTCAAATAGACCTTTTCGTTTTTAATTTCGATTTGCATTTGTTTCGAAAAGACTATCAAAATTATAGTAAAACAACTTTCCATCTTTGATAAACTTACTTTTAGCAGTAACAAAATTTAAATTGAAAATGTTTATTTGAAGTTCAAATAATACTGACAATTATTGTAAGATATAAGTATTGTTTAAAAATTATTTAATTCCATGAATTATAAACAATAGAAGAAATTTAACATTATTAATAAAATTATGAAGTAAATTATTGGCATTAACATGAAACCTTACAAAATAATTTTTTAAACTTCGCATCATAACTATGTAATTTTGTGTCAGAACACAACACTTTTAAATATATTATGGCTTATTCGACCTCTACTTGGAATTTTATACTTTATTTTATTTTTAATTTTAAGGGGGTACTATAAAAAGTTATATTTTTTCGCTATAAACTTTTTATCCTAGTGAAGTTTATGCTCATAGAATTTTCGTTTTATCGAACTTCTATGACGAAAACGAAGTATTTTTCTTTAAGGACGCCTAATTGAAAAGTCCAATTCAATTCAATTGAAACTGAATGGGTATAAATAGGAAAAGAATAATATTGAATCCTATTAAAACCTATTCAAATTTTTAATGGCATTGAATAGGATCCTATAGGAAATGATTTCTTATTAAATCCTATAAATAATACCTATTAAATCTTATTCAAAATTTTGAATAGGTATGAATAAGAGTCAATAGAAAATTCCATTTCAATAGGATTGAATAAGACTTGTAAATTAGGGATTCCATAATATTAACTTCATCGATATAAGAGTTGGATGAGTAAAATATTTGACCAAAAAGGTAGGCCGTCAGCAACCGGATTCTTAAGGTTTGAGCTGTTCTTAATAGCTATTTTTGAAGTTAATCAAAGCTATAAAGAATTCTATAAATTTTCGAATTTTGTTTAAACGTAGATGATTTTTTAGTTGAAAGATAGTAGTGACATAGCCGAAGCAACAGGTAGAAAAAATATAATAAAATGGAAATTTTTGTAAGTGCGATTTTTTTATTGAATATTGTTCCTTATGATAGTGAAAAATATATCTAATAGTGAAAAATGTGTTTTGACAAAATTCGGCTTGGGGCTTTCTGTTTGGTCACCGTTTTTTCAACATGCCGGTCACATTTTTAATTTTCTTTTAATATATTTGGATATCCAATTTAAAAAACAAAGCAGAAAAATGTTTGGGGAACAATTCTCTACAAAACCATGTATTTATATATGATTTATTTTAAAGGATAACCTATAAAAAATTAAAAATTTTATTTTTGCAGTGAGAGAGTAGCAGAGCTCTAATTAGTTACAAAATATAGAACTTAAAAAAAAATATCCAATTCGTATATTTATGCAATAAACATAATCTAAAAATCAAAAAGTTATAAAAATTTATATTTAGTCACAACATTTGTACTCGAAATTGTGACATCGAAGGAAAGGAAACTTTACACCTAATTGTAGGTTTTTCGAAGTAGTTTAAGATATTTATACTCATTTTATATTATAACCTCAAAATTTTAGTTTTTTTCTTTTTAATTTTCAATTTTTACTTTTTAAGAATTTTTCTTATTAATTTCGACTGTACATTCTAGATTATTTGCGTTTAAACTAAATTTTTATCGGAAATTTCCTAACATTTATGCTTAGAAATCCTATCAAAACATCTATTTTAACTATTTTTTATACCTATTGAATATTGTAATAACTGTGGAACTTCGCATGCTGTCCTACGTGATTTTATTTTCAAACATTTATTTGAAAATTGAAAAACTTATATTTTAATAAATGAAAATTTATTTACATTTTGATACTAACTTTTAGTTAGTATTCTAAAAGTATTTTCTCAATTTCCACAAAACGTTAAAACAAAACAACAATAAATTTTTAAGAAAAAAATATATTTTTTTCTATAAAACTGGCCGTGGTTTTAAAATAATCAGTGAAAAATAATTAATTTGCGAAAAATATTTGTTAATATATGTAGATAATAAATTATGATAAGAAGTGATAAAAATTAAATTAAACCTTAACTCCTGCACCCAATTCGAGAATATTGTTATCAATCAACTTCAACTTATATCGAATTTACTACATTAACGACGGGCGAAGAGAGATGCACAATAGAATTTTAAATCACAAAACTGCAGTAACGATCGAAAACAAATTTCAGTAAGAATAGATATACAGTGAAACTAAACGATTATTAATTATAAAATATGTCATCTCATTAATTGTAAAATTTATTTACTGAAATACTGGATGTCATCATATACTGTGAGTATGTACATATGTGAGTATGTATGTGTATTTTTGTACACAGCCACACATACGAGTGTATGTTATTTATGTATGTATTTTAATTTAAGTTAAATATATATTATTAACTCTAATCTGTAGCCAACTTCATCATGTCGTTTTTATGGGATCGTGCGAGCGCAGCTCACAAATTCACTCTCTTCCAAACGCGCCAAATGAAGTATTACTTCAAAAAAACAAAAATATTATCGAATTAATTTTACACGTACAGCCATAATTTGACTCTTAATATAATATTTAAAAGTAGTAAACGCTTCATTTTGATCGTGATAAATTTAAGTTTTTAAAGTTAAATAAGTTGTGTCTTATTTTGTTTCAAAATATGTTAATATTTTCACAATGTTTATAAATAATAAACTTATACATTATACATTAGTTATAAATTTATATGACAAATTATAAATAAATTTAACTTATTTTTTAAAGTTTAATTGTTGTTGTTAATTTATGAACTTTTATATATTCTATATGCTTGAGTAAAGTGACATGTCTCTTATGATAAGTGATATCATATAATAAAACTAAACGATTTTATTTATTACTTTAAACCAAAATGTGTAGTTTGTTTGTGCACAAGCGGTAATTTTCAACACGGATTTTTAAGCTACAAATAAGCAACATCATATCTATGAACACCTATACCGAAATTTTGTTTGTGGAAATATTTTCTAGCGCTTCACTAAAACTAATATTGGCTGTCATAATATTGTATATGTGTCAGATATGAAAATGAATTACAATAGGCTATTTGAAAACATTAAAAATATTATACAAAATGTGGCCATTGTATAAAATAATAGCCTTGAAAAACATGCTGCACTTTGTTTAATCTAAATTATGTGAACTTTTTGCAAATTACACGAAATAAAATGTAATTATTTTTGAATCGCCTTGTGGTTGTTGACAGCTCTAGTGACGTCATTAGCTAGTAAATTATATATATATATATATTACATATTAAACAAGGATGCCATAACAGTTATGTATTATTTATAAACTAGTTGGTTATATTTATATAAACTGGTTTGCTAGCGTGCTACGTCACACGTACCACTTGGCAAATGTCATTACAGAATCATCGTTGAAACATCGTGCTGTGCTGAAAATTTAACATTGATTTTCATTGGTAATAGAGTAGATTTCCCGGAAATATCAATGTAGTGTGCTTATTATGTAATAAATAATTATTTAAAATGATTTCCAAAAATTAGTCAAATAGCGTATCACACTTATTTCTAGAAATGGAAATTATCATTTGAACTGAATTTCGTTTGAGTTAAAAGTCGTGCTGTATTCTTATACAGCATGTCTTTTAAGATATAGTGTAATAAAAATGTAAAGTTTTCGTTCTCTATAAATTCCTCGTTGAATATAAAAAATAAATATCAAATTTGTACCTGCAAAACCAATAAAATTTTGAAAAAAAAAAAAGAAAAAGGCAGTTATTTGCAATTTTTTCGCGCACAAATAACTCGAAAAATTAGAAAACAAATGAAATAAAATTTGGCATGCATAATCTAAACAGGAAAATAGAAGACATGTCAAATATTATCGAGAAAAAAAAAACATTTCTAAATATAAAATCAAGTTTTGATTTGTACTTTGAGAAAAAGTCTTTTACCGAACCTCCATTTTCGTGTCAAAATTCATAACATTTGGATAGTTCTTTTTGAGTTATTTATTTTATGCGTTAAATTTGAAACAAATACAATCTAATTTATTTTGAAACTTGTTACTATTTTTAAATGATGGAAATTTTATTTTTTTATTTATTACATTAATCTAATTAATTCTTAAATTTAGGCGCACTTTTTAGCCTACAAATGTCTTAACTGCCACATATAGATATAATTAAATTAAATAATGGAGAGAAATATCAAAAAGTCAAATAAAATTCAAATATTTTCTCAAAGCTCACAACAACACCAAATATTATTTTTAATATTCTAGTGTATGGTTTCTAAACATATGTTTTTTGCTTGTATGAGTTTTATAATAGATATGGTATGGTTTCCTTGAAGTTTATTCAGTATTATGCTACTTCCGGCATAAATAACACACAGTGAATAGTACTTTCTAAGTCGATTTCCTATCATAAATGTACGGTTAGGTACTATTTTATTTGTAGTATTTGAATGCGCATTCATAATTCTATAATATACTTTAATTTCAATGATAAAACTTAAAATATAATGTCGCATATCCATCCTTAAACAAATGTATAAGATATCGAAGAGCCTATATGAAATATATTTCACCCAAAAAACCTACCGGCACCATTATTTATACTAAAATATTTCCTGCAGTATAAACATAAATATGTAATTATTAATTATGTATAATGATAATATTTTTTATATTTGAAATCGTTAATTATAACGTTTTGAATGACAAGGTTTTTATAACAATTATATTCAACAATATTCAATTATTTGAAGGATCAATTACAAACGCATTCAAATTCATCTCATAAATGTACGTATGATTACCCAATACAACGTGTTTTTTTTTTAAAGCGAAAGCTATAGATTGATATATAACTTTGTAAAACCCGATATATATGTGAATAGAAGAGGGTTTATTAAATTAAGACTAAAATTTGTTACTTATAGGCACTTTTCAGTCGTGTGTGTGCATCAAAATGTTTTCTTTCGTTTCTATGACTACGAAATACTATAGTCTAAGATCCGGCTGCAGGATTAGTACGCTCTTCGGTTTTTTGCTTAAAACCAAATTTTTATATTTATAATTAGGAGAATTAGAGCGAGAGCAAAGTAAATGTACATGGGTCTTTCCATGCTCCAAAATAGTCAAAGCTTGGCTAGGCTTGCTATATGAACAGCTATAGTATAGGGCTTGAAAGAACATATCGTGCTAGGCATTTGTCACTAAAATAAAAGTGGCACTAATGTATTTTCTTAGTAAGAAATATTTCAACTTCAATTTGATTATAGTTGGAAGCGGTTACTGGATAGGTACAGTAACACAACAAACAAACAAATTAAAAAAAGTTTCGTGCCATGGATTTAGCACCAGATTTTACGAGACACTTGTTATAGCAATGTTATGCACCGTATTTGCCTTGGCACTAAATGATTTTTTCAATAGTTACAGTGAGTAGTATCATTTAAAAAATACTTCATCCGGTTACTCGATAGTTCAAAATTTGACCGCCAGTATTTTTAATTAAATTATTTTTAATAACGGATGCCGACTGTTAAAAATAATAAATATTTAAGTTAGAGTGAAAGAGAGTTAGGACGTATCATCATTTGTCAGGCGAGAGTAGCGATTGCCGGCTGTGTGACGCTTTGAAGCCATTACGCATGCATCGAATGTTTGTGTTCTCAACCACCGGGGAGTAATAGAGATGACTTAAATACTTCAAAAAATATGTCACACAGCCGTCAATCGCTATCCTTGTCTGACAAATGATGTTACGCGCTAACTCTCTTTCACTCTTCCTTAAATATTTTCTATTTTTAACAGCCAGCAACCCTTATTTGCGGGTGAATTTAATTAGGCAACCATATATAATAATAATAATAATAGCTTTAATTTGATATATGATTAATAAATAAACGTAAGAAAATCATACCTGTTTATACCTGGCTGCGAAGAGGTGCGGCCGGTAGATGGTTCATTAGCGAAAGAGAAATCGTTATCCTTTTAACGCTCGCTCATCCAAGTTCGACGTTCATATATATAATTTGAACTATTATTTATTAATTTTATTTTTTATAAGCATATGATGAAATTTTTTTAAAATCCTAATTTAAAACAATTTTTTTTTTTATAATTTTTTTGAGATCGGCTGCCTTCATCGTCAATGTCAATTCGGATTTGTTTATCTCTACTTATCCAAAACCCGGATTTCTTGAATCAATTTTTGACAGTAATGTCACTTACTGTGTGTTTACTTTCTCAACCCTTAGAGACGAAATTTTTTCTTCAAATTAATATAGAATCTGTTTGAAGCTTTACTGAATATAACGCCCCATAATTACAGAAATTTTGAGCGAAAAAATATGTAAACAAAAAATAGAAACAGACGAGTTGATTACCTGTTCCTTTTTTTGAAGTCGTTTCAAAACATCAAATAATTATCATAAAATAATAAAATTGTGTTAATACCCATGATATTCTGCTTTATGAACTCTGTAAAATTGACAATGTTACCATAAGTTGGTCCACAGTCATGTACAAACAATTCAGCCTCCCCTCCCGTTCGTCATCAAGATAACTAAAAAACGACAGGAGATAGCTAGTTGAACTTTTAGTGTCATATTCTGGATCTTAAGAGTGACTCTAAGTTTGTAAATGAGCAAAATCGGTATAATGGGCTAATTAGAACCATGACCCAACTTAACCATAAAAAAAGATTAAAGGCAGAGTTATCTTTTTAGATATTCGATATAAGATTAAGCATCAATGTTTGAACTACTTTAATCATTAGCATTCATAAAATACTCTAAATATTGGTGTCATATTCTGGATCTTAAAGTGAGTCTAAGTTTGTAAACGAGCAAAATTGGTATAATGGAATTATTAGATCCATAAAAAAAAGTTATAAATACAAACTTACTCAACATACCTTTATGAATTTTACTATTAAAGTTACTAATTAAAAAAATTAGTTACTGATTCAAATTACAAAATAATTCTTTCAAAATCAAATAATAAAGCTTATTAGCAATTTTTTAATAATTTCTTTTTTTAATGCAACAGTTTACAGTATTTTTTTGTCCCCGTTATGAGGCGAACTTTTAAAACAGGAATTGGCAAACTTGTTATTATAGGACTGTGGTCAGCACATACTGAGTATGTTCCGAAATAGAATCCAGCATACTGGCTATTATTGATGACGTTATGAATCGACGAACTACTGGTGACTCGTTCCGAAATAGAGCAACGTATAAACGTGTTTGTCCCACTAGTACACTGGATTCTATTTCGGAACACACACACTAACTATTGACTAACTTATATTTTTAAAGAAAAAAGTAAATTCGTTTTTAAATCGATTTCATATTCATTTCTGTCACCTTCCAAGTTTCTTATTGTATTTTTAGTTTAGTAATACTTATTTAATTTGGAATCAACGAAAATCAAAAAAATTAATTAAAACACTGATTGTTTTTAAAATTAATACCATATCGTTCACGACCACGCATTACGATAATGTCGTTATCAATATATATTTGCAATGTTTTTTACTAATACTGCTTACAAAAAAAATAAAATAAATTTCTCATTCACAAACTTAAACTCACTCTTCATGTGTAGAATGTGTCATTTAAATTTTAGTTTGATATATCTTCGTTTTTTAGTTATATTGATGGGCGGATAGACTGGCAGATGGACATATGGAAATAGATTAAGTAGACGATTCTATGCATACCAAAATTTATCTCATGGCTTCAATATTTTCTAGTATTACAAAATTATAATTACTTAAGATTAAAAACAAATAACTTTTGTTTGAAACAGTTTATCTTAAATGGTTTAGATTTTTTTGCCACAATTTCTACTGTCGTGGCATAGACTTCTTGGTACTCAATCGATCGGAAATCATTTGAGACAATATAGTTTTCAAGAAAATTCGAAAAAATTAATTTTTGAGTAATGCTGTCTAGCGGTATAATTACCAACTATTTAGTAAAACCTACTATGCATAATTTAATGTATATTTTAAAAATTGTTCAATAATTTTTCCAATACCTTTTAAATAGTTTCTATTTTTAACCCCTTCACTACTAGTGTACAATATATTGTACGTAAAAATTTAGCATACGTATAGTACCACTTTTAATGTAGAGTAGGAAAAAATTATTTCGCCTTAAATTTGGCAATGAACCACCATCCTTACTTACTAAAATTAAAAAAAAATTTTAAAATTAGTTTTTTTCTTTATTTTTTGTAATGTACAATATGTTGTACATTGGTAGCTAAGTGTAGAAACTAATTACATTTTTTGGCATATTTTACCCAAGTTAGGACCTTCATTGACCTACTACATATTTCTTTTTTTTAAATGAAAATTATAGAAACAGTTTTTTTCCCTGGTAATACACAAATGTATTTTACATTTAACACATTGGAAAAATGTTCTACCTGAGCAGTTTTCCGACTTGCACCTGGTGGGTTGATTTTTCCATCATATTTAGGAAGATGATCAATCGTATCTGTGCGCACCTCATCGACGGGCCGATGTTGAAGGTTCAGGAGATGCTAAATCAATATCTGGTGTTTCAGAACGGGACCAGTTGGATGCCTGCGAAGCTGGTCTACCCACTTTACGAACAAGAGGTGCATCGAATTTTAATAGACATTCAGACACTCTCATTTTAAAATAAAGTAGGTCTAATATTTGTTTTTGGGGAACTTTTAATTCTATTGCGTATGTGCGATATTCGATCCAAGAATTTACAATGGCTAAGTCCACCGCATGAAAAATCATTCGTAGTGTACATTTACGAGATTTGATATAAATTCTAAATAAGCTGATGAAGCGATCCATGAGATCCACTCCACCCATTCCATTGTTGTATTTTTTCACTATTTCAGGTCTATCAACGTCAATGTATTTTTTATTTTTTGCATCCCATCTTTTTCTTAAATCTTCTTCACCAATAATAGTGAATGTCGAAGCAAGTATGACACTTCGGATGTCCTTCCATCTTACCAGTACAACATCTTCATCATTGTTGACCAATTCTTCGGAATAACCTCTATGTTCATTTTTCATAATATTGAAAGGTGGATTTTGGAATCGAATGGTGAATTTGCCAACTTATTTTTTTTTTTTTTTTGACTTTTTAGAACATGTCGGAACATTGGGATTTATATTTTCGGTCATAACGTCTTATAACTTTGAACAAAATCATTTTCCTTTTCTCGTTGATTGTTTCTGATCCTATCATCTTCTACCCTAACTAAATTATTACCAGAGAGTAATTCTGGATCGTTTAGCAAGTCCAAATCATTAATTTCGTCATTATCTTCTTAGTCTTCGAAGAATTCTATGTCTGAAATATCTCCCGATTCTAAAATATCTAATATATCAAGAGCATTCAATAATTCTGTGTCCATATTTGAATTCAAACTAATAAAAATATAAACCATTAATCCTAGCTACTGATTAACAATGTACAATATATTGTACAACGAAATTACAGTTAAAAATTTTGCAATACTAAATTGTAATTATAACTTATCTGCTACTTTTATTCAAGATTAAAGCCTCATTTATCAATTTTTACTAATAAATTTCAAAATTTTCTCGAGAATCGTAAAAAATAATGCCCACAACGAAACTTGTTTAACAAACACCATTTACATACTGCATTTAACAAGTTCCAAACGGTAAAAAAACTGAATTTATGAATACAAATGTAAAAAAAAATGATTTTATTCCAGTTCGAAAATAATTAAATTAACTGTTTAATATATTTACCACAAGTTAGGAAATGAAATTAATTATTTTTCATCATCATAAAGTTGATGTACAATATATTGTACAAATATAGTCAATGAGTGTCAATTTTTTGAATTAATTAAGTACTGAAGAGGTTAAAATAAATTCATAATTTACTGTGACAAAGTCTTTTGGGCTCATTAAATCGAAAATCATTTGTGACTTTCAAATATAATCGCAAATTTGTTTGTGACTTCATAGTTTTGCAGAAAATTTAAAATAATAAACTTAAATTTGTTGTTATAATGAAGGAGTATAATGAAGGAGTTAGCCGTATAAAGAAGTTTTTATACAAAGAATTGGTTTTAAAATAAATGCTTAATATTCGCACATGCTCAATATTGGCATGTACGATAAGTGAAAATTTTTTGGATTTTCTGTTGGCTAATGAGATAGGGTAAATTTTATTAAAAAAATTTCGATCATTGTATTACACAAGCAACATAATTAATCTTTGGGTATTATTATTTTGAGTAATGAGTACTTTTGAGTATTATTTACAACTCGCTAGTACCCACCGTTTCTCTGCTGTAGAAGTACAAAACATATTAGATTTTAATAATATTTAGTTTAATTGTCAATTTCACTTTTGTTGCTTTGTTCGAAAGCTTCGCAGGATATAAATACGAGAAGCAATGGTTGACCTCCAGAAAGAGATGTCTTCGACCTTGATTTGGACGTAAGGTATATTATAGGAAACATAGTTTTCTACAATATTGAATGGAACATTTTTGTAGATAAAATGCACCAAAACGAAGATATAAACGAAAGTGCCGTTTTTTTTTTTAATTTTAATATGGCTGCGGGCATGGAGGGGTAGAAATTAAGCATTTTATATTTTAAACAATTAACCATCCTAAACAACGTACCAAAATTTAAAACTACTGGACCGTTTGTAAGAGGGTGGTTACTTTGTCTGTATTCATTGATCTTGTCGTTGTTTTTATGTCTAACCCCCCCCCCTCCTCGTAGGATTGTTTAAAAAAATATAAATGCATTTTATAGGTAATTAAATTCCTTACAAATATTATTTTACTACTTGTTTTCCCATAATAATTCATAATTGAATTAAAGTATTCTAAAGTTACAAGTTTGACAAATTTCCTGAAAATTAGATTTTTTTTAAAAGTACATATCTCCTGAACTAACAGTCCTATAAACAAAATTAAAAATGTAAATTATAATAAATCTAATTTTCTTCAACATTTAGAAGAACAATTTTTAACTTCCCGCTAAGAAAATTAAAAATTTTCGGAAATCGGGAAGTTATCGGTTTTACCCCGTTTTGCAAAAATTGTGTTTTAACCAAATCTTAACGTTTTAAGGTCCTAGAAAACTATTTTGATGGTTTCTGTGAGGTCACCCTGTCTGTATGTATGTGTGTGTGTATGTATGTAAGTATGTGACCCGCTTATAACTTTTAAACGGCTTGACCGATTTGAACCAAACAAGTGGCGTTTCAAAAAGAATCACGAAACTTAGATTTCCTGAATTTGAACCGATTCGGACCAGTAGATTCCAAGAAATCTAAAAAAAAACTATGAATAACTTTTAAACGACTGTATCGATCAACTCCAAAAACTAATCAGATCTTAACGCAGATAAACCATGTCGATCACCAACAATCCGGTTAAAATCGGTTGATTCGTTCGAGATATCGTAAACGAAAAATTTCATATAAAAGTGTTTTTTTTACATAACTTCGACATTTCTTTTCGGATCGTTTTTGATAAAATAGAATAATTATTAAAGCTCTAAAAGCCGCGTCGATCGCCGCCAAGAACGTAAAAATCGGTTCATTGGTTCGAGAGATATCGTTAACGAAATATTCGGTAACAAGTATTTTTTTAACATCAAAGCTCAAAAACATTGTAATATGTTAAATTTTAAGTAATTAGGTATGAAATTAGCAGGAAGTTGCAGGGATGGCCTTTATTGTCAACCGTTTTCCAAATTTTTTTAGCTAAAATGAACCGAAACGAAGACATAAGCGAAAATCTAAAAAAAAAGTGCCTATTTATTTTGGTTTTTTTAATATAGCGGAGGTGCGGAGGAGAAAAATTGTGCATTTTTCATTTAAAGCACTTACTAACAATCCCATACGACACATAAAAATTAATAACAACTAGATCTTTTGTAACCCCTTATTATTTATTGCACTAAAATCCTTGTATACAAACTTCTTTATACAGTCATCTTCTTAATTATATTGGTGGAGTTAACAATAAATCTAAGTTAATTTTTTTATTTTTCTGAAAAACCACACTGATAAAAAAATCGTATTCAATCCTATAGAAATTGAATAGGAATGAATAGGAAATCAATAGAATTAAATAGGAAATTTCATTGAAACTATAGGATTTAATATAACTTTTTTTTAACAGGGCAAAGAGGTTTGCAATTTTATTTGAAAATCACAAATGATTTTCGATCGAGTCCCGTAAGACTTTTGTTACAATCAATTATGATTTTATTTTAAAAACATATCGGATAATTGGCAGTTTTCATTTTTATTTGGAAAAGTTTTACTAGTAGTTCTGTGTACAGGAGACCGCACTCAGAAGTAAATAAAAAGTTTATAAATAACGCGTACACAAAAAGTAGAAGATCGGACACAATCCAAAATATGATCGTAGTAAGACAAATTAAGTATGTCAAAAAAACTAATATAATATGTATTGTGTATTAGATAGAAAGAAAATAGTATACAAATGCATAGATAGTAGAGTATCCTGGCGGTGGGAGAACATACTTTTGAAGCATAATCTCGTGTTTGAAACCAGTCATTAATTCTTTGTAGAAATTAATTATTTTAGAAAAAAGTTTCTTTTTTCCGAAATGGAAAATTAAAATCGTCCAAAAACTATACAGCGAATTTTCTGAGTGTGATCAACGTGCCTATCAAATTCAAAATCGATTCAAAATCGAATGAGGCGTTCGAAAATTACAGCGAAACAAACATAGATAAATAGGTAGATACAGACAAACGAAATGCAAAATCATCTAGTTAAAAAAACTCACCAAAGCTCAATAATCTAGTATACAAATTCGAAAATGGC
Organism: Chrysopa pallens; assembly: GCA_020423425.1. NCBI lineage: Eukaryota > Metazoa > Arthropoda > Insecta > Neuroptera > Chrysopidae > Chrysopa > Chrysopa pallens. Next base: position 23,332,949 of record CM035596.1, read on the forward strand.
GGTGAATTGGGACATACGCTCAGGAAAGTGTTTTCTTAAAAATAAACAAGCATTTATATAGTTTTAAAAAATAATCATTTAAAAGTGAAGAAAAATAGTTGGCTATATTACGAGATCAAATACTAATGAATATTTTTAAAATTTAGTAAGGGTATTTTTTACATTACAAGTATGCATATAGATCTTTTCATTTTAAATAAAGATTAATTTCTGTTTCGGGCAGTCAGCACTTCGATAAAAGATAATTATTATTATTTTTATCCTATGTGTTTTTTGACAATCTGCCTGAAAAAACAGAAATGAAATGGCTTATGGATGATATTATATCGTCGTGAGATGACAACGTTGTGAGTTTTGGAAAACACCATACATTGAATTTTCGCACACAAAAACAATTATTTAAATGTCATGTTGGCATGTACAATCTTAAAATGAAAATGGAATGTGTGTCGAACAGTTTTTCCACAAAAAACACTTCTAAATATTAAAAAAAAATTTGATTATTACTTTAGACAGTTTTTAAAAAAATAAACTCTTCGACACTAACGTTTTCATGTGAATTTTGTGCATATAAAATTTCATAACATTTGGATAATTACTTTTTGAGTTATTTGTGCGCGAAAATTGAACTAATTAAATATAGACTTAAAAAATAAATAAAAAAACGACACTTGAATTTTTATGCCTATTTAAAACCATTAAATACTCAATTTTTATGTTGTGTGTTGAGTTGTTTGTTCTATAAGAATTAACTTTGTTTATCTATATAAAACATTCATTTAAAATGAAAAAATTATAAAATACACCATTAAATTAATGTATTTTACAATTTTAAGTAAGTAGGAAAGATTTAGGTCGTCTCGTTTTTTGTTTATTTGAGTATATATATATATATATATATATAACACTAAAGTATTCTACGTGTTAAGGACCCTAAAAATGAGGCACCAATCGACACCGGACATGCAATATGGAAGGAGAAGCTCAATCGATTAACGCGGTCAAATGCGGAAAATAAAACATTGGTTTAGTTCTTAAACGAATAAATCCTATTAAGATGCTTGTAAATAAATGTAATTGCAGGTGTTATGTCATAAATATTAAAATAACTGGAAGAAATAATAGTAAATTTAAATTTTTCAAAAGGAAGTTAAAGTTTTAGCAGTCTAGAAAATGAATTAATACCATCTAAGAATAAGCTAGTATAACAAAGCTGCTTAATAAATAATTATACTATTTCACATATATCTGTGTTAATGTCACATTATCAAAACATATTTTTTTAATTGATGAAAGTGACAATTAAATATTTATATCAAGGTCACTTTAGTTATAAAAATATTACTTATGTTTCTGATACTGTGAACCCTAAAACATAGCGATTATATTTTTATATTGTTCATTTTATTAAAGTTAAAGTATCCGAAGAAGACAGTATCGATTATATGAAAACAATATGCTCGTAAGTTTATAAAAAAACAAAAAAAAAAAAAATGAAAATTAATAAATCTACAGCTTATTATAATATAATATAATAAAATTTAAGAAATTCATCTGTAATAAAATATTTATTTACACATGCAAGTAAGTGGTTCATATCTAACAATAAGTAAAATTCACATACATTTTTTTTATAGTGTATATTTTTTTTATATTATTGTTGTATAAGAGGAATTTTTGTTATTATTAGAAAAAAGCTTTTTATTATTGTAAATAAAAATATAAATACTATCAAAAAAGCTGAGAGTTGATAATTTTATTATTTTCAATGTTATAATGTATCCTTTTTACATTGCAAAACGCATGAAAAGTTATTGCCTACAGATGTCGTTTCGATCTGCATTTGAAGATTGTTACTGATATGTATATATTAAAATGTTATTGTCTGAAATAATATAGAGCCGTCACAACACTTTATTTTGTTCTGATCATTATTTCGATTCGAATAAAAAGTAAATACATTTTAATGTTAATAATGCGACAAGAATTTTAATATAATTTTTAAAAAACTATGTACAAAAACATGAACAATTAATTGAAAATATAAATAATAAACTTTCATTTCACACGATTATGATAAAATTCCATAACAGTATGACTGATATTCCATCCAGATATTATTGAAATAATATACAATAATACTAATACTGGAACTGATGATAATATTAAATTAGTTTTGTAAAGAAATGGCAAACCTGAAACAAAAATTATTTATTGTCAATTTTCATACAAATAAGCCGGAAAAGGCCAAAAGATCGGAATAAAAAGTACAATATGATTTTTTATAGGTCCCGGCGTAAAATGTTCGTATGGGTGTGTAGAACATAATGATTCAAAAGAATGCGAGATCAATGCGTGCGTATGTGCAAAGTATGCTCAAAAATCATAAAATAAAAAACAATTGAATCATAAAATTTAGACTATTCTAAGCATTTTTTCGCCCCCCCTTCTGACCTTTTTCAAAACAACACACTTTTTTGTCTAATTTTCCTTCCATTATTTGAATAGACTCCAATACAAAATCCATTTTTTTTTTAAAGGTTTACTATGAATTAAAATATGCCTTTTATAGAGTTCCATCAATAATGGTACACTTATGTTTTAACATATTCGCGTGCCCCTCTGCATATATAACTCTGCCATTTTTGGAAGAGACGCCGTATGGCAACCTATACTAAATTTTGTTGTGTAATTATCGAAATAATTATCAACCATACGTATTGTAGTGAGGGATGTAATTTTTTTTCACGAAGCCCAATTTTGCGAGGTGCTTTGAAGAGGTCGTGACAATAAAAGTTATGTACGCAATTTTCTCATCCAATTTAGTAGATGCTACAAAACGTTGTTATTTTAATTTTTTTTATTCGGTCCAGGTAGATCATCAACCTTTGTGTAGATGAGTGTAGAGTATGTTATAGGTTTGGGAAAACAAAGTAATAAGGTAGTGGTAGTGTTAAGTATATTTACGCCACTAATTATAAGTGAGTTATTTAATGCAATCTTTATTCATTTTCCATTAGACTTATCTTGTACAGAAAAAGTCAAAATAATATGATACGACAAATGAAGGAAAAGGAGAGGTATGCAGCTATGATTGACTTGTTAAGAACTATTTATTCTATTTACCTTTTATACAAACTTTAATGGAAAATAGGGATAGCATGCCCGATATGATAATCAATAGTATATCTAAAATAACCCATGAAGTATTTCGGTATAGAATATGGAATATAATTAGACGAAGTACTAGTTTAAAAACAACATGTGAAAATAAAAAATAAAAAGTATTAATTATTTAGATATTTGACATATAGTAAACTATCAATGTATGAACTATTTTTAATTACTATTTTTAATATAGACTATATACAGTTATAAATACACATATAATAATATGTATGGGAATTATGAATAGGTTCTTTTTATTACCTCCTTATTATCTCAATTAAAGCGTCTTTATTTTGCGAACAGGGAATTGAAGATATTTTTTCAAACTTTTAAAATTAGCCAGATATAGACGTTTAAAACTAATTAAACAAAGGGACAAATACTATGTTATGACGTCACCGTTAAATATCTCCATATAAATTACATGTAAACCATCGTTTTAAAAGAAAGAAAAATTAAAAATAATCATTGAAAGCTTATAACTTTTTCATTATTAATCAATTATAATTTAATTTTCAAATTTTGTTTTGTTATTGAGTCTAGTTTCTTACGTGAAAAATAGCAGTATAAGTAATTTCCTCTATTACAAATATAATATTACCGAAATTTGAGTAAATATGGAGAATCTAAGCTCTTTATGAACAAATGTTTCAAAGTTGTGTCATGAATAATATGTACCAAATGGACCGATTTTGCTCATTTCCAAACTTAAACTCACTTTTCATGTCTAGAACACGTTACCAAAATTTCAGATCGCTATCTCTTTTCGTTTAGTAGTAATCAAACTGATCCATTTTTCAAGCTGAACTGAATAAAAGTGACTATCGAGTTCAAGTCAAAAAAAATTAGAAGTCAAAAAAGATTTCTTACAGAACAAAATACATTTAAACAAGTGAAGATAACAACTAACAGAGTTAATTGTTTAGATGTACGACATATGATTGAGTATCAATGTTTGAACTATTTTTAATGATTCATAAAATACTCTACTGCAATCAATACAGTTATAAAAATATACAATAACAAAATGGAATATAATTATATATGTGATTATTAGCTAAATTTGAGTAGAAATTGTGCGAATATATATTAATATATATATATATATACATATTTCTTTTTTTTTTGTTTAACAAACATTTTTTTGTTTTTATATTTTACTCATTCAGGAACTTAAACTCACTTTTTACGTTTAGAATATGTCACCAATGCTTCCACTCGCCATCTCTTTTTCGGTTTCGCGTTATCTTGATGACGGACAAAAGTACAAACGAAAAAGGACTAATTAGGTGATTCTATGAACATGATTCTATGAATATATATCTCTGACATATTCTAACTCTTACCCTTTTGTCCCAAAAATGACACGCGAGCTCTCAGTCTAAAAACATTTGTTTTTATTTACCCGACGTATAAAGTATATGTCAGAATATATTAATTTAAGCTCGAAAATATTCATCGCAAAATCAAAATTTTGGTATACGTGTTCACATAATCACCTATTTAGTCCATTTCCGTTTGTTCATCCGTCCGTCTGTCATCAAGTTAACTCATAACAATAATGAGTATTGTGCATTTTAAAAAGTGTATTTTAGTAAAATATATATAAACATTAGTATATTTTCTTAAATCTGATTTTTAGTAAAAACTAATCAAATAATTTCAAATATAAAAAAAGCGTTTGTCAAAAAATTATCCATATATCCAAAATCGAATAATGTAACCTTGCTTAGTGCTGTTTACAAGCCTTGGGTCAAGTTGAAGTGTTATATGATCATAATTTAAAAAAAAAAAAAAAATTAAAAACATAAAATCTCGATGAATTCGAAATATAAAAAATTGTCACGAAATTTTGATATATGTTTTTAATGTCTATACATTTCAAGTGCATCCATAATAGGACACTATGTTTAGAAATATAGTCAAAGTGCTTACTTGTTGGGAAAGACATTTTTTAAATGTTAAAATTATTAGTATATTTGTTAAATCTAATTTTTAGTAATAAATTTTAAATTATCTTAATGTCTAAGACATTTTTATAATCGACATACATAGAATATGTCAGAGTATATGAACTTTAGTCTAAGTTTGTAACGCTATCGAAAGTACGAACAAAATTTTGGGATAGGCGTTGCGTTCATATAATCACCCAATTAGTCCATTTCCGTTTCTTCGTCGTTTAGTCCGCCATCAAGATAACTTAAAAACGATAAAAGATTGAGCTGATGAATTTTAGTGGAATATCTTAGACCTAAACAGAAAGTTTAATTTCGTGAATGGCCAAAATCGGTCCAATGGATCCTTGAGCCAAGTTTTAAACCATAAAAATGGATAAAAATTAAAAAACAAAGTCATATCAAGTTCGCAATGGGTTAAAAAAAATCCATGACCCAACTTAAGACTATAAAAAATAGAAGAAAAATTCGTTAATACTAAACTAAATTTTTTTTTAACAAAAAACTTTTGCTTGAAACATTAATTCGTAAAATGTTTGGATTCGTCAACATTTTAGCTCAAATTTAGCTAATAACCACATGTATAATCATAATACATATTATTATATATGACTGCATAGGTTGGATATTTAGAGTATTATAAATGCTAATGTTTAAAAATAGTTCAAAGTTTGATATTGACCATATTTCGAGTATCTAAACAATTAACTCAGTAAGTTGTTATCTTCACTAGAGTTTTTAACGAATGATGTGTTAAAAAAATAAATAAATCTAATCCAATAATATGAAATTGGAAGGTCGTCTTGAACATAAAACAGGGTTTTTAAAATTATAGAAGACTATCGAATTAATCCACGAGTTTTTTTAAAAATATCATGCTTCAAAAGTTGATCTTCGGGATGAACATCTGAACTTGTTCAATTTTAACAATTTGATTTACAAGTTAATATTAAAATAACACTGCATAAAAATTTGATTTTAAGCATTAAAAAAATATTTTTTATCTATACACCCCCACCAATTTATGCTTAGATCCCTCACCGAGCCAAAATCGTACTAAAGTAATAAATAATACTAATAAGTTTTTACTTACAATTGTAACCAAGAAAAGTGATGTAAACATAGTAACAGATTCCAACCAGCCAAAATGAATTTCCAATAAATCTGGATATAAACCATTCATGATTAATGATACCATTGTAAAAAAATAATTGCCATATATGTATGATCACAAATTGTGGAAATAATGCGTTTAAATGTACATCGAATGCGTATCCCCATTCAATATCTTGTAAATCGTTACAATCACGTCGTAAATATTTATTACCAAAAAACCAAAATAATGTTGCTACTAGAATTCCCCAGCCAATACAATCAATTAATACAACATACACTAGAAATTTTATTAATTCAATGACACCTAATCGAAGTACAATGGCAAATGCTATCGACGATACTGAAATTAAAAAAAAAAATAAAATAAATGATAACGAACCAAAACACATTTAGCTGATAATTAGTGGAGGGTTAGCAATGTATAATACAAAATTTAAACATAGAAGACAAAAATTAAAATTTACCTACTTCCCCTGGCCATGTCATTTCGATTCATATCGTTTGCAAAAACTTGTATCTTCCTATCTTCCTTAGAATAAAAGTTGATATTTTTAAAGATTTTCCCCAAACGGAGGGATGTAATAAGAAAATGTTTTTTTTTTCCTTTTTTTCGCAACTCATCATTTTATTTCACAACGATTGCGAAAAACCCCATATTTTTGGCTTTTGTGGAATAAAATTTTTATTTGAAACTTTGTTTATGTGTTATCTTCTTAAAACTGTTTCAAATTACTGGTACAGGTGTGACGCACAGCAGTAAACATAAAATATACCAGCTGCCAAGCCGTACGTTGTTCGAGAAAGCATAAGAAAAGATGTATTAAGATGTAGAGACAGCTTTCTTATAATTCTCTTTCGAAAACGTTCCCAGCTCTGATACTATTTACAGAGAGCTTTAATTTGTAGAAATTAATTAGAATTTAAATAAATGAAATTTACGTAGAAGATTCGAAGTAATTCATCTTTTTATTATTTGAAGAGTGTTTTAATAGATAATGAAGTTCAAATTCTAATTTGAAGATGACAAAAAGACTTTATTTTTATGCTATATGCTCAAAGCTAAAGATAAAATTTTGTCGCCCTGTAACGAGAATAGATTTTTTATTTTGGTGCTAATGATTTAATCACAAAGAGCACAAAATAAAAACTCAAACTCAATTATTATACCATCTGATCCGTAGTAGATTTTGAAAGTATAAATAGGCATGATGACAGTATTAAAGAATAAAAAAAAACTGATGTTAGGAAAAAATTTAAGTTGAAAAGATTTAAAAAAATGGTACAATTTGAATATAAACATTAAGGTTGATAAGATATTTAATAAAATTAAAGCATCAAATAGTCTATTCGGTCATCTTAGCTGAAACACTCAATCATATAATTGTGACGTCATAGTTTTAGAAGAGAGATTGAATACAATTAAAATGATTTGTGGTTGCCGAATTTTTATTATCATATACCACGCTGCGATTCTGAAAATAGGGTATAAGCCACATTTAGTAGCCATAAATACGGATAAAATTATAGTTAATACTTTTTGAGTCATCCGCGACTCAGAATGCCGATTTAATACTAAACAATCTATGTTTTAAATTGTTCATGAGTATCTCGAAAACCTTATATTTTATTGAAAAATATCTGAATAAAAAAAAGAAATTTACCAAATTATAATTCGTTGTGACTTTATTTAGTTCAAGCAAAATTGAAATATCGGCATTTAAAATCGAACATAAAAATAAACAATAATTTGGAGATACAGATTGAAGCTTTTCGAAAGTACGTTAAAAGTCATTCAAAAAGAATGGTAGTTTTTATCTCGAAGCGTAAAGGTGTTGTAATAAAAATTATCTCGTTTACTCAATTTTATAGCAAAAAAATTAATATTTTAGTCAATGAGGTGGGGTGGGTCACTTCTAATCGAAATTTATCGCAAAGCATGTTCAGATTATTTTTTCCAAGTGCCAAAAATAGATAAACTTTAACGTTTTTGAAGTATTTTTCTTAGAAAAAAAAAAAAAAAAAATATTTAGTTTAAAGATTATTTTTTTATTTACTCAAAAAATTTTTGATCATAATTTAAGGATTCTAATCAATTTTATTTGAACGTTTCTGCAAGTCTTAAAATTTTCTATAAAATGATTTTAAAATCGATTGAATAGCTCAAAATAGACAACTTTTCCGTGACACATTTTACTTAAAACTGTTTTTGCCGCAATTTCAGCTCAAATTTAGCTAATAATCACATATATAATTATAATTAGTGGATTAGCTAATACATGCTATTGTTATATATGTATTTATAACTGTACGGACTGACTATTGAGTATCTTATGAATGCTACTGATTAAAAAAGTTTGAACATTAGTTAAGTAGCTAAATTATTAGTTGTTATCTTCGCTCATTTCAATTATAAATATTATTTGAACAGCAGCCATCGCTACAAATTAGTTGTAATTAATCTTTTAGCTAATAAATTTACTAAGAGGTAATTTGGGGAATCTCACTAACATTATCCTTCCTTGAGGAAAAAAGAAAGGCAAGGTGATGCATCACAGTGTGGAATTGCAGCGTCCTAGTTAATGTTTAATGTTAGTGAAAATTCCTAGTAACACAATAATAACGAATTCGTATAGAGGGTATTTACTCCACAAACCATCAGTTGATATTCAAGTGTTATACTAAAATTCTCAAGGAATGGGTAAGCCCGGTAGACACCGAATCACCTGGTGAATAACCGGAGAAAAGGAAGTCCAGAAAGAAGGACAAAGTTAGAACAAACATTTTTTGTCGAGAGTACATTTTTCCTTAGGGAAGAATGGTTTTCATCAAAGAAAATTACATTACCCATTAGTAACATAGCAATGTAAACTTTCAACAAATTAGCTCTTGGAGTTACTAATGATATCCAAATTGATGATAATTACATTTTAAAAACTCGAATTTGAGTACCAATGCTTTGAACTGTTTTTAATGATTAGCATTCATAAAATACTGTAAATATACAATCCATACCGTTATAAACTACATATATAGAAATAATATATATTATAATTATATATGTGTTTATTATCTCAATTTGAGATGAAATTGGGGCGAATATAAATATTTTGCGAAAAAATTTTACAAACAAAAAATTTTCATTTTGAAAAAATATATATATATTTTTTTTTTATAGTTTTTATCCATTTTTATGGTTTAATACTTGGGTCATGGTTCCATTGATTCGATTTTGGTTATTCACGAAATTAAATTTTCTTTTTAGGTCTAAGATACGCCAATAAAATTAAAAGACAAAGGACTAAACGACAAAGAAACGGAAATGGACTAATTGGGTGATTCTATGAACGCCTATCTACAAATTTTGTTCGTACCTTCGATAGCGTTACAAACTTTACACTAAAGTTAATATACTCTAATATATTCTATATATTCTCAGAATAAAAAATTGATCAAAAAATTAAAATTTACAAAAGTAGGAAAATAATTAAAATAAATTGTTTCCCAGAAAATTTCAGCCCTTATTCAGGGGTATCTCTTAAACGTGAACATGTAAAAAAATTCGAAAATTGAAACGTGAAAGTTTTCTCACATTAAACTTATCGAATTAGAAATATTTATTTGTATATCAGTAATATAAAAGTTTCACCCGCATAGTTAACTTTCCCGTGGGAATACAGGGATAAAAAGAAGCCTATGTCACACGGGAATAGTTTAGCTTCCCAACAGTGAAATAATTTTTCAAATGGGTCAAGTAATTACCATGTATTCGTTACATACAAAAATACAAATGTTTCCTCCTTCAATATTGGTTGTATATTAAATTTATAGTCTAAGTGCCCATAGGTACATGATATCATTTATAATATCCTTTTAAAAATTTGTATCTGACTTAATTCTGGTTAGAGTAACAATTTTTTCCCCTACAAAAATTCTAAAAAGTGGGCCGTTTTCTTTTTCGGAATCCGTAAATGTACGATTACGCTCAAAAGCGTCAAACAGGTGGATATCCATTTCTTTGTTATTGTAATGCCAAAATCATTAAATAAAAAATGCAAAAACCAATTTGTTCAACCCGTAATAAATCGGATTTTCCGTTGTCCGACGAACTAAAACTTGTAATTTTCAAGTTGTTGGACAACGGTCTCCAGGTTTTATCACAAATTAGATAAAGTTATTTTTCTATTTTTTATTGAATGATCTACCTATTAAATAACAAAAAATAAAACAGAATTCTGTCAAGTTTTTGAGCACAAACTAAAATTATACGAGTTTCGAAAAAGAAAACGCCAGCCACACTTTTCCGAATATTCGTAGAGAAAAAGTTGTTTCACTAATCTTAATTAAAGTAATATACACATTTTAAGATGTATTTATAAAATTTATTATATGCTTATATGCATCCAGGCTAGTAATATTAAAAAACTATAACATATTTAACACTAAACAAAAATTTTCTATCATTTTCAAAGAATTAACTAATAATTTCTTTATTTATCTGCATGAGCGCCTGTACATACGTCATTATAACTAAAAAATGAAGAGATAGCCAATTGAAATTTTGGTCGCTTGTTCTAAGCCTAAACAGGACTCGTTGATGAGTGAGGTCCATTATCAGATTTATTATGAGATCAAGAGCTCATTATTAATTATTATAAAGATTTAAAAAATTAAATTCATATTTTGAAAATTCAAAAAAAAATTTTATTCACTAACTACTTGCAAAATTTGTCATTTTCTCTGACTATTACGTGACTTTTTCAACAAATTCGAAATTTCCTGACTATTTCAAGTTTTCCCTGACCAGTAGCACCATTTTAAACAATCTATTAATTCTATTGAAATTAAGATTTCAATCTATTGAAATTAAGAAAAACGAAAATTAAAAAAAAAATCACAAGAGCGCAAAGTACTTGAACGAATAATTTTATTATAAGTCTCTTTTCGAAAAACGCAAATTGATATAATTTCCTTTTTTAATGTGAATTTTTTTTCCATTTTACTGATTTCCAGAAAGGGGAAGAAATTTTTTAAATAATATTTATTAGAAATTTTTATATTCAATAATGTGTCGAGTATCTAAACAATTAACTTTATTAGTTATCTTCATTTGTTTAATGTCTAATATTTACATAGATAGTTGATATTTTATATAATCTACTACTATATAAATTCTCAACAATATTCAATATTCTATTCAATGTAATTCTCAGCAATAGATCGTTATATATACGATTAGCCAACATAAAACCAAAAATTTTCAATTTTTAACTTTTACTATAAGCTTTTATACTATAAACAACTTTAATTTAGTTTATAAGTAAAAAACTTAAGTTTTAATTAAAACATACAAATTAAAAACATTCTGTTTTAAAACATTCATTATTATAGTATTTCGGGTTCTCAAAAGATCGGAAATCGTTTGTGGATTACAAATGTAACCATGAAAACGTTTTTGACTACTCAATTAGAAATAAATAAATTTATTGTAGGTTCATGTTTATCTTTGATGGCCCAGTGTCCTAATTAGATTTCATTAGCTGTTATTAAATAATACTCACTTGTTAGCCAAGCACTTAATAATAATAGAAATGCTGGATCATCTCTTGCAAATTGTTTTTTTGTTTCTGAAAATAAAAAGAATGTAAATAATATATATGGAAATGATGAAACTTAATTTATTTTTAACGATCCAAAGTATGCAAATGAGTTTTGAAAGTTTTACAATGGTTATTCAAATTTTGTTATTATTTTTACGTTATTAAAAATGTTTTTGTTGGGAGAAATTATATCGATTCCCATTATCTTGATTTGAAAATTGAATGTTTGGACCTCGAAATTTCTTAATCGGAATTTTTGAAGAACCAGAAGGGGAGTTGTTTATTGTCATTTTGAATTTTGCAAAATCGAAGCTTGAATAAACATATGAAGATTTAAAAAGTGTATATAGCTTTACTTATAGATTTAATGAATGGATATAACATTAACTTTCATAAAATGTCATCCAAGATTAAATATATACGTTTCGAGATTCCAACTTTCGATTTTCAATATACGATAACAAAGAACTAAACATGGAAATTGAAAAAATGCATACAAGCGATGAGAAGCAATATTCCCACATTTTTGTAAGTGCGAAATTTTTATTGAATAATGTTTCTTATACTAATATAATATTGAAAAACGTGTTTTGAGACAATTCGACATGAGGCTTTCTGTTTGGTAGCCATTTATCTAAAATAACCACCAAATTTTTAGTTTTCTTTTAATATGTCAAAATGTTTCTATCCGATTTTTAAAAAAACAATTGAAAATGTTTGGGACTAATTCTCTACAAAACCAAGTGTTTATAAATTATTTATTTTAAAACATAACCTCAAAATATTAAAAAACTAACATCAATTTGCAAAATTTTTTTTTTTTTTTTTATAATTTTTGACTTACGAGAATGACAGAGCCGTAATTGGTTGTAAAATGTAGAACTTCAAAAATCTATCAGATTCGTATATTTATAATAATAAATATTAAAAATCTAACCTTAAAACTGTCAAATTATAAAAATTTGTGTTTGGTCATAGCATTTGTTTCCCAAACATTTTTTTTTTTTTTTTTTTGTTTTAAATCGGATAAAAATATTTAGAGATATAAAAAGAAAACTAAAAATGTGGTCCTTCCAAGTCGAATTTTACCAAAAACGTTTTTCATTATTAGATAGGTATAAAAAACAACATTAAATAAAAAAACCGCACAAAAATTTTATTTTATTTTTGCTGCCTTTTGCTTCGGCTATGATTGTTAAATGTATTTTTTTACAATTAGCAGAGATAGATTTTTTGAAAATTAACGGTGAAGAATAATTACGAGTCTTCGATCACACGATTAAAAACATTAAAAAAAACTTCATAGTTTCTCTACATAAATATATCATCTTAAGATTTAAAAAAAATACACTGATTTGCAAAAGTTTATAATGTTAAGATACTTGAAGTTCTAAGTTCGAATTTGACTTCAAAATTGAACTTTAACGAATGAATTTCGAGAGATTTAAGTCAGAAAATTTCATTTTCATATTTTTAATCACACTATATATATACAAATATTTCTCCTCAACACCCAACTTGAATTTTCCAATTATCTTAAACTTTTCTAAGAAAACTGATGAATATTTTTAATGTAATATTTTGTGATGGGTATATGCTGTGATTTATAATATATGCATCTTTAAATATCAAAAATTGAGAGCCATAAAATAAACAATTTAAAATTGATTTCGAAGGGCCAGAATATTACTTTCTGATATCATAAATCACTTTATAGAAAAAATATGTATTTTTATGAAACCACAAATATTTCTAGCAAATGAATTTTTTTCATCTTGAGTTTTAAATTTTTCGTAAATCCTACGTGCCAGAATATTACCGATTTTGAATTTTAATCTATATATATATATATATATTTTCTGACTTAAATCTCTCGAAATTCATTCGTTAAAGTTCAATTTTGAAGTCAAATTCGAACTTAGAACTTCAAGTATCTTAACATTATAAACTTTTGCAAATCAGTGTATTTTTTTTAAATCTTAAGATGATATATTTATGTAGAGAAACTATGAAGTTTTTTTTAATGTTTTTAATCGTGTGATCGAAGACTCGTAATTATTCTTCACCGTTAATTTTCAAAAAATCTATATATATATATATATATATATATATATATATATATATATATATATATATATATATATATATATATATATATATATATATATATATATATATATATATATATATATTGAATAATGTTTCACATTACTAGGTAAACGAAAGTCAAATTTTGTGGACTAGTATTATTGTTGCGGGCACATGATCTATGGCAGTTGTGTAAGTCTCCCACTTTGTTTACGTGGGATACTTACACAACTGCCTAAACATACATTAAACACAAACGCTCCATCTATTAATCAGTAATTTAAAAAAAAAATAAAAATTTTCTTACGTTTTCTATAATGGAAATTTCGATAAACTTTCTGTGGAGACACAAATAAATACCACATTTGCCACAATGCAAATTCAAAATCCATTTGTTGAAATTTAAACATTCGTCTTAAATATTTGTAACGTTTCATTGCAGCTGACATACAATCTTGCCGACTTGCTGCAGGTTCTGGCAATAAACTTCCTGTACTTTGTTTATCCGAATCATATCGGGGACTTCTTGTATACTGCCTCATATTTATATAATTTGCACCATTATTGTAATAAATATTTTAATTTATTGTATATATTTTTTTATATTAATTTTGGTTAAATGTAATTTTTTATATGTATTTCCTCGATTCAATCATAAATTCTAGTGAACTGTCATATACAAAATTATTATACAATGAAAATATACTTTGGTTAAATCTAAGTTAGCAAGAAAAATGTATTTTTAAATGTATAAAGCAGCGTTTAAATTATAAATTCTTTTAAAGGGTGTGTTCACTACTATCTTCTTTAAATAAAATTAGTAAAATAAAGTACAATTTTGAAATAGCTCACTAATCTCGTTCGTAAAAAGTATATTTCTAAAACGAAAATATAATTTAGAGATAAAAATATATATTTATTGTTTAAAAGTAATAAATATTTAAAATTTTACATTTTGACGTAGTTCTTTATGCTTTGTGCATTCTTGCTTCTTGAAAACAATTATTATTAAATTATATTACTATTGGAATCAAATTCCAATTAATCCGAGAAGGAAAAGCTGATATTTTTCCTCAATCATAAATTTCTTCCCTGTAATTTAAAGCCTAACTGGGCTGTCTACTATCAATAGCGAACCATAATGTTCAATACAAACGAATTAAGTCAACTATCTTAACTGTATTATATTGTGTAAAGTGTAACATCATATAAATAGCAGGCAGAACGATTTTTTGCAAGAAATAAATAAAATAATTTATAATTTTTTAATAATAATGAATGATCAAACTATATGAGTAGGCTATAGGGGAAATGATAATATTCGGTTTATATTTTTTAATCTTTTTTTTTTGTATATTGTGATTTCTCATAAATATAAGAAAAAAATTTTACCTTAATGATACATAAATTATTTCTCTGATGTCAGTGGATTAATTAGAATTCACAACTTACCTAATATTAAGCAATGTTCAGAAAAGGAGGCTTAAAAAGAAAATAAGTAAACAATTAAAGAGGAAAATAATTGGACAGAACAAATATCTAATGTACAATACATAGGCAATGTTTTTATGCAAGAAGCTTAGAGTCTACCCAGTTACAATTGATTACACCATTTTAAAATAGCAACATGATAAAATTGTATTTGTTTTGAAATATTTTAAAAACTTCTTTAGAAACAGGTTTTAATAACAATTTTCTATGGAAGCAAAAATTTTTTCAATATCTTACTTAATTTTGTTTAACGAAGGTCTAAGATGAAATTTGAATGTTATGAACTATGTCAGTATTTAAACTATATATATATATATATATATATATATGTATATATATATATATAGATATATATATATATATATATATATATATATATATATATATATATATATATATATATATATATATATATATATATATATATATATAAACCCAGGAAACCTTAATTATCATAATTTACATAACGCTATAAAAAATTACTAGCCAATTTTTAGTTTCATGTTTATAGAAATTTCGTAACATTTTTTTGCTTTTTACATCTAAAATCGTCAAGTTAATAAGAATTTATCTTCAAACTTTATAATTTTTAAATAAATTGATTTACATTTTTTAGATGGAGTGTTTTAAGATGTTTAAGACAAAATAATGATAATCGTAGAAGCTATTGTAAATTTTATGTTCCAAAATGTAATCTCTACTTTATAAAATTCAATAAATCATTGAACTGAATTTAAAAGATGTTTATATATTAAAATTTCAAAAAAAATATTAACAAATTTATTAATTTTGTTTAAAATATGCATTTAATTGAATTATTTTGTTTATTTGTATGAAAATTTTCATCTGAAATATTTTTATAAAATATTATTTATTTTGAAATAAATTAACAAAACTGTGATATCATGACACTGAACTGTAATTTACTGAATAAAATATAATTTTTTTATATATCGATGCCATTGTCTACATAATGTAATCTATCTCTACTTCACAAACACAATATAAAATAAATCAGACAAAGAGATGAAATAGGAATGTTAGTAGAATGTATGTGCGGGGAACTAATATGGCGCTGTAGCGTCGTCGTTTGAATTTGAAGCAAGCGCATAATGTATATACAATAGTTGTCTTCAAGTCTCGAAATGTAATTGTACAATGGCGGTAGCTACAGAATTAAAGTGGAAAAGAATATTAAATCCAACAGGACCGCAACCAAGACCTCGACATGGACATCGTGCTGTGGCAATAAAAGATCTGATGGTAGTTTTTGGTGGTGGCAATGAAGGAATTGTTCACGAATTACATGTTTATAATACAGGTTAGTAAATAGATTTAGATTCAGAATGGCGACTGTCTATGCAATAATTTTATGTTTGTATAATGTTGTATATACGTTTACTTTGAATATGCCAATACCTTATGTGTTGTATTATGCCAATTGTTTTTATTTTACAATTAGATTAAATTACTTTACATGTACGATTATGTGTTATTTTGATATGTTTATATTAGTTTAAAGCAATATGGCGACTTGCATGATTTACATGACGGATATAGCCGGTTTCAAGCTTAAATACTAAAATTCCCTATAATTTGAAAGTGTTTCAAATTTTTTGCAACATCAAAACAAAAACATATAAAGATTATGATTGTTGTCAAAATTCATTAATGTTAATATTTTTTTGAACTTAAATTTAGGTTATTCTTTAATCTTAAAATTATTTAAAATTGCAGTTATTAATTTATTTAAGTTGTTTTAAATAATTCTTTCGGTATTAATGGAAAAACATAAATTAAGTGACAAAATGTATTTAACTAAACTAAGTTTTACCTCTGGCGTTTTATTTCCTGATTTTGATCCTAATGATTTCTTTGAAACGGTTAGATCGAGAAACGTATAATGAACTTTTCAAGGCATCAAATTCGATGCCTTACGATGCTAACGTGGGTTTTAATTAAATCTGATCGATCTTTATTGGAATTCCTGCTAAATTTGTTTGTTAATATCCACCCTGCCTGGAATTGAAAATTTTACAATATTTTTATCAGAATTTAACATTTTAAATATTTAAAATTTTTAATAACCACATAAATTTCTCTGCTGAAAGTATCTAAACACTTTGGACTATTTTTAGAAATATAAACAGTAAAAATTTTATCTTTACAGTAGTTTGTGTACACTCGAATGAAATAGAATTTATCCAATTTCATCCTTCAAAAATCCTTGGGTAAAATAAAACTTATTTTCGTACATAAAAAAAAAAAAATTATGTAGCACAGTGTAGAACAGTTGCTACCAAGTAGACAGAAACTATTGTATATATATATATATATATATATATATATATATATATATATATATATATATATATATATATATATATATATATATATATATATATATATATATATATATGTTCCGGGAATGTCTAGTCCGAGCTCCACACTTGGAAAGTCAAGAGACTTTTCCGGTTAGTGCAGTAATACATTTCCCCACTGTCATTATATATATATATATATATATATATATATATATATATATATATATATATATATATATATATATATATATATATATATATATATATATATATATATATATATATATATATATATATATATATATTACAAAATTATAAATTATTTTTGCGATAAAATCTGATAGAATTAAAACTTTTCATATCAACTAGGTATTCGATCTTCAATCTCTTAATTTTTAAAAGATAAATATTTCTAACACCTCAGTTAAATGACTTAAAATTATAGTTTCAATGAAATTAAATGTATTATTTCCCAGAATTCCTTTTACTTTATTTCTTAAGTGCTGTTATTTTTATCGGAAACAATTAAAAATATATCGTTTTAGATTCATAATTTGAATATAATTACTATTACTACGCTAACGTTGTTTTAAAATTTCAGTAACTAATCAATGGTTTGTTCCCACAACAAAAGGGGATGTACCCCCTGGATGTGCCGCATATGGATTTGTCGTTGATGGTACACGTTTATTTGTATTTGGTGGAATGATCGAATATGGTCGATATAGTAATGATTTATATGAACTACAAGCAGCAAGATGGGAATGGAAAAAACATAAACCAATACCACCGCGTAATGGAAAACCACCTTGTCCTAGATTAGGACACAGTTTCACATTGGTCAATGGAAAAGTTTATCTGTTTGGTGGTTTAGCAAATGATGGTGAAAATCCAAAAAATAATGTACCAAGATATCTAAATGATTTGTATGCATTGGATATTAAATCAAGTACATCGACTGTATCATGGGAATTACCACATACATTTGGTACACATCCTCCACCAAGAGAATCACATACAGCGGTTGCATACACCGACAAAAATACACAAGAAAGTTTGTTAGTTGTATATGGAGGTATGAGTGGATGCCGTCTTGGAGATTTATGGATATTAAATACAGGTAATTTTTTTTATGATATTCAGATTTGGTTAAAATTTAACAAAAAAATTGTTGTATCAAAATATAAAATTGTCCGTCTGTGTCTTAAAGCGTTAAAATAAAAAAACTAGATTATTGTGCAATGTATAACTTAGATTCAATAAAAGACATCAAAACAGTAATTTCACTAATCAAAATAATCGTTTTTATCATCTGTTTTACACCATAGCTTACCTTGCACTTTAACTAAAAAACGCGTAAAACGAAAATGATTCGAATTACATATATACCAGGGTAGATAATTTTTGAAAACTAAAAAAATTAGAGTAGAATTAAACTAATTGGAAACGGAAGATAATATGATAAAAATGAAAGTAAAAATAAATTACGGGCGATCTCAGTTCGGGAAATAGGAGGGGGTGAGTTTTTAAGGGTATTTTCGGTAATTCGGTTTATCTAAATTTTCGGCAAAACTACAAGTTTAATGGAAAAAAGTTAAATGGCAGAGTTGTAGGTAATAAAAAGATCTACAGCTTTTGTATTTACACTTTTTTTCACATAATCTCAAAATTTATGTGAAAAATTGAAATAACCAAGTTTTTGGTTTTTTTTTTTTCTCCGAAATTTGGTGAAAACTTATCTTTTTATGTTCCAAATACACCGTAATTTTTTTGATTTAAAATATTTATTTTTTCATCTTATTTTGAATAAATATCGAAAAAGCACCCAAATTTTCAATCGAAAAATTTTGAGGTTATGTGAAAAAAGTGTTAATACAAAAGTTATAGATCTTTTTATTACCAACAACTTTGCCATTTAACTTTTTTCCATAGGACTTGTAGTTTTTCCGGAAATCGAAATAATCCGTGTTTTACCCTTAAAAACTCACCCCTTCCACACTTCCCGAACTCAGATCGCCCGTAATTTATTTTTCCTTTTATTTTTATCATATTATCTTGCGTTTCCAATGGGTTTTATCCTACTATAATTTTCTTCTCATTTTTTAAGGCTTCTACTCTAGTCTAATAGGAATAAACACACAAACTAAATTTAAAAAAAAATTAAGTTCGATATTGGGGCAAATTTGAAATTTTAACATAAAATATTTCTTCGATAATTAAAATAAAGAGTGGCCATATTACTGGAAAAGCTGGAAATATTATAGAATTGTTAATTATATTATTATTATTATATTTGAACTGTGCTAATTATAAAAAAAATTATAAACTAAAATTATGTTATAAAAAAGTTAAGTAATTTTATTTACAAAAATCTGTAGTTACGATGAATATCATATGACAAAAAATATTAAGAGAGTATTTCAACCATAGCCAAGTCAAAAAGTATTAGTTTAGTACCTAAGTTATACGCACCTATTTTTATTGGGCTCAAATATACATTTGACACAATGCTACACGATGCATCCAATTAAGTAAATTCAATTTTTTGCCTAATTAATTTTGTTAATGTTTAATTGTTATTTTCTCGTTTCGTTTACTTAATTATTTATACTCCATTTTAATTTGTTAGATAATTGTTAAAATAATGTAATTTTCAATATTAATCATATTTCATCGTGTAGGTGGTTACATGCTATAACAATCGCCGAATATTTGATTAGAACATGGGAGACCAAATTTTGACTCAAATGATAAATATCTTTTAACATCAGCTTAACAAATATTAGATTTTCAATAGAATAGAAATTTTTTTGCTAGAGAAAATCCTTCAATGAAAAAAATAAAAATTTGTCCATTTTCCCATGCCACCCACATACACAAAAATTGACATTGTTAATCACAATTATCTTATGTTTTGGGTGGTAAGTTCTTCAAGGTAAAGAATAAAAATTTGTCATTTTCTGATGCTTCTCCCATGTCTCATGTACAAAAAATGACATTTTTAATCTCAATTATCTCATGTTTTGAGAGGTAAATCATTTTAAAATTTGTGTGTTGATTATGCATTTATTGATTGAAATTTCAAGTTTGAAGAACTTCTTAAATTATTGCTTTCGCGTTAAGATTAAGATAATAATAAGAGGGGAACCGCAGCTGTGTCCTTTACATCTAGACCTTTTGGTCCTCCTTGTTACCTGTAGAACACAATTATCTCAAAGCTAGGATGCTTTCTTGTTCAAGGGTGCATTTAAAGAACTATCTAAAGCAAGTGATTATATAGGATCTTATGGAGACCAGTGGCAAAAAGCTCACAGCTTCCCCGCCGGAATTGTTCCCGTATTGGATGGATCTAGATGTTCAGACCCGAACATTCTATATCTAACATGTCAAAGATTTCTACAGGTGCAAATAATGTGAATGGAGATTTCGTCGTCCTCCAAACACGAGCTACAAGTAGGATCGTATGATATTCCCAAATTATAGGTGATAGTGCCCTGTCAGAAGACCCACTATGTCTGCTTAATTGTACCCTGGTCAGTTTCAACCGGAAACAGTTTAGCTATAGTAATACAAACTGTGATACACAGCCTGTCGCATGCCATCCGTGAATTTCCAGTAATCAAGGTGTGCTTGTCGAAGCCAGACCTTAATACAGGGGTGTATGTGATAACCCCTCTCCCGCTACTAGAGAAAGTGACCGGCAACCCAGAGCAGTCTGACTATGTCATTCAGTGCTAGACAATTCAGCTTCTCGAAGCATTCAAGAACAATGATCGACTGGAACCTTGAAGTCTCAAGGGCTCGAAGAGCAGTCTGGTCTGAGTAAATGCTGATGTGCACACCACTATAATCCTTCGTGTTACAGATTTGGGCACCTCTTAACAAAGCGTAGATTTCTGTTTGAAAAGTCGCGTTCTGACATAAGGAATCGCTTCCTTTATTCTTCTTGGTCAATAAACCCCTATTCCTGAAGTTCCGGCCTTCGACCCATCCATATAGAGATGTGGTCCGGGAGTAGGCGAGATATTTGCCTTCGTATTAGTATTTTAAAATTATAAATAATATAACAAATAGTCATTGTATAAAAATTCATTTTAATTTGTTAATTTTACCGTAAAATGTGTACATTTCCCAAATAGTTAAGTATATGTGAACTGAATATAATGTATATGTATTTCCCGGCAAATGTGTAATCTTGCCTTCACGTTTTGGTAAATGTATACTCTTGCTTTCATGTTTTAAGAAAAGTTGAAATACAAATAAATTAAAAATGTTGTTGCAGTAAAAAAATATTTATTTAAATAAACATAATACAAAAGGCTTTAATAACAAAAACTATTTTAATTAAAAAATGTAAATGACAAACAAAACATACTTTTCTTTGCATATTAAATAATATTCCGAAGGTTATGATCCCAATATTCATAAATACAATTTTTTTTCCTAGTTTTTCAGGACGAATACGATGGGAATCAAACAAATAATAATAATAATATACTTTTCTTTATTATAACAGTTAAATTTTATAAAACTATAAAGGAACATATAGAAATTTTATAATGAAAAAGGTTTATTTATTTGTGCAAGAATTGCTATTGTGGTATTTGGAATTACATAATATTTCAGCATTTTTACAACTGCATTTTTTGAGGGACATGTTCCTTTACAGAAGTATCTTTTAAAACCTTCTCCACTAGAAAGGGACTGTATTCCTATAATTTCTCTTGCCGATTTCTCAACAACTTGATTAACATCTTCGTATGATATAAACTTTTGTTCGCAAATGGCGAATTCATGCCTAGAATAAGATTGTTTTAAAACTCCCTGTTTAGTTCCTAATTTATATAAATTTTTATCGTCATCTCTAGACAAAATAACTCAAATCAAATTTTTTGAATCCGTTTTACAACGAGCAACGCCTGGAATGGAAACTCTGGAAACGCCTGGATTACACATTTTGATAGCTTGATTTTCTAAATTTTCCCTTGCTTTCTTTCGAGCATTATCAATTAAAATTTTCTAAAATTTGTAATGTAGTTATTGTAGGGTACATAAACATAATAACATTAAGATTATAGATAGAGCACTTGCACGAAATGTCTAACATGAAATAGCAACGCCTACTGAACTAGCCGAAACGGTAGTTCGCGTACCACTACAAGTGCGCATGCGCGCCACAACTAGCGTATTCGTATTTTGTATGCTCACAATTACTCAAACTTCGTGGTCATTGTGAATTCAATGTACATTTCCCTTCTTTTAAAATTGTAAATGTTACTTGAATGCACATTACCCACACGAGAAAGCAAATGTGCACATTTACCGGAAAATGTGAACATAATAGCTTAAATTGTGGCGAACCTAAGCATTTTGAAAAAAAAATGTTTTAAAAAAACAAATATTTTTTACCTTTAAAATATTCTATCTTTTATTGTACAACTGTTGGGTTTTAGACTTAATGGACCGATTTTGCTCATTCACGAACTAAAACTCAGCCTTTATGTGTATGAAATACGTCATCAAAATTTCTTCTAGCTCATTTCGTTATCTTGGTGACAGACAGACGGATATGCGGAAATGGACAAAATTGGAAAAATTGTTTGTGCAGTCAAGAGTCTAAAAAAATTATTTCTGACATATTAAATATATGTCGATAAACAAGTGATTTGAATGAATTGCATCCATAATTTAACTCCGTTTGTTAAAATTATTGTAATCAATGTATACAATGAAATCCGACTTTACTTATAAATCACAGCTCCAATTTTGATATTTTTTTAAGGGTTTATCAACAGTTATGTTAGAAACACCATCCTTTATGTTATATCTTTTCTAATTTTTGGGCACAAATAACTGAAAAAAATACTCAACCAAATGTTTTAAAATTTGGTATGCACAATATTGACATGAAAACGGAAGATTTGTCGAAGAGTTTTTGTTAAAAAAACCTTTCTAAATATAAAATAAAATTTTGATTTTTGACTGAATTTTTTTTTCGGGAAAACATGCCCTCCGTTTTCATGTCAGTATTTTAATAATCAAATTTTATGAGATTTGGAAAAACTTTTTTTGAGTTGTGCGCGAAATTTGAAAGATATTACATAAAAGAGTGCCCTTCTAACAACTGTTGATAATCCCCCTTAAACTTTGTTTTTTTTTTTAATATTATTTAATATTACAGTTAGTTTACGTCCATCTATATTGTTTAATAATATATTTTAAACTTTTAACGGGTAATAAAGATAATTTTTCTCGCAATATCTTCTTTATTTTATTGCTAATAAAATAAAAAATTTATTAAATTGTCTTTACACGTTAAATGTCTTAAATTTTTTAAAAGCTGTAAAAAATATATTACACTAAAAAATTGTATTATCGGTAAAAATATTTAAATTCAAGTTACTTTTTTATTGTAGTTTTTGATAAGAATTTTGATTAGAAGATAACTAACAGAGTTAATTTTTAGATACTCGGTATATCATTTAGTATTAATTTTTTGAAGTAATTCATTAACATAAAATGCTCCAAATATACGGTTTATACAGTGATGAATTCATTTCTAATAATACTATTTATTGTAGTTATATGTGTTTATTAGCTTTTGAGCTAAAGTTGTGGCGAATCCAAAATCATTTTTTTAAAGCCTTTTATGGTTTAAAAGTTGGTTCATGAATCCATTGGACCCAACTTTCCCATATTACGCATTCACGAACTTAAACTAACTTTGTAGGTTCAGAATACACAACTTAAATTTCAGCTCGCTATCTCTTTTCATTTTTGAGTTATCTTGATGATTTGCGGATGGACAGGTGGAAGTGGACAAATTAAGTGATTCTATGAAAACCTTTTTCCAAATTCTTATTCTGCTATCAATATTTTCTAGCGTTTTAAACTTTAGACTAAAATAAATATACTCTGGCATATTTTATATGTGTCGAGTATAAAAATAACCACAGAAAATTAATAAAGATTTTTTTGGAAAAAGCAAAACTTTTATTATTTATTAACATCATGAATATGTACACACGTATTCATAAATATTTCTTAAATGCACCAAAAGTTTTTAATTTATTCAAAAACCATTTTACAAGCTATAATTTTATATGATATAAAATTTCGAAAATTTTAATTCTGACATTAAATAAATTTCATTTAGTATTTGAAATTTTTACACAAAATATACACCGAATCAGAAAATACAAAAACTCAAAACCCAGTTTCACCTTCCAATAAAGGGGTGTTTTAAGTTTTTTTCAAGAAAATTAATGAATAATATTTTCATATTTTGTAAATTATCATGCTGTATTTTATAACAAAGATAGTCTCAATAATTGATTTATTTTTTGTTATTCAGACAAAAATTAAAAATGGGAGGGAAATAATTATATTTTCATATATCACAAAACACAATATAGAAAAAATTATTTTTCGACAGATCATAATTTAAAATATAGCGAAAAGAAAAACTCACCTATTAGAACGTTTCTAAAGTTCAAATTCGAAACCATTTCCTACCAGTACTTGATATGTGTACTTAAATTTCAATTCAATATCTAGAATTATCTAGATTTTTGTAAACGATACCGATTCCAAAACCGTTTAACTTTGAAACTTTTAAACGGAAATCGTAATATCGTTTTATTTTAAATTTTTTAAACCAAAACCGATTAGTTAATAACAGTTAGAATCTCTGATTATAAATACCTATTTCGAATATAATTAAGCTGCTATCATCAATATAAATTAGCTAATTGTAATACCCTGATCTTTAAAATAAATTTAAAGTGAGATTAATATAATTGAGAATTATTTAGTATTAGTATTTTAGAAACGATTTATACTAAAATTATAATTTTTTTATACTTTTCAGCAACAATGACTTGGACAAAGCCGCACGTAGCTGGACCAGTTCCATTACCTAGATCACTCCATACTTCAACATTAATCGGAAATAGAATGTTCGTTTTTGGTGGATGGGTTCCATTAGTTCTGGATGATGTAAAAGCGTCTAGCCATGAAAAGGAATGGAAATGTACAAGCACTTTAGCTTGCCTTAATTTAGGTATTATTGTTTACTTATTTTAAAACACTCCACTACTTTATATGAAAGAAATTCTTGATGGCTTTTTTAAAAGATACTATTTAGAACTAACGAGGGAAATGGAATTATATTTTAGGCAACCATAAAAAAGATTTTATTATTTACGGTGCAATAATTTTATTTTCTTAATTATAATTTGTATTATTTCATGTTTTTTATTATTTATCATTATGTAAATTAGAAACTTGTAACATCATGCTTTACTTTTTTGTAAATCAAAATTTTTGATTAATTAATTAATTGATTTTTTTTTTTGTATATATAAATAAAAGTAAGTTTTCAAATTTTGTATATAAAAAGTTAAAATGGCATATACAAAATGTTTAAACAAGTAAAGATAACAACTAATAGTGATTAATTTTTAAGAGTTTGAGAGTTTGGTTAAATAACTATTTTAATTTTTTTTATTTTTGTGATAAGTAAATTTGTTTTACAAAACTGCATGCAGAGTTTTTATAACATACATTAATTTTATTTTATCAAAATTTGAATTTAAAAAAAATAAAAATGTTATCGGTATCTTTATTCGACTCTGCTCCGTTGTGATGTGCATTAACCAACAAAACATCTTATTGAATAATTTGAAATCAATCAAATAAAAAAATCACAGGTTTAATATTTTGCCCTTAATCAAATATTTTTTAAATTCCCAAAATGGACCAAACAAGTAAAATTCTCGTAATTTATGGCCAATATTCATAAAAATGAAGAAACTCTGATTAAGAAGTAGTAACTTAAATTATTAACAAGGCATATGACGCCACCTATCAGTGATCTGTCTAACGTTTGACACTTTATATTTAATTATCCCCACGTTTGATTTAAAACAGTGATTGATGTGGAGTAATTTGTAGCAATTTTGAAGATTTGTTTACATAACGTTTAATATTTTATTTAGTGAATATTAGAATTAAGCCATTATGGATATCATACCTTCAGGTAACTTTATTATTACAAAAGAACTAAAATATTTACAATACTTACGATTGTAGAGACATGCTGTTTTAAACACAAGGCTATACATCTCCTGAATCGCTAAGGTCATAGTTAAGCAATATACTAGCGTAAATACACTTCATGAAATATTGACTCTTGGTTACATTATTGAATTATAGTGGTCACCGACTTTAAAACGTATAACGCGTTTAAATTTTAATCAAGGTGTGTTAAATATTAACTTGAATTTAGTCAAGCTGCGTTGCAGGGAGCTCTTCAGCTAATAGTATATCTCAAAAATTATTGATAGGATTGACTTGAAATGGAATATTTTCAAGATATACTTCATGAAAAACAAACATTCTTAAATACTCTGTGTATGTGTAAATCAGCTGATTTTGAACTGGAACCTAAATAGTTCTTAAAAAAATGTTTCCAACAAAAGTTGAATTCTATTTTTTAAGGTTTAAAAAAAGAACTTAAACTAACTTTTTAGGTTCAACATTGACAAAAATTCAATTAAATATCGTTATATGTTCGTTTTTCAGTTACCGTAATGACGGATAGACAGCCGATAATGGGTTAATTTGTCCATTCTATGAATTTCGAATAACCAAATTTTATTTGTTCTATCAATTGTTTTAAAAACATAGTACATAATACGTTATACGATAGGGCAAATTTTCAGTATATATGTATTCAATTTTGGGCCATATCTGTTGAAATTGTTAATTTTTGTGCCTCATATTTGTCAAAATACGATCCAAACCCTAAAATTTAATTTAAAATATAACTAAAGTTACGGAAATATTTACACTGAAGCTTCCAATTTAAAAATTATTTTATAGAAAAAATGGAATGGGAAGATATACCAATGAATTGTGTTGAGGAAAATATACCTCGAGCTCGTGCTGGACATTGTGCAGTTGGTATACATACAAGATTGTATATTTGGTCAGGACGAGACGGGTATCGCAAAGCATGGCATAATCAGGTAGTAAGTTTCACCTTTTACTTTATACTAAAAAATATCGGTGCATATTAATGTTGCATGAATTGTTTCGATAAAAGCAAATACGTTGGATGTTAAAAATAGACTTTGGGCCTTAACTAGCTTCAAATTTCTCAGGAAAATGTAATAATTATTAATTTTTGTCGCCGTATTTGCTCTTAGATATTTCCTGTGTCCTATGTTGTCATTCAGATAAATTCGAGTATTAAAGTCCGCTTACGATATAATAACAGTTTCGTTGGAGATTTATTAATGTGGGCGTCCGAAAGTTTAATTGAAACGCCGCCATTTTATGATTTCGCTAGTCATATCACAATATGCATATAAAGAAAATTAAACATTTCGACTAGAGCAACCTATTCTTCGGTATTCCCCTTTTAATATTGTGCAAATCGTATAGTATTTTAATTTTATGAGGACAATTTTTTATGATATAATATCACTATCGAAAAGTATCACTTTGAAATTTTCGATTTTAGCGTTTGAGAAAGAAGAGTCAACTTTTAACAAGCTATTACTCCGTTACTGTTGAATTTAGCGATATTTTAAACCCATTTTTTGTTTGTTTTTTTTTTCTAGCTACGATTTTATTCAGAATGTTTATTTTTTTTATAAAATACTTATTGACGTTTCCACTGTCGAATAAGTCGAAAAGTATTGACTTTCAGTAAAAAGTTTATAAAACAAAAGTTGCTTAACCTTATTCAATCTATCCACTCCCATGATTTTAATAAAAATATTTTCATCCCCGAGAAGTGTTATCCACTCTTCAGAGTAAAAGCGACCCTCGGCACATTGACATCTTTGAAGTAGAGGGTAATTAGAACAGACAGCCAAATTTTTTTGATAAACGGTGCTGTTTGGTAGATTTTCGAGGGAAACTGCTTAGTATGTACTATTTTTGTAATATTTCACTATCTTGTGTGATGAAAACTATCCATATGATAAAAATGAAATTAAGTATTAATTTTAATATCTACAAAATATAAAAGCTCATACATAAAGTACACATATTTTGAACATATCGAAGAAATAATTACCAAATTTTCTTTTAAAAATGGATTACTTGAAAGAATCTAAAAAAACATTTTTTAGAAAATTCTTAAGATAACATTTGAAGAAAAATTCTCAAAATACACAATCGATTTAAATAGAAAAATTATGGTTGTATTGTTGCCAATAATAAATTACCAAAGACTTTACAATTCAAAAATTTAAAAAGAATTAGACACATCGCACACGGAGCGATTTGTGTGAAATCTGCGATATCATGGATGTGATTTGCTTATGGAAAGCAATGTATAGTCGCACACGGTGCGATTTTCGTCAATGCCAATGACATTTCGCCAATGACATGTCAATGCTTGTTTATGTTAAAAAAAAAAAAGGTTTGATTCATGTCCTGAAACCTACAGAAGGGTTAATAGGTGCATCCAATACAACAGATCATAAATTTTAAAAAATACATATATGCTTTAAAGAAAACGAATGAGGAGTAGCGAGTGTTAAGTAAATGCTAATTATATCCTGCAAAATTTTTATCTTAGAATACATACTATACTTTTATTCAGGTATGGTATTGTTGCACTGTTAAGTCGTATACGGATATACATTACTTTCCATAAGAAAATTACATGTACGAATTCGCACTGTGTGCGATATGCATAATCAAATACTAAAATCGTATCAACCATAATCGTATGTAAATTTACATTCGTAAGCAACGTTGTCAACTATATTAGAGCTTTCACCTATAGTATTACTTACTTAAACAAATGCTCAACCCAAAAAATTTCTAGACATATTTAGTATGGTATGGATAGCAAAAAAGGAAAAAACCTCTTTTTCTAGGTATACTTCTCCTAATTTTTGTAGCAACGTTGCAATAGATACAACATTCCTTCATTATGGCTGTAATGACGTTCTCTAGATACTCTAAATATCTATACTGTTATTTATATATATATATATATATATGTATATATATATATATATATAAATATATATATATATATATATATATATATATATATATATATATATATATATATATAAAGAAAAACAAAAAACTTGTATGAACATTTTTCGGAAAATTAACAAATTATATTTTATAATATATAATTTGTAAAAAGAAATGCGTATTTCAAATGGCTTAAATTATATTCTATATTACTTATTACTTGATGTATGTCATCCAAGTCAATATATATATATATATATTTATTTATTTATTATTAATAAAAACAAACAATGTATTACTCCTTCTTCAAAAAACGTTAGCAAGTCGTTTCGTGATTGCATACACAGAAGTTGCTCCGTGTGCGAATAAAATGCTGTGATATCGCGGAAATCGGCAATATCGCCGAATTCACTAAAATCATTCTATGTGCGATGTGCCTAATATGTTGTTAAATGAACAGTTTTATTGATTTATAATGTATGATTTTCTATGCTTGATATATTATTGCAGGTATGCTGTAAAGATTTATGGTATTTGGAAGTTGATAGACCAGCTGCACCTGGACGTGTTACACTGTTTAAAGCTTTGGTGGATCGATTAGAAGTTAACTGGCAACCACCCCCTCAAACAAATACATTTATATTACAAGTACGTATTCTTTTTCAGTCAATTGTATGGTCTCTGTAATTCATTAATATGCGTAGTCCTTTTGATTTCGTTAAGTAGTTTTATTGCAAATATGGTGCAAAAATCAAAAGTAAAATACAAATTTTTTTTTGAATAAGTTGAAGAGACTTCAAGAAAATTAACAATAAAAGTATAAAAGAATTTCTTTATTATCAATTATCTTTCAAAATCGAAACCAACATCAAATTTAAAATTGATTGATGTCAACTTCGCCAATCGGTTTTTTTTTTCTTAGAAAACGTGTATTGTTATGTTTGATTAATTGACCAAATCCGCCTACCAACAAATCTTAGAATTAATATAATTTCGAAAACAGGTTCAGAAGTATGATATGCATAGTAATACTACTAAAACGTCACCTAGTGGAAATCAACAACAACAACCGTGCATTCCACCTCAAGTACCAACATCTCAAATCGATACAAAACGCAATCTACCTGGAACTGTAACACCTTATCAACAAACATCAACAGCGATACCAGCTGCTGTAAAAGTTCCAATCACACATAAAATTGTAACACCAACTCTTAAAGAACCAGCTAAACCTAATTCCATACAAGTACCAACAACAGCTGTGAATGTTGAAGTAAATCAATCAGTACCAGCAAATGTTTTTATGAGTCCGTCATCTGTTCAAAGGCGGTCAAGCATTAATACAGGTAAAAATATTCGAAAATTTTAATTTTATATTCGATAACTGGGGATTCTTTTAATTTGAGAACCGATAGCTCGTAAAACAAAGCTATTTTATCCAATAAAATAGGTAATGGGTGAAAATTTCTAAGACCTTGTTTAGATTATAATTGCAAAAAATTAGACAACAAAGTGCGTTATTTCGAACAGGTCGAAACTACACAGGTTTTGATCAATTTGTAAAAGAAAGGTAATTAAAAATGCTTCAACCTTTATAGTTTAAAAAAAGACACTAGTCGAGGGGATGGATGGCGGCACCTATTCTAAGGGTTGAAAATTTCATTATAAAAAATAACCAAAGAAATCGATAAAACACCAAATTTTAAACGAAAAGTGTACTACATAGTTTTTTCGATAAGTTTTTAACTTGCTAGTGTTTTCTATTTGAAAGCTTGCTTGTCTCCTCCCTTTTTGTGACTGTATGCTCAATGTTCCGCCACTGAATAACCTGAATTATTGAGATTTGGTGGATCCTTACGCATAGTTATTTATGTTATAAATTATTTATAAATCGTTTCGTGTCATCAGATTTTTAGTATTTTCCCTACAAATCGATTAATAAAATCTTGTATTTTTTCGCATAATTCAAATTCGTCCAAAAAATAATAAAAATTCGTCAAAATAGAGTTTTATTGTTAATATTATATTAATGAATTATTTATAAATTGTTAGCGTCATTGCAGAAAGTAATATTTGTAGTTTATTTTTATTTCAGAAAGTATAAGAAAGCAATTAATATTTTCTGCAATAAAATTCGTTAATACATAGGAAAAGATGTATAGACCAAAATAGGGATATTTTACAGTAGTATTTTTATTTATTTCACTTGTTTGAATTTTGAAACCTATAATTAATTAAATAGAAAACTTCGAACAGGTAGATCTAGTTTCCATTATGGAACTATATTTACTCAAAAAAAGTAATAATTGAAATAAAATAATTGATGGTGTATTTTATAATATTTTAAAATTCAAAACATTTATTTAAATAAATTAAATTAATTATTGTAAACTTCATACTTAAATAATCAAGTATCTTATAATTTAAAAAATCAGGTCAGCGAATGTTCGTTCTACTAAACATTATAAATATATGTTTATATTAAAAAAAATAAAGAAATTGTTTCAGAAAGTCAATCAACGACTGTATCAGGATCATCGTCACCATCTCAAACACCAGCCAGTATACCACAGGCTCAAATAATATCTGGTGGATCATCGGTTAAATCTCAAACCGTAACTGTGCCTCGAATTGCGTCTGTACATAATACAACACCACTGCAAATTACAAATGTACCACAATCGGTAGCGAATTCAACAGCGTTTAATAATGTTTTAAATAAGACGCGCACAACAAGTGCCGGGCAATTTTTGAATTTATCTGATTTAGTTATGTGTAACCCAGCTCAAACCAGTAAGTTTAATTTTTGAGTATGTTCTATATAAGGACTATTTCAAAAGTGCTAACATTTCCTCAATAAGTAGTTTAGAATTTTTTTTTTTTAATTATTTTTTAAAAAAACCTTAAAAATTTCAACATTGTTTTAAAATTAAACAAGTGAAATACAAGTGGCAGTGTTAATTATCTAAATATCTATTGCATATGCATAAATGCTACGGTTAAGTATCAATGTTTGAACTATTTTAAAATATCATATTTAGCTCTGTATTATTAGGTTAGAAGTTTGCGGTCGGTTTGAGTACCGGTGTTTCTGTGAGGCTAAATTTTTTTTAGTCATGAGTTATATCATGTTTAAAACCGGAAATTACGTTCTGAAAGGAAACCCTCCTGTACGTCACGGCTTTTATATGCATGTATGCAATATATATGTGAATTGTATGTGTATTAACTTCTAGACGTTCTTACTCCATTATTTTTAACTGACAGGCTGGATCACGCGTTGCTGTGACAATTTTAACACTCGTATTTGTCGTGACCACCCGGTATTTGGTGTATTTGGAGTGTTCATAGAATCACTTATTAGTCCCTTTCATTTTGCCCGCCTTTCCGTAATCAAGATAACTTAAAAACGAAAAGAGATAGTGAACTAAAATTTTGAATAGCGTATTCTGGACCTAAAGAGTGAGTTCAAAAACGCGAAAGAGCAAAATTTGTTCAATGCATCTATGATGATCCACCTTTTAAACCATAAAAGATAGAAGAAATATTTAAAAACAAAAAATGTTTGTTTTTTAAAACAACTGAAATACTTTTTCGTAAAATATTTGGATTCACCACAATTTTATTTCAAATTTATATTGTTATTACATTTGTGTATACAAGTGTATAGACTAGATATTTAGACTATTTTATGAATGCTAATGATTAAAAATAGTTCAAACATTATTAAACATTCAGAAGTCAGAATTAACTTTGTTAGTTGCTATCTTTAGTTGATTTATTCTAAAAAATGTTTACTTGTCACTTCGTCATTATTTTACAAGATAGAAATCATTTTTTTAAAATGACTTGGAATAAATGATTTTTTAATTACGAAGTTCGTAATTAAAAAACGTTATGAAAAAATTCAAATTGGGAACTGAACAAAGTTTCACGTTATTACTCGACAAATTTCTTTCTCAAGATATAGTAAAAAATAGTTTGTTAAAGTAGGCGCTATATTTTTAATACTTTATACTGCGATTGCTTCAATAGCTCTTGAATGTGTCTCGTAATGAAATTAAATTATATTTTTTTTCAAGAAACTACTACTGTTCGTATTAAACATCCATCAGTAGTGCCTGTAATACGTAATCCAATAATTGCGCAACCTAAGTCACAAATTAATTCGGCAGGGAATGTTGTAACACCAGTGACAGCTGTAGCATCTGGCACAAAACAAGTAATTTTAAGACAAGCTGTTGCGGCTTCATCAGCATCAACCTCAAATTCATCTCCAACATCTCTTGGATTTTCAACAGGAGGACATGTGGTCACGTTAGTTAAAACGAGCCAAGGCTTACAAGTAGCAAATGTAAATTAAATTTCAAAATGGATTTTGTTTTAATTTTCTAAAACAATGGTTTCTGTCAAGTTTTTTTTTTTTTTTTAGATGCCCAAAGTGAATATTGTGTCTGGAAAAGGTGTTCAAACAATTCAACAAGTACAAGGTAAAACGGTTTCTGTACAAGGTGCTGGACAAACTCAGTCTACAGGCCAACAACAAATTGTTAAACTAATAGGTAATTTATCTAGTTTTTGAAACATAAATATTTGAGATTTTTTTCTGATTGAAAGAGAAGCATGGATAAAGTTAATAACCATAAAGTTGGGAATTTCCAATTTTTTTATTTTTGGTTATGCGTTACTTCCAAATGAACGCTACTACTCTGGTCTTGTTCATAATTAATTATTACGTTTCTGTCATATTCTTTGTATGTTTCAAGACGAATTTCTCTCACCACGCAGTTTGTACAAGGTTGTGCCGTTGCAAAAATAACGTAAGACGGGACAATGTAGTCCCATGTTACTACAACTTCCCGCTTTGATACAGCCTGATATATATTTGTAGGAAATAGTTCATTTCCAACCACAATCAAATGAATAAAAATCTAACCATTCTTGAACCTATATATTCTATATGTTGTAAAAGTTCCAAAAAAAAAAAAAAATTTAATTAAAAAGAGTATTGAAAAGTATTATGATTTATGTTTATCTGGAGATCATTTACGTTAAAAATGTTTTTAATTTTAGGAAACAAAGTTTTGAAAACGTTACCAGGAAATGTTGTTCAAATGACAAAACCAGGTCAACCAGGAAAAATTGTTATCTCCAAAGCTGCTGGAAATAATCAAATATTAAATCGTGCTGGCCAACAAGTAATTGTGGTTACAACTGGTTCAACTTTACGGACAATACAGACAGTCACTACAACAAAAGCCAGTAAATATTTGAAATAAATAAACAGATAAAACCGTTATTTAAGTTGCATAATTATTTTGAAAATTTTTTATTTCCCCCGAGAGGTACAAAGACAAGAAATAATTTTTTCGACCATACACTGGCATTACATTATTATGTATACCGATCAGGGACAATCAGTATGCAGTAAGAAAATTTGGGATATCTGTTGTTCTATTGTTATCTATTAAAAATTCGATTTTATTATCATTTTTCATAATAGGATAGTTTTACTATGTTTAAAAAGACTTTAAAAATGTCCGCATAAAAAGTCATAAAAAAAAAAAAATGTATATATTTTGGCAAAATAAATACGATTTATTGTCCAAAAATTACATTAAAATTTAAACCTTTTTTAACTCGGTCCTTTTTTATAAAAGTAAAAACGCTGTTTGCTATTTTTGATGACGTAATACTGGTAGAACATATTAAGAACAAAACATAACCTAGCACTTTCAAATAATTTGTTAGTAATTAAGATAACTGTTTATATTGAACTGACAGATGACACTTAAATAGTGTATACCACCATGACGTCACATCATGGTTGGTCATATTTATAAAGATTAAGAATATCCACTTTTATTTTAATATAATATAGCAATAATGTGACTCAAGTTCAAAATATTTAAGTATATTTCTACATAAATTTTAATTCTTTTCAAATTTCATAATTTATTTTTAACTACCAAAAGTAGCCTACTATAGTTTCTTGACTTTTATGATATTGATATGATCATAATCGCTCAAGTAATAATAGCTCAAACTCAGTGCAAAGTGCTTTCGTGGTTGTTTCAAATTACATAGAAAAAAATTCAACCACTTTAAAACTTAGTATTTTTGTTGAATTAATATTTTTTTTCGGAAATGGTAGATGTTTACCTATATTTTAGAAAGTTCTGTCATTGTGCTCATTATGAATTATTTTTATTATAACAGTTTTCGATTAATGAATTGCAACAAAAAAAAAAATATATATATATATATATATATATATATATATATATATATATATATATATATATATATATATATATATATATATATATATATATATATATATATATATATATATATATATATATATATATATATATATATATATATATATATATATATATATATATATATATATATATATATATATATATATATATATATATATATATATATAATTAATTTGACTGCAATTTGCGAGTATATACTACTTTTATTTATTTATCTGTTTATTAATTTTTTTTCTAGATACTGGTCTAAATATCATATCATCTGGAACAAATGCAGGAAATTTAACAAATTTACAATCATCAGTGAAATTAATGGTTGTATCATCGGCACAATTGCAATCGGGATCTGGTGGGAAACCAATTACTATAACAGTACCTGGTAATTCAGCAAAAACAATGACTATACAAAAACCTGGACAACAAATTCTTGGATCTGGTGGTATTTTAACTGTACCATCTAATCAAATTATAACAAGCGGTGGAGGGCAGGTAATTCAAATTTCCTTAATAAAAAATTGTATTATGGAAAACCTTCTATCTGCATGAGAATCAGAGTTAGCGACCCTTTTACGTTTATGAATAATAATGGAGGAAATCAAATCCACATATGATTTTTTATACATAAATTAAATGTACAAGTTATTGTTATTTTCTGTTTTTCTGTAGTAGAGGTCGGCAATTGTTTCTACAACAATAAATTAAACAGCTTAAATTTTACGTTTTCCTGTGGGTTCTTTTTACATCATTTTGTAATTTAAAATATTTTTATAAAAATACAAAGAATTTATTAGAAGTTTTTTTAAGTTACTTTGAAAATTTATTCAGGAGAAAATGAAATAAGTTGACTGCTGTTAATTTTTAAAATAAACTAACAATTTTTAAATAAAAGTCAAGTGAAGAAAATTTATATATAAATAATAATAAATTAAACATAAATTTTTTCGAGTATTTCCACAACAGTTTATCAAGTAAAATTATTATCTTTCGAAATTATAATTTCGCTAGGTCACAGATATAAAATTTCTTAAAATTGTCGGTCGCTTCACTGTTGATAATTTTTAAGGGGTTCGTATGGGTTCAAAGATTCTAAAAGGAATACAAATATTTAGGGCGCGTCACGCAATCACCGCAGTCACCATCGGTTGAAGTGATATGACCCTTAAATTATATGAAAAATCATTTATCTGCGTATATGAATGAAACGGCAATATTATCTCGATTTTATCTTTTATCGAAGTATTCCTGAGAATTATTACGATCTGTAACATTTTCATAATAAATCTTTCAAAATAATATTTTAAAATCGAGTTTATTGATTTATAATTTTTGTATTATGCGCCAATCGTCAAAAACCAATGTCAATTCATGCACTTTGCACATAAGACAAGAGTCTTACATAGATCTGCTGATTGACGATAGGTTTTTTTACTAGCAACTGATTGGTTTTATTAAAACTTTGGATATATAACAAATACGAGTTTGATTATGATTTTATTAATTGATTTAGAGTATCAACCATTGAATTTAATTTCAATTTCGGTACACCTGATACTGGAATCTTCTGTTGAGATCAAAATTGCATACTATATTTTGAGTCTCTCATTCTCAATACATTTTGAATAGAATTAGGCTAGTTCTAAGTTTCTTTTGATATGGATGTTTGAAAGCATACAAAATTTTTAAAAGTTGGTCATATTTGTAACCTAACAATTTTTTACAGATGATAATTCAAAATAAATATTTATAATGTACTTTTTTTATAGAAACAAGTAATGATTGGAGGTAAACAAGTAACTGTGATGGGTCAGAAAACTGTAACACTTTTAGGAAATCAATCTCTGGGTACACATGGCATACAAAAATTAATCTGTTTGCCAACATCTACAGCTACTTCATCCACATCAAACTCATTGTCAAACACAAGCGAAACACCAACTAAATTTATGATTGTTCGTCCAAAATTACCAACAGCATCAACAATTACATCGTCTTCAACTAGCTACGATACACCAGCAACTACTGATGCAGCGTTGGCTGCCTTGGCAGCTGAAGCTGGTTTAATTGATCCACAAGAAAAGGAAACAGATGATAGTATAGCATGGTCTACAGAATCTGATTCAGGATCAAATACTGCAACCACTAGTACCGCATCTAAAGAATCAGGACTTAAAGGTGGATCAATTCGATACGCTAAACTAGGCTTAAAAGGTGGAGGATTACAACGATTTCATCCTTATAGGCGTCCATTTAGGTTAGGCTTATTCGGTGGTGGAAGTGTTGGAGAAAACACACCTCCGGAGAGTCCTCCAGAGGAATCTAGCTCCTCGCAAAAGGAACCTCAACAATCATCACACGTACAACCAATCGAGGAACCATCAACAGTACATGAAGAAAAACAATCTGATCAAGAGGACAAAGAAATTGTAAATACTGAACAAGAAAAAGAATCATCTGAAGTACCAGAAAGCGCAGAACAAAATACAGAAAGTCAGGTGAGACAGTATTTATCTTTTACGGCGGAACTTCGTTCTTTTTTTTTTGGCATCATTTTTTCGAAATAGTTTCTTATTATATTTTCTTTCAGTATTTTTTGTAATTTTTATCAGGTTAAAAGGGAAGGAGGAAGTAATGGATGAAATCATAAAATATGATCTAATTGGTCACAACATGTATATATTGAAAAACATGTATATTTTGAAAAAACATCCATATATTGTCCAAAACTTTAAAATCTAACCTATAAATTGTAAACTTTAAAAGATTTGTTTGATTTGTTTCAACATCTGTACCCGACATTAAAAGTAGGAAAACTTTTTACTAGAATAAAGTTTATTGTAAATATTAAGTCATAATTTATATCATAAACTCAAAATATTTTTTTTTTTTTTTTTTTGATAGTTTTTTTGCAGTTTTCTGTTTTAGAATTAGTATGGGTTTTTCATTAACATTGTATTTTTCCGAAAGAAAAAATAAAGTTGAAAGACATTTAAATTTTGTCGCCACAAGTCGACCCTTTAATGTTTTTATTTTCTCTTTGGACGACTGGGCTTTCATTTCTCCTCCTTTTATTTTTCAAAATTTCAATTGAAAATCGTTTCCCAAAATCAAACTGGAAATTTTGCATTAAAAAGCTGTCTAGGGAAAAATCTAACATAGATCCAAAAATTCCACATAAGTCAGATAATTTCTTTCTAACATTTGTTTTTGCTGCCTATGTAATTCAAATGAAACAAGTTTATTTTATTATTGATTTGTGTTTTACAGGAAAATATAACAAAGGAAACGATATTATCGAAACAAAAACTATTAGCGATGCAAGAAAGTAGTAAAACAGATAGTGATGCAGATGCAACACAAGATGTGAGTGAGAAAGATACAAACGAACAAGTAGAACAAAATATTGAAAGTCAAAATAAAAATGAATTACCGCAAGAACATCCTGCAGATGAATATCCGATTATATCCGATCCACAGTCAGAGGAATCACAAGTATATAATACAACCGCAAGTCGATTACAAGTACTACCTTTGTCACCGGGAGAAAGTAGTCAAGGAAGTGCAGCAACAACACCCGTCCCACAAAACGAAGATGCTAAACAAGAACCAAGTATTCATAATGATGATATCCAAAATGATGAAAAGCCCGATGATAATAAATTCGAAGATAATGAGATGGATTATGAAAATATTAAATCAGAAAAACCAACGGCAACTACACCAAGCGTAGCACCAAGAACTGAAATTATGGATGAAAGTAATTATGCAAAAGATGCACTACAGCATGAGTGTAAAGATGTTTTTAAATCTGAATCAAAGGTGAGATAATATAACTTTAAGAAAAGGAGTTTGATCCACAGTCTATGCAAAATAAATGACTACGTACTACATAGATCGATGTAATAATTGGGTTTGATCTATTATTCCAACAAATATATATATAATTTTAATTGCTTGAAATAATTGATCGAACCCAATTATTACATCGTCTAATAAAGCTCTTCGAATTGTAGGTATAGAAATTATATGAATTGTTTCTCTTTTAAGATACTACTATTACTCTTAAAATGATAGGGGGATATCTATCTATTATATAGAGTATGACTATTTTATTTAATATTGGTGTACGTTTCACAGGATGATCAATTTGAAAAGCAGAAACCAGAGTTAGATTTAATTTCAAATACACCACAATTACCAGTTGTACAACCTAGTGCATCAGAATTAGATAAATTACAAAATCTGGATGATCAAATGTTAGGTGTACATTCATCAGAATCGACGAATGCATTAGCGACGTTGGCAACAGCTGCAGTTGTTCGAAGATCAACTCCCAAATCTCATGAAGTCCCCACCCAATATAGTCAAATTGCAAATATGAGTTTATTACCACCTGATGAAGAGAAAAAATCTGAAGATAAAAAAGAAAATTGGTTTACTGTTGGTATTATTCAGGGAAATTCTTATTCGGTGAAAGAATACTTTTATCTCGATAATGTTGAGGGTATTAATCTAGATAACTTACCAGATTTAACGAATGTAAAAAAGACACCATTAGCATCTGGTACAGCCTATAAATTTCGTGTAGCAGCTATTAATTCAGTTGGTATTGGACCATGGTCTGAATTATCTGCGTTTAAAACATGTTTACCTGGATTCCCAGGTGCACCGTCTTCAATAAAAATTTCAAAGAGTGCTGAAGGTGCACATTTAACTTGGGATCCACCAGCTAAAGGACAAGGGGATATTAAAGAATATTCAGTATATTTAGCAGTAAGGAACCAAAAGAAACCAGACTCTGCAAAGGTTTGTTGTTTTTATTCATTTATTTTTTTAATATTCGTACTACGATGTCCAAAATGTCAATTTCGTCGTTTCAAAGTAATTCGTTATCGATACAATGTATTTATCCCAATGCCTTTTCCAATTCTTAAAATAAAGTGATTTTTTTGGTATGGTATGTATCTTTCAATGCTTTCGTCGATTAGGCTTTTATTTCGCCGATCGAATCAAAAACGTATTTACGTAGCAGTTCAGCAGTTCAACCATAAGTCACTCGATACTAAATCAGACGAATAAAGGGAGTGTGGAACGATATTAATTGAATGTTTTGCGAGATAATCTTGAATTGTCAATGCTGTGTGAGTTAATTTTTAGTTTAGCTAATTAAGCTAATTGATGTTTACTCCAAAGTTATTCATGATTACAATATTCTGTGGAGAATAGCATCGCACAAATCGCACATAACACTAAATATAATTTGTGACGTGATCACCTTAGGTTAATTGAGTCTTTAAAACTATTACGAAATTATTTAGTTCGTTGGAGATATAAATTAGGATCAACTTTCTATGAATATGATTTTCCAAATAATATTTTTTAATTTATAGGACGCAAATCCGTTATCACAATTATCATTCATTCGTGTATATTGTGGAGCTCCAAATAACTGTGTAGTTTCAAATCAATCATTATCAGCAGCACATATTGATTCAGCTTCAGCGAAGCAAGCAATTATATTCCGAATTGCAGCCAAAAATAATAAAGGATATGGTCCTGCTACACAAGTTAGGTGGTTACAAGGTAAATCAATCTCTATTTATCCAATTATTTAAAAAATAATTTTTATATTTTTTTTTTATAATGAACACGAATTGTTTCATTTTTGCTGTAGTCTGGTTTCAACAATATTTTTAACAAATTTATTGTATTAACACATTATGTGTTGCACAGAAGTAAAAATGGCAGTCTCAAAATTCGATTCATTTGTGTTTATAGAAAATAGAATAATAAACCCTTTTATTTTTGACAATAAATCAGGCTATGTTTTTATATAATGGACAATATACAACTTATGAATAGTAGAAATTAAAAAGTTTACACTAAGAAAATATCATAAGAATCCAGTTTCAAATTTCCACATCTGTGTAATGTTTCATTTCTATCATTTCTATATTAGCATTTCATGAATTTTATCTTTTGAAAATTATGTGATTATTTTTTAATATAATTTTATAGAATCGGCAGTGTCAAATTCTGTACCAAGAAAACGCTCTCCATCAACTTCAAATGGCTCTGATAAATCAATAACACCAGTCTTAAAACGACCGAAAACACTAGGAGAAGAATTTTGAAAAGGCCTTTTTTCATACACATGATAACAGTAAGTGATAATTAATTAATTTTTCAATAGATAAATTTTAGGGTTCCAAATACGAGTGGTGGATAGCGAAACCCTTATCATTTTACTTGCAACGTTTAGAAGTTCCATTTTTAATTTCGGTACCCGCAGAGGAAAATTCGTAAATGAAAAAATAGTATACTAGCTTATAATCTGCCCTGAGTGATTCTCTACCTTTTGGTGAAATCTCGGTCGGAGAAGCCATTTAGGCGTGATGAGACATTTTTAATTAGATTTTTTGTATCCACTATTATTATATTATTCAAATTTCACATAATTTGAAAAAATTGTCAATTTATAGAATCAACCCCATCGAGAGTTTTATTATAAGTACTGGCTGACCCGGCAAACGTTGTTTTGCCATATAAATTATTTCTAGTGAATATTTTGGTAGTTAAATAAAAAGTAACTTATTGTGAGTGTGTGGGAAAACCACATTCCCACACACTCACAATTGAAAGACAAATGGAATGCTGTGGACGATGGCGACTATTAAAATAACTAAACACCAACCAAATATTTTGTAATTTATTGTACTTTGTTAATTTAACTAATATATTTAAAATTATATCTCTTAAAAGTTACATATATATTAAAAAATTTTATTCATTATTGCTGTCACTAATTATGGCAATAAAAAAAAAAAATATCAATAATCTCTAAGTACGATATTTTTGTTTAGCTATTAGTCTTTAACCAAAATAAACAAACTGAATGGTTTATTCACATGAGAAGTGACAACGGTAGATGCCTGGCGGTAATAACTGATTGATAATTGATCAGTTATCAACCACTGAGAGTAGAAAATTATTACAGTACTAATATCGGTATTAAAAATCGAGGTTGGTGGTAGAATGGTAAAAATTAAGAGTAATATGTATTTTTAATGTCAAATCGAAAAAAAAAAAATTATAAATTTTGTGCAAAAAATATAAATTTGGTGTAGACCAAAAAATTTTATATATAAAGATTATATATAAACAAATTGCCATAACCCAGAAAAATAGGGGTTTTCATTCTCCAATATAGTGGACTCTCATATTATCGAAATATATTAATGATAACAATTTTCTTTGTTTCAGTACAATGAGTTGATAGCACATTGACACCAAGCTCAGCCACGAATAATATTGAAAATACATTAAATTTTGTGTATATAGTTCTTATATGAAAAAGAAGTAAATAAAAAAAAAATTTAATTAAACAAAAAAATTATAATTAAAATTTAAAAAAAAAAATTCAAAAAACCACCTTGTGTGCCAATAGAGTCTGTACTACAAAGAAATGCATGTTCTGATTGAAGATTATTTATAATCATTATTATTTTTATAAAACACTTATAGAAAATAACTTTTCCACTAAATTTTAAGTCTGTTTAGTAAACAAAAAACAATATTTTCAATTATATTACATATATCATTCTTTACTAGATACATAGTATAAATAATTATTATTTGTTTAAATAAAATTAATTAATTAAATCAAAATGTATTATATATAGTGAAAAAAAAAAATTCAGCAAATGGGTGAAATTTAAGGAAAAATACTGGAACAAAAAAATTATTCAAATAATTATCTTTTTACTACAATAGT
This sequence comes from Chrysopa pallens, assembly GCA_020423425.1. NCBI lineage: Eukaryota > Metazoa > Arthropoda > Insecta > Neuroptera > Chrysopidae > Chrysopa > Chrysopa pallens. The sequence continues at coordinate 23,376,755 of CM035596.1, forward strand.
TAAGCTTAAACAAACAAAGAATGTTTTTTAGTATTTCGATTATGTTTTACACATAATATATACAATAATATACACAATTTTGTAAAGTGAATGTCTTACTACTTTGTGTAGATTACTAAACGACCTCCATAGACTTATCAAATAATATATAGAGCGTTAATTTTTAAAGGATGCACGAAAAGTGGTAGCAACTTTAATCAAAAGGTTATATTTTGAATTATTTTATATATGTAGTTAAAAAGTAAGCATTTATACCCAGATTGAAAGATCGGTAATTGCTTCCTCCATTTATACCTTTGTTTTTTTAGGGATTGAAATAATACTGAAGCTCACTCCTTTGTGTAAAATGTTTCGATTCTCACACACAAATAACTCAAGAAATACTGATCCAAATATTATGAAATTTGGTATGTACAATATTGATATGAAAACGGAGGGCTTCTCAAAGAGTTTTTCTCTAAAAAAATTTCTAAATACAAAATCAAATTTTTGTTTTTACTTTAGAAATTTATTTTCGAGAAAAATTTTTGGACAAGTCCTCCGTTTTCATGTAAATATTATACATACCAAATTTCACAACATTTGAATAAATATTTTTTAATTTATATAGGCTCGAAAATCGAAAGAAATCAATGTAAAGAATCACAATTCTTATATAAAGAAGTGTGCTCTATGTAAGGAGTCTAATACCTCTTGAACTCTCTAGATGTCTTAGAAAAACCGAATACATTTTCAAATTACTTATTTGGCAATATCTACCCTTATTTCTATGATTTAATGGTCTCAAAAAATTAAACCCTTTTTAAATTAAATTAAGTCATGTCTAGTTTGCGAAAATTCACTTATTTAGTCTATTAACGATTAAAAATTATTTTTATTAGTACATACGCGTCTTTATTTTCGATAGTCTGTCATAGAATATGACAATTGATGGAGATAAAAATATAAATAGATACAGGCTATTGAAAATTAATTGTCAGCGTTAAAAGTATAAATTAGATAAAAAAAGACATAGGTAACTGACTTCTAAAGATACTGAATAAAAATGTAATAATTACGTATTTAAAGTAATTTTAATGAAGTCGATTACTTCGATCTTTATTGTTTAATTCATATTGCTGTACAATTTCTGAATGAAAATATATATTAGTCTAAGATTAATATTTAATATTCCTACTTCGTTATCATATCGATGACTATTCAAACATTTCATAATTTTTTTTAAACGCATTTAAATTACATATAAAAAAAATTAACCTTTTTATGAAAGCCGCTTTAAATGTTGACAAATCGTTGAAATACATTGATACAACATTTGGATATAAATTTATGTGAATTAATATAAGATTGTGCTCGATAGATATTTAGTCTATTAAATAATTGCAGGGAATGAAACAGTTGATAAATTTTTGGTATTATCAACCACTTTATTTTACAAAATATCTACAATTCACGATATCATCTAGAAGCATTATTATCAGTCTATTTATTAATAATATAAGTCTATGATGATGATGATCACTCAACATTCCAGTGATTGAAAATAGTTTTTAATTTTTGTTGCAAATATTTTTATATTTAATTATAATCAACTTCTTTGTGCGTAATGTCAGAATTATAAAATCAATGTTGGCTTTAGAAAAATTTTGACCATCGCCTAAATTATTGTTTAATCAATAATATGTATGAGCCCAGTGCACAAATTGTTTTCTTTGTAGCTTGTTAGCCGCAATTTGAAGTCAAATAAAAATTTTTTTTACTATCAAATACACGAAGAATACTATAATAATTGATAGAAATTAATATAAGAATTTAATTAGTATAATTTAATACGATTTATAATTAATTTAAAAAAATTTTATTTTGACTAGTGCTGAATTGTCACTAGATAATACCAACTTTAAATGATTTTCAAAACATAACCGTGAACTGCCAATTTTATTTTTTATATCGTGAATTCTTTTTTTTTTTTTTTAATTTTAATTTAAATAAATTATTTCGTTACAAAATAAATTTAATATTGTAAAAAATAATTTTTATATTTATTAATGTTCAATATCCTTTGGTTGTTATATATTATTTATAAGTGTATTAAAAACGCTAGTTACTATTTGAAATTGGCGCGCTTAACGGAGCCACCATTTTTCCCTAGTAAATATGGAGTAGAGAGATAGAAGCCACATGTGAACATTGAAAAATTAATTACATGGAAAGTACGCGGTAAATTACTCTGAAATTTTTTCAATGTATATTTGGGTTATAGTTCTATCAATTTAAAAGTTTTTTTTTGCGTGGTCAACTTTGCCAATTTTCTATAATCCTTTCATTTACGGTATTATTGAACAAGGATACTCAAAAGAGCTCCTGTATTTTTGCTAAACTTTAATTTATTATATCTCTTAAACGGTGTGGTAAAAATATCTGATTTTTTTTCTTGGATTGGGTCAACTTTCATTTGGGTACCAAACTACTTTAAATGAATAATTAATTATATTTGCAATTTAAAAAAAATTATGTAATTTCTTCGATCATTCTTACAATTTCCAAACCAATAACGATTAAATGTCAATTTTTGTTTGACAATTTGTGTGCAAACAAGTGAACAAATAATTATATTTTCTAGAATACGAATGATTTATTACTACTTTAAGTTACTCTTGGCGCATCAATCGATTAAAAAATACTTTTCACGTATTCGTACCTTTTTACGGTACGAATAGTGTCGTATTAAAAATAGACTTTATGTAAAGCAATACACTAACACCACCGTTTTTCTAGTATTTGAATATCATTTTAAAGTGGTTTTTGGTACAACCACCAGCAAAAGTTAGATTCTAATATGAATTACACCATGAATATCGAAGAGAACAAACGTCTTTGAATGTTATGTCGATACTATGAATGGTTTCAATAACTTGTAATCACGTAGTTATGAATTGAATCATCATCAGTCGTTTCTTAAAATTATATTGTGTTGTCATACGTTTCTCATTCAAAGGAAACATACATTCATACATCTGTGATCCGATTAAATTTCAGTTATGTGATTTATGGTTTATTTGTTCTGTGAACATGTAGATGTGAAGATTTTTTCCTTTTGCTAGCATGTCGGATCGCATATTAATTAATTTGAATCATTTTTTAATAGCTAAATAATTGTTTTGAAAATTATTGTGGAAATATTTGGCAATTTCATTTCATTTTAAACAAGCGCATTGCACGTGCATTTGACATATAAATGTCAAAAGTAGCTTGCAATGCACTTGTGTACGACTAGCAGACAAGCGACTACCGACTATGTAGAACGTTTGTTATTGTATAAAGTTATAAATATAATATCACAGAAAACAAAATTAAAACACTATCGCTGTCGGAGTATAATACGATTTGGTTGTTTCTCAAAGCAAATTTAAAGAAAATATTTAAATATTGTATCTTCAGAATTGAATAATACTTGTTATTTGATTTTTTAATGATTTATAAAATATTTGGTTATAATTCAAAATATTAATACAGTATATTTCAATTTTTTATTTTACTTCTATTTCTCATATAATAAAAACGTTTCCAATTGCTCTCAGATATTGGAGTGAGATAATTGATTAAGATTCGTTATTGAGTTTCTTAATTAAGTTTCTATTAAATAAGAGACGTAAACCGCTCTATTAAATATGTTAACTGTAATTATATCTCAAAGAATTTTAAATGAATTGTTTACAGTATTTTAAATTGCGGTTTTTTTTAATCTTTTAAAAATGATTTATATAATTTGTGAATTATTATTTTATTTGTTTAATGATTTGAATTTTGTTTTTTTTTAATAACACTCTCAATTATTCCTACTCCTACTTATCAAAATGTTTTACCAATTTTTCTATATAGTCCAGCCTATGTACGATTTGCATCGCAATTCTAAAAAGCAGCATTGATTAGCGCCAAAAATTTGCTGTAGGTTCTACTTACCCCTTACTTCAAAGTTTCCACTGTGCCGGGCGTCGCTTTTACCCTGGGGTGAGTGGAACGCCATCCTTTCTTTATGATGGTAATTTTTGTATTAATTCTAAGTAACTTTTGTTCTATAAAGTTTTTATTTAAAATCAATACTTTTTGAGAGTGGAAACATCAAATTTTCAATAAAAAAAACTACGATTTCAGACGGTTTTTTATGAATAACTGTCAGGGTGTCTACTGGTGAGGAAAAACCTGGAATAGTCAGGGAATTTCGAATTTCCTGAAAAAGTCATGGTAATCAGGGAAGTAATAGCATACAAAAAGTCAAGGAATTTTGTTTTTTCTGGATTTTCAAAACATGAACTTCATTTTTTGGCGAAAAATCATATAAAGTGATTGAAAAAGTTTTTGCTTTTTATGTATTATGGCAGTTCCTAGTTTTGGTCCCTATTTTTTGTGCAGTCAAGTCTTATTCAATTCTATAGAAATTGAATAGGACTTTTTTATCAGAGTAGTTAATCTATCCATTCCCATATTTATTTTTTCTAAAAGTTTTTTATCCTCTAGAAGAGGTGGCGTCCTCTTCCAGGGTAAAAGCGACTTCCAAGGTGAAATCGTTTATCAATAGTTTCTTTAATTATAATCCTTAACTGGAGCAATTTAGGTGATGCCAGACAGTTTGAGAATTTTAAAAATTTTAGTTCGTTGAAATATCACAAACATATACGTATATAAATATGTATTTCGATTTACAATGTAGTTATTAATAGTAAAAATTAGCTATGACGTTATTCTAAGTCGAAATTACTCTCATAAATTCTCCACAGAATTATGTTACAAGGAGCTGATTTGGTGACTGTAATGAAAAGCCAGTCGCCAAATGATTTTACAAGTAGATGAAAAGCTGACTATCACAATTAGAACTTGCAAAAAGAAGATGCAATAAAAATTATTATCCAAAAACACTCCTTACTAGATGGTAAACCTATAGTTCTGCAACCAGAAGTTACTCCTATGGTCTGCATCGTGAGTGGTCGATCAAACAAGTACATTTTTTATCAAATTAATATTATTAGGTGCAGCTCTGAAATTTTGTGCAGTTGTAGTTTTTAACTGTAAAATCGCATAAAATTAATGCCAGAAGTCTTGGTCCGAAGTTTAAAATATAAATTGGTTTTAATCGATAATAAATAATTGCCTATTAGATTCAGTTGATAATTTTGAAAGGATTTTAATGGGAATCAATTGTGGAAAATTTCCCATTCAAAACTTTGGACGGGGATTAATTTGAAAAAATTAATTGTCTATAAAATTTACTCGGACTTTTTAAATTTAAGTGATTTTATTAACATTCTCGTATTCATTTCAAACGATATCTCGGAAACTGTACAATAAGGCATATTTTTGTGATTTTTAGGCCTTATTTACAATTCAAGAAAACATAAAAGATGCGAAAAATTTTTTTTCATTATTTCCGATGATTTTTAAGGTACTCAATAAAATCATAAAAATATATAAAACTTATTAATCGCTAAGAATTTGGTTTTCGACAAAATCCTTATTTTTGATGGAATAGGTAAACAACATACTTCGAAATTGATTAATTTAAATATTACGTTGTCGTAAATACATATCCAGAAATGTAATTCCCCTTTTTTTAGGATTCAACAATGAGAAATGAAGCAAAATATTGATGTCGCTATTCGATAACAAAATTTTTTAGCTCGTTAAGTATTATATTATTTATGAACAAGAAGAAATTACTATGTTAAAAAAAAGGATTAAAAGCAAATATTTTGTATCGCTACAAACTTTAAACAAAATTTAATATATCCTCATATATATCATATATGTGCCGGATATAATTAAATAGACAAAAAATTCTAGTTTTATATAGAGAAAATGATTACAATTTTTTTTTTTTTAAATATGAATCGTTTTGAAATGATCTTTATCGATATAGATATTTTCCTAAAAATTTACTCTAGAATATATATGTATATTTTATTCTTTTAATGAATAATGCAAAAAGTACCTGCCCAGGTAGGCTATAGAAATTTGTTTATTGAAACAATTACCTAACGTAAACTTCAGCTGCAATTTCTTATTTTTAATTATAAAAATGGCAGGTATTCAAAACTTAAGGACTTAATGTCGTTTTCTAGTGATGATTCTTCTGAAGGTACGTTTTAGCTGTTAATTTGCAGAAAAGCAGATTAACACATAAAAATTATTTGCAGTAAAGCAAATTTAAAGGGACTTTTGGAAATTGAGCATTTGTATCGAGCTTTATATGTTATATATGTTCATTTCTAAATTATAATTGTCAAGAGTACAATATCTGTTGCATCAATATTTATTCGAATAGGATTAATTAAAAATAAATGAAAAATTAGGAATATCAATTTAAAATTTTAGATTTTTTATCCTTTCTGTGAATCTTGCAATATTAAATGTGACAATATTAAATAAAAAAATTTTCCATTGAGAAGGCTGTAATTAATTAAATCTTAATTAATTAATTATGGGAAATCATATTTAAACAATTTTCTCTTCAAATTAAAAAAAAAAAAAAAAACTATCGTTCAAACTTTATTAAACTGTGTATTTATTAGACTATAATAGTAGATGATTTTATAACAAGCTCAAAATTGTTACAAAATTTCCAAAAGTTCTTAAGACTTACATATTTAAGTATTTACAGCACCTGTTCTAAAAAAGGCGTGTCTTTATTTAAAATATGGAATAGGAACAGATTATTTATTTCATTTTTGTTGTTTTACCCGGATTAAGGTAGTTTGGTACCCAAATGACTTAAAGTTAACCCAATATTTTTTTGTGTTTATTCGAAAGATTATAATTAAATGCACCTATAGAAAAAAATCAGATATTTTTACCACACCGTTTAAGAGATATAATAAATTAAAGTTTAGCAAAAATACACGAGCTCTTATCAATAATACCGGAAATGCAAGGTTTGTAGACAATTGGCAAAGTTGATACCGCAAAAAAAACTTTTAAATTAATAGAACTATATCCCAAATATACACTGAAAAATTTCAGAATAATTTACCGCGTACTATCCATGTAATTAATTTTTCAATATTCACATGTGGCTTCTATCTCTCTACTCCATATTTACTAGGGAAAAATGGTGGCTCCGTTAAGCGCGCCAATTTCAAATAGTAACTAGCGTTTTTAATACACTTATAAATAATATATAACAACCAAAGGATATTGAACATTAATAAATATAAAAATTATTTTTTACAATATTAAATTTATTTTGTAACGAAATAATTTATTTAAATTAAAATTAAAAAAAAAAAAAGAATTCACGATATAAAAAATAAAATTGGCAGTTCACGGTTATGTTTTGAAAATCATTCAAGGTTGGCATTATCTATTGACAATTGGGTACTTGTCAAATAATATTTTAAATATTTAATTATAATCTGTGATAAATTATATCAATTAAATTCTTATGTGAATTTTTATCAAATATTATAGCATGCTTCGTATATTTATTAGTAAAAAAAAAAATAAATAAATAAAAGTCTTCTATTTGATTTCGGCTACCAAGCTACCTTAATAGTTTAATATATTTGTAATTTGTCTTCAGAAGAGTACTATGGAAGTAATGAGACATCTTTCCTTCCACAGCAGAGCTTCACTTGTCCACATTGCTTTATAATTGGTTTCGATGATTTGACATTACTAATTATTAAAACATATTCGCGTAGAACACACTGACACTGCATTTGACGTTGTAATACAATTTTTGTTGAATAAATATCAAAAATTAGGTATTTTCTTGGTCTTGAAATATTATGAACGTCGGAAATCAGAATCAGAAATTAAATATCTATAATAAAGGCCATCTAAAATGTATACATTGCATTTCTTTCAATTTTCGCGAATAATTCAAAAAATAAAATAATCCATATTTTTTAAAATAATCCAAATATAAAATTTAATACCTAGTTATCATCTTGAAATGGAAACGAGGAGGGGCATCTTGTCGAAAAATACATTTAAAAAATACAAATTTTTTTTTTATAATAAATTTTGTGCATATTAAAAAATAAATTTTATAAAATTTAAAATAATAATTTTTTTAATATTTATTTGTACCAAATTTTATTTTGTGTGTATTTCCTTCATTTTTTATGAAAATAGAATAGACTACAGAAGTAACTGCATCAGCATGTATACTTGTTCTTTTCTGTTTATTAGAATACCAAGGGAAATTTATTAAAAATAAAAAATACCACGATACTCTTTAAAATATTATCATTTAAAATTTTACTTTCGAAGTGTTAACAAGTCTGTTTTAATAGCAATAATTTTATATTAAAAATCAAATTTGTGATTATGATTATCATTGAGCACGGATATGCAAGCTCTGTGAACTCAGGACCTGTCATTGTTCAAACGAATAAAAAAAAATAAAAATTAAATAAATCGTGCTTCATTTGCGCACAATTAAATTGCGAATAATTAAATTCGGGTGCTGAAATAAAATTTTTTCAATTGTATTTTTGACCATTATATTATATATATTTTTGACGTTATTTCGAGCATAATAAACTTTTACATTCGTAAAATTGTAACATTTACGGAATCGTAACTGAACTATTCTCAACCAATATTGTTTTAATTTCAAAGTACGTAGGTAATCATTGTAATTTATGTCAATTCTTTCATGCTCTTATTTGAATTTTTGTATAAAAGTATCTGAATCACCGGTTTTTAAAAAATAAGATGATTTTTGATCAAAAGTAATTATTGATTTAATTTATATAATAATATTAAAATCTATACTCACGTATAGTTTGTATAATTGAATATGAATACGATACATTTTGTGATTTACGCATGTTTTGCCTGAATTTTTCAGAATAGTAGTTAGTGGTGTAGATGAAGTGGCTAGTGGTGAAGATGAAGTGGATCGTGGTGGCTCTGAAGGAGAACCTTTTCCACCATCTGATATTATCACAATTGGTTCACATCAACAACATCAATTTTTATTATCATCATAAGTATTTTTTCCTATAAATCCTTAGCGAAACTTTTTTGTTTTGGAGAAAGTAATTTCTTCTTATTCGTAAAAAATATAATAGTTTACGAGCTAAAAAATGTTGCTATCTGATACCGACATCAGCAATTAGCTTCATTTCTCATTATTGGATCCTAATGGGTGTGTTTTTATGAGGACGTAATATTTAAATTAATCAATTTCTATGTATTTTGTATCTCTATTCCTCCATAAATAAGAAATTTTGTCGTAAGCCAAACTTTTAGCGATGTATTAAATTTTATTTTATGAATTTATTATATAAGCCATTTTCTGTTTTCTTGAATAGTAAATAAGACAAAAAAATCACAAAAATAAGACATATTATACCATTAGATGACTAGTTTCTGAGATATCGTTTGAAATGTATCCGAAAATGTTCATAGAATCGCTTAAGAGAACAAAAATTGTCAAACTTTAGGTTTCTGAATTGTTTTTGGTATTTGAAAAGCTACAAAATTTAAAATATCTCTATTTCTGGAGGAATGACATTTTCCTGGCATCTAGGCCATTATAGGCTTTTTTTACCGTTCTTTATATAGACGCGGTGATTATTTCATGCATATCTCATCCGAGGTTCAGTATTGTCTAACACAAACCCATCGCAACAATTAAATTTTGGGACACCGCGCAGAGGTAAAATTTACATAATTTATGGACTATAATTATCCACCCGTTTGATTAAAACAATGATTGATTATAGAGTAATTTGTAGCAATTTTGTAGATTTGTTTAAATAACGTTTAATATTTAATTTATTGAATATTATGATTAAACCAATATGGATTCGAAACTTTCAGGTAAATATATTATTACTAAAGAATTAAAACATTTACATTATTTACTATTGTAAAAATATGTTTTTTTTTTTTTTTTTTTTTTTTTTTTTTTTTTTTTTTTTTTTTGAATACAAGGCTTACTTTGTCATTAAATTTTTTTTCTCATAACTATAAAGTTTATACTCAATCGCACTCAATCTGGTTTTTTACACATATTTATAAAGTACATTATAGTAGCTTTCATATAATACAAAATTGGCTGCGTCTACTTGCGTCTCTGGAATTGTTAAAGTAATAGTAAAGCAATATACAAGCGTAAACACACTTCATGTAATATTGGCCGGATATTGGTTAAATTTCATATATGTGCGTCGGCAGGAATCGACCTCACAATCTATATACTTTGCGTACATTACAGTCGGCGATATAGCCAGCTGATCTATCTATGTCATTTTCGTAGTTCTTACATAACTTTTTTTTTAAAGAAATAATATTTATAATATTTTCTTTTATATTTTGTTTTTAGAAAAATCGAAAAACCATTAAATGAGGAGGAAGAAGAGAAATTAGAAAAATTTCGTGCGAATCGTAGTAGTTCGTTTAAGAAATATTATTAACAACAATCACCACATCCTTTGATAAGAAATAAAGCATAATTTGGCTGACAAAGTGCTGTAAACAATAAAAGAAAAAATATGAGTTTATCTCGTGCATTCTAGCAGCTATTCTCGAACTCGTTTTTAAATAAAAAAATAACATTCTTTGAGAAAATTTTGTGCTCTACAACTTATATATTTATTACTTTTATCTACAATCCATATTTTACCGTTAGGAGTAAGAAAAGATAAAAACCTCTTAAAAATCGCCATTCTTGCAAATTTTTACGGCTACAATATACATTTTGGATGAAAAATGAAATCTACCAAAATTGTAAATTCAAATTTCATGCTTAGCGCGTTTAAAATAAAAAATGGAAAATAAGACAATTTGCCAGGAGCAAATTCAAAAAATGGACAGCGATTAGCGACGATCTATCAACGATTTGCGATGAAATCTTTTCAATGATAAATCTAATATAATGACATTTTTGCAAATTTGAAATAGATATCAATATTAATATATTTGAATATAAGTATCAAATTTGAAATTTATGCTAATATGTTATATGTTTTCTCAGAAAGTTAGTAATTTAAAAAGTTTAAATTTATGGTTTCAATTGTATTCTTTATGGTTTCAATTGTACGATCAATTTGAACGTCCTCGCGGCAACTATCGATGATATTTTAATTACTATGAACTTTATAAAATTGAAAATGATACCATAGGTTGTACAATCATCAAATAAAATTTATGGACCTTGAAATAGATTTCGCTGTTTCTGCAAACTTGGCAATTGTAGTTCTTCGTTTTTGAAATTTTGAATGGTAACACACATGCAAGGTAGTAGCGTATCTAGCATTAAATTTCAGTGTATTATGGTTCACTTTAGTGTAAGCAAATTAATTTTTTCATAGTTCTGAAAATGTCTACTTTTTTGCCAAATAAAGTGTATTCGCGGGGAATTTGATTGTACTACTTTATTCAAAATAAATCTGCAGCTGAAGCACATAGAATTATTGTTGAGACTTATGGTGGCAATGCTTTGTCGGATACGACATGCAGAGACTGGTTTCGACGCTTCAAAAATAATGATTTTTTAAGCGTTTTGAAAAAATTCGAAGACGAACGCTAGCAGAACTTGGAAAAACATTACAAGTAGATAAGTCAATTGTTTCAAAATGTTTAAAAGTTTAAGGAATGATTCAGAAGCAAGGACATTGGGTACTGTATGAATTGAAACCAAGTGACGTCAAACGGCGTTTTCTTATGTGTGAACTACTGCTTCAATGGCAGAAAAAAAAGGTTTCACTGCATCGTGACTGGTGATGAAAAGTGGATACACTAGAAAATCATGGGGTAACACCATGTATCAACACCATCTGCAAATCCAAATATTCATGGTTCGAAGCATCTTCTCTGTATTTGATGGGATCAGCAGGGTGTAATTTATTATGAGCTGTTCAAACCGAATAAAATTATTACGGAGGATCGCTATCGACTTCAATTGGTGCGTTTAGTCGAGCCTTGAAAAAAAATGGCCGCCATACGAGCGGAGGCATGAAAAAGTGATTTTGATGCATGTCAATGCTTGGCCTCATGTTGCAAAACCAGTGAAATCCTACCTGGAAACTCTTCAATGGGAAGTTCTACCCTAACCGCCGTATTCACATGACATAACCGTTTCTGATTTTCACCTATTCCGTTCTGGCACATGGCCTACCTGACCACCGCTTTCATTCGTATGAAGAAGCAAAAATTGGATCCATACTTGGATAGCGTCAAAAGGCACATCTTTTTTTGCACGCGGAATTCATATACTGCCAGAAAGAGGGAAGAAAGTAATCGCTAGCGATGGGCAATACTTTGAATAAAATGTTTTTGTTCCTTATAATTGAAATAAAGCTTTAATTTTGAAATAGAAACATTAAGAACTTAATAAAGGTCTTTTAGTTCAATGGACCCGTCGCTAATCGCTATAGTGTGCATGACACATAAGCATGCACAGTTAAACCTGGATGAGTAATGGATCATGCACACTATAGCAACGTGCGACAAGCGATGGGTATAATGAATAACTGAACTGTATAAAACTGTTTTTGATGATTGACGAACCTATGGTAGCGTTTTTAGTTTTATAGTGATCATAGTAAATAGCAAATCATAAATAGTCATCGCGGCGACATTTCAATTCATCGCGCGGCTAATGAAACCATAAAGCAGGATTTCATATGTATTAATCCAATTATATTAGTTATGATAATAGTTTTAAGTTTTTAAATTAACTTTTTAACTTTCTGAGATTGAAAATATTTAACATATTAATTTAAAATTTACAAAAATATCATTAGGCGATTTATTAGGCAAATCGCTCGTCGCTCGTCGCTATGGTGAATCGCGACTGAAAACAATGTCGCTTGTCGCTCGTCGCTCGTCGCGTATGATGACCCATATGAGTTATGGTGAGAGTTTAAATGATGGAATCTGGCAATGAATCACTTGAAGAATTTACTCGATTATCTAATACTTACTCACCCAAACTTAGCCGTTATTTTATTTTTCAGAATATATGGGTACCTGAATTGCTCTTGATAATTGAAAATCCCATTGCTGAAAAAATAAATTGTGATTAATTATTATAAATAATATTATATACTAATTTGTAAGTTATATCAATCGTGCAGAATAGTATAATTTAAATTCAAAATTGAATAATAAGATATTTATATAATTAAAATTTTCTTTACATTTAATTTAAATTATTTAAATGGTGAAAATATTATGAGTAAAAAATTATTATATTCAGAAGTTATTATTAAAAAAGAGTTTAATGATGTAAAATTATTAAATTTTAATTATAACAAGTGAAGGTAACAAATAGCCGAGTTAATTGTTTAGATACTCACCATATGATTAAATTTCATTGTTTGGTCTCCCTTATAAAAATGTCCGATTAAATTGGATTTAATTGGAAATGAATGAATCGAATTTACTCGGAAATTTGATATCCCATTAAAACCAATTCAACTATTCAAAACATTTATAAAATATTCTTTTAGTAAAATGAAGCGGTTTTCTAAAAAACAGTTCAAATTTTATAGTGGTTTGAGTTTTTAAGATACTTTACATGTAATTTACAGAGTCTAAACGTTGCTTAATCACTAAATTTTATGAAATAAACTGTCTCTTTCAATAGTAATGTTTAGGTAGAAAATTTTTTTTCATGGGACATTTTTTGCGTTTATTCAATAGTAATAATATTATTACTATTACTAAAAACTAATATATAATATGAGTCTTGGATTAAATTAAAATAAGTGAAAAAACGGATATAATTCTTTTCCACTATTATATAAACATTTTTTTTTATTAAAATCGTTCAAAATCATATTAAACCTAACACTATTATTGTAAAATAAATTATTTGAAGAATGGTATTTTATAAGAAGCTAGAATTCATGCAAAAATCGTCATTTTTACTAACAGAGTAAAACGGTAGTCAACTTTTATTTCAGATGTACCTACTCTATTTTCAGATTATATCATTCAGAGTATCATGAATAATGTTCCAACGGTTTAAGTGACTTAGAATTTCTCAACAAATTGTTACTATTCTTTTGATTTCATTAATATAGAATTTGTTTTTGAAATGTTTATAATTTGGCCCAAAAAGATTGGCTATTCATAATATGAAAAAAAAAAATCCAAAATTTATTAATTTTTATTTTAATACGTCAAATAATATCAATTTTTACATCATCACAAAGACCTTATAATTTATTAAAACTGATATCAATATTTTTTAAATTGTAAAATGTTAGAATAATACATTATTAGGAAAATAACTATTTACATTAATATAAACATAATAAACATTTATTAACAAAAAAAAAAAAAATTTTGTTTGTTTGTTAAAATAACATTAAAAATGCCACCTGTATAGAGATCAGAAATATCTTAACATATAATCATCGAGATAAGAAACTTATCCTGAAAATTTAAAATTATCCAGACAAAATACAACATCGTAGCTCTACGACCTCATTGCGATTACCAACCAACCAATATATAACAATATCGTAGTCCATATATTAATTGTGAATAAATAATTGAAAGTAATTTTTTTAACTCTTAGCCAAGTAATACACATTAAGAATGTTAGACCCCCTGTCGATATTATAAATAATATTAGTCTACCACTTTTATTATTTAATTATAATTGACGGAGAGGTGCCGGAACTGTACCATTAACGCTTCACGTATATTATGTATGCTATTTATAGCTCATTATATACGACTGTGTACGTTTGTCAGAGCAAAAACTCCAAAGGTGACAGATTTAACTTATGCCGAACTGTTAACAAATATCATAAATTATCAAAATTAACAAACATATTATTTTTATTACCTTTATTATTACCTTTAATAGATTAGCTTTTATCAATTTAAGAAACCAGTAAATCGAAAAATAATTATACAACTGACTTTTTTTATGTATAATATATTAATGACGTCACAATTACTGATCCCTATCCTCTTCCAAATATTCATGAGATCTTCCATCAATTAGGCCAATCAGTATATTTCACCACTTCAGACCTTTGGAACGTTTCAAAGACTAATGAATACCGTCTTCAGCATTCTCCAAGGCATTAAATGCTCCTTATATTTAGATGATATTGTAGTTTACGGGTCTTCTTTAGAAGATCATAATGAAAAATTGTGTTTAGTTTTTGATAAACTACGCCCACACATTTTAAAGTTAGAACCGTATAAGTGCGAATTTTTTCGGAAAGAAGTACCTGGGACATACCATTACGAACCGGTACTCGGGTTAGTCGGAAATTAATCACTCATTTCGCTAATATTTCCAAGGCACTAACTTCCCTCCTTAAAAAGGATTCTCCTTTCAGTTGGTTCGATAAATGTCAATCCGCTTTTGAAAAACTAAAAACAGATCTAATTACAGAAACCATCCAACAATATCCAAATTTTAATAAACTATTCATTCTCACAACTGATTGTTCGAATGAAACCTTAGGCAGTGCATTAACTCAAGGAGTAATCGATAAATATTTCCTGGTTTCATATTATTCACGAACTTTAAACGCAGCTGAACGTAATTATTCAACAACAGAAAAGGAACCACTCGCGATTGTTGACTCTGTTAAATATTTTAGATCATACTTATTCAGTTAAGAATTCACTATAGTCACCGATTATAGACCATTAACCTATCTTTTCTTTTGTAAAGACGCCTCTTCACGTCTCGTTCACTGGAGATTAAAACTAATGGAATATAATTATAAAATTATTTGTAAACCGGGTAGAATCAACTCCAACACTGATACACTTTGTCGCCCACTACACCAAATAAAAAACGCAAACTGTAAAGTAAATGTATTTATTATCTGATAAAAATTTTAAAAATTTTCAACGTTTTCATCAAGAAAATCTCGACATTCCTACTAGAGAAATATCGACACTAGAAAACATTCGAAATCTAGTCGTCCCTAATTCTTGTGATTTTTCATAAAACAATAACTATTATGTTATTATATTATTATAATATTATAGTATTATAATATTATTATATAATATGGTTATATTTTATAACCATAAAACCATCAAACCAAGATCTTGAAGGTCTGTTATATACAAAATGTGTATTGATTTGACCTTTTTGTACTATTTTTTTAACAGAAGCCGTGAAACCTTTCTTGTTGATAGGAAACCCAGCATGCACGGAATTCTTGACCCATGCAGCAAGTTCTTCTATTTTGCATCCAAGAACTATCTGCGGCAATAAATATACAAAAGCTTCCTGTGCTTTTCCAGAAATTTTATGCCGTAAGATGTTCGTGGCACCTTAAAGTCTATACTAGCAAAGGCAACTAGTATTCCAATCCTGATTGCATTTAACACTGAAGTTACTTTAAATGCTGAGTATTGAAATAATTTGCTTTTCACGTCGTCTACTTTCTTTGGTTTTGATGTATGCATTTTGATCTTACTCTATTTGAAAATTAACAGAAAATATCAGAATACCTTAATAAGAAAATAAAAAGTCAATGACGAAACGGATGGCCAAAATTGGAGTTTCTTTATTGTACCACATTTGGCTAACCAAATTGCCAAAGACGGAGAATTTTATAATTTCGGCGTCAGTATTGGCCGCCTGCTTAAATCCTCATTTCTTAAACAAATAGTGATAAAATAACTTTAGCCCTACTCCGACAATATATTTTTAATATAATATTATTATACAAATTCGAAATTTAAACAAAGATTCTGAAGATTACAACTGATTACTCACTCAATTTTATTATTGTTTTTGTTAAGATTATACCACATATTTAATAACCGTCTATAAAAAATACGTTCTTATATCAAACTGAAGTTGATTATACAATACATAGCTGTGAACACTATGAGTTTTGTCATAATTCAATATTAAAAGACATTGTAGAGTCATATAACAGCCCATGTATTAACACGCATTGAAGTCTCAAATGACGAAAAAGGGAATCGATGGCCAAAACGGGTCATTGACCCTATATATTACATAAACTAATCATGCCGAAATTTTTACTACAGGTTCCCTGAACATCAAAAATAAAAGGTTACCGATTTTGTATCTTAACTAGCACTGTTAGTTGTAAAAAAAGTTAAATCTGAAAAACTTGACGTTAAAATGTGATAAATGCTAGAAAATTCTTTTTTCGGGTGATAGATATTCAGATATAACAGTGCCAGTTATATCTGAAGTTTAGAAAAACTGAGATTATGGTTCTTTATACACCTAGACAAAATCATTTTTTCATATTATTTCGCTAACCAAATTTATTTTGCAAAACTTCCATTATATATCTTATTTAACTCAATATACTCTATACTATATATACTATCCCATAAACCTAGTTCAACTGTAATCTTGTTTTTATTTTGGAGTGGAAAATACATAAAATAATTAATATAATATCTAAAATACTAGTCTAAGAATTTTATCAAATGGATTAACTATTATTTCATAACCTGCTGTGATTTAATTGATTTCACAAAAGTGAAGAAACTATATTAGGAATTATATTTATATATTATATTTATTATTAAAATTATAAAAAAAACGGTTTTTTCATGCCTCAAACATGAATTTTCTATGAATGTTTTGTATACGGGAAATATGACCATTTACCGCGATCATGTCTAGATAAGGTGATATGCTATATCAGTAGGAAGCAGGGGTACATCGCGTCTACATGCCCTTAAAAGGAAAAAAAAGTTCTTGTCATCTTTTTTGGCACAGCTGCCAAGGGTTGTGTCGCCGTTCAGTTTGGAGTGTATAATAGAGCGGCCTGTGATGGAATGTGTAACAGATGGTGACTTGCGTTGGAATAGATCGCAAGTAAATTGTTGATGAGGATTTTTGAACGATGTTTGAGGAGGAAAATTGACTGGTAGAGTGGAAGTAGAGCGAGTGTGAAGGGCCTGAATTAAAAAATGTTGTTGGCCAGTATAATATAGTTGAGGATGCGAAGACAGAATATCACGAGGAGGTTGAGAAATGGATCAAGAATGGGAGGCAAATACGATGGTGTAATCCTTTAATAACGGTTGTCTAGTTGAATAAGAATAAATCGAGACTCGTTTTAGATTTTCGTGGGGTAAATGATTACGTTTCGAGTCACACTGGTGCTTGCGATGCTTATGCTGTAAAGCTAAGATTGTGGAAACAAAGAGGAAAGAATGTGAAGACAGTGGATTAGCATAGGGCCTACCTGTTGGTGCATGTAGCTCCACATTTTTGGAAATATCAACTTGTGCGCTATAGATCTGACGCTTGACTCGACTCGGTTTTCATTTAAATGTCACCCCGAAAATTATGACGGGGATTGTAAAATTCGTATTACCACATGACTCTTCGTGTATCGATGACATATATGTAGATGCAAGCGTTGTGCCAAGTGACGAGGTTAGCTTAAGGAATGGTACTAAGTTTTAGAGAAGAATGGGAATCTCGTGTGGATGAGAGATAACTGTTTGGGTACGGTGACATCAAATATTACAAAAAGACAAGTTTTACGCTGTGCTGCCAACTGGTAAGACACTTTCCAGCGGTAGGTTGAATCAGCCCGGATGGTAGGTTTGTGAAACGAGGCGTCTCTGAGCTGGGTTGTTATTAAAGGATATATCCATGATAGAAAAAATGTTGTTACGAGTGCGGGGAAACGATCTAGTCGGGGGACGGTGGGAAGTACCTTTTGGAGATGGTGGTATAATTTGGTGCGATGCGAGCAGTCTAGAACAATAGGAGTGAGTATTGAAAAAGGGGGTACAATAGTAGAAGATTCGCCGCGATTAAGGAAGCCGAACGATTCAGTCATTGATTAATTTAGTCGATTTTGAAGTGGTACTTCAACGGCGTGAATTTGGCGTTGAAGTGGAATTTAAAACGACTGCAAGTAAATACAGATCGGGTATCGTGTCTGGTTTCAAAAGATCGAAGGAGCCGGTATAGTAGCAATAGATAGGCGAGCCGTAATTATCGCAGAATCGCATAATGATCACCACTTCAGGTGTTTATCGAAGTTTGTACATCGCAAGACAGCGATACCCGGATTTAAAGATAATACGGGATTAAGTAGAGCGGATAGTACGACAATGCAGGAGCTGTTTGTCAATAAACCCGGTGCCGATTCAGTGGGAGACTGAATTTAGAGTGTAACCAAGAATGGTACAGAGTGGCCATGGATGTGACTCATTATGAGCAAAGGGAAGTTTTTACGTTGATTGACTGCGGACCATGCCGGTGCGCTATATGACCGATAAGTGACGAAGAGCGAGATCAGATGATGTGCGTTCTGTCCGAAGTATTCTCTGAAAGGGAACCGAGAAACTTCTATCAGATAACAGTAGAACACTCTGGACTGAGAACTTCATCAAAAGAAAGGCGGCAAGGAGCGAGGGAAGTATCCGAGATATGGTATTCTGGTATAATTTCTTCCCACGATAAGATGGAAAGGCTGTATTTTCCCCGGCGTGATATGTAAAGGAGTAATATGTAAAACAAGATGGAGATAAGGGAGGGTTACTGGGCGCCGAGCGCACACGGTAGTGACAACAGTGTCGAGGTAGATGGACTACCGTATCACATTACTGATGTGCGTGGAATAGAGCAGGTGGCAGAAGTATTTGAAGCAGAGGTTGAAAACCGAGAAGGGGATGAGGGACAGATAGAGAAAGTTGATGAAGTCCAGTCCAGTCCAGAAGCAGAACGAGACTGACTTACTTAGATTATAACGTATGAGATGATCTATAGATCACGTGAGCGTGTGGTTTTAAAATGTAAACGGTTGTAAAAGACGCACTATTGAAAAATGTATTTTTGGGGTAATGAGAGAACAATGCCAGTTCACTTGAAGTTTAGTTGTACAGTTTTAGTTCTAAAGATATGTTCACCTATCGTTGAATGCTTGTATAGCACGTGAGTTTGATCCAGGCAGTGTTGATTGTGTATTGTTGTGTGCACATACCAACGTGTGGTATGAAGTGATTGTGGTGTTAAGTTACGTAACAAGCACGTTCGATTGCTAGAAGCCATATTGGATAGTAAACGCGTCACTACTGCATTGGTATGTTGTAAAAATTTGTATGTGAGTGGATGGTAACCATGTTGAGTAGTTAGTTGAAATGTTGTAACACTACGTTGCAAAAAAACCATTGAAAGAATAGACATGGAATGTATATGTAGCTGAAATAATATATTTTAGTCGTACGTTGTAGTAAACATTTTAATGTGATTTGATTATTTGTGAACGATTACAAGAGAAAATTTTCTTGTTTAGTGAAGGGGTGATTTACTTATTTGAATGACATTTATATACAATATATACAATACAGATTGATTCATTGTTGTATTTTTATAATATTTGTGAATATTGATTTAATATTGAATTATACGCACAATTGAATTTATATGTACAATTACCGAATTAAACTCTAATTTCTACTAAACATTGAATATATATGTTTTATTTGTTTCTGCACAACCCTAGTAATATTACAGTTCCGTTTTGCCAAGCCTTGCCACTTGCAGCAGTATAATATAGCAGTATAGGTACTTTTTTAGCGTTGATTTTCAAATCGAAAATATTAATAAAGTTTATAAACAATTCTTGTTTGAATTATTTATGAATAATATTTTTAATTTAAAAGTAAATAATTAATATTTTTTTCACAAAAATTGTCAATATTAGAGGATCATATACTTTACACGTACAGTATTTGTTATCACATGTTTGAGATTCATTACATGTGTAATATCAAAGCTATAGACGATATGTTTGAATTATTTATTAGTAATGTTTTTGATAACATTTTGAAAACAATTTATTTATTAAAACAAAAAAAATATTACACAAGTTCAATTATTTTTGTTGTTTCAATTACCGACAAATGAGTGAAGTACTTATTTATTTAATTAATTTTATAAATACGTCTGATATTTTGACTTTTAAATAATTGCGCGGATCGAAATCCATGTACGATACTGCCACCTGCGTCGAGTTTGACAAACATGGATCCCCATTTAATAGTATACAACACCTCTGAAGTATGTTGCGTGTTTATTACTTGAATAGTAAGCATCTTAATAATAGAAATCATATATAATATTACTAGAATGCTAATCCTATGTTAGAAAATGGAATCCATTTGTTGGGACTAACAGCGCCTCGAAGTACTCATGGATATACTAGTTATACCACATATGTTTATAAATTATATTAAATAGCTGATTGTTATAACAAAATTGGATAATGGCAACAAGTAAAAACAAATTTTATTTGCCATATATTGTATTAGTATAATATAACAATTAAATAATATTAAATTGATTAAAAATATTACATTCTATATTCATATTAGATTTAATATCAAAATTATAGAAAATATCACAATTTTAACTTATAATTCGACTATGAACTTTAATAAGTACCTATCACAATTATAAAATACATAATCTTTACCATCACAATTTTAATTGTAACGCGTTGTACAGTATAGAATTACACTAATCGGATGATAATGTTTTTCGAGTATGCGTAGCTGTATATTTTTATGGCAAATATGTTTACTTCTTTGGAACGGTCTGTGACCTGAATTGTTTGGTGGATTTTATCATGAAAAATGGCTATATGCGTCTTTTGGACAATTTTCTAAATATAACTTACAATAGAATTTAAGTTAAATATGGCGTCCATAAATAATGAAAAATTATTTTGCATAAACTTAAATACTTAAGTAGATATGCGTTGTTGATAAAGAACACCTACGGTCTTTAAGCAGTTACAAGTATGTTATTAGATATTTAGTGATTTGTTTTACCATCTTCATCATGAAACGGTTCGATAAAATAACGTTTATTCACACTCTTAGTTTTTTTTTTTTTTTTTTTTTTTTTTTTTTTTTTTTTTTTTTTTATATATATAGCGAAGGAAATTCATTTACGAATCTCTGGCTTAGATGTTTTGCCTGGTATGTCGGACTCGAACATTAACTTAGTGGCTAATACCGACTAAAACCTCCGCTATCCTCTGAACTCCGCTATCCTCTCCGCTATCCTCGTGGGGGTGAGGATATAGCTACTGCTCTTTCTTCTGGTAGCTAAGGTGTTATTTTACCTTTCTTCTAGTTGTCATTTGCCCTTTTTCTTTCGATGGAACGCAAGTATATAAGGACTTCTGTTGCAAATTTGCTGATGGCGTTCCAAGAGGCTCTTGATGACAGCATTACTTCGATAACTGTCTCTGGTTGGATACTCCGGTGTAAGATAATCTCGAGTAGATCACGCTGTCGATTAAATCGTGGGCAGTCAAAGAAAACATGCTCCGCATCTTCGATTACTTCTGGGCAGGACGGGCACTCCGGGGAATTATCGTGCTTAAAACGGTTCAGATAAGCCCGGAAACAACCATGTCCTGATAACATCTGCGTGAGATAATAGTTGACTTCTCCGTGACTACGGTTCAGCCAGACATCAATTCGTGGTATGAGACGATGAGTCCACCTACCCTTCTCTGCAGCATCCCATTGAAACTGCCAACGTGCATAACTCTTCAGTCGCTCTTCTACCCTGAGTTCTTCAGCGCTCAGTGTGGTTGTCGTCTTTCGATGGTAAAGGTTCCGTCTTTCCTTAGCTAGAACTCGAAAAGGTAGACTTCCGGAAATGACGCACACTGCCTCCTCCGATATTGTCCGAAAGGTGCTAGCCACTCTTAAGGCACTCATCCGATATACTGGTCCAGCTTTCCGCCATGAATCTTGGGTGTCTAGCGTGTCTGCCCATATAGATATTCCATAAGTCAACACTGATGTGACTACTGATGACAGTAGTAGTCTCCGGTTCTGCTTTAGACCCCCAACATTCGGCATCAGTCGTGCTAAAGAAGCTCTTACTGCTGATGCTTTGTTGGCAACATGTTCCACTTGTTGCTTGAAGTTAAGTCGTGCATCAAGTATCACTCCCAGATATCGGATATATGGTTGTGATGTGATTTCTTGATCTCCGACTTTCAAGTTGATTGCTTCCAGCGCTTTTCTGCTAGTAATAAGCACGGCTTCGGTCTTCTGTTTAGCCAGTTGAAGATTCACTGTATCCATCCACCGGTTAACTTGCTCGAAGGTGATGTTGAACAGGTGGCTAAACTCGTCCAGATGTTTGGCGACGATAACTACGGCAACATCATCTGCATACGCTACCAATTTGACGCATCTCGGTAGTTTAAGTCTCAGGAGCCCGTCGTACATGATATTCCACAACAGTGGTCCTAAGACAGAGCCTTGCGGCACACCTCCGATGATGTCGTACTCTGCTGGGCCATTCGCTGTGTCGTACTTAAGGACTCTGTCGGTAAAATAGCTTGCCACTATCGTACACAGATATTCTGAAACGTTTTTGTCTCTAAGAGCTTGCATGATGCAGTCCCAATTGGCGGAGTTGAAGGCATTTCTGATGTCCAAGGCGGCCACTAGACAATACTCTTTCGTGCCACCCTTCCATCTGGTTCCTGCGACTGCTTTCTTGGCCGTGCTAACGACCAGATTGATAGCATCCAGGGTTGAACGGCCTTTTCGAAAGCCGTACTGGTTGTCTGCCAGGAGTGGGTCGACAACTGCTTCAAGTCTCTGATGTATGATGCGTTCAAATATCTTATCCGCTGTGTCTAGCATGCAGAGTGGATGGTAAGATGACGGTTCTTCCGGTGGTTTTTTCCTCTTCGGTAGTAGTACCAACCGTTGTTGTTTCCACTTTCTAGGAAAAGTCCCCTCCTTCAGGCAAGTGTTGTAGACGTCGAGGAATAACTCAGGCGCTGCTTTTATAGATGTTTTCAGAGCAATATTAGGGACTCCGTCCAATCCCGGCGCTTTGTTATTCCCGACGCGGATACAAGCCTCCATCAGTTCTTCCTTCGTGACAGGTGGAATATCTTCTGGATTAAGCTGCACTGATGTGTGGATGAAATCACGTTGCCGTGGAAACAGCGCAGTAACTATCTTCAGTAGGAGTTGTGGGCACGTTGGCGATGACATTGGCTGGGTTTTAAGGTGACTCATGACCACCTTGTATGGTCTACCCCATGGATCCCTTTCTACTTCATCGACGAGTTCCGTCCAGCAGCGTCTTTTGCTTTCTTTGATGGCTTTATTCAGATTCCGACGCGCCTGTTTGTACTCTGCCACCAGCTCTGCAGAGTTAGGTCGTCGGTAGCCACGCTGTGATATTCTTCTTTTCTTAAGACACTCTGACCGGAGAGTACTGATTTGGTCGTTCAACCAGTGCACCGATGGTCGTTGATTATTGCCATGTTTACGAGGCATACTTGCGTCACAAGCTCGTGTCAGTCTCGTCATAAGGTCTTTTGTCTTTTCTTCTGCAGGTCCCGTGATAATCGGGTCACAGTCTAGAGCTACTAGCAAGGCACTAGTGTCAAATGATTTTACCTTCCAGCCGATATTCTTTAGTTGCTTTCGAGATCTTCTAGCGCTTCGGTCTTTGGATATTTCCCAGAGAATTGCGTTATGGTCGCTGGCAGTGTAGAGGTCCATCACTCTCCAGTTGCAGTTGCTTCTGGCGAGGCTGCTGCTGACAAAAGTGAGGTCTACAATGGAACTTGCATTTTCTTTGATGTAGGTTGGCGTGTCACCACTGTTAAGCAACACCACGTCTAGCTCGATAAAAGCTTCTAGCAGTGCTTTTCCTCGGGCGTTGGTGTGCTTGCTACCCCAGTCGACCGCCCAGGAATTGAAGTCCCCGGCTATTGCCACTGGATGATGTTGCTTCGCGTCTTCGGTCAGGCGATCCAAGAAGTCAGTAAATTCAGCAATGGAGAGGCTAGGTGGAGCATAGCAGCATTAGAAGCGGATGCTATCTATCACTTTCTTAGTATTTCTCTAAATTTGCACCTCCTTAATGGGTATGTATTTTTGATGTAATTCTACAGACTCTAGTTCATATCAAGATTGTTCATACCCACTTAAGGTGGTGTGAATTTTGGGAAAGACTAAGAATGTGAATAAACTTTATTACTTAATTGAAACGCTTCACGATAGGCATGGTATAACAAATCACTAAAATCTAATAAGATGCTTTATATTTTTTTCGGTGAATATTTAATGTGATTCTCAAGTAATGATACATTAATCCTTCTGTGGAGATATTTATATAAATAATCATATCATATGAAGAATATAGTGTCTGTTTCATTTGTAAAAAAAAAGGTATGGAAACGAATCATGAGTAGACGTCATACTGGTGGATCGTAACGAAACAGTGCTGCGTATAAATGAAATGTGTTTGTCTCACCAGTAGACATGTGTATAAATGTCTCACCTGTACTCTCAAGTACAATATGGCGTAGGATTCATGACGTCGTTAGCAATGGCCAGTGCAAGGCTATGATCTATTCAATAAATTTCAATAAATTCCATTCATAAAATTTAGGGTCCATGCCATCGGAAAACGGTAATTAAATTTTTACCATTTTTAGCTTTAAACCCTCAATAATGGTTTGTTCCTGAGGGCATATTATTGTTTTTTGGTATGTTTGGAGACTTATAATAAATTGCATTCATATAATTTACGGAGCATGCAGTTTTACAAATTCACTCCACAAAAATTCCAAACTTCAGCCACATAACAAACAATAATATTCCCTCCGAAACACATCCTTAACGATCGATGGTCAAAAAATTTGTTAAAAATTTAACGACTGTTTTACAATGGCATAGACTCAAAATATATGAATGGAATTTATTAAGCAGTCCATAAAATCTCTCAAAATATCAAAAAAAAAAAAAACAATAAAAAAACAAAAACAATTATACACCCTCCGGAACACCCACCTTTTAAAATATACCAAAAACAATAGTATGCCGCCCGAAACACAACCTTTTTGAGGATTGCCAGCTAAAATAAGTTAAAAATTTAATGACTGTTTTCCTATAACATGGACCCAAAATTTTTTCAATGCAATTTATTAAGCAGCTCATAATCTTTCAAAACAAACCAAAAAACAAATATATTACCTCCGGGGCACACCCTTGAAGGTTGAAAGTTAAAAATATGATGAAATTTAATTACCGCATTCCTATGAACCACTAATTTTATGAATAAGATTCTTTAAACTATATATATATATGTATATATATATATATATATATATATATATATATATATATATATATATATATATATATATATATATATATATATATATATATATATATATATACCACGTGGAAGGTCAGTGACCACTATACGCATAGCGCAATCACCTTCGAGGTGACAACCACTCGTGCGCTGTGAACCCACGATCTTTTGACCTGGCGATGTTCGAAGAGAAGTTGGAAGACGTCAACGTGCCGGAAGGTACCTCTGATACAAAGGTCGCTCACATGATGGCAATCCTAACTAGAGCTTGCGATGCATCGATGACGAGGCGAGCAAACAACTGCAGTAGACCAGCATATTGGTGGAAAGATGCGATCGCGGATCTTCGAAGAGAATGCCTTCGCTCCAGAAGACGAGCTCAGAGATGGTCGTACGTCCTTCCCTGTTCTGAGGGCTGGATATACCGAGGCTCGCAGAAACGTAAGCAAAGCCATCAAGGAGAGTAAACTGCAGTGTGTGAAATCACTTCTACGTGAAGTCGATCAAGACACCTGGGGACGACTGTACAAGTTGGTCATGGCAAAGTTGCGAGGACAAGGCTCCGGGATGCCAGCAAATCCGGAGTTCCTGGAGAGGAAATTGAGAACTCTGTTTCCCCAACATATCATCTGTTTCACCTGTGACAAACGAAGAGCTGCAGAAGACTACCCAGAAGATCGGAGACACAAAAGCTCCCGGACCGGATACTATACCAAACATAGTTCTGAATGCCGCCATTGGAAGGAGACGAGACATCTTTCTCTCGGTTTACAACGCTTGCATCATAGAAGGTAACTTCCCGGACTACTGGAAGCGATAACACTTGGTTCTATTGCCAAAGGGCGACAAACCACCGGACGAGCCTTCATCTATCGCCCAATTTGCCTTCTTGACATGGCCGGCAAAGAATTGGAATGGATCGTAGCCAACCACCTAGCGGTTTTTAGTGAGAGTGACCATGGGCTCTCTGAAAACCAGTTCGGTTTCCGCAAAGCCAGGTCAACAGTCTATGCCGTGGAAAAAGTCGTTGGTATCGCCAGGGAAGCGATCTCCGGAAGAAGTTGGACAACAGGTGCAAAGAAGTACTGCGGAATTGTGACTCTCGACGTCAAAAATGCATTCAAGATGGCATTCAAGATGGACATTCTGAACGCTCTTCGATTAATGCAGGTTCCAGAATACCTGCTGAAGATCATCAGCAGTTATTTTACGAACCGTGTCCTTTCATATGACACGGAATCGGGAATACGGTCGTACAACGTCACCGGCGGTGTTCCACAGGGTTCAGTTCTTGGACCGCTACGGTAGAATATCATGTACGACGCCATGCTGAACCTGAAGATGCCTGAAGACTGTACATCAGTGGGATTTGCCGACGACGTGGCAGTGATAGTAGTCTGCAAGTATTTGGAATTGGTCACATTTAAGGCAAACAGAGCAGTATCCTGCATACGCCAGTGGCTGACATCCGTTGGGCTGCAACTGGCCGACCATAAGACAGAAGTCGTCTTGGTTACCGGCCGATGAATAAGGGGTTCCATCACCCTTTCCATCGGAGATTGTGATATTCAATCTCAAAGGTCACTGAGATGCCTGGGTGTCCAAATCGACGCGAAGCTTCGATTCGACGAACACATTCGAATAGCTAGCCAAAAAGCGTCCAAAGTGGTGAACGCATTGACCTGGTTGATGCCAAATACCGGAGGCCCAAGACAGAGCCGTAGGCAGCTATACTCAACGGTCACCAGCTCGATCCTTTTATACGCCGCACCAAACTGGTCGTCAGCCATGGATATGTCTTCGTACGCTCGCCCAATGATTAGCGTCTACAGGAGAAGTGCATTGCGAGTTGCATGCGCTTACCGTACAGTATCATATGATGCTGTATGTGTAGAGGCTAGTCTTCCGCCAATCGACATCTTGGCGAATGAGCGTCAGAGAAACTACCAACGAAGGCAGAGTGGCACTGACGACACTCCGACACGTGTATCAGAAGAAAGAGGCGCACAATCGACATGTGGCAAAGACGCTGGGAATCTTCATCAAACGGAAGATGGACGTATCGCCTTATTCCAGACATCGCGACCTGGTTCAACAGAGAACATGGAGAAGTGGACTTCTATGTCATACAGTTCCTGACCGGGCATGGCAACCGATCCTACCTCTGCAGATTCAGCTTGGACTTGTGTCCAAGTTGCCCACACGAAGAAGAAACGGTGGAGCTCATTTTCTTCGCGTGCCCCCGTTTCGCTGCAGAGAGAGCAGAACTTAATGCTGTTCTCCATTGCCAGGGTACGCCTGAAAATCTCGTAGGCCTGATGGTCCGCTGTTTGGAAACTTGGAAAGCGGTGGCCGATGCAGCGGCCAAGATGATGAAGATTCTCCAGGGAGATCGATTAAGGAGACGTCCACAGCGGCAATAATGAAATAGGCAATATCCAGTCATCCCCGGGCGAAGTAATACCTGACGGCGGTTCCGCTCGGGGTGCAATGGGGTATCCTCAAGAGTAGTCTGGGAAGTTACCTTCTATGATGCAGGCGTTGTAAACAGAGAGAAAGATGTCTGGTCTCGTTCTAATGGTGGCATTCAGAGCTATGTTTGGGATAGCATCCGGTCCGGGAGCTTTTGTGTCTCCGATCTTCTGGGTAGTCTTCTGCAGCTCTTCGTTTGTCACACGTCCGGATCAGTCGGAATAGCCATATGATCTGCTGATTGTTGGGGAAACAGAGTTCTCACTATCCTCTCCAGGAACTCCGGATTTGCTGGCATCCCGGAGCCTCGTCTTCGCAACTTTGCCATGACCAACTTGTACGGTCGTCCCCAGGTGCCTTGATCGACTTCACGTAGAAGTGATTTCACACACTGCAGTTTACTCTCCTTGATGGCCTTGCTTAGGTTTCTGCGAGCCTCGGTTTATCCAGCTCTCAGAACAGGGAAGGACGTTCGAACATCAGCTCTCTGAGCTCGTCTTCTGGAGCGAAGGCATTCTCTTCGGTTCCACCAATATGCTTGTCTACTGCAGTTGTTTGCTCGCCTCGTCATCGATGCATCGCAAGCTCTAGTTAGGATTGTCATCAAGTGCGCGACCTTTTTATCGGAGGTACCTTCCGGCACGTTGACCCCTTCCAACATCTTTTCGAACATCGCCAGGTCAAAATATCGTGGGTTCCACGTATTCCGTCGTGAGTCATCCGGGTTTCTCAGCGCACGAGTGGTTGTCACCTCGAAGGTGATTGCTAATACTATACTATACTATACTGCTAAAAAAGTATTAATTTTTTAAGTACATTTAAAATTTTATAATCGGATTTGTTCCTATTTTGCGACACATTCACAGTTTTGGATGCTGGAAACTCAACTATAGAAATCTTAATTAAACTGACTCGCACTGTACTCACTTCATTCGCTTAGAGTTATTAAATTCAAAAATATTTTGAATGATCTCAGGGCTTTTATCCGAAAAATAGACTATAATTTCTATTGTGGTTAGCTCGCAACCGTGAACAATTCTAATTTTTGAATATAATAAAGAACTTTGGAGAAAAATGTATAAATATTTTTTTTTATTACTCACTTGTAAATTATAAAGGGTATCAGGGTGATGTTATAATGAGTATGGATCAAAATAAGGAAAATCAAAAAGAACAAATATTGGGGTTTACTCACTATAAAGCGTCCAATTCCCAATTTAGTCTTCTTGTTTTTGATTATATTAAACTAAACACTTTGAAAACAAATATTACCGACAATTTTACTATAAATTCTTTGATTTGCAAATTTTTGATGTTGATCACGGAACGATTAGATTTAAACTATATTCTTGATATTTTTGACAACATTTTTGTTTATGTTTCGGATTTATATAATCAATCTGATCGATAAAAACAAAAATCTGTTATGCAATTTTATTTATAAAATTATACATTTAGATGTTCAGGTACATCCATTAAAACCAACCCAACCCCCGCCCCTGAAAGGAAGTTTCAAAATCGAATTACAAATAAGAGAAAATAAACGTCTAAAACGTTAAACCTTGGGGTATACTTTTAATACTTAAACAAACAAAAAATTACTAATTCGATTCTCTAATATTCTAATGATTTAACTAACGAAAAAATTGAAAAATGAAATGAAATTACTCTAAATATATAACTTAATAAGGTAAAGTATTTTTAATAAATAAATAATTTGTTGGGTATGCAAAGCACACACCTTTACCACTGCACTACCGTACGAACTATACCATCGATTCTAGAAAATATCTCAACAATACGCCCTAAGGGCCATCTCAATGGAGGTACGTTGGGTTGTATCAATGTCTAATTAGTATCCGTGTTCCATTTTTCCCTGGATTGACAGGTATGGAGATACTTTACGTGTCAGCGTTTCCAAAAATATTGGATGATTTGATCGATTAGTTGATATCGATCTATTCAATTTAAAATTTGTTGGGTTAGATCTGATGCGGGTAATTTATCCAATGGCGTTAGTTTCAAAAAATGAGAAGCAGATAACGCAAAGAGTTCAGATGTTAAAAAATAAAATGGACGTCAGTTAAGCAATGCTTAAATTTGTATTAACAAAGTGTTGATTTCCTTATATGTCAACAACTGCTACTATTTTTTAAAGATGCGTTTTAACTGCTATGATAATAGACTCCCACAATCCAACCATATGAGGAGCGTGCCCAGGAATAAATTTCAATTCTATGCCTTATTGGGCAAGTTCTGCAATGACCTTTTATTTTAAATATTTTCCAGAAATTCTAAATCGTTGGATTCATTGAAAAGTCATTGGAAAGGAGGTATATAAATCCTTATTACATTAAAGGATTTAACAGGCCAGTGGGAGTCGTCTAGTGACAACCAAGAAGGTCCATTAATCTAATCACGTTTAGTCATAAATTGAAGACAAACCATGACTTAGACAAACCGATATATTTTACCATCTTTACGAACTAAGAGTGACAGTTGAGTTCGAAAATGTATAAAATTTCTCGGATTTTAATGGATTTCTACTGACTCAATAACAAAACGAATTAGCTTTGCGAACAGGAGCGTTGCAAAGGTTTGAGTAACCATATAGACTAAAGCCGCGTAGGCTGATTCACTGGCATCACAAAATCCTACATTTATAGGAACATAATCCTTAAAAACTCCTAAATGATATTGGATTTTTAAATTTGGTGGGGTTTGATCCAAATCTAATTTATATGTCCACAGTTTTTTAATCAATAATTTAAGTTTTTATGTTACTGGCGCTACAAATCCATAGCGATCAAAAATGCGTCCAACTATAGATAGAATATTCCTTTTGGTACATATGACATTTTGAAAACTATAACTGAACGAAAGCATGTCGGCATAAGGGTGTCATCTAAAATCTAAAATGTTTTCCTAGAGCTAGCAGCCTATTTAACGATTTGAAATCTGCCACATTTGAAAAATACGATCATTTCTTGATAAAGTTTTTTTGCTTTTGCTAAGCTATGAACGTTGCTACTGAGGTCATCCATTTACATGTGGTTAGCAATTTTAGATGTTAAAGGATAGGAAATTTGTTCATTTTCTGCTAACTGTTGGATAACTCTAAGAGCTAAAAATAAAGACGATTTAATACTACCCCCTCCCAAAAAAACCATCGTCTTTAGAATGACGCCCTGATATTCTTTGAAAACGCGTATGATCTTCCGGTATATCTATTTGCAGATATATATGGCGTATGTCCGCAGTGATTGCTGTTTCAAATAATCTAAATTTTAGAAACCATATTAAAACATCCGTCTGAAATTTCGAATCACTATATAGTATGCTTAAAAACTCCATGATGTGGAACATAATGAGCACATTCTACCATATTGCTATTTCTATAAAATTTTAATCTAAAAAACCTTTGTTCAAATAATCTTTGATGGTTTCATCTGGTCTAAAATTTCTTCTCTAATACATGAAATCTTCCAAGCACTACGAACTATCACCTAATTCTACTACGAAATCTAATCTATCTACTTTTTCGAAAGGAAAGCGAGACGGTAAATGAATCGAAGCTTATCATTTATATGTTGCTTTAAATACTGTCTTACAGTGGATGCTATCAGGACTTTTAATTTTTTTAGAAGGAACTCCCCCACCCAATTTCTGACTATTATTAAGCATGTGATTCAAAAAACAAAAAAAACAACATGAAACTAGATTGTCTAAAAAATGGGAAAAAACAGAAATTAAATATTTTAACTACTAAAGAAGAACCTGATTTTGCAAATTTGGATACCCTTGATGAACTTTAATATCATATACAATCGGTTGTCAAAACTGTCTTCAAAAACCCAGAAACTACTAGTGGAATTACATCGACTGTTAATAAGTCAAAACCTCGCTTACCAAAACTTTCATTAATTAAATTTTCAAGCGACAAGCTAGATTGGCCCGTCTTTGATGAATCATTTCTTAGTATGGTACATAATAACAAAGGTTTATCGCCTGTGCATTATTTAGTATCAAGACACAAATAGATTGTTTGAAAATAGTCGTCACGGTTCATCATTGCCGTCATATGCAGAAATAATAAAATTTATAGAAGAACAAGCTAAAATTTATCCACGTTCATCCTATTTAACGAAAAGAAATGAATCAACTACTAAAAATTTGCTATCGAACAGTTAAAAACCTATAAGGCATTATTTTTGTCAGCGTTTAAAAGAATTATCAAAGGATAATGGCACTTACAAAATTAAATGTCCAATTTATAGAAATTCTCATATGATTAGCACTTGTTTGAAGTTTATGAAAGTTGAACAATTAAAACGATACAAAATAACACGTGGCAAAAATATATAAGGGGACTCGGTGGTCTAGAATTTTCGAAAAATCGATTTTTTATTATATATATTTTGAAAGTATAGTGTTTTAAAAATATACTGATAAAATTTGGTGACGAAATTCCGAGTATTTCTGTATTTATAACCCATTACAAGGTCAGGTAGGTAGAAGATCGGTAGTGGGTTGGGTTTTATTGTTCGTTAGGCTGTTAGGGTTCGTGTACCTGACTTAAGATCAGAACCAGTACCTGACTGAGTCAAGAAAATGAAAATTTTGAGAAGACGGAGGGAATTCTTTACGGTGTTGGGATCGCCGATTTATGGTGAGTGCATATTTCAATACAATTTCTTGAGAATATACTTACTTTAAACGCGTTTATCTCGAAACTACTATTTTTTTATTAAGAAAACATTCAAAAAAACGAGTCGTTTTCAGACTCGTACTTTAAACTACGCGCCATTTTGTCAAATTGTTTGTTTTTTTTTTTTTTTTGATTTAAAATCCGTGTTATTTTTTTTCAGATCAGAGGGAGAGATAATAGAAGCTTCATCGGTCAGGTCTTTGAAGTGGGGTACTTCATTTTATTGATTTAAAAAAAAAATTTTTTTTGTTTTCATTTTCATTTTTGTATAGTTAATAAGTAATAAAATAAGTGTACAAAAATTTGAAAGCATTAGTCATTACTTTCATATAAAAAAAAAATTTTTTTTTAATAGTTCAAATCTTAGGCCGCTAGCCCACCGGGTCCCTTAACGACTAAGGATGCTAAGGCAATCATAAATTGTTCGAGCAACACACTATTATTACACTTTAATCAAAATAGCAGTGGCCAGCAAGGTTATTCTTAAAATACAACAAAAATCTCTTCTGTTGAGAAAGCAAGTAATAGTCCGATTCAATAATAGTAAATACATATCAGAAGGTGAAGTAAAAGAAACTAGCTCGACTGCAGTTTCACCATCGGCACATTGTAATAGCAAACCAATACATTGAGTTTATGTTCGACAATTATTGAACATAATTATACTAAATCAAATAGCACGGTCCTGTTAGGCCGTATACGTTATAGATAAATTTGGTATTCAAACACTGCTAGATTTTTTATTGATTCAGACCGTCAATATTATTTTATTACAAATAAGGGAATTTTGATGGATTTTGGTAAAACAAGAATAAATAAGACGAAAATTAATAATACCATTTTTCAAGTTTTCCCGTCTTTTTTCGACTTATCGACACTTTTTTTTATTTTAGAAACTATCGTATTATTAATGCCACATAAAAACCACAATTTAAGACGTCTCAAGATTTAATTATTATTTTTTGTTAAATGACTGATAATTTAAGCAAAATTAAATCACAAATAACCGAAATTTCAATTAGTTTAAAATAAATCATCACTTTTATATTTAACACAGCTATTAAAAAAAACATGTACGCCATTTTCGGCTTATAATAAACGTATGATTACAAAAAAAACAACATGAAACTAGTTTTTACTTTTTTTTTTCTTCATATATATGTTCTTTCAAAAATTAAAATTAACATTTTATAATTTAACCGTAGTGATTAAACTACCCAGGTTACTTGTATGGTGTAGTTTGAACGGTTTTGCTGGTTTTTGGCCCCTACGTTCAATCTGTGATTAAACTACCCATGTGATTTGTACATATTTCATATTTATTAAAACTACGAATTACATTATTTTTAAGAAGCTTGATAAATTACAAAAAGCCCCATAAAATTAATGTTTTTTATAATTTTAAATAAGCATGAATGATTTAAGTCGTCGTTTCTTAGTATACAAAGAGTATACAAAAAAATCAGCTAGTAATTTTTTTTGAGTTTTACTGACTATTTTCTTGTTACTTTTTTTTGAAAGAACATATATATGTAATATGATAAAATATTAGTAATTTTTTTATGTTCCTAGAAAAAAAAATTAATTTGGAAAACGGTTGACCCTAAAGGCCATCCCTGCAACTTCCAACAAATTTTATACCTAAGCACTTAAAATTTAACATATTAAAATGCTTTTGAGCTAAAAATTTGGTTTTTGAGCTTTGATGTTAAAAAACACTTGTTACCGAATATTTCGTTAACGATATCTCTCGAACCAATCAACCGATTTTTACGTTCTTGGCGGCGATCGACGCAGCTTTTAGAGCTTTAATAATTATTCTATTTTATCAAAAACGATCCGAAAAGAAATGTCGAAGTTATGTAAAAAAAAACTCTTTTATATGAAATTTTTCGTTTACGATATCTCTCGAACGAATTTAACCGGATTGTTGGTGATCGACGTGGTTTATCAATGTTAAGATCTGATTAGTTTGGAGCAGATCGATACAGCCGTTTAAAAGTTATTCTCAAAAACTACTTTTGAAAAATTTTTTTCGTAGTTTTTTTGAGATTTATTAGAATCTACTGGTCCGAATTTTCAGGAAATCTAAGTTTCGTGATTCTTTTTGAAACGCCAGTGGTTTGGTTCAAATCGGTCATGCCGTTTAAAAGTGGGTCACATACTTAGATACATACACACACACAGGGGCGTAGGAACGAAATTTTTGCTGGGTGGGCAGGTTCGAAATTCCCCCCCCCCCTAAATTTTCGATGATAATAATTTTGTATGAAAGATGTTTGTGATTGTTAATTAATATTATACCAGACAGTTTTTGTTAGTTGTAAATAATTTTTGCAAAATTTTTCTTTTTATTTTCTTCAATTTTTTTTATTTACATGTATCTCTTATTTGTATCTAATTACATTTTTAGTTTTTACAAACTTTTTCGCTTTACAAGTGCTTGCTAAAATTAAAAAGTCAATACAAAAGTCTTAAATTATACTTCAACTTTTCTCAACCTTAAACCTAGATTTTGCCAAACACAGATTTGCGTTTTTCTGACCGTGCCACAAATTCTTTCATTATAATATTTAAATCTAAAAGCAGCTGTAAGTTCTTTATGTACATGTAATAGCAAAAGGTGTGTGAGGCGCTTTTGGGACATCGAATTCCTTAAATAAGTTTTCAATCTTCTCAAAGCGCTAAAAGATCGTTCAGAAGAAAATAAACTGAAGTAAACTCGCACGATGCATGCGTTTAAAGTAGTTGGACGATTGTTTAAACAGGGGATACTTACAATAGTGACAATAAAACTGTCCATTTCGGTTGTCCTATTGGCTATGAAAAACAATAAATTCTAAAAATAAGTTGTTAATCCGAAGGTAAAAATAAGCATCAGTTACAAACCATCGAAAGTACTATCCAGAGGATTATCGATGAGTCATCTAATCCTCTCTTAGACTAGAAAGGTCAATTTTTCGTGAAAAACTATTGTTTTGCCCTTAAAATTATCCTACACGAAATTGTAATAGAGCAATAAAATTTTTAATCTCTTCAACAAAGGGGCATGGCCCACCCAGGGAAATTCCTGGGTGGGCAGCTGCCCACCCTGCCCATACGGCTCCTACGCCCCTGCACACACACATTCATACAGACAGGGTGACACCCTCACAGAAACCGTCAAAATAGTTTTCTAGGACCTTAAAACGTCAAGGTCTGATCAAAACACGATTTTTGCAAAACGAGTGTCAAGTTAGCATTCCAACTGAAAAAAGTTAAGTTAGCATCCCAACCCTGAAAATGGGAAAATTTCAATTTTGAATAGTGAATTAATTACCGTAAATTTCGTTCTCCGGCATGTGTGTTATGTTTAAAATATTTACTATCTTTCAATAAAATACGATAATAGATAATAAATTCGATAATAGAAGTTTATCTATTGAGGTGCAAATTGTCATTTCTACTTCTTAAAAATATATATAATGTGTTTATACGCACACAAAATGAAAACAATTGGATTGTATTCATAGGAATAATAAAAACCGACAATAAGTCAAAGAACCATGTTTGACACTAACAAACGAATTATAAAAATTGAAGATATATAACATAACATAATATTTGTAGTGGAATACCAAGTATATATATATATATATATATATATATATATATATATATATATATATATATATATATATATATATATATATATATATATATATATATATATATATATATATATATATATATATATATATATATATATATATATATATATATATATATATATAAATATATCAGGAATTGCACCCTTCAAGTATACCAATTTTTTTAATTGAACCTCTAGATTTCCTAGAAAAACCGAGGAATTACGATAACTGAATAGTCTTAAAAAATTGAACCTTTTAATTGAGCAATCTTTAGATTCTTTTAAATTATATATTTTATAAACAATGAAAATTAATTTAAAAAAAAAAAGAAATATATCTGATCTGCGCATGCGCTAGAATAATTCTAGTCGGTGTAACGTATTAAGATAGTACGAGCGCCAGGCGGGGTGGGGATAGGTATCGACTCTAGAGCGTAAAGGGGAACGCAGTAACCATATGATTTTTTTCAATATATAGATATACATTTAACATTGGCTAGTGGCGGCATTTATTTTTCTTTTAATTAATACACTTTAATTAGTCGGGCAAGTGTAAATGTTTTTGAATTAAATTTATCACTAATATATTTAATTTCATCCATAAGTTTTTTAAAAATATTCACCGACAGTTTTACGAGAAAAATACAGAAATTTATCAATGTTTGAAGGTTACCCCATAAGACCAATGTTAAATTGCTCAACTTTAAAGTTAATTATTTATTTAAATGATCGGGCAATCTCCTTCAAATTTTTGGAATTTGTTTAGACATATTTAAACTTTGTATTAAAAAAAAAATCAAGCCTTTTATCAAAAGTTGCCTTGGTGCTCGTACTTCCTTAAGTTTCAAATATAAATTATTCATATACTCGCACCTTTTCCATTTAGCACATGCGCAGGTCAGACATATATTTGTCCTATCAAAAATATTCATCGATTATAAAATATATGACTGAATTTTCAAAAATGAAAATGTGGCTTATTTAAAAAAGGAAGAGGTTTAATTTTTTAAGACTCTTAAGTTATCGAAATAGTGGCTGTTAGTCTAGATAAAGTCTAATTAATACTGAGATAATGTCTTTCCTCGATTATTCTAGAAAATCTAGATGGGTTTAATTTTAAAAAAAAGTATAATTCAAGGGTGCAATCCTTTTCGATGTATATACAGTTTAACTTTTCTATTACTTTTGCTGGCTGTATTAGAGGGTGGTAGAGAGTTCGTTTAATGATAAAATTTAAAAAAAAAAAATTTTACTATATATAATACATATATTAAAGTTTAAAATTTGATATGAGGACTTCCCAAATTTTATCTTTTACAGTAATAGCGTACATTCAAAATGTTCCCAATAATAAGTCCAATAAATACGGGGTTGTACCTTACAAACAGCCTGGTAGTTCTAAATATTGATATGTTTAGATTAGTAAGTAAATGTTTAAAATGAAAAATGCACATATTTACTCCCTCCGCGTTCACCTGACAAAAGTGCCGCTTTCCTTTCAATATTGGGGCGGGCGTGGAGGGGGTTAAAAATTTTTCATTTTATAAGTTAAACACTTATTTACCATCCTAGATGACATTTAAAAATTAAGAACTAACGGATCGTTTGTAAGATAACTCCCCTCTCTTTGTCTCTATTTATTGATTATGCAATTTTTTTAACTTTGTGTGCTTTTTAACTTTTTGAAAAATGTACACACATTTGATAGGAAATTGAATTAATTACAATTTTATTCTGGTAATTGTTTTCCTAGAATAGAAGTTTAAAATTTGACATTTTCCCGGAAAATGAAATTTTTTATTTTAAAAAAAGTATATATCTTCGTAGCTATCAATCATCGATACAAAATTTTAAATGTAAATTATAAGAAATTTATTTTCTTCAACATTAAGAAAAACTCTATTTTTTAGTGAAATACACCAAAACGAAGATGTTAGTCAATCTAAACAATTTTCAGAGACTGTCATTTTGAATTTCCACCATAACAGCTATAGGGATCAAAGATGGCCTCAGATCCAAAATCAAACCTTTATATGTTTAGTATATGTGCACCCAGTTTTACTTAAATTGCGCGAACCGGCCGGACTAATACGACTATTTAATGATTGCGCCAGAGGGAACGCTTAAACGACACATGCGAAGCCAGGCTGGACTAGTAAATAATAAATTAAAAGACAATTAAACTGAATCAATTCATATATATTTTATTAGTTTTTACAAAAATTTAAAGAAGTAGGTATTTTTCGTAATATTTTAACTAATGTGTTAAAGGTGATACAAGCAGCAGTTACAATTCGTATTAATCCAGAGTCAATTCAAATTAATATTGTGCGTAAAATTCTTTGTGCATTGAGTTTTATATGTTATAAATATGTTCAGGTCTACTCCAAATTATATTATTTAAGTTCAATTCCTTATTTCACACAATGCACAATATAATTATTTTTACAATAAACACCATTCGTAGCTCTGATCTCAAAACAACAATTTTATAATGATTTTAAAACCCTTATATGAAAAATAGTGTCCAATGTCGAAGTATACCGCACCGTTGTATAAAAGAATTTTTAATAATCTTGAAAAAATTTTCCACCTATTCTAAACTCATCAAAAATAAAGTCCTATTTTTTGAAATTTTTTCTAAGAATATTTCATTTGTAATATAAAATTAAAATTCCCTCAGAAATAATTAATGGGTATTTTATTACTCAATTTCAGCTTTTTTTTTTAATATTTAAAAATGGGTGAAATTGGACGTTAAAAATAGTTATTAAACAAAGAAAGTCATACTTAGTATTGACTACTGCATCACTCAGAATCTCTATAGAGATTACATGTAAAATTCAATTAAAAAAATGTTGGAAAATAAACTTTGAGAGCTTATAGTTTCTTTATATTGAGTTTATTTTGATGTAGAAATATACCATATTCAGTATCAGTCATCTACCCTATTACCAACCAGGAACTCTGGATTTTATTCTCATTACTCTTATAAGCAAATTTCTTAAATAAATAAATAAATAAATAAATATATATATATATATATCATAAGTATAGGCACACGGTGGGCTATTTTAATCGATACATCTAAATATCTCGCCGGCAGCAGTGCCACCTAAAAAAAAATTACTTCAACAAAAGTTGTCAGAAACAGAAAAAGATTAAATGGTGACGTTATCTTTGCCCTACTGCCCGTAAGCCCGTAAGCGTAAAATGTCACGTCGAAAATGAAAACAAAACCTCTGTACATCTTTTAAGACACTCCTTTACCGTAAGGTAAAAATGCTTTACCGTAAGGTAAAGATGCCTTCTGGCTCAATGTGCAGTAAAAGAAGTTAATTGTTGATACAAAAGTTTCAAAAACTCGTTCATGTTTTAAACGTGTTGGGAAACTTGTTCTCATTGACCAAGTTATTTAATCAA
This sequence comes from Chrysopa pallens, assembly GCA_020423425.1. Classification (NCBI taxonomy): domain Eukaryota; kingdom Metazoa; phylum Arthropoda; class Insecta; order Neuroptera; family Chrysopidae; genus Chrysopa; species Chrysopa pallens. Next base: position 23,417,102 of record CM035596.1, read on the forward strand.
GTAGTAGTAATAATTACTTGACGTGTGTGAACAATAAGATTTTAGTAAACTTCTTTAGCCGAGTAGTTTAATAAAATAATATCTTTTGCATGTAACTACTACCTAGCTCTGTTAGCTGTTGATTTTACTAAAAAATAAACTAAAAAGCCACATCTTCTTTTACTGTACAAAAAGGGTTGGAGGTTTTTCAAAGAAAAATAGAAATTTTTGCATAGACAAAAGTTAGTATTTTTAAAAATTTTTCGAAATTGGGAGAATTTCTTATTTTACCATTATTTCAAATCGATTGCAAAAAACCATATCTACCAAGCTTGCAAAGTTGGTATTTTTTTAAGTTTTTTCCAATAAGAAGGAGGGTGCAATAAATAATAAGAGTTATTCTATAATTCCTGACTATTTCACAGTAAATGCAAAAGTCGCAATTTCACTTGAAATGAAATTGGTGTTCTTGTAAATTTTCCCAAAACAGAAGGGATGCAATAAAAACATAATATTATACTTTTTTCTCTACTTCTACTACTTCATTTTACATTGATTACAAAACACCGCATCTTTCTAGTATGTATAGAAAACCTATATGGTAGTTTTACGGAGTATAATAAAAATGTCATTATAATCGAGCAAACCCATTATTCTAGTACGTATAGAAAAAAATTAAATTTTTTTGATATTTTTTCCAAAGTGTGTGGATTAAATTTTTTTTCGAAAACTATACAGTAAATTTCCTGTTTTTGATAAACATGTCTTATAATTTAGTTCAAAATCGGACAACGCGTTTGAATGTTATAGCATGGAACAAACATGGATACTTATTTAAATAGATACAGACAAACAAAATCCAAAATCGTCTAGTTATACCATAGACCTCATTTCATTCAGCCAAGTTTATTCGTCGGTAGACCTCACTCACGATAACATTATCATTATGAAGCTAATATGAGACCACACCTCTTTATCGTAATAGGTTAATATGTTCCATAAATAATTCAAGCAGAAATTTGTTTATTACTATTTTCAATATGAAAATAAAAGAATAAATAAAATAACTAGTTACTTCAAGTGAATTAAGTTTGGCAAAACGGGTACAAACTAATTTTGTTTAAGAAAGTTGTTACTATTTGAAATTTATATATAAAAGTATTACTTATATTGGTATAAAAATTTCGTAGTCCTAGCCCTTTAGCCACTTACAAGAAGACGTTAGTTTACAATTTAAATTAGACGTATCATCTATAAAATAATGGGTTGGTATAAGGACACTGTATCTAATATCTATTATAATCTCGATGTAGCTAGTAAAAAAGAGAGGACGCATTGTAGATAAAGCTTATCCTATGTTCTATAGTTTTAAAATGACTTGTATTAAACATTTATTGTAAAATTGATGATAATTTAAATAAAATTTAAACTATATTCAGTATGCTTTAGAAAATAGTAGTTGATTTGAGATCAGTTATTATACCGTAGTTGAATATCAATAGCATGCGTAAACTAAGGGGTAACGCTGTTACCACAATGTTATCAAATGTTATGAAAGAAATTAAATAGATTACGGTAATGTTCAATGTTCAAAAATCTTATTGATTTCATATAAAAGATAATACTATGTATTATCTTTTATGAAATAATGATTTTCGGCATACTATTACATCACTGCTATAAATATAAATTAAAAATCATAAATACATGATTACATTATAGATAAGTTTCGCTTCTAAATTTGACATGTTAAATATAATACAAGAGATAAATAACTACCTTAGCACGATCGTCGTATTGATTTTCATCCCCAGCTAATATACATATGCATCTAGAGATCAGGAATTATGTAACATTTGATTTGTACTTGTTTTTTAATTGCAACCTAAATTTAAACCTTATTTATTGCAAAATAAATTTCGTAAAAAAACAAATAAATTTTCAGCACAGTTATAGGGTTATAGCTGATATTTATGTTTTTAATTTTTTAATGGAACCCTCTTGAATTTTTAGAAAAACTGAATAAATTTGCACATTATTCATTAGAAAATATCTATTAGTTATTTATTTTTGTAAAAAACCTAAAATCTTTCTACAAGGGTGGCAGATTGTTATGAAACAAATCACGATTTTTATAATACTATAATATCGCCACATTGGCCATAAGTAGCCAAACGATAAAATTATGGTGCCTGGATTGACGTTTAGTAGTCAAAATCTGGCATCCATCTATATTTCGCGTCTATGAAGTGTAATATGCTATGATAGACTATGAAAAAATAGACGGGTGTGTATCGTATAAGAAATAAATTAATTAATTTTCAGAAATTGATCGGTGATTCAATTTAAAATGGACAGTTCGCAATTTTAAAACTCTATCATTTCCGAAATAATAGCTATTAGTGTAGATATTTTCCTAAAAATTACTAAATGTGTAAATTTCTTTTCTAAAAAGCCTAGAGGTTCAATTAAAAAGAAAATAATAATTAAAAGGTATTATGTAATTAGGGAACATTTCCTGACTTCCCATGTGTATTTTACTTACTTTTTTATTAATGCTGAATCTGGTTGAGAAGGTATATTTATATTGTCTTTTGAATCGGCACCCATAGTGGTTAGTGGTTAAACTCAACTAGAAATTGCCCACCATTAAAATAGGTAATTATCCGGTTTTCTTGGTTAATTTAAATGTAATTTATGTGATTATTTATTTTTAATGTGGTAGAGCATATATGCAAACATTATGCTTGAAATCAGCTGAAATTTGATGTATAATTTAAAGAAAATATAGTAAATAACGATAGCTTTTCATTTGTATTACAATGTCACATAGTGAACAAACTATTCATCACATGTTCTCAATATTCTCAAGTCGCATATCGAATGTATTTTTATTAAAAGTACTAAACTTATTCGAGTGAACTATACTCAGTTTAACATTCGGGCACTTACAGCGTTCATAGGTATAACTGTAAAGAAAATGAAAATAAGGTTTTCAGATAGCACATTAATTTGACTTCGACAAGCACTAACTTTTCATGTCAATATTGTTCATACCAAATTTCACAACATTTGGATAAGTATTATTATAATGTATATTATAGTAAATTTATCATATTTTTATACTGAGAGAAAATCAAACCTTAAATTTTATTCATAATTCCATAATAATAAAGACAAAAATATAAATAATTATAAAGAAAAGAAACATAGAGAGCGTCGTTATCGGGACAAAATTTACAGCAAGCATATACTATTTTCGTTAAAAAATAAATAAGATGTATCTTATTAATATGTCAGAAGTAAATGATACATATCAGAACTAATTTAAGTATATTAAAGAATGAATAATGCACTTTAGCTCAAAATATTTAAATAATATTATTTAATATATATATATATATATATATATATATATAAGATAAAAAACCGATTTAGGAAGTGTTATTCACAGATTTCGGCATACTACGACAAATGATTGCATATTTTGACAGTAATAAAATATACATCCAAATAACTACTAAAAAGTATCTTCTTTTTTTGCTGTATTATTTTTTTTATAGCATTATTTGTCCCAATTTTCGATAACAACTCAACAAATAATTATTAAAATATGAAAATCGGTGTGTACAATCTAAACATTAAAATGGATGTCTTGGGGGAGAGTTTTTTATTTTTTATTTTGAGTTTACAAAACAAAGAAATCTTCATAGTATTTTTACCATTTGTATTTAATATAGTGGGAAATTTCAATTCTATAAGCTTAAAAGATTTTCTGCCTCTAAGACACTCAACAGGGTGTGGCTTATATAGTAAAAGTTTTTTAATTAAAATTTAAAAATTCATTTTACATAAACTTCTCGTTATCATTTATACTTTCAAGATTAGATTATACATTTTGCACACCAAATTTTGTTTCATTTGGTTAATAATATTTTGAATACCTAATTTGTTCGCGAATGTAGTGTCTTAGTATAAATATTTCGTGTACAATAGATTATGGCTTTCAATACAAACAAATCAAATATTATATTTAAACTAGTTATTGAACTTATAGGATTGCTTTTGTATAACTTCAAAAAATAAAATAATTTCAATATAATTAAAATAACTTAAATGGTTTTCGCTTAAGATTTTTAAATTTTAAATTTATGCGATAATAAGCTAGGGAAGACGAAAGTTAATTATATACCTACAGTCGACTATTAATATACCACGATTCGAGCGGGAATATAATTTATACAAAACTATAACATAGAAATGAAATATTTTTTACAATTAAAATATTTATGAAAAATAAATGATTTTTTTACGCAAATATTAAAATATATAATTGTTTCTATTTTCATTCGCATCTTCAATCACGTAAGTGGGTACTGAATGTCGAAATTACTAGAAATTGAAAATTTACTTTACACAAATTGATAATAGTATAGCATTATCCTAATAGGCCATTTACCACAAAAAATGAAATTATATACATACGATAGTTTGTAAAAAACATATGTGGTTTATATAATATTTCATCTCAAAGGCTTAAATATTTGATTAAACATTTAAAATACATAAGCCATTTTTAAATGCCCATGAAGTAAAATGTTACACATCAGTTGTAGTAACCATACAGATTAATCAATTAAATTAAATAAAATCTTTAAAAAAAAAAACAATTCTACATAAGCATTGCCATTTATATATTTTAAGACAATAATAAAAAAAAATGATGGCAAAAATTCTATTCAATTAAAAATTTTATGAGTAAATTTTGCAGATTTTCGCGTATCTGATAAGTCCAGACTGCAAAGAAATTGAGTATGTATAGTCAGAATATAAAAATAGAAGGCAACAACTCACACAACTACTGATTGGACTAAATTGCCTTATAGTCCAATCAATTATTTGAAGCCATGATCTATCACCATCGTAGATAGATTATTTGGAGAATTAGTGGAAAAAAATTGCAATCAAACACAGGTGTTAATAACGATTTCATTTGTTATTTGTTTATGTGTTAAGTAATGAACAAAAAGTATCAAATATGATATAATAAAAACAAGTGAAGATAACAAGTGAAGAGTTAATTGTTTAGATACTCGACTGATGGTGTAGAATGATTTTTTGAATTATTTTAACCAATAGCATTCATAAAACATGTAAAATATCCAGTGTATATAGTTATAAATATGTTAGCTAATTTTGAGCTAAAATTGGGACGAATTGAAATATTTAACGAAAAAAATGTTTCACACACACGTTACTTCTCTTCAGTAACAGATATATTTTGTCTTTGAATTTTTCTTATATCTTTTATGGTTTAAAAGTTGGGACATGGATCCTCCATTTGATCCAAATGATCAATTTTGTTCATTATTGAACTTAAACTCACTTTTTATGTGCAGAACGTCATCAAAATTTCAGCTTGATATCTTTTTTCGTTCTTGAGTTATCTTGTTCATGAACGGAAGGAACGGACATGTGGAAATGGGCTAATTAGGTGATTGTTTGAATGTCTATACCAAAATTTTGTTTGTACAGTCAATATTTTCTAGCGTTACATACATTAGACTAAAATTAATATACTTTGACCATATTGTATATATATACGGAGTATAAAAATAACGATAATATAGAATTAACTTTAAATTACACAGCCTGTTTTAGATTTATATTAAGGGCGCTTTAAATCGTTAATTTATGCTGGTTAAAAAAATTATATGAGATCATCTTCTACAGTCGGCAAAAATATTCAAAAAGTAAAAAAAATATCTATACATCGAACGATCAGGAATTTGTACGAATTATATTTTGTATGTTAATTATTTACACTATTGTACACTATTTCGTTAATGCAATAGTTTTAAAAATTTGAATTTTTTTATTTTGAACTGAGCCATCTATATGTTCTAGAAATAATTAAAATAAGAAATTAATTTCAATAGTTCAAATTCAAATATTTTTTTATACTCGACGTATAAAAAATGTCGGAATACCTTATATTAGTTATAGTCTAAAGTTTGTAATGCTTACAAATTAGTTCATTTCTGTTTGTCTAGATAATTTAAAAACATAAAAAGATACCGAAATGAAATTTTGGTGATGTATTCTGGACTTAAAAAGTGAGTATAAATTCGTGAATAAGCAAAACATTCGAACCATAAAAGATAGAATAAAAATTCTAGAATGGAAAATATTTCGTTTTTTAAATTAAACAACTTTTGCTTGAAACATTTTTTTGTAAAATGTTTGAATTCCCCAAAATTTTAGCTCAAATTTACCTAATAAATATATAATTACAATACTTATTAATATTATATATATATTATATATATATATATATATATATATATATATATATATATATATATATATATATATATATATATATATATATATATATATTGATAATCAATCATATGTTGAGTTTTTAAACAATAAATTGCCTCCATTTAGAAGATTTTCATCGAAACATGAATTGGGATTGAGAATTAGACTATTTATTATTTCATTTTCCGCAAGAGTCAGGGCCTTAACATAGAATGAACGTAATCTATGATCTATGATTTAACTAGATCTATGCTTTTAGCTTTTCTACACCAATTACAAGAAGCAAAAGAACTAATTTAACAGTTAACATTTTTTTGGACACTCTTACAATTTAGTTTTTCCCCATCATCGTTTAACGGGAATTTACACAAAAATTCAAATATAATTATATTTTTTTTTCCATTTTTGCACACAAATAATTCCAATGTTATGAAATTTTGGATACACTTTATATTGACATGAAAACGAAGAGCGTGTCAATATTCTTTAGGGCCAAGCCGTCGCTTCGAATTTTTTACAATTTTGAAGTTTCTATTGATTTTTATTATATAGAAGCCAAAATTAAAAATATAGGTCTATCGAAAAGGCGAAATGGAACAGAGAAACTTTTGAAAAAGGTATGAAACTTATCGATAAAGGTGAATGAATCTATGAGAAAAAATGGAAATACGTTATGTATGTGAAATTAGCTTAGGATCTTAGATGGCCATGTCCCTTAACGCGACCGCCATTAAACGCGTGAGTGGCTAATGATGGTCAAAATTGAATGTTTTTTAAATTTAAGTTACCTCTTTACCAAATTATACCAAAGCCATTAAAAATTTTATTAGCTAAAGCCAATTATATAGATTATTAGCTAGAGAATGTGTTAAATTGATTTAAATAAATATATCGTTTAAAATTTTCACTTTATTCACATTTTTCGTTAAGCAATCATCACATTACACCATTCTCCCTTACTTATTTTAGATATCTCATTCAACGGTTTAAAGATCCTTAACCTAACACTAATTAAACAGTCAATGTTTTCCTAAACAATCAGTAAATAAATTGTACATCGCACCAGCGTTTAATTTCGCACGTTGTAAATTGTTATTTGGAAATTGGTATGATGTATAGTTGCCTTTAATAACAACATTTTTATTTTTTCCCGAAAACAGTTTTGTTATGTATTATTTTGTATTTGTAGTGGGACATCAATCTGCAAATATACATGAATACATAAATAAATTATTTTACGTATATTTAAACAAGCACCTTATAAATGGACGTCAATTTCAACGGACATAAAACACATTTTATTTTTTAATTAAAATTTTACGATATTAAAATTTTGTTTTGATTGAAGTGCAGAATAATGAAAAGGAGCTATTTTTGAACAAATCTTACAACTTTACAGCCAATTATGAAATGTCTTGGAAAGTTCAAGCTGTTGGCACTCCCTCCATCACTATTGGCCAAAAAAATATTTAATAAGTAATAATATATATATACAGTCTAAAAAAATTGACGAAAGGAAATTTTCACATTAAGTATTAGGATATATCGACACTACAGCCTTGTTCACATTGATCAAGTAATGTAGTCAAGTAACAATTAGTTTTGTACTACACATTTAACACTTGATCAAAAATTGTTTACACTTTTTAAAATTTGATAAATTAGTCAAGTAACAAGTAAAACATTAAAACTCATAGTCTTGTAATAAAAATTCATATTACAAAACCTGTTTATATTTTATGACTTTTAAAACTTCAAAAATCCATATCATAAGACCTGTTTATATTTTTCTGGGAAATCTGAACGATTAAATAGAGTATAATCTTATACCTATGCTGGATGTGGTTAAAGGGGTGCTGTATTCCGTGATCTTAAATAGTATAACTATGCTGGTATTTATCGATCCTATTAGATCTTGTATACTTTTTTAGTTATTTCAATTAGCCAATTAAAATTTTCATCCGGAACTGATTATTTTGCGAAGATGTTTTATGATTTTATTATTGAAATGCAACAATTAAAAACGATTATATATGAAATACACATCCATTTATAAATTAGATAATTAGTTAATTTTTAAATAATAATAATCCATCAAAATTTTAGAAAAATTATATTTTAAATTTAATAGACTCAAAAAATTTAAAATATAGATTTTCTATCACAGTTTAAGAATACGATAAGTCATTCATTTGGAAGTTAAAAATATATATATATACCTATTTTTTGGAGCATCGTTTGGAATATTAACATCTTAAATTACTTGCAAAAACCTACAATTTAATGATTCCCATACTGTGTCTTTTGATACAAATGTTATGATCAAAAATATATTTTTCGAATTTTCCTATTTGTAGGTTAGGTTTTTAAAATTTCAAGCTGAATTTCACCACAATACGTTTTTAACGTTAAATAAATATAAAAAACAATATTTAATTAGAAAATCGCGGTTTTCGTTAAACAATTTTTTTGCTTCTGTTGTATTCACTGTATATACTTAATAATTTACAAAACTTGTAATAATTAATAATTTACAAAAAATTCAAACGATATAGATTCTAAAACTAATTAGGATTAAATAATTATTTAAGCCGATCATATTTTTGGCGTTCCTGTTTGTTTTTTGTCGATTGTCAATTTTGAAAATCTTTCTAGGCAATCTTTCTTTAAGACTGTCAGCTTTTATAAAATTGAAAGAGGTCGGAGTTGGGTTGGATCAAAAAGGTAACAGTTAAAAAAAGTTTCAAATTAAAGTTGTAGAGCATTCAACGTAGCATAGAAATTGTATTTTGTCTATTTTAGTCAATTATTAAAAATAACGGAGTCAGAGTGTCTATGAGCTTTCGCACATACATGTATACATTTCACATACATTTTATGTACATGTAAATTCGTGTATCTGTAAAAATTTCTAGACGTTCTATCACTATCAATATCTAGAAAATATATCATGGCCACAAATACGCCAACCCGTGAGAATTAATTTTAAAATTTAAATATCGTCCGAGAATTTTAATCGCAAGGAAAATGTAACGACCAAAAATCCATGCAGACACGACCCCAAATCAGCATACTCGTACTACCTCAATCCCAAATATCGCTTGTGGATAGGTTCATCACAGTGTGAACTTAAGGGCTAAACAAGATACAGACACGGGGGAACTTTACCCAAAATCGATCAAAGGAGATATTTTAATTACTCCTTGCTATTCCAAATCTTATAGATTTCGATTATCGGGTTGGTAATAGCCTCCTATTATCGATAAGAATTAAATAAAACACATTTTTATTACTCTAGTTAAAAAGGCATTATTCATAGTGCTCGGTCAATTTAATTATTACAATAATTATTGTCATATTGGCTGTTAATAGTGCCCATTTTTCAATTCAATCATTATGAATAATGACCAACTAATAAATTGGTCACAGAACCTTGATGCCAGCTTACTGCTATTAATATTGCAGCTTCACCATTTCAACAGTCAGGAATTTATTTTATTCTTCAACCACAGCATAAATATGCGCGATAATCATAATTTCGAATAAATTAATAAATTTAAATATTTAAATTATATATATATATATATATATACAATCAATTTTTCCAATTATTCTTGTTTTTCGAATTATTATTTATAAGATGTAAGATCTGTTAAATTTTATTTAAATTCGGTTAAGTGTATTCTTAGACTGACCCTGTGTTACACAATATTACATAATTTATTATTTGGATCAAACAGAAATAATTCTAAAATTAAATGACTATTAAGTGTGAAATTTAGTTGACACCAAACTGTATAAATAAAAATACCGAATACGTATTGCATCAGACACTATCCACGGAAACCTTTGCTCCGCCAGCAGATGTCGGGTTTCTAAATTGTTGTGGATGAAAGTTCCGTTTTATTTATAATTATTAACGATGCTAACTAATCTACCGGTATGCATTTACTTCCGAATAAAATAGATTAATATTCGTATTATGTAATACTCTTTTTTTTTATGCATCTAATTTAGCAAATCAACTCGTTTTTTTCACCGACCACGAAAGCTTCATACTTCATAACATAAATAATTAAAAGCGCACGGGTTGTTAAGTCAATACCATTTCTATTCCCTAACTTAATGTTTTACTATAATAGTTTTTAATTTTTTTATTTATTTTTTTTTTTTTATGATTTTATTTTTACCAACATTTAATTATTATGTTAAGTAGTTATCACATGTCGAGTAATAAACTTCGAGTTTTTTTAATTATTTTATACACGGTGCATATTGTTAGATATCTTCTTTCCAGCATCCCATAATAGAGTCTGAAAATAAAAATTCGATACTGAAAACGTTATATACATATAATAAGAGTAGTAAAAGAAAAAAATCTATATGGGAAATATGTTTCTAAAAAAGTAATTGCTACGACTGTTTGTACTTATTATATATTTAATATAAAAAAGGTTAATAATCTATTTGGAAAGACATCTTTGTTTCAAATTTGGGCATACATGACAATTAAAAAAAAAACAAAAACAGGTTCACCTTTGTTGGGCCTGAGACTCGATGCACTCGATGCGATGCATCGATATACGAGACCACGACACATAGAGGGGGGGGGGTGTGGCCAGCACCTCGACAGCCGACTGGTTTTTCCCCAATCATAGATCAAGTATACATTATTTTGTGCCTAGTGAATTCAGAGAGCAGATATCTTTTGTATGGTCGGGCTTGAACGAAAATTCTACCGCACCGTGAATTGAACTTCGGAGTATTGGCTTGGAAGCTCGAGACGCGGTATCGCACTGATCCATTTAGAAAACAATTAGAATAATTCAAATTTTATACAATAATAAAACTATTTTTACGCACAAAATAGTCGAAAAATAACTATCCAAATGTAATTAAATAGGTTATATACAATTTTTTACATGAAAACGGACTATATAGATAATACCACAAGAGTAGGTATCTGCTATGCCGTACTGTAAGTGGCAGCGATGACTGGTAAAAAAAAAATATGCATGTTGTGGGTATCTCTATGTTTATTTAACACATTAAATAAAATGAGGTAGACGAACCGAGTTATATCCAACCACTTTTTATTGATTTATCACATTTCTGACTAGCTTGCCCCTACTCTAAAAGTATTATCTCTATGAAAGTGTTATCAAATTGTCTAGAAGTACTCTAGGCGGCTTGTCCAATAATTTTAGCCGAAATATAAAAATTATAAAATTAATATTAATAATTATTTGTTGAGTTAATTATTTGTGAGCCCGGGTTTAATTTATCACAGTTAAAATATAAATTTACCCAAGTTATGGTCTAACTGGTTATTGTATGGGATTAACTAAATCATTCAAATAAAGTATACATTCAGTATCACTATTTGTATAAATATCGTCGGAGTGTTTTAATCACAGGGAGAAAGTAAAAATCTGTAAATTCGTGACATTTTGAAAACAAAATATAATTTCTTATCTTTCTAGTCTCCAAATATCCTTCTGGGTACTATTAAAACTTTCTGGGTATATTTACGTTTAATTAAATGTATTTCCGAAATTTCAATAGATTCTGAGAGTAATGACTTGATTTATATGTGGATGAGGTTTTTGGGATTCTTACGTATCATTAAAATATTCTCACGATGTTTATATTGTTAATATAAAATGAATTCAAATATTAAAAATATCAATGAATTTCACTCAAACCATAATCCAAATTTTTTCATATTGAATCCTCAGTCTTTTTACAAGAGAAAAATTTTCTGAAGCGTTTTTTAATATAATTATGAGCTACTTTAAAAGTTGAACTTTCAGATTCTTACTAAATCCGTCTAGATTGCAAATCATATACAGTTTTGTACTCGTAAATTAGTGAATTTGTCAATTGAACAAAGGGAAGTATATATTCTTTATTTTCAAAACAAAATGTTTAAAATGCAGTTAATGCTAGGTAAAGAAAAGTGGAAAGAAGTGCAATGAAGTTAAATAAGACGGCTCTGAGGACATTACCGTCAATAAAGAAAGTGTATCAAGACAACTTAATTGAACAGACGGCAATTAATTCCTAGGTATAATACCGCAAGGTTAACCTGATTCATTAGGTGGAAAAGCATGAAACCCCTCGTTGGGTATACGAGAAGTTAACAATACGTCTTCGTTAACGCTAAAAAAGGCCAAGAAAGGCTTACTTTTTATATATTCAATTTTCTTTTTATTACTACTATTTGACAACGAGAGGGAATTTAATTATTTTCAACTCGCAAGGTCATTGGCAGGCAATACGCATCCAAAATCTTTTACATAAATTTGTATTAAGCGCATTTGGGGAAAAACTAGAAACTCGGATTAAAAATATTATTATAATGTTAATATGTATCAGTAAATGTCAGACATGTCAATCTTTTGAAGATCAGTTTTCCAAAAAAAATGTATTAGTTACCTATCTTATTTATGTAATTTATGACGACGAATTTTATGACGAAGTATATTGTCAAAGTAGATATGTACCAATCTCAGCGGTTTCACCTGCACAATTACCCGCATTATCTCCACATTGCCTATATTCACCTCGGCATCCTGAATGGCTTGAAGCTCCAGGTAATAAATGTCGGCCTTGACCAGTTGACCCAGGAGTTAGCATATCTACTCGCGTACTTATTGATCCATCACTACAGGGGTATCTAAATCAAATAGAAATTGTTTTGAATAATATTTATTTAAAATTATAACATATTTACAACATTTGTATTTCTTTGAGAAAACCATTTTTTTTTTTTAATACAGAATTAAAAAAAAAAAAAAAAAAAAAAAAAAACTGAATAATTTCCAAAAAATGTATATAAAAGATTTTGCTGCAATTATAAAACAGTTCAATTATGCACATAGTTTTACATAGTGATAATAGATTTAAAAATAGACCGGAATATTGTCACCAACATGGAGAGATGAAGGATACAACTCCATCTCGCTTCAGATTTCATAATGGCACTAACTAACGCACGTGTGCCAAATATTTAATTCATAGACGTATAGTGTGTATTACGAAATAGAATCCAATGCACGGGCCATTGCTTATGATGTCATAAAACCTACGCCATATTGTACTGGAGGGTACTGGTGACTGGTGAGATATACATATTTATACGCAACTCTATTATATATTTTATTAATGTATAACTTGTATTATGCGGACATTGCATCTTGTTATACAATGTTACATGTACAACAATGTGGTAGTGACTACATAGATATGCAAGTTTGAATATTTTCCATATTTTTATGTACATTCTCATATCGTAGAAAACAGTGATTTCTTTCTAACTTTGCTGGCGACATCTAAATTCAATACGATGATGACTATGTAAAACCATGTGCAATTATGAAATGCATTACTTAAAATTTTTTTGTAAAATTGCATAGTGTATAGCACGGTCTTATATATTTGTACAGTGTTTAATAATTTTAAAACATTTTTTTAACAAATTTTTCAATTAAACTAAAAATTCCGCCGTATATTTTACAATTTCATCAATAAAAATTAGCAAAACATTTGATCGAAGCCAAAATCTTGTATTAGCCGAAGAAACATAAACGAATCAACTTAAACGAACCTGTGCAAACCGAACAATGCAAACGATACAAACAAAATAAAACAACAAGTATTTTCACTTTGTTACCATATTTCATTTGAAAAGATAAAATAATACATTTTAATACGTTCTTCTTTTATTACTATTTCATGCATTATACAAAATAATTCTTACACATTTTCCAACAAAATTATATTGAGTTTTTAGCTAGTATTCAAGAATTTTTACTAAAGTCACACTCAGCTTCGGCTTCGGCCAAAATCCTACATCCGGTGGGAATTATCAAAGTTTAACGAAATTTTATATACATAATCCAATTTGTTTCCATTTTTTAATATTCAAAATATATATAGAGTGCATAGAGTAAGGAGCAGGAAATTAAATGCGACAAATAATGGAAGTTATCTACGAGAGTTTCCAACATTATTTATTTAATTTTGTGGGAAATTTAGGTCAAGTTCATGAGATCCGGACAAAGGCAGAACCAATTGTATGGAGTTAAAATTCTAATGCATCTTAGCCTATAATCCGTTTTTCTCCGTTGGTTTAAAAATTGAAATTGATGTGCTCCATCAACTATGCGATTGAAATTTTACTATTCTCTAATCCGTTACTCCATTAAGAATTTCTGCTTCAAATTTTTCGGAATGATATTTTTGCAATAAGCATTAGAGAACTATACTTTGCTACTAAATAATTACAGAAAATAGAGAGAAATAATAGTTTTTCAGTCATGATAGTTAATTTTTTGCGTTAAATTTAAGGGATTTGCGCACTATGTATTTTTGTTTCATAACATTTATAGTACGCACTCTCAATTCCCGTTTTGATGAAAATCTTCGAAATAATGATATTCGCTAACAAAGCTTGTGTTTTATGTTAGGTGAGCAGTATATGACCTGCCATGATTTGGTATACAAATGCTCGATTATATGTCAATGTGAATAGTTGTGGTATCTGAAATAAATGCCAAATATAAAACCAACAAAAAGTTTCTCCATTTAAGAGGCAGGAGAAAGTGAATTTTTTTTCCTGCCTCTTAAATGGAGAACTGGTATGATATAGTATATTTATAAAAACAAGTACTTAAGATCATTAATCCTTGGTCTTCGATTCTGCCGCTTCGATAATTGAACTGGACTTCCACGACATGTACAATCACAATGCATAACACACAGTGCAACGGATGTTGTCAACGTGATTACAAATGGAACTGCAAAATAATGTAGTATAATGGAGATATGTTCCTCTTGGTTGTAATGGGGTAACACAACAGTCCTATTCTCTCTTGAATAATAGCATGGGAATTCAACGCCTTCTACACCGTATGTGCTTGTAAAATTGCTGCAATGTATCATTGGTGGATAACCACACCCTTTAATATTTACCAATAACACAGCTTCCTCAATAACAGATGGCACTATGGAATGTGCTATTGATAATGTTCTATTCATATGGAATGAATCTAATTTCCAATTAAGATTCTCATTTTGAATTTCTGAATATAGCACATCTGGATCGTATGTTACGTATATATGAGTGCACCGGTATACGTCACTAGTGCAACCTTCACGACATGAATTCCATGAACAATTTAGTAAGCCAGTTAGATCTTCTCGTCGAGATGTAATACATGTAACTGGTTCTTGTACGAAATCCGCAACTAACGTTGATAATGCTGGATCTACATACAACGGTACTAGAAACAATAATGACGAACCAGATAACACAGAAAATAATACTAATAATGCAGTTGTATAAAACCAAGCTTGTTCACGTAATGATTTTTCAGTGGATTTTATGGTTCGTTTTGGTTGTGTTAAAACTTGAAGTTGACGTTTTCGAAGTTCTCCTTGTTCATCGAGGAGTAATTCTGAACTACTGCTTCTCATAACGATGTGGTATCAAATTTAACTTGTACACAACAATTTCTGAAACAAAATCAAAAAATATTACCTAAACGATTTCAAGTTATTCTTTTTGAGCGTAGAAGGCAAAATAAAATAGGTTGAAGACTTGGTCAAAACCACGGTTGTATAATAAAATAGTCAAGTTCTATAGTTAACAAAACTACTAATAGAGGCGCTTTCTATTACAAGGGACGTACATATGAAATATTTCTAACTTTCTTATAATCTTTCAAAGAGTTTAAACGTGCATTGTATTAAAGTACCAATTAATGTTAATTGGAAACAAATAATCAAATAGAGATTAATTCTACATATACAATTATTTAAGTTAATAAACTATACAGAAAAATACTTTGCAGAGTATACTTCACAAACCGGTATTTTTAAATTGACAATTGGGAAAGTTTTATCAAATTATAAATTTGCATTCCCATGTGAAGATCATAGCACCGATATATTGTCAATTGCCCTGGTCTATTACATCAGATTGAGAATCTGATATAATAGACTGAGAATGCAGTAATACGCTTACCAGGAAAACCAAAAAACGGGAAAACATTTTTGTATTTTTAAAATATTGTCTACGTTGTTTTAGTTTTATTTACGTGTTTGCAGTAAATTAAGTCAAATTCTTTTAAATAAAAAAAATAAAAAAGAACAACAACAACAACTGTTAATATTTTATTTTTTATAATAATTTTTAATTAATTTAATTACCTTTTTAATAAAAAATACGTATTAATAATAATGCAAATAAATAAAATTATAAAATATTATATTTTTGTAAATTTTCTAGACCCGCCACCTATGTTCCGTATAATGATAAGCGGTGCTAGGAATGGGCGATATCGATGTTTTTGGTCGATGTTTTTTCTTTGTCGAAACATCGATGGTCGATGCTATAGTTCGAGCTATCGACATCGTGTAGTAATTTTTTGGCTATTTTGGCTACTAAACGGTATATGATTTTATTGTTTGGCTATTACTAATTTTATTTTTTGCTATATCATAAATATGATTGGCTATTTTTGGCCACTTGGTCGCCTCAAAATGACGCTTTTTAATTTTATCTGGCAACACTTGATTGAAGTTAAATAAAAACAAAAATAATTTAAAATTATTATTTTAGATGTCTTTTCAATCATGTTTTGGTATATTTTATATTAAGTCTACTCCTTAAGAATCGATTTTTTAATACGGCGCCTGGTATAAAAAAAAAAAATATGAAAAGTAAAATATATATGATCGATTGGGGTTACGATTTTGTGCGCAACTTTCATTTTTCAGTCGTGTATGTTCTTAAATTAATTAATCACTAGAGATGCTATATAGGCTACAACTATATGCGTTCGTAAAGACCTGGAACATATTATGAAAAACCTAATCCAAAATATTTTGATGAATTTAGTATTGAGGTATTTGAATCATGAAAAAACCAATTAATTATCATTTTTCTTGTTTTTTATGATATTAATTTGATCACAACCAGCCATGAAATAAAAGCTTTAACTCAATTCTTATAAATCTATTCCAGTAGTACGTTATATTATATTATATTGGCAAAATTTAAGCTAAAATTGTGAAGAATCTGAACAGTTTACGAAAAAATTTGTTAAAATAACAAACATTTTTTGCATTATATTCTTCTTTTATCTTTTACGATTGAAAAGTTGGGTCATAGATCCACTGAACTCTATAGACCGATTTTGCTCATTTCCCAGCTGAAACTTGAAAATCCTTATATACTGTATATCATTCATTGAAAATTTTCATTCATATTTAGTGTTCACTAAATATGAATGCAGTAAATGCATACAAGCAACAGCAGTTAAAGTAACTTTTGGCACTAATCAACATTTTTCTCATAATCGGCGATCTTAAAATCCTTGATTTACTGATTTTAATAAATGCTTATTTATTTTAGGAGATTTTAGAATATTTTGCATGCATTACATGAATTTTAAATTGCATGTCTCTTCGACCTGTATTTTAAAATCGAGATATTCATAGTAAAAATGATCTAGTTTACCGCATCTATAACCATAGATAAAATATTAAAACTATCATTGCCAATTTCCAAAAACTATTCCCCCATTTTAGGCAAAGATTAGTAATCACAGGTCTGACGAACGAATTGATATTTAAACATATCTAACGGGGTGTAAAATGTACAATTTAAAATGGCGATAAAAGTAATAATTTACTTCATGAAAAATTAATTAAAATTAATAATTTAACATAGGTACGTATAATTTATTCATTTATATGAGTCTTTTGCGTTATATCAGAATATAAAAATTGATATCAGTAAATCAATGCGATAACGTTATTGTAAATTTATAAATTTGTAGATCGAATAAAAGATGTAATAAGATAAAGTTGAAAAATCCTTTATTTTTTATGAAACCTTTTCTTATTTGGTCCCAATTACTCACTAGGAATGTTGACTAAATTTTTTATTTTTTTATTTTTGGGCACCTTCACGAACCGCAGAGTGAAGTGATTTTTTAAAAATATATTATACAAGTGAATATAACAACTATGAGAGTTAATTGTTTAGATATTCAATATATCATTCATAAAATAGCCTAATTACACAGCCGATAGAGTTATAATTACATATCATAAAAATAATGTATATTGCAAATATATGTGCTTACTATTAGATTAGCATTCATAAAATACTCTAAATTTTTAGTCCGGGTGGTTATAAATACATATATAATAAATATATATATATATATATATATATATGGGTTTATTATCTAAATTTGAGCTGAAATTGAGATTAATCTAAACAAGTAACGAAAAAATGTTTCAAATAAAAGCTGTTAAAAAAAACATTTTTTGTGTTTAAATTTTTCTGCTCAGTTACGAAGTTAAACTAATTTTTTATGTATAATACTCGTACCAAAATATCAACTCGCTATCTCTTTTAGTTTTTGAGTTATCTTGATGACAGACAGACAAAAGGACGAACGGAAATGGACTAATTACATGATTCTGTGAAGACTCATACCAAAATTTTTTTTGTGGCTTCAACATTTTTTACAAAGCGTTGCAAATTTTACATTGAAATAAACATACTCTGACATTAAATATGTTATGCGAATAAATAAATTTCCACAATTTTGCTTAACCACTGTATTAATAATTTATATTTGAGTATGCGACATGTTTCAGATATTACCCCATATTCAACTGGTATTATGTATAACAGAAACATTATGTAGAAAAAATGTTAAAAACAATTATGTTGTTTATTGTAGACATTTTATGGTCATGCCTTATGTTTTTTGAACTTTTGAAAAACAATTATGTACTAAAATTATAATAAATTTATACAATAACATTAATTGATATGGTTTTAAAAAGTAAAATAAAATGGGTCAGCTTAAAATAATTTTACACCCGCAGTATCATAAATATTGAGTTATTTCAGTAGAGAGAATAGTTTGGAGTAGACCATGGCCACTGTTTTCTAGTTCGGGATAGGCTGGAGTCCTCTAATGTGCTTATAAATTTTCAGAGCC
This sequence comes from Chrysopa pallens, assembly GCA_020423425.1. Taxonomy (NCBI): domain Eukaryota; kingdom Metazoa; phylum Arthropoda; class Insecta; order Neuroptera; family Chrysopidae; genus Chrysopa; species Chrysopa pallens. The sequence continues at coordinate 23,436,436 of CM035596.1, forward strand.
TCTAAAACATCCAACTTGCACCCTTTTTTGGAAATGTGTAATATTTCTATATAGATTATGGTTGTATTCGAGGAGATGGTTGGCAAAAAAAGAATCTGATTTTTTCAGAGTATATGATCTTAGATGCTAAGTATCTGTAGTCTTTTGACTTTTCAGTGTTTGGGAGTATTTCAGAGCTATTTTGTATTTCTTTTTTTCTTCAATTTGCTTATTATTTCTGCGTCGAATCCATGTTTTCTTGCTATAAGTTTGATGCTGTCCATTTCTTTGTTGTAAATAGTCATTGACATTGGAATAGATAAATCTCTTTACAACTGAATGGTATGCCGCTATTTTGTGGTTTAAACGGTAAATGCAATCCCATGGTATAGCGGTATCTGTGTATGATAGCTTTCTATACACGTCATATTCTAAATGATTGTTTCCTTTTATAATTTTTAAGTCTAAAAAGTTTATTACATTGTGTGATCCAATTTCCAAAGTAAATTGAATCTTGATGTTCAAAGAATTGATGAAGTCCAGAAAACTCTCCATTTGCCTTAAAGTACCATCGAAACATATAATGACATCATCCACGAAGCGGTACCAAAACTTGATATTTGTTGCCAAGGTACCAAACTCTCATGCCAAGATTGTCCGAGGTCTTGTAGACTGAAAAAATTAGATTCTTCCTTTGCTAACCATCTACTTGAACAGAAACGCAATCCAAAAAGAAATTTATAAATATTACACATTGCAAACAAAGGGTATAAGTTGGATGTTTTAGGAGCCCTAGAAATTTATAAACACAAAAAAGGACACCAACCGATCCTAAACGAACAAACGGAAGCGACGGTCTACTCAAAGCTATTTTTTCCACTAGAATAGTTTTATGTTTATGACGCCACGGTTGCAAAATAACCCCCCCCCCTTTTTTATCTCTTTTTTTACTAATATAAAGGAAAAAAAATTTTGCAATCCTGACTTTTTAACTTTTCATATCGTATTGTTAAATTTTTTAATAAAAAGTTAGTTTAAAAAAATTTTTATCATTAATGTTGCTGTATATTGGAGTAACATCCGGAACACGTCGCATAATTAGAATATAGTAAAGTGGTTAAGTAAAAAAGTGAGTAAATTGATTTATTCATATATATATATATATATATATATATATATATATATATATATATATATATATATATATATATATAAATAAATATATATATATATATATATATATATATATATATGCACATGCATACACATATACTGCCGAAGAGAGGATGAAACAATCATATAGAAATTTTTACTGCAGATTCCCAGAACATCAGCAATAAAACGGTAGTACCAATTTTGTGCTTCAATTAACAATGAATATGGTAAAAAATAAATTAAAACAGAAAAATTTTCCCTTTAAATGTGAAAAATACGTGAAAAACCCTTTTTGGGGGAATAGAGTAGAAATGGTGTCGGTGACATCTGGAGGAAGAAAACTGAGGCTATAGTTTCTTACACCAAAAACAAACAGCTTTTTCACATTAGATTCAATCTCTCAAAATTTTCGATCAAAACCAAGGCATACTCTTCTAAATTTAAAATATATCGTATTTATTTCTATTTTAAAACTAATTATGCAAACATTATAAAATTTGATATATACAGTCAAATTTCCATCAAATATAAAATAAAATTGAGATTTTTACTTTCTTCTATCTTTACCAATTTTCGGGTAAAACATAACTCTTAAACTTATTTTTAGAAATATTTGAGTGCGAAAATTAAAGAAATACAACATATATAAATGTAATATTTCAGAGTATACTAATTTTTGTCTAAAGTTTGCATCGCTAGTAAATATTGAAGGCAGAAATTTTTGGTCCAATTTAGTTTGTTCGACCGTCCGCCCGTTATTAATATAATTAAAAAATCAAAAGAATCCGCGATCTGAAATTTGAGTTTTTGAATGATCAAAATCGGTTTACTGGATTCAATGGATCCATGACCGAAAATTTTAACCAGACTAGAAAAATTAAAAAACTAAAATGTTTGTTTTATCAAAATAAACAACTTCTGTTTGAAAAATTTTTTTGTAAACTGTTTAGATTCGGTACAATTCCAGCTCAAATTTAGCTAATAAACATATATTTAATTATAATACATATTATTTTACAACTTTATGAGTTGTATATTTAGAGTATTTTATGAATGCTAATGATTAAACATAAATAAATAAACACTGATACTCAACCATATGTTGAGTTTTCTTTTATGTTTTTTTTTTTTATCTAGGACAATTCTAGAGAGCGAAACTTCAATTCGTTACATTATAAATTATATAAATTCAAATTAATCTTTAATGATAAGTTTGGGAGATACAAGTGGCGGAAAAAGTGTATGGAATGAACTTGTATAAACTTGTAATAATTTTTGAAATCTTTTATTTTTTAAATCTTTTTTACGCCTTTCTGAATGAAATTATCAATATTTGAAATTTTTATAAAGAAAACTTTGTCTCAGCATGCGGACTTCAATTCAATTTCAAATAAAAAAATATATTCGATTTTTTAAGTTGTAACTTATGGTAAAATAATTTTAGAATACATTGAAAATAAATAGTTTTGAAAATAATTTAATATATTTTTTTTTTTTAATTAAATTTATTTTTATACATTAATTAAATAAAATCATATATTATTTTATGATATAAAATCAAGTAAGCATCGTAAAATAGTGTTATATTTTTGTTGGTGAAGATGATATATTGCGTTTTCTTTAAGTGTTTGTAATAACATACGTTCTTTATCTAACATATAAGATGTCAAATTAAAACCATAACATTTAAAAAATTGGTTAAGATTTTTATATTAATAATTCAATATCCTAAATTTCCCAAATCATTTCTATATTGATGGCAGAATAAAATAATATTCTACTAAGTTAATTAAGACGAATTAAAACGATTTCATAACTAGTTAAAACGAACAACTGCAAGTGACAATAAGTCTCACGTGACGACATTGTTGCCGGACTTTCTTATGCACTAATTAATATTTTCAATTAAAAACGACATTATTGGCCAGTTTATAATTTTTTTATCGAAAACCGTTTAGTGAAATTTAATAAATTTATTTTCAATTAGTTATCTAAGAGTACAAGTTACTATATATTATATTATAAAAGTTTGAAATTCCTGGTAGCTTTTTTTAGTTTACAAAAAATAAATTTCATCTGTTCGGCTAAAAAATGTCTATAATATTACATGTAATATTACAATTTTTTTAATTGCAATAACTTTTTAACAGTTTAGTGAATCGGTTTGTAGTTTATACGGATGATTTAAAATGGAATGATGAACGTTTCACTAATTTTATTTATTATATAATAAATAATTTTATTTATTATAAAACTCAAATCTGAAATACGATACTTCTTGAAAATATATTTATTTTTTCTTTTAATTTCTAATATTACATAAGAAATTTACCTGAACTGTATAAAATTCCAGGCATATCAAGTTGAATAATGGTCATTTGACATAAAATCCAATATTTGAAAAATGTTTTATATTGACAGACAAAAATATCACAATCGAATAAAATATTCAACAATTCTGGTTTCTAAAAACGCACTAACATTTTATTTTTATTTTGATAATTCCTAATTACATTTTATTTATTAAGTACAAAATTAATAATATATATTTGTTCAAATTATTTACCAATTTACACATATGTTGATATTAATTAACTTTTTTTTTTTTAATTTCATATAAAATAGTGTTTTATTCACTACTGTCAACCGGTCGATAAATATTAAATTAGGGTCAATTGTTTTTCCATGTATTGTAATACATACAATTACATCTATATAAAAATGTTTATTTGGGGGATGAAATCACAATTTTTTTTATTTAAAACAGATTATTGAAAAAATCAAATGTACGTAGGTTTATATAAGCAGTTATTAAATAATTTCAATAAATATATGTATATGAAAAATATATTTTAAAATAATTTTTTCTATTTTTATTATTGTATAATTTATTATTATTTAAATGAAATAATGTTCCCTTTAAAGGATGCCACAATGTTGTTCTTTTAGAAGGTATGGCAGTGTGCGCTGCGACAGTATGCGTCGTTTATCCACTCTGTGTAACTAAATACGCGTACTCAACTATGCAACAATTAATATGAGTGCATGAATAGTTCGGAAAATCAGATTAGGTTAGAACAAGAAAGTTATGAAAGCTGCAATTTGAATTATTTTCTTTAGCTTAGTTTAAATGTTATCTAGCTTAAAACTAATTTTAATATAATTAAACGTAACCACTCTGCTGATTATATTATTAAATACTGCCATACATTTGGTTTAGTGTCAATATTAGGTAATACTTTGAATAGGCGCATAAATTATACTTCAAAATTTATTCTACTTTATTTATAATTCTACTTTTATTTAATTTTGAAGTTTTATTTGCGCCTAATAATTTAATTTTTACAAAGTAAAGGTCTCTTCAATAAAATATTTTTAATTATTAACATTAATGAAAATTAATTAATTTTTTTGAGCGTTAATTTGCGGACTTCCATTATAAATGAATAAAACAAAAGTATTTAAGTTATTCTGCGAATGCCAATACTTGTATATTAGCCAGACAGGAAGAGATTTTGGAAAACGAGTAGGTGAACAGTTTAGGTCATATAGCCAACAAAAATAATAATTCAGCCTTTGCTTCTCATCTTATAGAAAAGGGGCATAAACCCAAGAAAGGGTCCAAAATTTTACACATGGCAAGAAAAAGCACAATGTTGAATTAGTTGAAGGCATTGGAAGTATATAAATACAATAAGTCCAACTATTGAATGGCCAAACTGACCTAAAATTTTGCCTATTGTTTTCGGCCATTTACATCGGACCAAAGCATTGAAGTCCTTGAATGCTCCAATTTTATTTTATTTGAATTCTACCTTTTTTTTTTTTTAATTATTATTTATTATTTTAATACCTTTAGTTCACAATTTTAAGCAATAAGTAACTGTTAATTTATTATATTTATCCATTTTTGTTTATTTCAACCCCTCGCTCAATTTTTGGTATTTAATAATATGTAAGAACTGTAGAATTTTTGTTTGATAAAGGCCGTTATGTTGCGCACACCATCAGATTTTCTGATCAGAAAATCTGATGTAACTAAATAACATGTATTTTATATAGATTCTGCACACGTTAAGATTTTTTTATCGGAAAATCTTATGGTGTGTAATAATACTGTCTGAAGTAGCTTCAGAATTTCTTAGAAAATCAGATGTTACATCAGACAACATCATAAGATTTTCTAAAGTAGGCCAAATCTGTTAGCCAAAACAGTAATTAATTAATTTAAAGTAACCGTTAATCACAGTCATTTATATTATGGACGTTTTTGTGACTATTGTGAGTAGTTTATATTTAATTTTATTTCATTTTATTTAAATTATAATATTTTATTTAATCTTATCTACTAATAAAAAATATAAAATGGAAGACATTGAACATTTAATAAATGAATAAAGCGATTAACAATAAGTCATCATCATCCATTTTAATATTCCCGCAAAAAGTATAAAATAACCATTCAATGAAAGTTCATTGAATGCGCTAATGAACATGGATCGTACTAACACGAATCCGATCATATCCGATGGTATATATGTGCACACATGCTTAAGGTTTTCTGATCAGAATTTCTAATGTAACATCAGATATTCTTATAAGAATTTCTAATAGCACTGTCCGATAGTGTGCGCCCGCTCTAAAAGTAAAATATAATTTGTATATAATTTAAAAAAATACATAGTAGAAATTTTCGAAAAATAATTTAGTTTTATTTATTTAATAAAAATCATTAAATACGTAACCATACAGCTATGAATATAAAAATTTATTATATCATTATGTATATTATAACTATTATTATATTAGTTAATAATGCATATTTTATATTAATTATTATAAATAATGTTCGAATTAGTTCTATTTGAGCATGAACTTGTCGAATCTAAATAGTTTCTGAAAAAATTTATTATCAACTAAAATTTTTTGGTATTTCATGGAATAAACATGGTTCCTAATTGACAAATGTTGCTCTTTCACGAACTTATATACATAATCTCACTTTCATGGTCTAGAATACGCCAATTCATTATTCTAGTTTGCTAGCTGTGATCGTTTTGACAAACTGACAAAAAAGGACTAATTAAGTCCTATTCAAATTCTATAGGATATAATGAATAGGAAATCAATAGAATTGAATGAATAATTTCGTTGGAAAAACGATTTCCTATTTAATACTATTCAAATTTCTAAATAGGATTGGATAGGAAATGATCGATCACAGCGCTCGGTGTGGCCAAATTTACGTGCTTTTTATTATAAATAAACAGACGAAAGTTGAATAAAAGAGTTCATAGCAGTTGTTGTATCGTTGAATGCAAAAATACAGGCCGAAATAGCAAGTGCAAATTTTATACATTTCCAATGGCTAAGTGGAAAGTTGATAGAAAAAATAAAGAAATTTAGATGAGCTTTTAACAAAAAATGTACAAATAAATAAATATATTCTGTGAGCAATATTTATTACTCGAATTAAAGATTACAGTGTAAATGTAAGTTCCATTAATAATTAAAAAAAAATTTTTTAGCGCTGATGAATCCTCGTGGATTCCAAAACGAACAGATACCATCTGTAGTGATCATTTTGTTGGGGGTCGAAAGTCAGACGAGGAGACAAGTTACATTCCAACAATTTTTCCTTCTGTATATAAAAAACCAAAGATTAATGAAGAAAAGTCTATAAGCAGGTATTAAGTTAAAACTAATAAGTTACAATTAAAATAATAGGTATTTATAACAATGACACAGCCATGAACGATTCTTAAATCGCAGGAAAGCTAAACAAATTACTACAGAAACAACAGATACTGCAATCCTTTTACAACCGGAGAGTATGGATATTGTAGTAGAGCCTATGAATGATCCTGCAATGAATAAATAAGTTGATAATGATTGCCAAGTAGATTTTTTTTTTCAACTCAAATGAAAATGTAAAAACATTCGTTTGTAATAGATATATGTACATCGGTACAGACAATAGTGATGTAGAGATTCGAACAGATATTTACGGTTGTCAAAGTGTAAAAATTATCAATCGGAAGAAGTACAAAGACCAAGCAAGTAATACTTCTATCAAAAAATTTGCTACTCAATCAACTGAAACATCTGATAATGTTTTTCTTGGCTTCCGATCTGTTTCCAAAGACGACCAATTAATAGACCTAGCTGGACTAACAGAACAGATATTCCAACCAAGTGTCATGTTGGGAAAGAAGATAAATTACTAATTTTCTTGATGAAAATCAAGACTGGCTTGACATTTTCTGCTCTGGGTGTTTTATTAAGTACCCTGCTTAAACTGTCCTGTTGAAAAACGAAGTTTCAACGGGAAAAATGCATAGGAAATTTCCTGTAAAATCCTTTTGAAAATTATTTTCCTTTTGAAATCAGTTGAATCCTATTGGACTATCCTATTGAAAAACAATGAATCCTATTAAATGTTTCAATAGGAATGAGATTATTTCTACAGGATTATAATATTCTCTATATAATCCTTTTTCATTACTTACGTTTCCTATTGGACTTTTTCTATGGGAATGGATGTGATTTAACAGGATTATAATATTGTCGCAATATCCCATTGAGCAAGAAGAAATCCTTTTCGACTTTTCAATGGGATTCGCTACATTTTTATGGGAATTTCTGAGACAGTAAAATTTCCTGTTAAATAAGACGGAATCCCACTGGATTTTTTAACAGGATTAATAACATTTTAATAGGAGTTTTACAATCTCAGTATTTCCTATAAAATACTAGCGAATCCTTTTCGACTTTTTAACGGGATTAGCTACATTTTTATGGGAATTTCTGAGATCTTGGAGTTTCTTATTGAACAATAAGGAATCCTGCATGTCTACTCAATGAGATTGAATACATTTTAATACGGAATATAATAATTAATTTATTTTTTTTCTTTACTCATACAAGTCATCATTGTTATTAACTTCATCCTCGCTTGAGGTTACTACTTTTAGCCTGTTTTCATCATTTGTATCATCTATTTCCGAGTCACACTTTTCTCCGTCATCATCACTTTCTACATCCTCATTGTCTTTATCAACTCGTGTATCTTCAGTATGATTATCCGCCCTTTTGTTCTTATTTTCCGTTTCTGCCGCTTCGTCATCTGCTTGTTCGTTATTATTATTAGTTTTTCTTTAGAACTATCTTTCTTTTCTTGTAGTCATTATTATTTTTTTCGTTAATTTTTTCGGTTTTCTTTTTATTTTTGTTTGTCACATTCATCTGTTGCTCCAGAATCAACAAGAATTGAAAATGTTTGACAAGATATATTCCATTAATTATTTTCTTTTCATATAAGTATTAATTTTTTTAATTAGTAAACAATCGTTATAAACATTGATAGTATCCATTATTAAAAAATATTAATATTAGTAATGTACCTTGCGTGATTCATTAACCATTTTTCCTTTTTTTAATTTCTATCACATTCTTATTTAAAATTTGGGATGTCTTTGGTTTACTTGTTCCTGTTTTGCTCTGCTGACACTAGCAACTAAATCGCCTGGTGGTGTAGCAAATCTTTTCTCTTTGATTTTTGTTTCAAGGTCTGCTTTTGTCACTGCAAACATATAAATAATGTTACAATAAACATTTTTGTCAGTCACTATTTAGGAATAAATTACAAAAAATTGACATACTTTTTAACTAAACCCGCACTGAACACATTTTTATTATTATTTAGTATTATTATTGAAGAATAGTAGAGATAGATTTACCTGCAACTGCCATAACTAATCCTGTGGTCATTTTGTCGGCGACTTTCATGTTATATTTCTTTCTTGGGTCAAAATTCTCCGGGTTAAAATTTCTGATATCTTTAAAATTAAGACGCGTTCTTTTTTATTGTTATATTTAGTGTAAGCCCACTCATATTTTGCAGCAACTTGGTCTTCTGAAATAACAAAAAACACATATGAACTACACAAGCTAACCTATTCTAGTTCACATATACAATTAGTTCATTGTCTTCAACTTTTACATAATAACAACAATAATAATATTAAAGATTAAATGAAATACTTACCACTAGCCATTGTTTTAATTATTCGAAATCGTCAATTATTCACATTTTTTTGGTCGCATAACTACGTTTTAACAGTATTCATAAGACATATGTAATAATGGCTGTTATTTTTTATTCTTTAATATGCTTTGCGCATTATGTGATGTTTATTGGAGTGCCATCTATATCAGAAATAATGAACTTCAATGTTATGATTGACTGTCGTTATTATTTTTTTCAACAATTTCTCCCTGTAGAAATCAATGAAATCCTATTGAATAATACTTTAGTGGAATCATAATTTATATGTAGTATTTCCCTGTAAAAAAAAGTCTATTTCCTATTGAAACTCTTCAAATGTCACCCTATAGAAATCAATGAAATCCTATTGAATAATACTTTGAAGAAAGTAAACCAATTATCTCTTTTCCTTCAAAAATCACCAATTCCTGGTTGAAATTTTTGAACTATTTCCTATAGTATACTAGAAAATCCTATTAAAAAATAGTGTAATAATAAAAAAATTTCGATGTAGTTTTTTCCTTTTCAAATTCTCTATTTCCTAGCAAGATTTCTTATTTCTTTCTCATAGAATTGAATTAGATCCTATTGGAAAATATTTTTGGACGAATAATTTTTTTTAGTTTTATTTTCCTGTTCATTCATCTTCATTCCTTTTGAACGGGAAAAGCGTTCTTTCAATGGGACTATAATCTCAATTTTAAATTCCTTTTAAATATGATATTTTCCCATTAATTATTCTACGGAAGCAAACAATTCCTCGGCTTATCCTGTTAAAAGTTCTCTTTTCCTATTCAGATTTGATGAATATTCAATAGGATTTCAAATTTTTTAATAGGAGAGTTTAAGCAGGGTATTCACAGGACAACTGTTTCTAGAATTTTCCATACTACTCTACAGCGTTTAACTGCAGTAACAGCAGATTTAGTTTTTTGGTCAAGGATTGATGTAGTTCAAGCTACAATGCCACAGTGTTTTTATCCCAAGTATTCAAACACAAGAGTGATCATTGATTGCACCGAATTTAAAATCGAAATACCGTCAACGGTTGGTAATCGAGTTTATTGTTATTCTCATTATAAAAAAAATTTCACAGCAAAAGTTTTGATTGGAATTACTCCAGGAGGATTTATTTGTCTAGAGTTGCTGGTGGACGGAAAAGTGATTCACAAATAACTATAGAATCGGGATTAATTGATAAACTGGAAGAAGGTGATATTGTATTAGCTGATAAAGGGTTCCCGGAAATAAAAGCAACCATCGATGAAAGTGGAAAGAGAGTTACGCTTGTTATGCCACCATTTTTAGAAAAGAATAATGAATTTACAGCTGAAGAAACTTATCATGTTGCCAGAGTAAGAATTCATGTTGAGAGAATCATGCAACGTTTGCGGCTTCATTCAATCCTCGATAAATTTACAGAGAATTTATTTCACTGCGTTGATGATATCATATACATTTGTTGCGTTTTAGTAAATTTAC
>CM035596.1:23447198-23596312 GCA_020423425.1 Chrysopa pallens
AATCTCTGTGACAATTCTGGTGAACATTCATTCATAACTGTAGTTTTTATATCTTAAAAATTATTATTAGTGTGTTCTTATATTCCACTTATATCAATTCATATTCTAATCTTTTTGATAAAATTAATGAATTCATGTTGAAAAAATCAGTAAATAAATTACTTTTAGTTGGTGATTAGAATATTTCCTATATTGATTATTCCAAAACTTATAAATTCCAAATACTCACTTAGTGCTCAATATTGTGCTTGAATTTTTATCAACAACCTAAAGCAAATCAACTTTGTAAAAAATCCAAATGATAGCAAATCAACTTTGTAAAAAATCCAAATGATAGAATTTATTTTATTATTATTATTATCATCCTCTTTCTTAAATGAATGATCCCTTCTCACAAAGAAAAACCCCCTACAACTTTTATTAAGCAGATTATAATGTAATGGCAACAATCGATTGGAATAATCTTCATATACCTCACGATATTAAGTGAGCAACTTGTCTTTTGCAAGAGCAAGTTAACATTTCAATTAGCAGTTTTGTTCCTGTAGTGGTAGAAAGTAATTGCTCATTTCTCCCTTACCCGACTAGAATTTTTCGTAAAGTCCAGGTTTTATCAGGTTAACCCTGTTTCAAACAAGGATCAGATTAGGATTTCCTGACGAGGAAACTGATGATGTAACGCTTAAGACCCAGGAGGTCCTGATCAGGATTACCTTATCAGATCCTGATAGGGATCGCCTTATTAGGATCTCGAGCAGGATTAACCGACGAGGAAACTGATGAGGATGTATCGCTTAAGACCCATAAGGTCCTAATCGGGATTGCCTTATTAGGATCCAGAGCAGGATTACCTGACGAGGAAACTGATGAGGATGTAACGCTTAAGACCATTGTGGTCCTGATCGGGATTGCTTTATTAGGATCCCGAGAAGAATTACCTTATTAGGCTCCTGATAAGGTAATCCTGATCAGGACCTCATTAAAATCCCTAGTCGTGAAAAATTAAAATTGCAGACAAATAATTGTTTATAGTAATAATAATATTTATTTAAACATATAGATTTTTTTTAACAAAAATATTTTTCTAAACGCGTAGATTTTGTTTTTAACAAATATATTTTATATAATAACAATATTTATCTAAACATTTAGATTTTTTTCCTCCTAAATTCACGTATTATTTTATTTGTTCAAGTGGTGTCTGAGGATTTGTATCGATTATTTTCGATTTCCTAATTAATCGTTGTTCGTCCCAATCTTTGACGTTATTTATGACGCTTTGTAAGGATTTTTTCAATTTACTTTCTGATAGCGGACTCGTCAAACTTTTTGTTAACACTTCTGTAAAAAAATGAAATTTTACTAAGAATTTCGGCATTTTTTTTTTAAATTCAGTCTTTGATTAGTTTTCAAATTTACCTGATATACATTGGTAAAAATTAGTGTCTATTAATACTTTTTTTTCTGCATCTTTTTTGATGGAAGTAAATTGTAATGCGACATCTCTTGTAAAACAGGTGCGCAGAATACATCCAATATTTCGGGTCATTCCATTATTCTCATTAATCATACGTAATAATCGAAGAATCTGAAACAGAAGTCTTTAATTTAAGAAAAAATATTTGTAATTGCTTATTTTTTAATTAATATTTATAATGAATTTAATTATTTTTCCAAATAGTGATAACTAACATAATTTATTTTTAATAAATAATTGAAATCAATTTACTTGTTGATTTTTTATTTCTATCAATAATAATAATGGTTTTCATTAATTATATTGAAAACATTTACTAATTAACTCCAGATTCAATTTAAAAAATATTTTATTTTTTGTAAACATAGAAATTAAATAGTACTAATAATATAATTTTTTTATAGAGGCGCCCAACTACTACGGTTATCAGCGACTTTGTACTGTTGCGATTTGGGACTTTAGGATTAACTGTATTTTTTACGGCTGTGGGCCGATTAGTGCTTGCTGTACCGTATTCACCCTGAGCTTGTGGCACAGTGACATAGGAAAACCACATATAAAACCCATGTCGGTACAGTCGGCGATTGGCAAAGTCCCAGTGGTTGTTGAAATTCTACTTTTCAACAATCGCTGGGTCTTTATATCCCCATCATGACGCCTGTGATTTCCGATCACACACGGCTAAGCGATAACCCAGCCAAGCACAAGCATACGTTCGATGCTACTTAACTCGGAGCGATACGAGAACCGCGAGACCATCACAGCTGCTAGCGACAGTCATTTTAACTAAAACAAAACTTACAATTATCCTTCGAAAAGGATTATCTGCGGAAAGTTTTTTTTTTTTTTAATCAAAGTCATTGAATTTTTCGATGGTCGCAATAGGTAGTGTAATAATTTCTCTATTACTTCGGCTCATTTCTTCAACACTTTGGTTTTGGTCAATATTTTCATTATTAGTATTATCTACTACACTAAAATCGATTTTTCTTTATAATTTGACAACGCTTTCTTCCAGGCCATCCATTCTAACAATAATGTATGTGACTTTATCATTGAAATTAGCTAAATTTCTCGATAAACTTTGGTAAAACGTGCGCATTAAATTAGCCAGATAATCTGATAAAGAAGAATCCAAGTTAAAAAATGAATAACTCATTAATTTTAAAACATTAAAATTTTTTTACCTTTGTCGCTAACCTTTGAATCGTGAACAACTGGAAGATTTATTATTATTATTATTTTGAATAATATATAAATTATCTTCATTGTTATTTGTAGAATAAGATAAATCTCCTTCTAAAATTTCATCTGCAATCATTGAGTCGTCTCGTTGCATACCTTCATGTTTTTTTTTGGATTACAGTAATGACTTTTACAATACTGTGAGAATTATCTTTATTAAACTGAGATGAGGGTGTTGCTAGCTCATAATTTTTTAAGCATCGCTCATAATTTTTTAAGCATCGTTTATCATTATCAGTGGACGAATCATTGGTTTGAAGTGATTTTTTAGTTCTATAAGTTTTCTTTTGAACTTTAGTTTTTTTGGGGAGATTACGATATCTATGGCGCCTCGATTTGACGATTAATTATGCTTAAACAAGCTAAAATAAAACCAAAATAAAGAATACCAATTTTCGAGTTTTCGCGAAATTATCGTGTTTATGTCACATAAATACCACAATTTAAAACATTTTACAAGATTTAATTATTATTTTTTGTTAAATGACCATAATTTAAACACAATGCGAGCATAAATAACCGAAATTTAATTCGTTTTAAAAAAAAACCAACATTTGTATATTTAATACAACTATTAAAAATACATATACGCCATTTTCGAATGTTATTCATCCATGGATTTGTTGGGTGTAGTTTGCACGGATCGGGTTGGTTTTTGGCCCCTACGTTCAACCTGTGATTAAACTACCCATGTATTTACGGGGTATAGTTTGCACGGGTCGGGTTAGTTTTTGGCCCCTACGTTCAGTTGTGTGATTAAACTACCCATGGATAACTCGTATTGTAAACCAAGATGAGTGTTTGATTATAAATGGTTTTGATAATTGTTCTTCTTAAAATGTCGTCGAATTGCTGAAGTCGATGTTGTATGGATTTGATTTCATTAAGATCCATATGAGCATATTTTATTGGTTGTAATTGAATAGCGTTAATTGTTGTATTTTTTTTGTTTTTTGTTGATGGTTGATACAACAAGCATCATGGATTATACCATTTATTGGGATTTTAATAGCGGTTGTTTTGTTGGGAAGTGAAGTTTCTGGTTCCAGTGTATATGCTTTATAATTTGAATCTAATGTGAGGATACCCATTTTGTTTATGATTTCTTCATGATCTGGTGCATTATTGTTGTAGCATAGGATATTTAGTGATGTTGATTTTGAAGTTACGAATAACCATTGCATAGGATTTATATTTTGCCAGACTTCAATATCTGTATGCATTTTTACTTAACATGATGATGGTATGTTTTTTGTGATTTTGGAAAATAATCGCATTTCGCAATTATGTTAATCGTTCTTGTGAAATATTGATATTGATTTACATAACCATTGTTGATTATAGATTTCTTCACATATTTCCAATGTTTTTAACAGAGCAGATTGTGTTCTGGGTTTTAACAGTGGTAGGAATGAATTTTCAGGTTGGATGTATGAAAATACGTAAGTGTTATTTAAATGTGGATTTGGTAAAGGGTACACTTGGAATAGATCATATTCGTTTATCGAACTAATAGGAATATTAAGTTTTATAATTAAGTTTTTCTTTGAAGGTAGACTTTAATATCGATTATTTTGTAATATAGTTCTATATTTTCTAACAATAATGGAGTAGGTATGAGAATATTTATAAGAAATTATTTTTAATTCGTCATATAATGTTTGAGGATTAACTGTATTATAATCAATACAAAAAGGTAAAAGTAATTCATTTGCTATATTTGAAAGAAGTGTTATATGCTCGATTAATTGAATTGCGTGCTTCTCGTTTGTAATGAGATTCGTTATTTTTGAGGTTCTTTAGTGTAATTATTGAAGAGGTTATTCGTATCTGTTGTTGCATTAGGATATGCGTTTGTTTTCGGTCATCTATAAATTAATTATTATCTTGAATCAGAATAGGACACGGCGTCGTCGGCATATTTTAGACCGTAGGAGACACTATTAATAAAACCGCATTTTTGTCTCATATGTTTTTCAAGAATATTGAGTTTATTTTGAATTTTGATGAACGTTGTGTGGACGAATTTTATTTGGATAGTACAATAAAATACACTATAGTTTTCTTCATCCGTTGTTTGACATAGATGTAAGGCTTTAGAATAATGAAAGTTTACTAATTATAATTGCTTATCTAATAATATTAAATTTTAAAATAGAATTAATGAAAATTTTTTATTACTCAATTTTGCTTGGCTAAGATTTTTATAAAATAATCCGGCTGTAGAGTTAATTGTTTCTATTCTATTGTTTGCTATAGCTAGGACTTGGATCAATAGAATCGTTAGCATAAGGATCATCGTTTGGGAGGTTTTCATTTTCGTTTGTTAGATCTGTATCCGGTTCGAAATCTGAAATAAAGGGTTTCAGTTGATTAAAGTGATATCAGTTTCATATATCGTGCTTTGGCAATATTATCTTTTACTCGGACCTTTTGATTTTCTACGAATGGTAGAGTTCGATTATGAGTTTTTAGTATTCTTTAGTCGTTCGTTTAGTTTTTAATAATTGTTCTTTAGCAGTATCACGGATTACTTTTAGTTTGTTGGTTACGTCTTGAACTAGGTTTGAGTAAGTTGGTTTTTCTATTTGCGATGGTATTTTAGGTTTTTAGGCCAAATACAAGTGTATGTGGTATTTTGTGAGTGGATTTGTGTTTGTGTGTGTTGCAAGAGTGTGTAGCCAAAGTTAGTAATTCGTCCCAATTATCTTTACTTTTGTCTACATAACAGTGAATATAATCTCGAAGTGAGTACGTTCGAGGCTAGCATTTGACTGAGGATGGTATGGTGTAGTTTATGCTTAATTTCTTGTAGTTTGGAAATGTCTTTAAATAGTTTAGATGTTAATACAGTACCAATATCAGCCAGGATATAAGTAGGAAATCCAAATATAGCACAGTATTTAACTAATAGCTACTATTTCGGCATTGTGACTGGATAGAGGATATGCTTGGGTGAATTTAGCTAGTCTTCTATGGTGAGAATAAAACTATTACCATTTGAAGTTTCTGGATAGGGTCCCATAATGTCTAAAGCAATTTGTTCATTGAATGAGCTTGCTGTGCTATTTATGATCATTAGTGACTTATTTGGTTTAAAGTTTGTTTTCATCCTTTGGCAAACATTTTTTATTTGGTGTATTGGGCGGCTACTTACATCAGCATTGGAGTATATTTTACCCGGTTTATAAATAATTTTATAATTATATTCTATTAGTTTTAATATCCTGCGCACGAGATGTGAAGTGGCGTCTTTACAAGAGAAAATGTAGGTTAATGATCGGTAACTATAGTGATTTCTTGACCGAATAAGTATGGTATAAAATGTTTAACAGAGTCTACTTTCGCGAGTAGTTCTTTTTCTGTTGTTGAATAATTACGTTCAGCTATGTTTAAAGTTTTTGAATAATATGAAATAGGAAAATCTTTATTGATTTCTCCTTGAGATAATACACTGTCTAAGGCTTCATTCCAACAATCAGTTGTGAGTATGAATGGTTTATTAAAATTTGGATATTGTAGGATGTGTTCTGTAGTTGAACTGTTTTTATTTTTTCAAAAGCGGATTGAAATTTATGAGGAATTGATGTCCATTTGATTTTTTGGTTGTTTGGTTTTTGTAATTGCATGAATTTTGTCGCTATTAGGACAAATTCCATCGTTCGTAATCATATGGTCCAGGTAAGCTACTTCTTTCCGAAGAAATTCGCACTTATCCGGTTGTAAATTTAGATTGTGTTGGCGTAGTTTATCAAAAACTAAATACAATTTTGTATTATGATCTTCTTGAGAAGACCCGTAAACTACAATATCATGCAAATATACTTGATTACCAGGTAAATGAACAAGATGTTTATAGTTTTTACAGATTTGTAAAATGGATTCTTTTTTTTCACGATTTAAATGATTTGTGCAAAGATTTTTTTTTTTTTGCAATTATTTTGTTTATAAAGTGAAAGGACTAGTTCTTGTGGGACAATTTCCATTTCAATTAAATTTATTTGTGGAATTGGAATTTTAATTTCAACTTCATAAACATTTATTATAGGATAATATTTTGATCAATAAAAAAGTAATCTGATATTATTATTGACTCAGGTACATTAGATTCAAAAGATATGAAAATCAAAATAATCTAATAACGTTTGATACAAGAAATTTTGTAAAATGTGGATTTGTTAAAGGGTACTCTTGGAGTGGATCATATTCGTTTATCGAACTAATAGGAATATTAAGATTTATAATTAAGTTTTTCTTTGAAGGTAGACTTTGATATTGATTATTTTGTAATATAGTTCTATATTTTCTAACAAAAATGGAATAGGTATGAGAATATTTATTAGAAATTGTAGCATTCATAAAATACTGTAAATATCTCATCTCCAGTCAATTATATGCTAATTAAAAATACTACAAACGCATAAATAAATACAATGTATATATATATATATATATATATATATATATATATATATATATATATATATATATATATATATATATATATATATATATATATATATGTATATATGATGTATATATAATGTATATATATATATATATATATATAATGTATATATATATGTATATATATATATATATATATATGTATATATATATATATTTTTTTTTTTTTTTTTTTTTTTTAACAGACCTCGTATGCCACTTTCAATGAGTTATATATAATTTGGTTAACATTGCATTTACAGAAATTAAAACCTTTTTTTTTACATAAGCTTCATTTTTTACTCACATATTTGTTGATAAAAAGAAAATTTCAAATCATGAATTTGTATACTCGACATATACAAAATATGTCAGATTATATTAAATTTCGATTTTTTGCCCCAATTTCCTAGATCAAATTATTTTGTATTTTATAAATACACATTTCGACTACAAAGTACTCATCATCAGTATGAATTAGCTAGTTGTTTATTAGCTAATTCATACTGATGATGACTACTTTGTAGTCGAAATGTGTATTTATAAAAATACAAAATAATTTGATAGAAAATTGGGGCAAAAAATCGAAATTTAATATAATCTGACATATTTTGTATATGTCGAGTATACAAATTCATGATTTGAAATTTTCTTGAATATCTCGATAACCTTACATTTTATCAACAAATATGTGAGTAAAAAATGAATCTTATGTAAAAAAAAAAAGGTTTTAATTTCTGTAAATGCAATGTTAACCAAATTATACCTCATTGAAAGTGGCATACGAGGTCTGTTAAAAATACGGTTTTTTAATTTTAAAGGAATTTTAATTTTTCTCCAAAAATATTTATTTATTCATCAATTTCTATTTTGTCCCCTTCAAAGTACCCCCCCCCTCAGATATAATACATTTGTCATCATCATCAGTGGTGCTACAGCCCTTTAAGGGCCCTGACCTCTCACAAAATTATTCTCCATTCAACTCGATTAGTCGCTTTATTTTTTCAATTTTTAATATTCATTCTCCTCAAGTCGTCTTCAACCTGGCCCTTCCACATGAGTCTCGGTCTCCCTCTTGGTATAGATCCACCGGGGTTTTCAATAAATAGCCTTTTTCGTGTTTTATCGTCTTCCATTTTTTCAAGATGTCCTCGCCACTGGAGCCTTCTTTTTCTTATTTCTGTTACAATATCTAGTTTTTTATCTGAGAAGCACTCAGCTAATCAGCTAACTCAACCTGATTCCTGGTCAGCAATACCAGGTCATCCACAAAAGCCAAAAACTAACACATTCTATTAAACATGGTGCCTCCTGGATTTACTTTAAGGTTTCTTATGACATATTCCAAGCATATATTAAACAAGCAAGTTGACAATGGATCACCTTGCCTTAAGCCTATCCTTATTTCGAAAATCTCGGTATAACTATTTTGGATTTTTACCATTGCGGCAGTGTTAGTTAATGTCAGTCTAATTAGTCTTCTTAACTTTGGATGGATTCTCATTTCTTTTAATATCAAAAATAGGTTCTGTTTATGCAAAGAGTCATAGGACTGTCTGAAATCAATGAAAATTTGATGTATGTCATGTTACATTCATATGTCTTTTCCAAGATTCATTTAAGTGAAGGCAGCCCATCCTGGCCTGGAGATTTAAAGTTCTTTAGATTTCTGATAACCCACAAGATTTCATCTTCACTGGGACAATCTATTCCAGCTTCAGTTTCTTGCTCTACACTTTCGACATTATCCATATTTTCTCCTACCGGATTAAGAAGTTCTTCAAAATATTCTTTTCATCTATTTAAGATATCTTCTTTTCCTCCAATATAATCACCTTCCTTTGACTTACATAAATTAGTTCTTGGCTTAAAACCATTTCTTGCCTCTCTTATTCCCTTAAAATAACCTCTAGATTCACCTTTCCAATACTGATCTTCGATAAGTTTTAATCTATCATTTTCCCACAATCTCTTCTTTGCTCTTAGACATTACTTTGCTTCTCTTCTCTTTTTCCTATAAATACCATTAATCGACCTTGTTCCCCTCTGTAAAAATCTCTCTCTTGCTTTATTCCTTTCACTTATTATTTTTTCACATTCCTCATCAAACCATTCCTCTCTCTTAGCATGCCGCCTCTCACCAATAGTTTCGTTGGAAATTAATCTTATTCTCTTCCAACTTTCTTCAATACTACCTCTTCTTACTACTTCTTGTTCTATTTCAATCTTTTCTTCCAGCCTATTCTGGTAATTCCTCCTCAAATATTCATTTTCGTCCAGAAAGTGAACATTCTACTGTATTTGTCTTTCTCCTTTTTCCTTTTATAATTAGCAAGTCCTTGCCTGTATTTGACCCTAACCATGTAATGATCCGAGTCTACATCCGGAACACTGTAAGACCATGATTAGTACATGATCAATTTGATTTTCAGTCCTATAACCTTATAACCATGTTCTTTTCCGCTGCGAAGTCTATAAGTCTAACTCCGTTTTCACTGGTTTCATTATGTAAACCATTCATCGGCGAGAAACAAGTTTCTCTTCCCAATTTAGCGTGAAAGTCCCACAAAATAATCTTAATATCATGTCTCGGTGTGTATTCCAGGCGATCTCCAAATTTACATACAACTCATCCTTCTCTTCTTCCTCTTTATCTTCGGTTGGGGCATGCGCGCATATTGCCGTGATATTAAACATTTCACCTCTAAGCCACAAAACAAATTTCGAAAACCATACAAATATTTTCGCAAATTTCGTGCTTCGTGCATAAATAACTCATCAAATACTTATCTTCACATTAAAACGGAGTGGGTGCTGAAGAGTTTTTTGCGGAAAAACGTTTCTAAAAGTAAAATAACATTTTGATTTTTACTTAAAAATTTTTTATCCAAAAAATCTCATATCCTCGGTTTTTATGTCAAGATTTGCATATCAAATTTTATTACATTTGTATAAATATTATTAAAGTCTCTATTAAAATCACCAACTCCGTTATAACAATTCGGATGTTGTGAACCAATTTTTATCCAATTTTTCTTAGAATCAGGGCCCTCCTTTTTATATGGACTATAATATTTAGTATTTTTAATGATTGTATTATAGAGCAGAAGGAATCGGCGCACGAGTACCAAAAACTATTCCACCTCAATTTTTTTATGCGATCCTCTTCAAATTGCCCTCCTAATGATATAAATGCATGTTGCCATGGCGCAACCCGGTGCCATATTGTTTAAACCGAAATTGTTTAAACAATTGCAAGGCATTGTTATTTTTCAACCGGACAAATTTTTTTTATATTCTTTATTGAAATACCAATAAAAAAGGTCCTATGACTTTTAACGATAAAGTTAATATTTTTAAAGATATGAATTTTTAAAGGTTCGAAAAATCTCAAATTTGGGTACTTTCAACCCATGAAAAATATATTTAAAAAAAACATAATGTCTAAGTAATATTTTTTTTTTAATTCTCTATACAATTGTTAATAATATTGTAAAAAGAGATTTTAAAAAATTTCATTGTTTATACCTTTTTTTAATTGTTAATAAGTATGCGTCGCTTACCTTTAAGTCTGTCTCTCTCTGACTCATGGTTTTTTAAGTATCGCTGTCTCTCTCTGACTCATTGGTTTATAGTTAAAAATATTTATTAATATTTTTATTAGAGACCACTTTTTAGTCCTTAATAAATATTTCTTAGTACTTAAAGTGATTTGTTTGTATTTAATAAATCTGATATTCATTTATTAAATATTAATAAATCTTTTTAAATACTAAGAAATATTTATTAAGGACTAAAAAGTGGTCTCTAATAAAAATATTAATAAATTTTTTTAACTATAAACCAATGAGTCAGAGAGAGACAGCGATACTTAAAAAACCATGAGTCAGAGAGAGACAGCGATACTTAAAGGTAAGCGACGCATACTTATTAACAATTAAAAAAAGGTATAAACAATGAAATTTTTTAAAATCTCTTTTTACAATATTATTAACAATTGTATAGAGAATTTAAAAAAAAATATTACTTAGACATTATGTTTTTTTTAAATATATTTTTCATGGGTTGAAAGTACCCAAATTTGAGATTTTTCGAACCTTTAAAAATTCATATCTTTAAAAATATTAACTTTATCGTTAAAAGTCATAGGACCTTTTTTATTGGTATTTCAATAAAGAATATAAAAAAAATTTGTCCGGTTGAAAAATAACAATGCCTTGCAATTGTTTAAACAATTTCGGTTTAAACAATATGGCACCGGGTTGCGCCATGGCAACATGCATTTATATCATTAGGAGGGCAATTTGAAGAGGATCGCATAAAAAAATTGAGGTGGAATAGTTTTCGGTACTCGTGCGCCGATTCCTTCTGCTCTATTATGCAAATATTCGTAGATATATATTTTCATGCAATATATGTTATGTCGTTTTCTAGCCGTTTTTTACCTCAAATTATCAAAACTATTCTAAAGTGTTTGTTTTAAATATATTGGACAACAATAAAAAGTTGCTTTTGAACTCTTAGCATTTTTTAAAACGTTTCGTCTTCGTGTTACATGGATTTAAGTTCGAGAACACTTATCAAAAACCAAAAATCTATGAGGAAGAAAAAACGTTGTGATAAAACAATGCATATTGCATAAACATATTTACGAATACTTAAAAAAACTTGCAACAGAAGCGTGGTATCCTAAATCGCTTATACCGAAAAGAATAAGAAAATTGGTCTAGCAATATCAAAATCCTGATAAGCTATTCTTTGACCGTGGTTCTTATCACAATTCCATTGAAAGTATGCAGTGCTCTAGTTTTTCACACTAAAGTCCTCTAGGTCTCACTTTATTTGAAAATAATTCTGATTTAAAAACTCATGCCGAAAATCAGAATACATACCTATCTATAATTTATAGGCAATTTTTACTCTCCTTAAATAGAATTCGTATAAGAGACATCTATACTGAATTAAATTACTTTTGTTTTTCCTATTTAAGTTTGAAACCAATTACGCAAGTACATTTTTTTACCATTAAATTGGTATCCAAATTTTTCATTGATAAAATAAGTTTATAAAAACCAACAGATGGCATTCAACAGCATAAATAAAAATTTCCAACTGATTTTGTTATTTATTGAAAAATAATACAAAAAAAGTTTAAAAAGAATGTTAAACAAACATAATTCTTTTTAAATTTACTCTCTTTTTAAAAATGTCGAAACATCTTTTATTCAAAATTAATAATTGTAGTGATACGTTCTATTCAAAATTGAAAATAGTAAATTTAAAAAGAATTATGTTAAACCATATTTGTTTCTTATTGAAACATAACTCTCATGTAAAGATTTCGTTTAAAAACTTGAACAAAAATTTTTATTTCAAACTACTTAATAAAAATTAGTTTTTTAAATAGTCTTTTGAAAATTTAATAGATGCAAAATACAAAAAATTATTTAATTAAAAATCAGAAGAATTAGAAAAGGCGTAGGAAAGAAAATTATCGCAGCCATAATGTTTCTCTTTCTATTAAATGATCTATTCAAACGAATAGTTTTCTTTTTAAATCCCCTTCAATATAGGATTCTATTATTGATAACTTATAGTATATTGTTATTTTCACTCGACAATGCTATGATGAGCATACGAAATTGATGAAATATGTATATGTGCAATTTGACAAAATTATATTACAATAAAAATTAATTTTATTTTATAAATATATATAACCAATTCAATAATAAAGCAAATAAAATTGGGATAACAGAATTAAATAACAATAAATAAAATAAATAAAAAAAATATTCGATAAATATCATGTATTTGTAAAGGTATAAATTTAAAATTCCACTATTTTAATATACATAGACCAGGAGACCATGGTATCAAAATTATGAGTCATCCCGCTTCGTTATACAACGAATCTATTTAGTTTCCACGTCCTTTTCATCTACAATTATTAGAAAATTATTCAATGTACATAGAGGAATTATAATGAGTTAAACTTTTTACTTTGCATTAAATATAAAGTGCTATATGCATTGCATATATCATTTGTCAAAGGCAAAATTGCCAAAAAAGATAACTTTTACGATTTCAATCCATGTCAACTTAATATTATTTTACTAGAAAATAATTTTGATTTTAATGTTTGTTCAAAATCAAACGATTACACAGAAAGGTTGATTTAGAGGAGAGGATTTCGAAAAAGCTTTTACATAGCCCAGCACTGTCAGATTCCATTCAACTTTCAATTTATGGTGTTATTGAATTTTCAGATACTTTATTAGCTAGATGCAGTTAACATAGTTAAAATTTTGTTCGTATGTACATTAGGTCATGTAAAACAAAAAATGTCGAAACTTTTATTCAAAATTAATAATTGTAGTGATACGTTTTATTCAAAATTGAAAATAGTAAATTTTAATAATTGGTTTGGAATTAAAGTATTTTGAAATTGAATAAAAAAGAAAGTAATTTTATACAATTATAAATGTTTCTTCAATCATGTTTTGATTTACTTTTTTCTTTTAATGGTGGAGGATTCTAGAAAGTAAAACCTCCTCTTAATTACAGTGTATCGTTTACACTACATGAGTTTTAAAATCAAACGAAATTATTTTAAATGATCATTTCCATTTCTATAAATAAAATTATATTTTATTTTTACAGTTACAAAGTGAAGAATTACTTCTATTGTAAACACTATCGACATGCAAAACGATTAGAAAGTTTTAACATGCATAATCAAAAATAAACCAGAGGCTTTAAAGAGTTTTTCTTGAAAATGTTTCTAAATATAAATTAAATTTTTAATTTTTATTTCAGAATATTTTTTTTTTTTTTTTTGAAAAAATTCTTTTACAAGCCATTCATTTTCATGTCAATATTGTGCATCGTGTCACTTTTTTGGTTCATATTTCTCTTCATATAACGGTGAAAATAATTTATTAAATTGATACTATAAGTTCCTGCTCTAATATCTTGAGAAGAATTGAACTACACCTAAATTGTGTACACATTATTACGTGAAGTATGCTGCTATTCATTTGCTATTACACTGTAAAGATATTTGCGACCATTGCACTCTAACTTCAGCGATGTGGGTCTGTGAACTATGTGTCATCAACGATCAACTCAAATGATTTTTTTAATCGAAATAATTCTGTTTTTATACAATATAGCTAAATTGTATTTTTAATTAAATTGTCAATGTGCCAATGCGGTAAGTAAACTGTAATATTCCACAATTATAAAAAAAAAATATATAAATAATATTAAATGTAGTTATTAACTAAATCCGCATATTCAAATGTTTCAAATAGATCATATGCAATAGGACCGCCCCGGATATATGCATTCACTTAAAATTATGAAAAATTGCTTTTTTAAATATATATATTTTTATATATATTATAAATATTGTAAATAAAGCTAGTTTTTAGGTGCGATTTTCATTTGTTAATACATTTATATTTTATAATCTTATGCAAACAATAAATTCGTATTTAACCTTATTTCGATTTTTTTGAATCTAAAAAAATTATTAGTGTAATAAAAGTTATAAAATTTTGTGGTTATTACAGATTACTGCTTTGAAAGCAGAGTGCAAAGAATATGGGGAAGCTGTTGTCAAAAATTTTTGGCAATAAGGAGATGAGAATATTAATGTTGGGTTTAGACGCAGCTGGAAAAACTAGTATCCTTTAAATTTTGTGGGAAATATGTAATTTGTTCTGAAATTAGTGATAAAATATTTATTCCTTAATTCATTGTTTTTTAGCTATACTTTATAAGTTAAAATTAGGCCAATCTGTGACAACAATTCCAACAGTAGGTTTTAACGTAGAAACTGTCACATATAAAAATGTCAAATTTAATGTTTGGGACGTTGGAGGTCAAGATAAGATCCGTCCTCTCTGGCGTCATTATTACACTGGAACCCAGGTTAGTATATTAATTATTCTGATAATGTATTTAGAGATAAATTTAATCGTATCAGGTATTTGTTAAAGAAAAAAACGGTTGATAAAAGGCTCTCTACAAAATATTTTTTTATGAAAAAATCAGTTGAAAACTCACAAATTCAGTTTATAGATTATAAATATTCATTTCCTTTAAGTAAAGATTCAGTATTTTGCAAAATCAACATTAAAAAAAAAAAAAAAAAAAAAAAATTATATCTACAAAAATCAATTTTTTAATTTACTTTTTTTAAAAATAAATTTAATTATTCGTATAAACCACAATTTTTTTAAGAGACTCAGTAAAAACCCTTAGAATTCATAAACATATTTATATGCGTTAAAATATATAAAATTCTATGTCTATGACGTTGTTTCTTTGGCGTTTTCTAATCTTACTTTTCTATAAAGTATTCGATTATTCCAAAAAAGAAAATCTAAAAAATTTCTACTAATAAACGTTAACAAATGTTGTTTTAAATACTGTTTGTAAGATTCATGTTTTATTTTTGTTGGTAAAATGGACTTTTCCTTAAGAGAAAATTCTTAGACTTCTTTATATAAACATTCGATTGTAAATTTTTTTAAAATTTTAAACTGCGTAATCAACTGAAAACAGCCCATTATACGAAAATATTTAAAGATAAGTATATTAGTTTAATTAGTAAAATAATTTTACGAGTTAGGATAATGTCGAGATTTTGAATTCGGTCAAAAATGAAAATTTATGTCTTAAATGTTTCCGATTAACTTTTCAAATGTAGGAAAGGTGAATTTTGATGACTCATATTAAAAAAATTTTAAGGGCTTAAATAGAAAAGTCAGATAATTAGAAGTCTAAAAACAGCCTATTTTCTTAAAATAAAATATTTAAAGATCTTAAAGGGCTTAAATAGAAAAGTCAGATAATTAGAAGTCTAAAAACAGCCTATTTTCTTAAAAGAAAATATTTAAAGATATGTAAATTAGTTTAAATAGTAAAAGAATTATTACGAGTTAGGATAACGTCGAGATTTTGAATTTGGTCAAAATTGAAAATTTATATATCTTATATCTTTAATGTTTCCGATTAACTTTTCAAATGTAAGAAAGATGAATTTCGATGACTCATATTTAAAAAATTTTAAGGACTTAAATAAAAAAGTAAGAGAATTAGAAGTAAAGAGAGATTGGTTGAAGTAAAAAAATCTGGGTAGGAAATGTTTCGAAAATTTGAATTCAATATCCCATCGAAGAAAGCATAATATTATTTTCTTTTAACATGTGTAGAAATAGACTAAAATCTATTATAAATCAATTAAAATTTGAAAATTTTTGGTTTTAAGCACACTGAATTCGAAATTGTGGAACTTTTATGAGATACTAATATTAAATATTGAATTTCGTTTAAATGAGGAAGTCAACTCCCAATAATTCAGAAGTTATGTATAAACAAACATATATATTTATAAAGATATTTTATTGCTACATATAAACCAGACGATGCACTGCATCTGCAAGATGCCTACTGGTCAGATAAAACCTGGAATAGTCATGGAATTTGCTGAAAAAGTCGTAGAATAGTCAAAGAATTTCGAAATTTTTCTTCTACTATTAATGAAAGAAAGTATTGCACTCCCGACAAAATTTCGATTTCGAGTTTTCACGGGGAATATATGTTTTGAGCTTCTCTGAATCCTAAAAAGTGTTCAGAAACTGGGCCACGGGCGCACGCGTGAGTGTGTGTATGTGTGTGTGAAAAGTGATATCGTATCTAACGCCTTAAAAAAATTGACCAAACTTGATCTTTAAAATCGGAATACCGGGTATCCTCTATCATTTATTGTAGCGAATTTTTAGGTTTTTTCGAAAATGGCTGGTACGATTTTCTGTAAACTTAGTATGTTGACAGAACATTTTAAGCTCTACAATTTTTATTTGAAACATATCTCTGGGAAAATTCAAATAACGGAAAAAATAAAACATTTTTAGCTACATACATAACACTGCATAGGTACTTTATATCAATATTTTTTAGTTTTTTGTATTATTAGTTTCACTTCACTTTTTGTTTGTTTACACACACACACACACACACCTACATAAATTAAATACTGCTAAATCTATATATCTAGTTACAGAATTGATACAGTCCTTGAGTATCAAGAACAATTATATTAGCATTTTCTCAGATAGCCATGCTGCCTTCCAGAACCTAGTGCCTTCAAGCTTCCAGTCGATGATTGTTCTTGAATGCTTCGAGTAACAGGTCAGACTGATCTGTTTTCCCGGTCAGTCTGGCCTAAAAAAGAATGAGGTAGTGGATTTATTAGCGCGAGAGGGGTTGTCACTTTACACCCCTCTCGCTTGAAACTGTTATTCTTATTTCTCTGTGATATTCTGTATTAAGAGGACTGGCTTCAACAAGCGCACCTTGATTACTGTAACTTCATGGATGGTATGTTAGTATAAGTTGTGAATTACTACAGCTAAACTATTAAACTGTTCCAGGTTGAAATTGACCAAGATATAGTTGAGGATAATAGTAGGTCTTCGGACATGGTACTGTCGGTTGAACTATCACCTTCATTATTTGGAAATCTCAGACGATCCTACTTGTAGGCGGTTCTTGGAGGACCATAGAACCTCTATTCACGTTATTTACATCTGTGTAAATCTACAAGATGTTAGATATAGAATGTTCGTGTTCTGAAACTCTGGATCCATCCAGTATAGAAACAATTCCGATGGAGAAACTATGGGCTTTTACGTGGCCACTGGTCTCGATAAGATTCTATAGCATCACCTGCTTTTGATGGTTCTTTCACTACACCTTGAGCCAGAAGGCATTCTAGTCTTTAGGTGATGGAGTGTTCTAAAGGAGGGTACAGAGGACCATTACAAAAGTTGTTTATTATTTCGTACAGTTTAAAGGTGGAGTTTAAGATCTATGGATCCAATGCACGATTAGCTCACTGATGAACTTATAGTCACTTAGGCCTCGAACACGCAATATTTTTCTATGATTTTCAACCTTTTTTCAACCAAAAATATAATTAACTTTCCGGAAAATCTGAAATTATCAGAAATTTAAAATCATTTTTCTGTGGTTACTCTGTTGGAGTTCCTAACAAATATCTTTGACTTAGACAGATTTTTCAATAAGTTTAATTTGAAAAATGTTTTCCAAAAGCGCAAATTGGAAGTTTTTTAATTCATACAAAACTAATGAATAGGGAAGAAATTTGGAGAAAGAATTTCTTATTTAGGGAAGTGTCAATTATTTATCTTAAACTTACAGACCAGTAATATTTGTTTATTGTCTTACAAAGGAAATTCCATAGTTCATTATATTTTAATAAAACTTCTAAATTATATTAAGTCTACATTCGGTTGCTACGTTTGAAAATTTTCTTAATGATTTCAGAAACAACCGATTTAAGTCCAAAATCTTATACCTTAAACGTTTTTAATTGATTTGAAATTTTCTCAATAAAAAGACGCATGTTATTATACTTCGGCGGAAATTATATGGAAATCGATGTTTCAAAATTTCACTTGATAGGATTTAAGTGATTTTAACAGTTCCACAAGGCAAAACATTTTAAAGCCGATATTTATCGATTTATGTCGGTTTTTTCAATTTTTCTCGTGAACTGTTAAACTAACTGTAATAATTTTATGACAATATTGCAGGATATTAAATTTGTTACAAAAAATGTTTTCCACCAAAGCTGAAAGATGGGTATGGTTGCCAATCCTTTTAAGGAATAAACATTTAAACATAAAAAGTAATCACAGAAATCCATAAGATAGCAAATTTTAAACAAAAAGTGTATAAGTTTTACTTTTATAAGTTAATACTTTTTGAGTTATCCTTGATTCAAAATATCTGTTATTCGTTTAATAGAAATTTATGTTTTTGATAAGTAGCAACTTTTTGAACTATTTTGAATAACTGTTTCTATACACACTAAAAAGTTACGGTTTTATAAACTTCGAAAAGTGTTTCAAACAAAATTGTTTGTTTTGAAAATACCTACATTTTGTGTCTTGAGTTTTTCTTCTATCTCTTATAGTTTAAAAGTTGGATCATGGATCCATTGGACTCAATCGACCAATTTTGCACATTCACGAGCTTTTTAGGTTTTAAATACACCATCAAATTTTTGTGAATACCTATACCATTAATTTTGTTCATACCTTCAATATTTCTTAGCGTTACAAAATTTCTCTTTCTATACAGGATGCCATAAACTAATTGACCAAACGGAAGGAGATGATTCTACACTAAATACAAGAAAAAATATTAAGCAGAATTTTTTCCAAACTCCTCTGTTTTATTAAAAATCTGAATTTTCGACTTTTTTTTTTTTTTTTTAAAAACTGAAGTTTTTAGCGAAAAAAATATATATTTGAAATTCCCACCTCAACGTGAAAATGGTAGCCCCCGTCAATAAAACGTAGTGAAAGTGCATCTTTTGACAGTTGCCCACCAAGATTTCATTTATTTTAGACGCGTAGTTCTTATTTAACAGTCATTTTAGTGAGTCGATGTGAGTGTTTTTGTGAAAATGGAAACAATTGCCTATCGAACTGTCATTAAATTTTTGTTTGGGTTTGGTTGACTCGAGACTCAGTTTTTTTCATATACACAAAAACCCTCACTCAGGCGACTGTCAAATAACTACGCGTCCAAAATGGCTTGAATCCTGGTGAGTAACTGTCCAAAGACGTACAACTCCCTTTTATTGACGAGTGCTAATATCTTCACGTTGAGGTCGGAAACTTTTCAGACCAACCGTCTAGATAAATAAATATATACATTATAGACAAACAAAAATTTTAATAATTTTAAATCATTAAAAAACACTAATAGTCGTTATCTTCACTTGTTTTATACTCAATATTAATGTCATTTTTATTTTATTGATTACGTATGAATTTATGAATAATTAATATATTATGATGTAGGGATTGATATTTGTGGTGGATTGTGCCGACAGGGATCGTATTGATGAAGCGAGGCAAGAATTACATCGTATTATAAACGATAGAGAAATGCGAGATGCCATTATTTTAATTTTTGCAAATAAGCAAGATCTTCCTGATGGTAAATATTATCTTATAATTTCTTTAGTTTTAATTTATATGATTTCGAAGTGTCTATTGTAACCTACCGTGGATGGCAAATTTTGAAAAATTCAAGTCTGCTGCCATGAAAATCTACTTTTAACTACAACTTTGTTTATTCATTTATTATTATTTTGGGTTAATATGAGATTCAAACCCTCAAAATTTTAATCAAAAAATTTTAATTTAAAAATAAATTTTTTTGGTACTGTCATGAACATAATTGAAGCCAACCTGCCCCCAACCCAATTGATGGTATAAATTGTAAGTTCGATTACAAAACGCTTCCACATTTACCATATCGCGCCTTGTTGGTGTATTGCTTCGCACTCTCGGTATTAACTTAGACGGAGTAGGAGTAATATATCACATCTCTATACAGACACTGATTGGTGACTTCAATTCTAAGTATGCCTATCTTTGTTTAATAAGGATTTTTGAATTTTCATATCTTGCACATTTTTAGCTGCATTCCCCTGTTCGCAAAGTAAAACGCACTAAGTGAAGTAATAAAAAAAAAAGCAATGGAATAGTCAAGTAAAATGGTTAGTTATGCAAATAGTCAAGGCATTTTGAATTTTTTCTGTTTTTCAAAACATGAATTTAATTTGTAAAATATTCGTAATATTATTAATGATTTCTTAATCATGTAATATATCTGATGATGATGCTCACTCATTAACAGGTCACTGTTCAGATCTAGAACATGCGACAAAAATTATAATAATGACGGGCAAGCGGTCATACATATAAAAAAATGAACTGATTAGGTAATTTTTTGAAATAAATACTCAATATTTTGTTAGAGTATTGAATACTTTTTAGTGTTTGAAACTTTATTAACACTACTAGCCTGGGTGTACATAAGCATATGATAAATTTTATAAATACTTCTAAAAATTTGTATATGGCTTAAAATAAGAATAGTGTAATAACTTTTCTCTACCAAAATTCTTAAGGAAGTACGAGCGGCAGGCATGGAGGGGATAGGCTGCTCTGAGCGCGCGGTGAAGTGGTGATGATGATCACGTGATCGCGGCAATACGTATGGCAACACTATGATTACTATGATTATTATTTTTGTTGTTATTAGTCAATTCAAAATATACATTGCGTATTTACAAGTATAATTAATATTTTTTATCTCTTTTTAATGGTCTACAGTGTTGCCGGTTAGTACCAAAGATAATCGACGCTACCGAATTTACTGAAAAAGTTCATCTTTTTAATTAAATATCTTTTTAATTGGTCGGGCAAAACGGGTTTTTTTTTTTCAATTATTTATTAAGGTTTTAACTTTAGTTTAAATAGTTTTTTTTTAATTTCTACCGGCTAGTTTCGGAGATATTTACGAAAACGTATCACCCGTCTACCGTTTTGCCATAAAGCCAATGTTAAATATGCCTACTTTTGAAGTCATTTATTTATTTAAATAATCGGGCAACCCCCCCTAAAATTTTTAGGATCGGTTTAGATTTAGTTCAACTGCAAAAAAAAAAAAAATTCAAGCCTTTTATTAAAAATTGCTTTGGTGCTCGTATACTTCCTTAAAATTGAGCTGTTTTCTTTTTCGGAGATCGTATAATTTTCGTTTGTGCTCAAAAACTTCAAGTCAGTTTTACTTTTTGTATAATAGGCAAATCATTCAATAACAAATACAAAAATTATTTTGCCCAACATGTGATAAAACCTAGTGACCTATTGTACGACAACTTGGACATTGCAAGTTTTTTGTTGTCGGACAACGGACAATCCGTTTTATTACGCGTTGGATAATTGGTTTTAGCATTTGTTATTGAATCATTTTGTTATTACAATAACAAAGAAACGGATATCCACCAATTTAAAGCTTTTGGCTATCAAAATTTTTACGGGCTCCGAAAAATAATATGTTCTAAAAATAAATTTTTTAGAATCGAAAGGAAAAAGTTATTACACTGACCATAATTTTTGGGTGTGTATTATAAATGATCATATTATAAATCATATAATTATGGAGACCATAGATTTAATATATCTCTTTATATAATACTGTTATATGCCAGATATAAAAATCAATATTTACAATTCGATAAATTCAGAAACCCGAGAAAATTTATTGAATTTATTTATTTGATTTATTGATAAAATTTTTTATTCTAAGCAATTTTTATTTGTCACTTGTTATTTATTAATATATGCAAGAAATCATTTTAAAAATGAAACGAATGATCATATGAAGTTCATATTTTTTTTAAATGGTCTGGAAGAAATCAATTTGACACCTGAAAAAGTCAGGGAATATAAAAAACAAATTTTCTTTAAAAAAAAATTATGTGACCTCCCCCAATTTAGCTCTGGATCTACACCTGGTTGTAGTGTAGGTGGTAGGGCGTATACTACCTGCGATCTGAAAGTACAGAACTCGGTTCCCGTTTGATTTGTAATGTTTTGACTTATTTTTACCATTTCAATAAATATCGTAATAGACTTTCATCTATTGAGATATAAATACTATTTCTTCTAAAACTGACATAATTTTTGAAGCCAGAAAAAATGTCGAAGTTTGTAGATAGTGACGATAGTAAACAAAAAATGAAAACTTCGGTTGTGTTTATAATAACAGCCGGTTTTGCCAACAAAAAAACTTACATGACATCTTTATCGGTGGTTGATAATTTTTGTGAGTAATCTTCTCGCATGAGTATAAAATTATTATTGTAATTATTTTTTATTTTACATATGAAATAATGAAATTTTTAAAATATTCTAGCAATGAAACCCCACGAAATACAAGAAAAACTAGGCTTAACTCGGATTCGAGACCGAAATTGGTATGTTCAACCATCATGTGCAACAACTGGCGATGGCTTATACGAAGGACTAACATGGCTCACTTCAAATCATAAGTTATAGTTAAATGCTGTATGATAAAAAAAAAAAAAAAAACAAAACAAAGTTAATATTATTAGCCTCATCATTCCTAGCACCACTGGTTTTTTTTCTAATTTCGACAAAAAAAAAAAGGATCAGCTGTTGGTATCCTACCTAACTAAATCATATAGAGTGATAAATGGAATTATTTAAAAGAGAAATAATTTATTAAAAAATAAAAACAACAACAACATCAACAAAAACAAAAAAAGTGTGTGCTCCTATTTTTTAGGTTTATTTTATGTGTAGTTAACAAAACTAAAACATTACAAATTATAAATATTTATATTTAAAAAAAAAAAAAAATAAATCAAATTCACACAGTAAGTATAATGTGCGAATTCCAAAATTATTTCAAATCTAAACAAAAAAAAAAGGTTTTTATTCTGTTAACATCAAATTTGTGCAATAACTAACAAGATACATTAACGCCAGAATAAAATGTTTCAAATATTTTCCATTTTATTTATTTTTTGGGTTAATTCGGAAATTAATCATAAAGTACAAAAAAGAAAAAATATAACCGAGGGTGGCGATCGGCCTGGCAAAATATCTTGAAAATCTGCATATGAGAATTCTAAAAATGTAATAATGTTCTGATGTTTTATTATCAGAGAAATTGAAAACATAAACCCTGAAATCTGCATATTTATGAAGAGCTTTAACCAGTGTACATATATCTCTAACAAGCAAAAACAATTCCTTGTCGAAGCTTTGTTGTAATTTGGAAATATATATTTTATGCAGTTTTAAAAGAAAAGAGGCAACAATTCAGCATTATCTGTAAATATAATGTTTATGTATTATTTTTAATTGCTTAAAATTCAATTTTGGCAAATATTAATTATAAATCAGTCTTCTTAAATTTTAATTTTAACAATTTCTTTTCATAATATTTCAGAACGTAACATTTATAGTTTATTTTTATCTTAGAAACTATCAGTATACAATTAATGGTTTCTGAAATAAATTTCACTATATTCGTAAATACATAGTTAAAAGTGTAGGGGGCAAAATATAAATGTTTTAGAAAAATTGTAACAAGTGTTTGAATTTTGAAATTGATAATAAACAGACAGAAAGTTTCCGATTGTGACATCTTATTACCATTATGGAACTATATGTTCTCAGATATTGACAACACAAAAATGATTGAATGTTCTTACTTGTTAGGAATATTTGCACGCTAACACTAGCCAAAATATAGTATATTTTTTCACTAATCGATGATGTTTTAACCTTATTAATATTGCAATAAAATATTAGCAAATAGAATATTACAATATTTTCCGTATACAAAATTTGGTCTAATATTAAATACATTTCAAACAGCTATAAATATTTCAGATTTGGATTTCCTATTATGGATTTTCTTAGCGTTTTGTGAATACAATTGAAAGGGTTTTCTCATTATAGAAGTAAACTTAACACACTATAGATATAAATATGTGTCATTTATTCAATGTATTTAGTGTACCAAATTCGATGTTGGTGAGTGTATTTGGAAATTGTTACGATAATTATGAAAAAAAAAAAAGGTAATTTTATTAGACCAATTCGATCGTCACCATGAAATTCATTTTTGTGTTATTCCGTTTTTATTTGTTTTAATAACGTCATTTTTGTTTCAATATAATATAACGCACAACTTCGCATGCTCATAATTTTGTTTATTATGTGATTTAAAACGGAACCCTTTCCTGCCAGAGAGTGCCACTTTAAATTATGAGCTTTTGTATCACAAATTTAAATAAAACATTGTTTTGAGAAATATTTCAACGTAAAAGCAGATGGTCCATCAAAATTGAAACGCTTGTTGTTGTTTTACAAATATTAATTGTTTTGTTAGCTTTATCGCACATCCATACGTTGTTAAGATGGCTGCCTATAAAACTATATTACGGGTTTATTTTATTAAATCTTTGATTATTTAAAATTGCAAAATAAGCGGTTTTTATGGTAGTTTAAGATCTTTATCATATATAATTTTGTTTATCTAAGTAAAAGTTTCATTATAAACCAAAAACTTATAAAATACACCATAAAAATTGTATATTTTTTAAATTTTAAATAAACAATAAATGTTTAAATCGGTGCGTTTTTTTGAGCTGACTGTACCTACTCCTTACACTCCCCGCGATACAAAACCTAGAATGGAAGTGAAGAAATGTTACTTGGTGTAAAATGGTACAAAATTTGTTTAAATATATTTTTTTAAAATTTGTACTTACGTAAACTTTTTTTGTATCAATATCAAAAATGAAAAAAAAATTATTTTTATTTAATAATAAAGAAAATTAGTTTAATTTGGTTTTTTTGGTAAATTTTTGTTAAAATTGATATTAAGAAAAACAAGATATTCACATTATAATTCGGGCCGAATTATAATCACTCTAAGCTATATATATATATTTTATAATAATAAATATTTATTTGTTAATAATGATATAACCATTTAATTCTGCCATTTAGCTAGAAATGACCTTCATCGGTGATTAAATGGGAAACAAAACGTGTATTTTAATTTTACTATTAAAGTTTATAGATGCATTTTAATGGAAAATTTAGATTTACTGTCTCAATACAATTCCGCACCGTACCGTACCGTTCGAGTTGGATCGTCATTCGTCGCTTTAAAAGCAATATATCACTCCCTTCCTTCCGTCATAACTATTCAAAACAAATAATTTATAATGATAGTTACTAAATAATTCAGGTAATATGTATATAATTTCCTATTTATATGTCATTTAATTTGTTAAAAGAAATCAACTTAAGATTCGATGAACAGTATTTCTGTATAGTTGCAACTTTTTCCATTGATGAATCATAGTATGTGAAGTACGTAAATCACATTTTGGCAGGAATCAACCCAATATATATAAATAATATATCAGCTTTTATACATTTGAAAGGGGTGAGAGTTGAGTTGGGTCAACAATAAGAGTTTGAAAAAAAAATTTCCTATAAAAGGTTCTAGAAGTGTTCACATAGAAATAGATACAACTAGATACATTTGATAACATATAAATTCTTTGTGTGTATGTGTAAAAACTTTTAGCGCTTTGGCTCTGTTATTTTTAATATTACAAAAGGCAAAGGATCGTTTTTTTCATGTTAAATTGCTCTAAAATATATCTAAAAAAAAAAAAAATAATGTTTTACGAATTATAAATTAATTCTATATATTTGCAATTATTTTGTTTTTAAAAGTTATACGAATCGAAAACGTTTAAACTTTTTGATGGATTATCTGCATAAATAAAAGTATATTTGGCAAAAAAAAAAAAAAATATACAAATGCGACGACCTGAATCTTTCATGGTTATTTAAAATTATGAACTGCACAATTTTTAACGGTATATTATAATTTTTTCAGGTTTTATGGAGGTTTATATACCGTAAAATTCGTATATTTTCGAATTTTAAAAAGGTATGACAGATTCAGATATCCCATTATTTTTGTTAACGAGTATACATTAAAAAATCGGGTAGGTAGAATTGATACAATTAGTACATCAAAGCAACATTGCATCAGGCAGAAAGAGGTTTAAAATAGTTTTTAATAAATCTTTTTTTTTTAAGTATTAATGTTAAAAATATATTTTTGTTTGGAGAAAAATTTGAGAATTTTTAATGAAAAATATTATATATACAAAAATCATTTGATAAACGCGTTAAAGAAAAAAAAAGAGTGGCCACAGATTAGAATAATTAAAGATTCGATTCAGCCAGGGGAGTTATGAAAAATATTTTAATTAAATTTTCTTCGAATTATTTGACGTATTTTATATGGTAAATTTGTATCATTTAATTTGAGATTGTATGGTCTTCATGAAGATTTCAATTTTCTTAACTCTTACCTGTACAATTCTGCTTTCATTTTCATTAAATTATTGTATCACCACATTACTATTCTTCGTTTATCAAAAGTTTCCGCATCTTTATATATCCTCCCATTTTTCCCCTTCTAGGGAAATCTTCTTTGTATTAAAGAATCTACTAAAAATTATGTATGTGTTTAATACCGAGCTTTCAGAAAAGCATTTAGATGTATGAACATCAAAACCAGTTGATCAATCATACAGACGTTTATGTAAATAATTTTTATTTCGTTAAGACTTTAGCACATTAGACAGCCTAGCTATGTCGAACGACGGAAAATATTGTCTGTGTTGGAACAAAGCAAAATTAATTTTTGTCTAATAAGAGTCTCCAATAGATCGTCGCTCGATGTAAGATTGTTGTGAACCTTAAAAGCCGTCCTACATAGTTGGCTACGCATGCGCAATATATATGACGTTTGGACCATATGTCGTTAGGAGTCGTAAGAAGTTGGATAAGTAAAATATACTGTCCATACAAAAAGTCGTAAGCAGCCGTTAGATCTGTCATTTATGTTTATAAAATTACTATCATTTTAAATATGTGAATATATATTTAAATATATTTTGAGATTAAACGTTATAAAATACGGATACAATTTACGATACAGATGATTTAATAATATTATTTTGTAATATATCTAAATTTCGTTTGAACTCAACAATAGGCGAAGAGGATAAACTCTTATTTGACATCCAATATGACACAGATTAGATGTCTATCAAAAAGAATGTGAATAAAAAAGTTGATGAATTGCACCATTTATTAAAATCAAGGCTTATTAATAAGAGTTATCGAACACCGTACGCAGCGCAGCGATTATTAAAAAAATTTATTTTTTTCCTTGTTGCATTTTTATAATTTATATCACATTTGTCGTAAATGTATTTATTCTCTCGTATAATATTTAATATCATTTCGTCTACGGTTACATTATCTTTTAAGTATCAAAACTTATTATAATTACTTTTAAGTACCATTTTAAATTCAAAACTAGCAGGAAGTAAACAACAAGAAAGTTGAACATATTAAGACGAACTACAACCGACATATTCCACACATTTATTAGTCTACCGACTGAGTTACTGCTCATGACTACGACCAACTATGTAGATAGGGCTTAAGACTACAAATTTTTTCAGTGAAGAGCTGTGTAGCATGCTAAGTACGTTCTAACAGAAATCAGTCACACACGTAATCAGTGAGTGAAAACTTATAGTAGATCGCTTAGTTATCTTTTAAGAGACAAAGATCATTTTTTATGTAAAATTGTATGCTCTAAAATTTTTATTTCAAACTTATCATATTTGGCATGTTTATGACTCATAACTGAAAAATTTTTAGCCTTACAGATTTTTATGGTATATTTTATTTTATTATTATTATTTTTGTTATTGTTTAAAATAAACTTTTAATTTAGATAAACAAAATTTTATCCGACAAAGACTTTAAAACACAAATTGCAAATTTTGTATTTTTAAATAAACATGAAGATTCAGGTCGGTGCATTTTTTTGGATTTGACTATACAAGAATTTCTTTAACTATTAATGCGTTAATTATATGTTTTGGTGATAAATGACATTAAAAAAAAACCGTTATAAGCAAAAAATTAAAAAATAAAGTTAAATAAAAGCGTTAGATTTATAAAAGTGATAGGTAATTTTTGATAGATCAAACATAACACTATTTGTAAATGTTGAGAATATCATTTATCAATTGTAGAGAATTCTAAAAAATCCATTTTGACTATACAATCTTCTTTTCAATAATTTATAACGTGTCCGAAAGGAAAATTAGATAATAAAAAATATGTATATTGCGACCACCTGTAAGTTTCATTTATCATTAAAATAAAAAATTTATTAGGTAAATTTGTATTAAAATTTACAACAAAAAAAATAGTAGTTAAGAGCTAGGATTATAAATTTTTAGTTTGATTGTAAAGAATGTAACGAATAAAATCGAATTGAATTGTTTTATTTTATAAAGAATCAAATTCGATTGTTTTATATAAATTAAAAAAGAAGTTATTTAAGTATTATTTTAATTTTATAATATATAAAATTGTATATTATATATTTTAAAAGCTAAGAAATACCAATTGTATATCTAAAAAAAAAATAAATAAATTTAAATAGTATTTATCTATAATAATTGTAAATAATATATGTCTATACGCTTACGTGCAAATTTATTTCGAAGAATTATTCACACGTAAAAATGTTAAAATTTTATTTTTCTGTATTTGATATGCGAACTATTCTATAACTATAAAAGTAAATATGTGTGGTACACTTACACTTGCCTATTGATAAAAATTACCTAATGTCCATGGCTCACACATTGTTTTAATATATGATTAATATTTTAACTGTTTATTCAAGAAAATTTTATACATTTTTACTTTCAAAATAAGTTTTTTTTAAGGGGTTATACGTAGCTAGAATTTAAAAAAAAAATCGATTTTGCATTTCCGGAATTTATATTTAACTGATAATATTTCTTGAAAATTTCAAATCAATCCGGTATGTATTTTCCGAAATATACGCATATTTGTAAAGATGTCTTGCACTGAAACTAGATGGAGTATAGGCAGTTAAAACGCATTTTATTCAAAATTACACTTTCAAGTCGGTGACTACGATTTCTTAAAAACGGGTCAACCGATTGGTTTGAAACTTTAACACAATCTTCTCAGATTTTAATCCAAGAAATAAAATTTCGGATAATTATTTTTAATTTTACGCGACAATTTTGGTCGAAAATTCGATTTTTTTACGAAGTCGCCATTTTTTTAAAATCAAAATTTCGATTATTTGTTAGATCAATACTTATCTATCCACAAAAATAATATTTTTGGTGCGGATTTCGGATGTACTACAGCGGAGACATCATAGTTTCCGCCAAACTCCTGTTTTTGAATACCTTCAGAAGCACATCGGATTAATATTTTTTTCAAAATAAGAGCGTCATTATAAACTTACATGTTGAATCTAATTATAACATACCTTTGGTTCTTGTAAAATAAAACACTTTAGCAAAAAAAATTTTTAAAAAATGTCTTTTTTCATGCTTCTAACTGCGTATAACCCCTTAGAATTCATGTCATACAAAAAGTCGTAATTACAGATTAATATGAATCATACTCATATAATAAGACTCAACTTTAAATAGTTGTCTTTATAATGAGGACATTAAAAGTACATTTAATTGCCTGTAGGTGACAGTGTTTTTTTTTATTTAGGATGAGATAACGAAATTACAGATTTAGAGCTCGTGGACGAATTTAATAACGACCTTTCTGTAAGGTAATAATTTTTTTCCAATGATAAATTATAATATGCGAAGTACGGAAACCACATTCTGGCAGAAATCAACCTCACACGTCGTCTACTTTTATACATTTGTAAGCTATTTAAAAAAAATTTTAGAGTATAAAATTTTAAAGTATAACGGAACTAGAGCATCTAGAAAAATTCATAGACAAAATATGTGTTGTTTTTTTTATAACAAACAACTTTTGTTTGAAACATTTTTTCTTAAAATGTTTGGATTCG
Source organism: Chrysopa pallens (assembly GCA_020423425.1). Classification (NCBI taxonomy): domain Eukaryota; kingdom Metazoa; phylum Arthropoda; class Insecta; order Neuroptera; family Chrysopidae; genus Chrysopa; species Chrysopa pallens. The sequence goes on from CM035596.1 coordinate 23,477,791, forward strand.
ACATTGAATTCACATATACCTAATAAATATATAATTATAATACATATTATTATTATTATATATGCATTTATAACTGTATGCACTGGATGTTTAGAGTAATTTAGGAATACTAATGGCTAAAAATAGTTCAAACATTAACACACCACCATATGTCGAGTATCTATCTTCGCTTGTTTTTTTATAAAAATTTTTTGTATTATATAAAAAGTTAAAATTTTCACCGTAGATATTTTAAAACATTACGTGAGTGAAGGACTTACTAATTTTTACTTATCGAAAAGAATGAGGATACATCGTGACGTAACACTTTTTCAGTCTATAAATTTATTTGTTTCAATAATCCATATTAAGTATGTTTGAGAGGTAAATGCTACGAGACGAATTTATATTTAATATAATGTTCATCGTTGCATTCTAAATTACCTGTATAAATTACAAACCGATTCACTAAACTGTTAAAAGTTATTGCAATTTTAAAAAACTGTAATTTTACATGTAATCTTATGGAGATTCGTTAGCCGCGCAAATTAAATTTATTTTTATTAACTGAAAAAAATACCAAGAATATTAATTTTATAATAAGTAACTGGGTGGTAATGTCGTTTTTAATAGAAAAATTAATTATTGCATAAAAAAGTTCGGAAACGCTGTCGTCAACTGAGATCTATAGTCACTAGCAACTGTTCGTTTTCACTCATTTAAATAAACAATGGTGAATTTTTTTTCTGTCATCAATACAGATATGATTTCGGCAATTTAAGAATTTAAATAATATAAAAACCATAACCAACATTTTTAAATGTAATAGTTTTGATTTGACAGCTTCTAGATAAAGAACATATGTTACCACAAACACAATGTATTAAAGAGAGCGCAATATATCATCTTTGAACATTTTATTTATGAAATAAATTAAATTTGTAAAAAACAAAAAATTATTAAAATATTAAATCATATTCCTAACTATTCGTAATGTATTCTAAAATAATTTAACCATAAGTTATAGTTCGAATATTTTTTTCTGTTATTTTGAACCATAAGTTATTTTTGGCGAATCTAAAGAGTTATCGAAAAAATATTTCAATGAATGGGAAATAGATTTTCATATTCAGTCTTACTGATTTCTTCTTATTGAATAGGACTTTTTTATCAGGGGTGATTGAATTTTTCTTGCATCTTTAATGATTTAATTAAAGCTAGTTAAAGTTAATAGTTAAATAAAGATTAAGTTGGGTCATGGATTCGTTGGACCCAATGGACCGATTTTATTCATTCACGAACTTAAACTCACTTTTTATGTTTTAAATACGTCACTAAAATTTCATCTGGCTATCTTTTCGTTTTTGTGTTATTTGTGTTATCTTGATGATGGGCGGGCATGCGAAAATGGGCTAGTTAGTTGATTCTATGAACACCTACCTATTTCAAAATTTTGTTTGTGACTTAAAAATTTTCTAGCGTTACAAACTCAAGACTAAAGTTAATGTTATTCTGTTAAAGTTATTCTGTTGTATTATATGTATGCCGTGTAAAATAACACAAAAATAACATTTATTTTACGATTGATCGACTTTTTCCTGAGATATGGCATAAAATGAAACCCAAAAGTCGGCTTCCATACAAGATTTCAGGGGTATCTCAATAACTATGCATTTAGCCGCTTAATAAATGTTATTTTTTAATTTCATGTGCTATGTAATTGCGTTTTAATGGCAGTTTTATCGAGATCTGGGACAAAAAGTTTTTGTTAGATTTTTGCAATTTTTTTAAGGGAGATTTTAAAACTGGGAAAACATTTTTATCGAATTATTCGACAAAACTCCGATTATAAGGATAAATTGACACAAAAATTGTAAAACGGGTCTATTTATCGATTGAGTGCACAGTTTTCGAGATACTTATCACTTATCAAAATCGCGTCTAGACAGCGGAATCCTGGATACTTTTCATGTGAAATTTCAAAAACTAGCCAGTCGTAATCTTAATGTAACTAAAAACTTACTGTTCGTTTGGATTCACTGAAAATTAGTTCTTGAATAAAATAAATATTTTTCTTTTAATATTTGTAAATTATAAAAGCTAATAAAAAATTATTATGGAAAAATTTAAACCTGTGTTTAAAAACATGGAGAAGTCGCAGGGAATTTTTTTCTCAAGATAGAGAGAATAGGTATCCTGTTATAATTGAAGGATTTTTAATAGTGCATTTTTAGGTTATCATTGAATAAACAAAAATGTTTATCACTTTTTTCATTGAAATACGTCAATTAGAGCAATAAAATAGTGTACCAAAAAAAAAAATTGTATGTATCAGCTCTGACGCACGACTGGAGTTTACTCCTTCATATAAATTATCTAAGTACACACAGAAAAGGCTTACTAGTCTAACAAAAGAATCAATGCTATCTCAAATGGTAAACTAATCAATGAAAATACCTTAAAAATGCATATAATCTCTTAAAATTAAAATTTTTGTTTAGAAATCAGATGTCAATAACTAACATAATTTATTAATAACAAATTTTTATCATGAAGCAAATCGTACATCTGCCTATTTAATCCTAAATATTTCATATTTTTTTAACGTAAAACATGATTAGGCTGGGAATTTTTAAAAACTGAATTAATGATTTGATGATTTATGAAAATGGTATTCATAATAATATAAAGTTTGAACAAAATTTGTATTATCTCTATATATAAAATATAATTATGTATGATATTAATATTATAGAATTTATCAATTTGAAAACAAACATTCTAAATTATTAACATTTGAATTATTAAAATTTGAATAATGAATCTTTTTATACGAGTAAATTAATTTTAGTCTAAAGTTTGTAACCAGGGGCGTAGGAGCCGTATGGGCAGGGTGGGCAGCTGCACCATGCCCCTTTGTTGAAGAGATTAAAAATTTTATTGCTCTATTACAATTTCGTGTAGGATAATTTTAAGGGCAAAACAATAGTTTTTCACGAAAAATTGACCTTTCTAGTCTAAGAGAGTATTAGATGACTCATCGATAATCCTCTGGATAGTACTTTCGATGGTTTGTAACTGATGCTTGTAACTGATGTTTGTAACTGATGGTTTGTAACTGATGATCGCACGAGTTAGACTTGAATCCTTTCAAAGAACCCCACGTGAGACAACCAAACAAACGGTACGAGCATACTTCCAAATCTGCTCCACCGGTGCGACTTTCAGCCAAAGATTCGTTGAGAAAAATCTATTTCGAAATTTTAGATTTGCAAATATCAGAATTGAATGAAAGGTTCGACCAAAGTGGTTTAGCTATTCTAGTGTCACTCGAAGCTGTACTGTTGAACGCGACTAAAGGTTTAGTTGGCGACGAAACCAAGCTCGCGGAAGAACTCGGTGTCTTTGCTGAAGATTTCAATATTAGCAGATTGCATGCTCAACTTTTTCTACTCCAAAGCGTGCCCGATATTGCAAGTTCCAACTGTTCCGAATTGAGCGAAAAACTCGCGAATCTACCGTCGACAACCAGGGATATGTTAGATGAAGTAATTTTACTGATAATTTTGATCCTAACCGTACCTGCGTCTGCCGCGACTTCTGAACGATCTTTTAGCGCTTTGAGAAGATTGAAAACTTATTTAAGGAATTCGATGTCCCAAAAGCGCCTCACACACCTTTTGCTATTACATGTACATAAAGAACTTACAGTTGCTTTAGATTTAAATATTATAATGAAAGAATTTGTGGCACGGTCAGAAAAACGCAAATCTGTGTTTGGCAAAATCTAGGTTTAAGGTTGAGAAAAGTTGAAGTATAATTTAAGACTTTTGTATTCATTTTTTAATTTTAGCAAGCACTTGTAAAGCGAAAAAGTTTGTAAAAACTAAAAATGTAATTAGATACAAATAAGAGATACATGTAAATAAAATTGAAGAAAATAAAAAGAAAAATTTTGCAAAAATTATTTACAACTAACAAAAACTGTCTGGTATAATATTAATTAACAATCACAAACATCTTTCATACAAAATTATTATCATCGAAAATTTAGGGGGGGGTAAAAATTTCGAACCTGCCCACCCAGCAAAAATTTCGTTCCTACGTCCCTGTTTGTAACGCTACCTAAAATTTCATTGAAACACCTAATAAGTCCATTTCCGACTGCCCGTCCGTCCGTCATCACGATAATTCAAAAACAAAAAGAGATAGCGAGCTGAAATTTTGGTGACGTATTCTAAACATAAAAGTGATTCAAATATTTTGTCGTAAAATGTCTGAGTTCTTCACATTTTGGGAAATAAACACATGTAGGAAATTACAATACATATATATTATTATTATAGATCTATACATATATAACTGTATAGAATGGATATTTATAGTATTTTATGAATGATAATTAAAAATAGTCCAAAAAATAATATTTAATCATATTTTGAGTATCTAAACAATTAACTCTGTTAGTTGTTATCTTCATTTGTTTTATTACAAATTAAATATTTTCATTTTAATAAACAAAAAACAAATAAAAATATATTGAAATTATAATTATCAATATACATTGTATGATCTATCATGGTTACCATAGAGAAAATACATACATTCCGACTTTTCAACTTATCATAAAATAGTGAGTTAGATTGCATATTAAAAATAACCAAGCATTAGATTCTGTAATCTTATTGGCTAACTTGAATAATTTTTATACAAATCTTTATTAAAACTATTTACAAATTTAGTAAATTACGACTTTGCTCACCAATTCACTTTACGAATGTTGCCGGATCAATTTTTTATTCAACTTTTTTTACCCTTCTCTTTTTTCGATCGCTTAGTTAGGAATCATTATAATGATTGTTTATGTAAATTGGTCTAAAAAAGTGAAAATTCGCAATTTACATTTTTTACACCCAAATTACGCTGTATTTGATCTAGCTTTGACTTTTATGTGTCCGAAATTATATTTGAACATTAAGGTAAGTTTCGCGAAATAAATTTTTGAAACATATTTATATAATTTGTATAACATTATTTTGGCATCAATCTATTATTGGTAAAAATATTAATCCAAATTAAGCTCAAATTAATTGCTGTTATATTAGTTGTCGTTAAAAAAATCTTGTCAAATTGATTGTCGTTATACAAAATACTCTAAAATACCACTTGTTTAATTATATAGGACTGAACCAAAAATTTGTTAACTGTGTCAATGGCATCAAAAAGGAAATTGTCATTGGAGCATAAGGTGGTTTACTAAACGTAAAAGCAAACGGTTTTGATTTTGGGTTATTGTCATATAGTGCATTTGTGGGGTAATTATTACAATATATAGAACATAAATTCAAAAGAATAAACAATTTAAGACAACGAATGTTACTATGGCTACTTATAATAAGTCCTGTTCAAGGCTATTAAGATTGAATCAGTTACGAACTGAATTTAATTATTCGAATTAAAACTAATATTCAAAATTTTTAATACGAATTAATTCAATTCACTTCTTTTTAAATTATTTTTACTTCCTATCTATTCAGACTAAAACCTATTCGATCATATTCGTTCTAACTTAAAATTTTGAATAGGTTGTCATCGGAATGAATAGGAAATTGAATTTCCTACTAAATCCTATTCATTATCCACTAATTTTCAATAGGATTTTTTATTAGGAGTGTCATATTTTTGGACTGAATCAAATGTATATAGATAAAATATTATTATATTCTAAATCAGAAGAAATATTTTGGTTCCACCCTGTTCGAAATACACTACCTGCGGCTGCGTGTTCAGTTAAAAAAAAATGGCATTGTGAGCAAATTCACAAAAGTGTTTTATATGTTAATTTTATATTTACATATTATTCGTGTTTTCTAGTCGATATTTTCTCTGACTCGCTAACAAAGGCTGCGCATTTTAACTTGCTTCATATCAGTGGCGGCTTATTGCCGCCCTAGGCCCTGTCTGATACGCCGCCCTTTTTGATCAGCAAAATAATATATATTTTGATTCTCAATTGTTATTAAAATACAGCTTTGATTTTTGCACGACTCAATGCGAAACATTAAAGAGTGCTCTATTTTTTATTTAAATATAATTAATAAATAATACAAATAAATTTTCATTAAACTCTAGCATAACAAATAATAATAAGCATTTTTCTCGAACTGAAAATTATAATGTATTACTCAATTTATAAATCTCTTCTTCCTGGCTTTTGCTCGAGCAAAAGCTTCAATAGACAGTAATGCCAAAACATTAAGTCTATCTTGGCCCATACTTCTCCTAAATAAGATTTTACTCTTTTAAAGGTTTAAAAAGATCTTTCTCCTGAACAATTGTTGCAGAGGAATGTCAACATTCGGATACATTGTATATTTCTTGTGCGGAGCGTACAGCTTCCGTATTTGCTAGGGAATCTTTGAGCTGACATTGTAAATGAATACATTCATTCCCCAATGTCTCTTCCAAATCATTAGGATACTTTTCAACTAATTTGTTCGCAAGATTATTTAGTTCATTCGTATCTATGTCAGATAAATTATCAAAAAAATTAAAATTTTCATACAGTTTTAGAAAAGCACTTTTACGTCCGGCCAATTATACGCTTAAAGTATCTAAAATTCGGTAGTATACATTGGTGCGAAAATTTTCGTGACCTGATGAAGGTATAGTTTCATTTACCTGTGACTCATCTGCCTAAATTTTTCTGTTTTTCTTGCGACGTGTATCATAACGATAATAAACTTGAACTCCAGACAGTGCTTTTGCTTTTTCTTCATATTCGAAATATTGTTTGTCCCTTATATCTTGAAGAAATAATTCCAAAGAACCATAAATTTGCACTACAGATGATAAATCTGCACGAGAGTCTTGAAGCTTCTTACTTGCAGTATTAAAACGATCTAGAGTAACATTCCAAACTATGACTAAAATTTCCGTTTCTAGATGCTGTAATTTTCGCCGCAATCCTGTAGCTGCAGATCGCGTAGTCGGTTTTTCATCACGATTTTGAGCAATAAAATTCAGTGCATTAATTATTCCAGGCCACTGTTTTTGTAACGCATAACATGCATCATGTCGAGCAGACCAACGAGTTTGAGAAAGACTCTTAAGTCTTAAATTTTTATACTGCACTAAGATTTCCCAACGATGTGTTGATATAGTAAAAAAATTATAAAGTTCTTGCAAAATAAAAAAAAGGCAACTACTTCACTTACAGATTCAGCTGCACAAGTTCCTACTAAATTTAACTAATGGGCAGAACAAGGAACATATTCTGCTAATGGATTGATGGTTTTGATTCTTGACTGCACTTCCGAATATAAACCTGACATATTGCGTGCATTATCATAAGATTGACCACGACAGTTCATTATGTCCAAGCCATTGTTTTCAAGAGATTTTAATAGAGCATCTTCAATATCCTTAGCCTTATGGCCAGTATTTGGTAAAAATTCTAAAAATCTCTAAACAATTTCACCGTTATCACGAACATATCTAATAATTATTGTAAGCTGATCAACATGTGCAATATCAGGCGTAGAATCCACAATCACGCCAAAATACTTAGCAGATTGCACTTCTTTAGAAATTTGTTGCAATACTTTATTTTGCATTAATAATATAACTTGTCTCAGAATTTCTTAAATTTGTTGAAATTTAAAAGTATAGTTCAATATTTTTGCAGCTATAAAAAATACCGTTTTTTTCGAATCAGATAACCAAAAAAACTATCAATTTTCTTAGCGGGAAGTTGAGAATGTTTCGAATTTCAGATGAATGCCAAATGTTAATTCATACATATTTTCATTTAACACCAAAATTAAATTGAAAAACTAATAAGTATAAGTAATTTCAAATGCTTTATACATGTAAGAGTAACCTTATCGAGAAAATAAAAGTAAAAAGTAATTTAGTAATTCTCAAAGAAGCTTATCAATTTGATTGTTTCTTTTTAATAACCTTATTCGATAGACTATAATTGATGCCATCAAAATATGAATAATACATCCTCAATTTGAAAAGTCAATAAAAAAATGAATTAATTACAGTCCATAGGAAATTTTTTGTTTATTTTTTCGGCTCTCAAATTTTAACGTTCTGAAAATTTTGCCGCCCTCCCAAATCGTGCTGCCCTAGGCCCGGGCCTCACGTGCCTAAGCGGTAATTCATCACTGCTTCATATTACAATAATTTTTGAAAACTGTCAATGATGGTTGCATCCATTGTGATGACGTTCATAAATGATATTAATTTATGTCAAAATTTTATTTTATTATCGCTATTATTTACAATTTTGACAGTTTGTTATTCTTAAATAAGATTTTCTCATTTTTTTGTAGATATGAAATTAAAGTTATGATTACCAATTTGTAAAAACGTTGTCATATAAAATATTTAATGCGCAGCCTCTGTTTGCGAATCGAAGAAAGTCGACTCGCAAACACGACTATTATTTTTAACTATCCTTTTAACATTTCACATTTTATAAGCTATAACTTTATATTACAAAATTTCAAAAGGGAAGGTACAATTAACAAATTAGCTATTTTACCCATCAACATGTGAAACTTGACTCAATACCAAACAAACTTCGAAAATTAAATTAAAATTGATTCCAAGACAAATAAGTTATAAGCTCCTAAAGATTGTTATCCATCTCTTTCTGGCAAAAAAAGTTTTATGGGTGATTTTACGATAAATAAAAAAAATAAAATTCGATTTATTAATAGACACTTCAGAACCTAATTGGATTAATAATACATAATAATATAAAAATATAACAAATGAATAGTCTGCCAGATTGTGGTGTTTTATCAATAAAAACAATTATTTCGAAATGAAGGATATTTGGCGGATAATCATGATACAAGAATTCTGAATTCTAAATTTTGATCGAATAAATCTTCCTGAAGTAGTATACATCGAAAAAACGGGGCATATACTAACCGTATACGTAAGCTAGAAAATAGTGCAATATACTCCATCTTGTATAAAAGATGCTTCAACGTGTCCGGTGAGATTCGAACAAAAAAAATGGGACATAAAGCGCAAAATCAGAACAAACTTTGCTTTAAATCATACAAATTATCGCGATAAAAAGTAGCGTACGCCCTTTCCCAAGGTTAAATCTACCTATGTACTCAAATTCATCAAAATTGGTCTTGTGGTTTAGGCTTAAGAACGTAACAGGCAGATAGACACAGTTAATTTGGCACTTATAATACAGTATAAGGATTTGTTGTGATTTTGGTATAAAAATGGAATATAAAATAGCTATTGTAAACATATACTTATAGTGATTATTTTTCAACCATAATTTATTATATTCAACCATAGAAATCACATCGTTTACTACAGTCCGCAATTGAATTCAAAATGAAAAAATATGCATTAAAAAATCAATAATTGCACTTTCTCAAAATACCTGAAATAAAATTGAACACGAAATCACGGACAGCTTAAGGAAGTACGAGCGGCTGGCATGGTGGGGATAGGCTGCTCTGAGCGCGCGGTGAAGGGGCGATGATGATCACGTGATCGCGGCAATACGTATGGCAACACTATGATTACTATGATTATTATTTTTGTTGTTATTTGTCAATTCAAAATATACATTTCGTATTTACAAGTATAATTAATATTTTTTATCTCTTTTTAATGGTCTACAGTGTTGCCGGTTAGTACCAAAGATAATCGACGCTACCGAATTTACTGAAAAAGTTCATCTTTTTAATTAAATATATTTTTAATTAGTCGGGCAAAACGGTTTTTTTTTTTCAATTATTTATTAAGGTTTTAACTTTAATTTAAATAGTTTTTTTTTAATTTCTACCGGCTAGTTTCGGAGATATTTACGAAAACGTATCACCCGTCTACCGTTTTGCCATAAAGCCAATGTTAAATATGCCTACTTTTGAAGTCATTTATTTATTTAAATAATCGGGCAACCCCCCCTAAAATTTTTAGGATCGGTTTAGATTTAGTTCAACTGCATATAAAAAAAAATTCAAGCCTTTTATTAAAAATTGCTTTGGTGCTCGTACTTCCTTAAATGGGCAAGTTTTGACTCTTTTTATAAAAAAACATGGCGGAACATATTAGTCATAATACCAGTATGTGTGTATAGAAATGTGAGTGTATTAATAGGTATATATCAATAGTGGGACGTGGTGGGAAGTCTACACCCTAGGTGAAATGAAGGGTGCTACAACTGTGCAAACCCGTCTGGATTTCGAGAAAGCAGACTGGAAACTGTTTAAAGAGTATCTGAACGTCGAAACCCTGATCACGCCCCAGATCAATTCCACCGACCAAATAGACTTGGAGGTCAGTAAGCTCACGAAAAGTATCGTAGTTGCTACCGAAAAGTTTATTCCTAGGAAAACTCGGAACCTCGGATATCAATTAAAATTAGATGCTGACACACTTAAACTCATACAGACTCGGAACAAACTACGCAAATTTAGGTAACGTGTTAGGCTGCCTGAGCTTCATGATGCCATGAGGCGAATGTCAGCCGATATTCGAGATAAAGTCACGCGCACCAGAGATGACATGTGGAACGAGAGGATTTCGGCTCTGACCACTCGTGATAACAATGTATGGAAAATTGCTAAAAATTTGCGTAATCGTTCGAAAAGACTACCTCCCCTCTTGTCGGAAAACGGGTACCTTTACTCGGATTCCGACAAAGCCCAACTTCTAGCTGACACCTTCTCTAAGGCGCACAGCTTAACAGATGGCGACGAATATCACGAAGAAGAAACGGCCCACTTGGTGTCCAAATCCTTGGAAAATATTCGCTCTTCCACCATAAACCCCATCGATGTTGACAGCGTATCACCTCAAGAGGTATCCAGCATTTTAAGGAAACTTAAATGTAGGAAAGCTCCGGGTGATGATGGAATAACTAACGTTGTGCTCCACTATCTTCCTCGGAAGACGGTTGTTCAGCTCAGTTATATCTATACTGCATGCTTGAGGCTTGGTTATTTTCCCGACCTTTGGAAATCCGCTAAGGTTTTAGCGCTTCCGAAGCCGGGAAAGCTACCTAAGTCGCCTTCGAGCTACCGACCCATTAGCTTGCTGCCATCTCTCAGCAAGGTCATGGAGAAAGTAGTTTTGAATCGGCTGCAGTCGCATGAAAATATCCATAGACAGCTCATCCCCCAACAGTTCGGTTTCAGATCGAACCATTCCACAGTAAGCCAGCTTCACCGACTTACTGACCATATTGCTACCGGATTTAATTGGAACAAATCCACAGGCATGGTCCTTTTGGACATCGAAAAAGCTTTCGACACAGTTTGGCACGATGGACTAATCCACAAACTTTCCAAATTTAACATTCCAATATACATCCTAAAATTCCTAATTTCCTACTTGTCCAACCGGAAATCCCAAATCCACATCCAACAAAGTACATCGAACCAATACAGTGTGAAAGCTGGTGTACCTCAAGGCTCCTTGCTTGGACCCCGCCTATTTTTATACTACATCAACGATATCCCGAAGGATCGAGCTACCGAAACAGCTCTCTTCGCCGACGACACGGCCATCTATTGTTCCTCATGGCAACCGAAACAAGTTTCGAGTTGCCTTCAATCCCGATTGACCATCCTTGAATACTATTTCAAGTCATGGAAAATCAAAATTAACCCTACAAAGACCCAATCTATTCTCTTCACTCGAAAGAGCAAACTCATAGTGTTGTCTATCTGGGTGTAATCCTCCAAAGGCAGTTGAACTGGACACAGAACGCCAAAAGGCGCCTGGCCCTGGGAAACGCATCCTTTGCAGGATTGTACCCACTACTCAGCCCCAAGAGTAAACTGGACGAACGTTTAAAGCATCGACTCTACAAGTCATGTATCCGCCCAGTACTCACGTACGCAGCCCCTATTTGGACTAACGTTGCATATTCGCTCATCACGAAGATGCAGCAATTCCAAAATCGCTGCCTTCGAGTCATCTCGAAAAAACCCCTAAGATTTCCGTCCGAAGCTCTCCACCACGAAACTGGACACCCAACTATTCCAAACTTTATCCTTACCACCTCAAAATCCTTTTTCCAATCTTCACGCAACAATCCCTTCCCAGAAATCAGCAAACTGGGTCAATTTGACCCAAGGATGCTGCTTTTAAGGAAAAGATTTCCCATGCCACACGATGTCGGTTGCACCTAGTTCCGGTGTAATCTTAATTGTATATAATTTTCTTCTTTTTCTTTTCTTTAATTTACAGGTTAAGCTAGTTTTAGGGAACCATCCACATAGGTTAAGTATTTTCAAATGGTTTTTTTTTTTAATTTTCCATTTTATTAAAACGATGTAATGAAAAATTGTAATCTCGATGTAACTAGTATATAAGATGATGTATTATAGATAAAGCTTAGGCTAGGTGCTATAGATATAAGCCGATTTGTATTTTGTATATATTTTTGATGAAAATAAAGAATTATTAATTTGAATTTGAAATTTGGGAAGTCTACTCTACTTGCATCATTGACCTCTAAATAGTGGTCAGCTGATACTACTGTTCAACTAGAGCACTTTTTAAAAAATTGTCAGCTCTTTACAATACCGGACTAGGAACTAAAATGAAATTCAGTGTGCATGTGCACCTACATTATTTATAGACTGATCTGTATATAGTGTGGAATATACATACTTTCATAAATAATATTTTTGGCAATAATTTTCTCAATAAATTAATCTTAGTGAAACTTTATAATAATGGTTTTCTGTGTTTTTTGTAAGAAGCATTCAAAGGTCACAAAGGATTATCATTTCAGTTAGAATTTATATAATTAAAATTTTAATTGTTATAAATTATTTAATTGTTGATTTTTACAATTGGATATTTTAATGATACTAAATTTGCTATATTATATATTCGAATGTAAAACTAGCTTCGATACCTTAATAAAATTGGGAAAAAATTAAAATTGTTTCAAAAACGAAGAAGCTTTTAACGATTACTTTTCATCTCTTTCTTGACAACGATAATGACTTCATTATAGAGTATCAGTGTCTTTATTTAATAAGGATTGTAGAACTTCCTTAGTTTGCTTATTTTTTTAAATTAAAAAAATAATAATTTCAGTCCCCAGTTCGTAATTTAAATTGAATAAATACAAAAAAGCTTAGTCAAATAGCTAATTAAGACATACAAATACTTTTATTTGCGTAGCATATTATGCAATTTTACTATTCATGAATAAATAAAGGAATTTTACTTATTTATTTGTTCAACTACGTTGAATGTCTAATATTAAATGTATGTCTTAGGTTCCATTCAAGAGAATAGGGACAAATGGATAAAAAATGAGTCGAAAAATTAAATGCCATTCAAGTATACTGCCTATATAACTGCATTGATTTTCGTGACCGTTGACTCGTTTGAGAAAAAGGTAGTACTCAACCAATTTTTTAAAATGAAGGAAACAGTTTTTCACGTGAAGTTATGTAATCCTATAGCGGACGTAAACCTTTCAAACACAATATTTATTTTTTACTTTTCTAAAATTTAGGCTAGACATTATACAAATTTTTATTTATTGTAAATAAATTCATATATAATCATCATCGGTCGAATGTATTGACCCTTCATCTAGTCTATCATATAGAGATCAGTGGCCATATTTTAAAATTGACTTCACAAGCATAGGTTATATGCAGTGATGTGCATGTAAGTATGGAGGGTAGAGGTAAGGAAAATCATCTGTGTACATGAAAAAGTATTCGTCAAAATGCATTAAAATAGGGTGGCGCCCCATTGGCATCAGGGTAGATTTTAAAGGAAGCGCCAAATATCATTAGAGTAGGATAGAGAAATTAACAAGGAAAGGAAAACTTCCGCTAAGTTATAGCGCGCTTTTTAAAATTATCATAAAGTAGAAAAAAACAGATGATGATTTTTTGTGTTTCATTTTTTAAGATCTACGTAATGAATATTAAAAAAAAAATGTATGAATAAGAAGAAAGAATCATATGCTACACAACATAAATAAGTGAATAAAAATAAAGAAATGAATGTGTTTAAGATTACAGTAAAAAAGTTCATCAAGAACTAAACGATAATAAAAAAGTAATTAATTTTTGCATCTAAAAATTTTTTGGAATAAATCATAGAAACTTTTAATCAATTAACGTATTAAAACATTTTTATTCACTATAAAAAATAATTTATTTCTGTTAATTAGTATATTTCAACAATATAAATAATATTATATTAAACAATAAAAATTAAAACAATAAAAGACATATTATTGTATAAACATTTTCAATAAAAAATTAAATATTAAGAATTTTAAATTGTCACTTATAAAAAAAATTATAAATTGTTCAATTGTAACTTATATGTATAATATATATTAATTCTATAACGCAGCTAATAGACAAGTACGTAAGGAAGTAATAGAGTATATGGGTAATGATGTATTGCTAATTAATTATAATTTATAAGTGATTGAGTGAATATAAAGTTTAGGTTACATACATTTATTTAGGTGACACATAAAAATATATAAAATGGGAAGGTTTGATACGACCTAAAAATACAGCGAAACTAATATTAATTAATATTAGGTATAGTGTACCTAAGAATACATTAAAATTATAAAATAATTTTTTATCATATAAAATTCTTATACTTAACTACTTATGGTAGTTAAAGACTTTTTATTTATTTTTTTTACTAATAAGTATACGAAGCATGCTATAATAATTAATAAACATTCACATAAGAATTTAATTGATATAACTTAGCACGGATTATAATTAAATAATTAAAATAAATAAAATATTATTTGACTAGTACTCAAACTGTGACTAGATAATACCAACTTTAAATGATTTTCAAAAAATAACCCTGAACTGTTCTTGTTTTTAAATTTTTATATCGTGAATTCTTTATTTTTTTTTTTTTAATTTTAATATAAATAAATAAATTTTATTTCGTTAAAAAATAAATTTAATATTATACAAAATTTTTTAATATTTATTAATGTTCAATATCCTTTGGTTGTTATATATTATTTATAAGTGTATTAAAAACGCTAGTTATTTGAAATTGACGCGCTTAACGGAGCCACCATTTTTCCCTAGTAAATATGGATGAGACAGATTGAAGCCACATGTGAATATTGAAAAATAAATTACATGGAAAGTACGCGGTAAATTATTCTGAAATTTTTTCAGTGTATATTTGGGATATAGTTCTATCAAATAAAAATTTTTTTTGCGGGGTCAACTTTGCCAATTTTCTACAAACCTTCCATTTTCGGTGTTATTGATCAAGCACACTCATAAGAGCTTGTGTATTTTTGTTAAACTTTAATTAATTATATCTCTTAAACGGTAAAAAAAATATGTTTTTTTTTTCTATAATTGCCTTTGAAAAAATATTAGCCCAAAAATATTGGGCTACCAAACTACCTTAATATATGTAATATATAACCCGGGAAAAAAAATTTTGATCTCCGCAGATCCCAACGCGCCAATTTTTATATCTACGTGAATGTGCAAAGATATAAAGATACAAAAATTGTAATGTACGTATATATAGTTAGATCACCGTTGATCTACGTGCATCTCGTATTTCATATACGAGATTGTTGGCGCATGTCTATAGAAATAGCTTAGATATACGTAAATAAAATTCAATTTTTCCCGGGAAACAAAGAGAAATTTATTATCATTTTATTAATAAATGGTTTGAAAATTTCGGAATTTAAGTAGCACTGTATTATGTTGCAATTTGAATGATATAAGTATCATAATTAAATACAAAATTATTAAGGTAAGAGCCCCAGTAGCCGCTCATGTACATACTCACTCCATGTATTTGTATATCTATGTTCAAAAATATAGATATACAAACACATGGAGTTAGCATGTATTTGTATACCATGTACATAAGCAGCTATTGAGACTTTTACCTTATATTATCTTTCCGAAATCAAAGAAATTATTTAATAACTCTTCATACATTACAAATAACTCTTCATTAAACAAAAACATTTGGAACTACGTAAAATTATTTGACATTCAGTTTTAATAAATACTGTCCAAAAAGGTTTAAGTCATTTTAAATTGCCATAAAAAAATAGAATATTTTACGATAAACTTGAGTATGTTGTCGATAACTATTCAATATGTTTGAGTTATGTTCATGTAACGAAGCTTCTTAATATATTATCTATTATATGTAATATTATGTTTGCATATTCTTCTCAAATACATATATTAATATTATCCAGTTGGGAATATTTACTGTTGATAATCAATTTGTGTTGTACTATGTAACCATGGAAGTAGTATAAATTGGGAGGCTTGTCTATAGATAAAATCGTTATTAAAATAATTACAAATAGATAAAATCGTTTGTTAATTTTTATTTTTTTTTTTCAATTCAATAACATCCAATGAATTATAAGTCATGAAGATTTAGTGATTTATATACATGATTCCATTTTACTGTCATAAAGTATTTGTACGTTGGTAATTTTGAAAATGAAAAACCAGTCGAGAATAAAATCAACTTTACCCATAACCAATGTTCTCAAATAATAAAGCATTAAAGACTATATTGTACATTAAGGTACTTGTAAATGATGAAGCTCAGTAAAGATCTATTTCACAAGTCAGATATATTTAATACGTATAGTATCAAAATATATTGATGGTATGTGAAAGCTTATTATTTTATTATAACCATCCTTTATAGTCTAAGAGCCAGTGAACGGATACCTGTATGTATTTGACCAGACCTGGGTTTTTGTACATTGAGGCCCCTATACCTACCGTACATGAGATGGGGACTCACTAAGCCCAAAGTGGTGGACGCGGCGAGTGCGCAGGTAAGACAGGTATCGATTTTTGGCTATTTATAAATACATTTGACCACGTCTGCCATTTTGATATTTGAAAATATATTATTATTATTAATGGAAAATAAGAATGGCAGACCGTTATCGCGCATTTTACTTTGTGGCAGATAATTTTGAAAATGCTAAAAAAAATTAAATTTTGAAAGTATTTGATCAGATCTGCCATTGATATATTTTATTTATTATAGTCTTAAAAACTTATATTGATCACGGCAGACGTATTTATTGCGTATAAACATCAGCAGATAAAAAAATCTGAGATACTACCCGGTTAGATGTTTATATATTACGATAGCAGTTTTACATTAATATAATTCATTTTATCACTGTATTTAATGAAATTAATATTTTATATGTAGTTTATATACTAAACTTTTAAAGTTAAACGATAAAGAAGGAGATACATTACAAAAAAATCTTAAATATTAAAGTATACTGCTAAGAAAAAAAAATAATTTAATTTTAATTTGTATTTTATTTTTTACATTTATTTATTGAATACAAAATTTAAAAGTTAGATAAATAAAAAACACTCATGCATGCATCACTAAATCAATATATATTTATATTTATTGATTTTGATCTTCATTCATCATCATCATCATCATCATCATCATCATCCGAGCCTTGGTTATTATCATTGAACTCGTCTTCATCATCCATTGAATCGGATTCTGCAAAATTTTGGCAATAGCTAAGTCGTAAGTCACTTGCATGTACTCTTGATTCAGTTCTTGCAAAACTGACATGGATTGTTGCATAGTTGCCAACACTACTGCATTGCTTGTTGGTGAGTCATTAATTGGAGTCAAATATGAAATTAATTGTTGTGGAGTATCATCAATCATTATTTTACTGTTAAAACCAGTCCACATAGGAGTATCTAACAGTTTAAAAGCATGACTTAGCATCCAAACAATGTCAATCCGCTCGTAAAGACTCTTATGTACAATAATATTAACCTCTTCTTCATTTTCAGTTTGAATATTAGTAATTTTTTTTAATTTTTTAGAACACTGTGGTAATTCATATTCAATAGTTTCAAAAGATCGTCTTCGACGTTTATTATGTGTAACGACTTCAGTTTCTTCTTCTTCTTCAACATTTTCTTCTTCGAGGTTGTGATCAATGTTTTGGTAAATAATCCCAACCGTATCATGCAGAGTGTCTTTACCATTTTTGGTATCAACAAACCGGTCGAAATTATCAAAAGTCATGCCTGTCGAAAGATTTTCATTTTTATTAATTGCCTCTGGACACATTCCAGTACGTGAAACTGACGAATACGTAGCTTCTGTTTCTAGCTCCTCGATAGCATTATAACTTATGCAATGACCGTAACGATTTATTATATCTATAACCTTACGGCTGCTTGTAAGACTTTTTAATGCCATACCTAAACAAATGTGCTTTGAAGTCTTGATGCTGCCATTAGAAGTCATATAAATTATGTCCTGTGACAGAGAATTTACATGACGTTGAAAACTGTCACAATTCCTGCGTTTACGACTGTAACCTCCAAGAATTGATGAAAAAAAATTTGCAATCATTGGTGGTGTTGAACATTCACCTTTAATTAGTCGTTGGCTACTTAAATAATCAGGCAATTTTGTTTTAGTTATTCCTAAAATTTCTTCTCTCAAAATGGCAGCAGCTGCTTGCAAGGTGTCTTGGTCTTTTAAGTGCGCAAATAATGAGTCATCAATAGTTGAAATGCCTTTAGGAGCAAGAACTTTTTTTCTGTTCGACACCAAAATTTGAATTTTATCGCCAAATTTCCGGTGGATTTTCTCTTCCAAATAGTGTGCGGTAAATATTGATGTTGCATCTGAGCCTTCACTCAATTCTTTAAACATGTCGAGATACTCTTTATGTAAATATGACAAAAAATAACAACGTCCCCGATTTATGACATTCTCTTCAATTAAATTACAAATTTCTTTGTAAACAGTTTCGAGAAATGTGCCATGAAGTACGGACAGGACTTTTCACCAATGATCGTTTTTGATTCCTGAAATTTTGTCGACAAATATCATGGTAATATACTTCACGAGAGGAAAATATTTTTTATTTATAAAAAATTTTGTATTTTTGTCAAAGTGTCATTATAAATTTCAGTATCTGGCTTAAATTGTGATAAGATACTTATTTGAAATTGATCTTTATTTGAAGTACGCAATGGCTCATTTTTAGACTTGAACTGCTTTTTTTTTTATTGCAAAAAAAACACAAATTCAGGTTTGCTGAAGCCGCGGTATCAGAAGTCTGAACCGTTGATGATTCTGTGGAATCTTCCAATGGTCTTTCTTCGATCGGCTGATCTAATTCGGCGTCAATATTTTTTTCTACAACTTCATTTGCCTCAGAAACATACACGTCACTCAAAACAGAATCTTCTACCATGTTATCATCAACTATTGAGCTATCAGCTGATGTTGATGGTTGTTCAGTTGCAAACGAGGACGTACTTTGTAATGGAACTTTTTTATTGGCATCTATTGAAAAAAATTTTTTTTTTAAAGCTGTAAACGTCTTGTAACAACTACTATGATATCCTGAATCGAAAATTTCCTTCGGTAAATTTATATTATTGTACTTTAATTTATGTAATTTTCGTAACCTCAAAATTTTTCGACATTTCGCCATAGTCTCTTCTGAAAATATTAATAATATTTCACTTTTTGACGTGCCACAAAAAACACATTGCACTTTTTCTTTTTTATCCGCCATAATCTCAAATATATTAAATAGATAATAGTCCAATTAACAAAATAAAATAATGCAACACTATGTATTTTATAAGATTCACGAAACACGAGGCATCGGTGTGAAGGTTGACAAATAAACTAAGAACATCTGGCAAAAACCGTTAGGGTAGGGGTTATAACAGAGCCCTCTCAGGTATAAATCTTACATTTTTTGAATGGTAGTAGCTATGAGAAAAAATACTATAGGCTAGAATGAATACAATAGTAATTTTTTCTTAGCAGTATACTTTTATATTTAAGATTTTTTTGTAATGTATCCCCTTCTTTATATTTAAAATATTAATTTCATTAAATACAGTGATAAAATGAATTATATTAATGTAAAACTGCTATCGTAATATATAAACATCTAACCGGGTAGTATCTCAGATTTTTTTATCTGCTGATGTTTATACGCAATAAATACGTCTGCCGTTATCAAAATAAGTTTTTAAGACTATAATAAATAAAATATATTAATGGCAGATCTGATCAATTAATTTCAAAAAAAATTTTTTTTTAACATTTTCAAAATTGTCTGCCACAATGTTAAACGCGTGATAATGGTCTGCCATTGTTATTTTCCATTAATAATAATAATATATTTTCAAATATCAAAATGGCAGACGTGGTCAAATGTATTTATAAATAGCCAAAAATCGATACCTGTCTTACCTGCGCACTCGCCGCGTCCACCACTTTGGGCTTAGTGAGTCCCCATCTCATGTACGGTAAGTATAGGGACCTCAATGTACAATAACCCAGGTCTGGTCAAATACATACAGGTATCCGTTCACTGGCTCTTAGACTATTACACAAGTTATAACCCTCTGGTATCATTCTTCGTTCAATTATGTTAGCATTATGACTTCTTCAACACCACATTTATGATATAAATGATTAACGTATAATCAGAAACAATTTCAATTGTTAAATTAATAAATCTTGAATAATGGTTAGAATGGTATGATGTTTCAAACCAAAAACAATTGTATTTGACTAAACTTACCATTCTTTTAAGACATTTGCATTGTTTAATCAGATTTGAAGCACGTCTTTTTGTAGCAATTCTTTCCAAATCATTTCAAGTCAAGTTTTGACTCTGTAATCGATTCCGTTACATTCGACAGGATTTACACCTTGGATTAGCTTGGTTTCTTTTATAAGTATCATCACCCACAATCACATTTTGCAAAGTTTTGAATACTTGAAAATTAATATAATTATATTAATTAAATTCGTATGAATCCTCTTCTTAGTATAGTTCATACATTGATTTATGTAAAAATAACTTATCCATACTTAGTACTACAATCTGAGTGTCAGCGCAGAAAGGCCATCTTTCCCCTGATTTCAAGTAATCATAGACTACTTGATGAATTAATTTTCTCTTTCAGAGGCAGCTCTTCATTGCTAGGAAAAATATCCAGAAATAGAATAATAGATAATGATTGTTATAAAAAAAAGATGTATCTACTTGGAAATTAATTAATACATACAGTAATAGATGTATCCTCGTTTAAGCGTAACCGAATTTGGATTTGCTGAGTTGTTGAATCCATTCGCATAAATACAAATCCATTGGGATTGGGTACATACAGTCAAAACGGCGGAAACTTTGATTTCTTGCAGATTCTTTGAATCCTTACATACCTGTTGACTGAAAGCTGGTTCTAGCAAGTCTTGTTCACCTTGAACATCAGCACATATTAGATTATTAGAAACATCTTCATGTTCTAATATTTTTTGTGGCTCGATGTTGTTTTCTTTCTTGGCAAGCTTGGCTTTTCCAGTGTATCTACAGAACTTGTAAGACACTCATTTTCAAAGATCGGAATAAACTGATGGTAGATCGTTGGTAAAGCTTCTTCTTTAAGTATTGTTTTTCCTGTAGGCATAATCTTGAGCTCTCATTTTAAGTAAAATTTCTCATATGTTCTTATATGTTCCTCTTTAAAATGAAGATGACAGATGTAATCAGTAGTTTTTAATTCAATGCCCAATGAAATTTGACAAGTTTTTAATCTCGCCGGTGTCTATAAAATTAAATAAAAACAAAATAAATATGTCTTCATTAATAATTTAAAAAATCATAAAAATGAGCAGTGGTTATAAAGTTAATTTTTCATAAAAAATTGGAAACTGGAAATATGTAAGAGGCTGAGGCGAATCATTTTTTCTATTTTTGGGTTTACGCCCACTTGAACAATTTTTCACAACACAAACTTTACCCATAACTGTTGTATTATTCACATACTTTTTCATAAAATTAAATGATAAAAAATCAATAAACGTACTATTCACAGTTCAGGAAATAAAGTCACTCTAGCTACACGTTTTCTCATAACTCTTTAATGTTATATTTACTACATTTTAAATTTTTTAACTCGGCGTACTTCAATTCGTTTACAATTGCTACATTCATACCATACCCTTTGTCCACACCAGCGCCATTTTGGAAGGTTTTTGAACTGTTATTTACAGCTTACAGCTGGACACTTTTTTCGATTTTCTACCATATGAGATGACTCTCCTTACCTTTTCTATCCTCCATACATGCAAGGAAACTCAAAAGAGCAGCCATTAATTACACACTTTTGGTTATACTTTTTTAGTATTGAGTTTTCAAACCTATAAGACAGTGACCCATATTTATTCCAAATAGGATGAAAATATTTTCAATACTTTATATCCATCTATATTTTTTAGGTCTATTAACTGACATAAACTATGATAGACTGTGAACATATAGACAGTGTTGGCATTATTAGTTTCCAGCATTATGTGTTCAGGGCCGTAAAATTATCGTTTTTTTCTTAATTTATCGTACAATAAGAAAATTTGTTTTTTAAGCTTATTAATATTTATAATGTTAATATTTAATCAGCAAAATAGTAAAGTAATAATATTTGGTTATAAAATAATTTTTTATTTTAGTAAATTAATTTGTTTGATTATTCAAAAAAGCATAGATGTCTCTCTTACTGTTATAAAGCGCGAAATACGAAAAGAATGTAACATAATTTTTTTTTCAATCTTATCTGATACGAAGAGTTAATTTTGTTGATTATTGGAAATAATATAATAATAAATAAAAAATTTTAGATCCAAATATGTACCTTGAACCCACCGTATAACTTTTTTTTTTAATTCAAAGTGAAAACTATTGAATCAGAACAATATTGTTGACAACGACAATAACCTATGAATAACTGGGACCCCATAAACTGAACTGTCATGTAACATGTAATAAGAGTCTTGAGAGGGCAGCATTATGAAAATTATAGTTTTGGTGGGAATATTTGAACAGGAAAAATTATCGCAAAATTATGTTACGCACGTTGGATTATCGTACAATTGCGTCACATAACGACACCTCTATGTTTGATCCTACCAAGTGCTAAATTATGTGATGTGTACGATTATTATAGTACGAATGCTAACGCTGCATATATTTGATAATAAAAGTGAATAAATAATGTCAAAATTTCTAAGTTTTTCTAAGAAATCTAGAGGGGTTCAATTAAAAACAAAAATGTTATGGGAGCGAGTAAAACCTCATGATTCATTGTACATTCATACATTATTTAAAATACTTTTGCTGACTGTGGTAGAGGGGGTATAAAATCATGTATAATAGCACAAGATGGCACAACCATATAAACAAATATCAGCATCAAACGTTAAAAAGCCTGACAAAAGTATTATATTACGGTTTTATATCCAGGTCGGGATATGCTAAATATACAACTTTTGGTGTTATATATCACCTGGAAATGCTAGTATAATAATACATCTGCATCACTAGTAGTACTGTTAAAGTGGTTAAATTTGCCCTATGTCTATACAGGGCTCATTATAAGTGCATTTATATAAAACTGTTGGTCAGGCTTCTTTAACGGTTTGGTGGCGAGACTTGTTAATATGGCTGTGTGTTATATCAAAGACTGCACTTATAAGGAGCTGTGTACACAAGTAAAGCATACTAACCACTTTCACGGTACTACTATTAATGCACACGTATAGCACGCATTTTTCCATACACACACAAACGATATATCTGTCATCTTTATAACAAAAAAGTTGAAAGGAGCCCATTAAGCATGCCATGTCATTAAGCATCTCATATACCAGGTCGTGGTATTAAGAAATAGCCATTTACTGAGCCAGTGATTATTAACCCAATAAATGAATATGTGAATAACCAAGCTGTTTTTCTATGAAATAATCGAATCAAATTTAAACTTAAAATTGTTTATTTAAAAGAAAAGTTGTGGATAAAATATTTAATAGATAAACATAAAAATCAATAGAAAATAAAACCAACAAATATAATGTCAAATTATTCAATTTGCAACGTAAACAATTCACCGTTAATTCAAAATGAAGACATAAGAAGTGAACAAACTATTAATTCATTAAGTATTAACGAAAACATTAGAATTGAACAAGAATTTCACAAAGAATTTATAAATATCTGAAGACCTAGGGGCGATTACGATATCAAGGGCCCCTCGATTTGACTTTTAATTATGATAAAACAAGCTAAAATAAGACGAAAATGAAGAATACTAACTTTCTTGTTTTCACCTATGTTGAAATATTGGATTCGTCTATACAAAAATTATCACTTTTATTTTGTAATACTATATTTTAAAAGGGTCTTAAATATTTCAATGGAAAAGTTTCTTTTTAAGTAACGTTTGTTGAACACATGTTTATCTTTGAAAAAGGTTTTATTTTATTATTTCTGAGAAAGATAGTTTTAATATGCTCAAGCATCCTGTTATAAAATAAAAACTTGATACATTTGAATATATTGGAATAACCCAAATATACAACAAATGTTACATGAACTAAAATGGAAAAATGTAAAGGGACAACTTTAGAAATATAGTAAGTAGTTAATTCTAATCATTCATAGTATAAAGACATATATTTCTGAAGACTCTATTTTTGAATAAAAGAATATTTTAATTTAAAATAAAGTGTTTAATTATTTATAAAATAATACATCATCACATACCATAATCCCAACAGGTTATGGGCCCAGGTTACGTTCGTGATTAATAAAAAAAAAATATTAAAATACAAATTTTCTTACAAGAAAATTAAATTTCTTAATGCAATTAAAAATTAGTGAGCGCAAACTAAAATTAAGTGTTTCTCAGTAAAAATAATCAACTATTTCCAATTATTAAAAATTAAATAATTATTCAATAGACAATATGGAAAATTTAAAATCGAAGCGAAACATTCAACCTTTCAACGGTGAAAATTATAATATATGGAAGTTTTGAAAGTGTTGAGTTTCGTAAAATCAAGATTATTAGATCATGAAGTTAAACTTGTAAATGAAAATCTGGATACAAGCAAAAAGGTTCTTCATGTGAATAACAAGAAGAATATTAAGTGTCATCATTGCGGAAGGATAGGGCATTATAAAAATGAATGTCGTTACTACCTGCGAAATTTAAACCAAAAACCGAATGCAGAAAGATCAAGGATAGTTCAAACCATCCAAGCTGATCCACAAAAAGAAGACGGTTTTGCATTTATGGCTGGAAACTTGCAGATAGTAAATAAAGAAAATAAAATTTCTTTTTTACTAGATTCAGGTGCGTCTGACCATCTGATAAACCGCGAGGACCGAAGTTACAGTAAGCCGTAATGGTAAGACGGTAATGACTGGTAAGTCGAGGAACAATCTATTTACTCTTGAATGTTCGGTAAGTCAAAGCTTTATTAATTATTCAAATAATGCATCTAATTCCGATTATAAATTATGGCATGAACGATTAGGCTATATATAGGAAAAGATAAATTTAATGAAATAAGAAATAGGCAATTAGTTAATGACGTAGAAAAATTAAATAAAATAATACCTGATAATGATTTGTGTGAAGCTTGTATTAACGGTAAACAAGCGCGACTATCTTTTAATAAATTCAAAAATAAAGACTATATAGAAAGACCATTATTTAATATACATTCAGATGTTTGTGGTCCTATTACGCCTTCTGCGATAAATTTTAAAAATTATTTTGTATTATTTGTTGATGAATTCACTCATTACTGTGTAACTTTTTAATGAAAAATAAATCTGATATATTTAGAATGTTTAAAGATTATGTAGCAAAAAGTGAATCCAGGTTTAATTTAAAGATAGTGAATTTATATTCAGATAATGGTAGAGAGTATTTATCTAACGAGATGAAGAATTATTGTGTAAAAAAAAAAAAAAAAAGGAATTATTGTGTAAAATTAAGGAATTAGTTATCATCTTACAGTACCACGAACTCCACAGTTAAATGGTGTATCGTGGCGCGAACAATGATATCTGGTGCAAAATTAGAAAAGATATTTTGGGGTGATGCAGTTTTAACTGCAACATAACTAATTAATATGACACCAACAAATCATTGAATGCAAATAAAACACCATATGAAATGTGGTATAACAAGAAGCCACAATTAAAATATCTAAAGGTTCAACCGCATATGCACATATAAAACCAGTAAAAATAAGTGTGATGAAAAGTCATCAAACGGAATACTGGTAGGTTACGAACCAAATAGATATAGAGTATATGAAGTGGAGAATGACAAATATGTGGGAGTTAGAGATGAAATTGTAGATGAGACAAATTTTGTTAAGTCAAGGCCAAAAATAAAATTACTTGGTGAGGTCGATTCAGGTAGAAAAACTGTAGTCCCTAACGATGTGTTAAACTCAGTACAGACCACCATTGTAATAAACTTGACAATAATAAGATAGATAGTAATAGTAGTATTGAAAATATACAAAACAGATTTGAAAAACAAATCGATAATTCTTCATCTCAAGATAAAGATAATGTAGGACTTAGGCGAAGTAATAGACTGAAAAATCGTAGCCAAGTTTCATATAATGAAGATGATATACCTGACGATTATCTGTTATGTACACAATCTATTGTATGTCCTATTCCTAATTCATATCAGGAAATTGAAAAAAGGAATGATGCTAAACAAGCAATAGTTGATGAGTTAGATTCTTTATTAATAAATAAAACTTGGACTCTAGTACCAAAACCAAGTAATAAAAATATTGTAGATTGCAAATGGATATTTACTATAAAGAACGATAAGTTCGGAAATCCATCAAATTAGATTCTTTATTAATAAATAAAACTTGGATTCTAGTACCAAAACCAAGTAATAAAAATATTGTAGATTGCAAATGGATATTTACTATAAAGAACGATGAGTTCGGAAATCCATCAAAATATAAAGCTCGTTTAGTTGCCAGAGGTTTTAGTCAAAAATATCTTGTAGATTACAATGAAACATTTGCCCCGGTCGCAAGAATTTCGACTTTTAGATTTTTAATAGCTTTTTCAAATCAACATAACTTGTTAGTCCACCAGATGGATGTAAAAACTGTGTTTTTAAATGGTTGATTTAAAAAAGGTTAAACTATTTTTAGGCATTAGAATTATAAGACAAAATAATGTCATAACACTGGATCAAAGCACATACATTAAAGCAGTATTAAATAAATTTAATATGGCAGATTGTAAGCCTGTAAATACACCGCTATTAACTAATTTAGATTATATGGCATTGGAATCTGATGAGAAATACGATGCTCCATGTCGAAGTCTCATTGGATGTCTAATGTATTTAATGGTATGTACAAGAACCGATCTAACTCTAACTATAAATATATTTAGCAGATATATGAATAAAATAACCAGGAAGTTTGGAAATGTTTAAAACGAGTACTTAGATATTTACAAAGTACTATAGATTTAAAATTAAAATATGTACAGGAAACATATAATAATAATAATCTATTTACAAAGTACTATAGATTTAAAATTAAAATATGTACAGGAAACATATAATAATAATAATTTATTTACAAAGTACTATAGATTTAAAATTAAAATATGTACAGGGAACATATAATAATAATAATATATTTACAAAGTACTATAGATTTAAAATTAAAATATGTACAGGAAACATATAATAATAATAATATATTTACAAAGTACTATAGATTTAAAATTAAAATATGTACAGGAAACATATAATAATAATAATATATTTACAAAGTACTATAGATTTAAAATTAAAATATGTACAGGAAACATATAATAATCTATTTACAAAGTACTATAGATTTAAAATTAAAATATGTACAGGAAACATATAATAATAATAATCTATTTACAAAGTACTATAGATTTAAAATTAAAATATGTACAGGAAACATATAATAATAATAATTTATTTACAAAGTACTATAGATTTAAAATTAAAATATGTACAGGGAACATATAATAATAATAATATATTTACAAAGTACTATAGATTTAAAATTAAAATATGTACAGGGAACATATAATAATAATAATATATTTACAGGGTATGTTGACTCTGATTGAGGAGGAAATGATAATGAAAATCCCGATTTAGATTCTAGGAGAAAAAGTACAACGGGTTATTTATTTAAGTTGTATGATAGATGTACAATATTTTGGAACACCAAAAGACAAGCATCTGTGGCAGGTTTATATACAGAGGCGGAATATATGGTGCTGTATGAGGCTATCAAGGAGGCAATGTAATTAAAGAATTTAGCAACAGACGAACAAATTGCAGACATACTGACCAAGCCATTACCAAAGGTCAAGTTCCTGGAGTTACGAGCCAAAATGGGAATGGAAGATTGATTATTAAATAATAACTAATATCTAGATATAATATTATAATTTTCATTATTTTTTTAAATGATCTGGTAAGGTTTTTTTGGGTTTTCCCTTACCGTGAAGATAAATGTCGGATCACTATGTAACGATTAATAACAATCGTCCCAGGCAAAGAGTTTTCGGAAGATATGTCGATAAATTTTTAAAAGTATTGTATTAAGATAATATATTGATACTATTAATATTGTAAGCCATAAAAGAGATTAATTTTTGAGGGGGCAAAAATTGTCACTTTTATTTTGTAATACTATATTTTAAAAGGGTCTTAAATATTTCAATGGGAAAGTTTCTTTTTAAGTAACGTTTGTTGAACACATGTTTATCTTTGAAAAAGGTTTTATTTTATTATTTCTGAGAAAGATAGTTTTAATATGCTCAAGCATCCTGTTATAAAATAAAAACTTGATACATTTGAATATATTGGAATAACCCAAATATACAACAAATGTTACATGAACTAAAATGGAAAAATGTAAAGGGACAACTTTAGAAATATAGTAAGTAGTTAATTCTAATCATTCATAGTATAAAGACATATATTTCTGAAGACTCTATTTTTGAATAAAAGAATATTTTAATTTAAAATAAAGTGTTTAATTATTTATAAAATAATACATCATCACATACCATAATCCCAACAACCTATTTTTCGAGTTATCGAACTTTTTTTTCGAAAATATACCCCAAAATAACCATATATTTTTTACGTTTATTTCACAAAATAATCACAATTTAACACATTTCACAAGATTTAATTACAATTTGTTGTTACAATTAATAAAATTTCAGTTATTAACAACCAAAATTTCAATTTATTTAAACGAAATAAACACTTTTATTTTAATCACTTTTTTTTTGCATATTCACGCCATTTTTTATCATATATATTTGACTGAGAAAAAAATAACTAAGTAACATTATTTTGAAATATTATAGCAAACATTAAAAAAAAAAAAGTTTCTTAAAATGAGGTGCTGTACAATGTCAAAATGTTTTAAATATTAATTAACAGTAAATGTCAAAATGTTTTAAAAATTAATTTTTTGTTATAATTATTGGGGATTATTATTCATGATATTTTTTATTATTATGAAATATTAACATTCAACTGTACGTTCAACATGTGATTAAACTACCCATAGATTTGTGGGGTATAGTTTACACGGGTCGGGTTGGTTTTTGGCCCCTACGTTCAACCTGTGATTAAATTACCCATAGATTTGTGGGGTATAGTTTACACGGGTCGGGTTGGTTTTTGGCCCCTACGTTCAACCTGTGAATAAACTACCCATAGATTTGTGGGGTATAGTTTACACGGGTCGGGTTGGTTTTTGGCCCCTACGTTCAACCTGTGATTAAACTACCCATAGATTTGTGCGGTATAGTTTACACGAGTCGGGTTGGTTTTTGGCCCCTACGTTCAACCTGTGATTAAACTACCCATAGATTAGTGGGGTATAGTTTGTACGGGTCGGGTTGGTTTTTGGCCCCTACGTTCAACATGTGATTAAACTTAAATTTTTGATTTGCTGATGAAATCTTAGCATGAATGATTTATATAAACTTCAACAATAAAATCTTCATTATATTCATTTAGGAATTTTTTTTTTTTTAATGTTTGCTATAATATTTCAAAATAAGTTACTTAGTTATTTTTTTTCAGTCAAATATAAGTATATAAAATGGCGTGAGTAAGCAAAAAAGCGATTAAAATAAAAATGTTTATTTCGTTTAAATAAATTGAAATTTTGGTTGTTAATGACTGAAATTTTATTAATTGTAACAACAAATTGTAATTAAATCTTGTGAAATGTGTTAAATTGTGATTATTTTGTGAAATAAACGTAAAAAATATATGGTTATTTTGGGGTACATTTTCGAAAAAAAAGTTCGATAACTCGAAAAATAGGCGAAAACAAGAAAGTTAGTATTCTTCATTTTCGTCTTATTTTGGCTTGTTTTGCCAAAATTCATCAAAAAATCGAGGGGCCCTTGATATCGTAATCGA
This sequence comes from Chrysopa pallens, assembly GCA_020423425.1. Taxonomy (NCBI): domain Eukaryota; kingdom Metazoa; phylum Arthropoda; class Insecta; order Neuroptera; family Chrysopidae; genus Chrysopa; species Chrysopa pallens. The sequence goes on from CM035596.1 coordinate 23,508,177, forward strand.
ACCACATAAACGAATTCATACCGGAGAAAAACCGTTTCCATGTGATGTTTGTGGTAAAGCATTTACACATAAAAGTAATTTAGTTATACATAAACGATATCATACCGTAGAAAAACCATATTCATGTGATGTTTGTGACAAAACATTTACACATAAAAGTAATTTAAAAATGCATAAACGAAGTCATAAGTGAGAAAGGTTTTATTTGTTACGTATGCCAAATAATTAGTCATATTTACTTCAACATTAGTTCGAACATTCAAAATGAATGTTATGATTATAAAACTTTTAGAGTTTTTGTTTCAGTTATGATAAAAAATAATGATTAAATTTTTTGATGATTACAAATCAATCATCATTATTTTTGGTTTTTATCAGTAAAATATTTAGTTTGTCGTCATTTCGATCGGTTTGTGTGCTTAATTTCGACCTACTTAAACTATAAGCTCATCTTTATCTATTCAATTCAATAGTAAATAAAACTTGAATGCAGTTAAGGTTTAATGCAATTTCAATATCAATTTTTTATGTTTCAATTATATTTTTAATTATTGTATTTATTGTAGAAAGCATTAATTTTACAAAAGTTGAAAGTTTCTCTGTACATGTCTTCTATACAGGTAAGAACGACCAGCGACTATAAAGTTTGGGTTTTGGTTACCTGTGCAGGTAACAGGTAGTATAGGTATATAAAATAGTACTTAAAATTGTATAAAGTTCAATTTTTTAAATATTTTCTTCGGGATAACTTTAGAAATCTCGTCATCCATTGCCGGACACTTATGATAGTTGCTACCCCCTGCCAGACGCTTCTAAACTTAAATAAATTATAATTATACTTTAGTTATAGTATAAAAGTTAAATTTTATGGTTTTTACATCTTGCCAGACACATCGAAAGTCCACTGTAGGTGCGAGCGTGAGGTAACAACGCGCTTAGTCGACTGCGTTCCTTTACCGTCTGTTAGTATTTGTTCTGTTATGCGTAGATATACAACCAACGTTTTATAATTGATATTTGTGCAGTTTTTTTGTGAAATAAAAGTATAATTTTTGTAAAAAGTGTTATTATGGGTGATACATTAATTTGTTTCGTTTGTAATATATTATAAGTGATGGTAAAATAATATTGTTCTCGGAGGAAACATTAAAAAAATGTCAAACTATTTTGAAAATCAGAAAAAAAAAATTTTAATTTAAAAACATTATTTTGCCTGATAAGTATACAGAAAATGGATATCACTGGGAATGTTATAAAGGACTTATAAAAAAATACTTAATTTCTGAACCTGAAAAATCGACAAAAAACAGTGAAAAACAAAAATCAGCCAGTGTACCTATAGACAATAGCTCAACAACCTCGTCGTTGATACCACAGAACCATCTCATTTACAGTCTTCCTATACAGAATTTTCAATAACATTGCAATCAAGTTTAACTTCCGAATCAATAGAACCTCAAGCTACAACTTCTCAAGAAAATATTGAAATTTGTGAACCAGATGTTAGTGAAAATAATGATTCTACTCAGGATGCAAATATTTTAACTGAAAAGGAAGCTGATAATATTAACTATGAAATTGTTTGTGTGTTTTGTGACAGGAAACATTAAAAAAAACTCAAAAATGCTTCCACTCCATAAAGCCGATACCAACCATTTTAAATATAGTGTACTGCCCAACATCGAAGGTCAAGAGGAGTTTGCATAATTAGTAAATAAATTGACAAAAATTTCTGGTTAAAAATATCATATCATACAGAATGTAGAATTAGTTTCAATAATAAATTATCCTCTTCTAAAAACCCATCATGTAAAAGTGATTGGCATTTTCATCGAGAATATCACCAATTAGCTTTTAATGAAATAAGTAGCATCATCGAGGAAGATGTAATTAAGCAAGGGCGCTGTTATTTATTAGTATATTTACATGAAGTGTACACCGATGAATTTGAAAATATCTTTAAAGAAAGTTCTATTGAAATGAATTCTGTTTTTACTGCGCACCATATAGAAGAAAAAATTTTCTAAGATTAAATTTTTTACAATTCTCAATAAAAAAATAATAGCACCCAATTATTTGCAAGCAATAGGCGATACAATAATTGAAAATTTACAAAAGCGAGCTACTGCAGCAATTTCTGCGAGCAAATTTGAAATAATGCTCATTTGAAAAATCCAACCACATATCAACCAGGCAATAACGGCTGGGTATTGAAAGATGACACATATCAGTTCAAATGGTTTGAAGGGGATCAACTACCAAGTTATGTTAGTGATTCGCTCAAAACTCAATCAGGTATGTAATGACTATGACAAATTATGATACATTATTTTGTAATAATTCATAATTGTATAAACTTGCTTATTTTTCTTTCAGAAACTGACGAAGAAGGCGATATATAATATAATATATATAAGTTATCCCGAAGAAAATATTAAAAAATTGAGCTTTATACTCTAACAAATTTTAAACACTATTTTATATACCTTTACTACCTGTTACTTGCCCAGGTAACCACAACCCAAGCTGTATTGTCGCTGGTCGTTCTTACCTGTATAGAAGACATGTACAGAGAAACTTTCAACTTTTGTAAAATAACGAAGCAGTGATTTATAATAGGCTATGCAAACTTCTTTGAGTACTTATAAAAAATTGATTTTTGACTTATGTGATAAAAACATCATAAAATTTATTTTAATGGGAATTAAAAGTATGATGACGAATATGAAACAATTAAGAATCCAAATCAGCGAACAAATTCAAATTTACGGAAATCAATTCAATCTGCAGCAGTACCTACTTTATCTTCTGTCCATAAACGTGTATTTTTGAATATTTCCGAAATGTAATTTCTCCGGGCCTAATGATCGAAAAAAGTCATACCATATCAAATTTTTGTCGACGTAATTTTTTTTTTTATCTTTTATTTATTTAAATTATAAAAAAATCTCGATACATTTCATACAAAATTTCATTAATTCAGAAATTCTGGAAAAATTTGTAATTTTAAAGATAGCTCCTCATGTTGTTTCCGAAATTGATTTTGCTAGCCTCAAATTTTTCTCTATTTTATGCTTTAAATCACTAAATTTTATGTTAAGTAATCGTTTAGAAAATACACTGCTGGATTTAAAAAAGTTAAATCAAAACCGATTTCAATGAAATTTGCCTGGAGTGTAGCTATATATTAGTTTTTTGGCCTTTATTAATTTCGTTTTAGGGAAAATATTATTTCTTAATAAAACTAGGCTCAATTTTTGCGTTTGTTATTCACAATGGTGCATTTTTGGCAACTTCGGTATTTCCATCCCGGTTTCTGTCATAACCGATTACAATGAAATTCGGCAGGAGTGTAGCTACATGTTAATGTTATAGTCTATTCTCCAAAAACCCAGGTTTGGGCGAAAGTTTAATTTTGTTAAATACAACGCTTGAGTATATTTTCTAATATAATTGATCTGGTTTCTTAAACCATAAAATAGTAAAAAGTTTGAGGGTAGCAAAATTAATTTCGGCATCAAAGCAACATAAGGAGAGAGCTTTGAAATTACTAATTTTTTCAGAATTTCTGCTGAATTAATAAAATCTCGTATGGAATCTTTCATGTATCGATATTTATGTATAGTTTTAAATATTAGAAAATACACGTTTATAAACAGAAAAATAACCCACAAAAGAAAAGTTTTGGAGATTGGACCTTCAAAATTTGGTAGTCTTCACTTTCTATGGTAGTGATTAACATATACTCGTGGAATAAAAAAATCCAACGATTTGATGACCTTATAATCATTAAATATTTAAAAAAAAAAAAACAACAACAACAACATACTTTTATTAATCAATACTTGTGTATTTGATACTATTTAATATTTTTATACACAAATAGTTCTGATTCGATAACTATATATGCTTGTTTATCTCCTTCTGTTTTAATCAAAATATAGTTTTCTCTTTTTTATACAATTCAATTCTTTATTAATTCTTTTTTTTTTAAAACTATGACTGACTTTATAAGGAACTATCCCCGTATTTAATATGTGCAAACCAAATGGAAAACCATTGGTTAGGATAGCCGGTACCCGATACTAATGATCAAATGCCTCCCGAATATCACTGAGGCAGTGATTCGGTTCAGGATGTGGAATACAATTTATACTTAGATGAAGTACATATAAATCAAAAATTTAAATAAAACCTGTAAAATTACAGCAGTAAAAAATGTTAAGTTTCCCAGTTGAATCGACGCAAGATAAAAAAACTAAAGAAAAATTCATTTATCAATCTAAATGAAATTAACATAATTATAATTAAAATTTTAATCGATTATTTATTATCGATTCAACTGAGAAGTCAAATTTGTAGGGAGAAATATCCTTACAGAATAAATATAACAGAATAAGTAAGTATACAGAATAAATATGTATACTTACATAAATCTATTTTTAATACAATTGTAAGTCACTCAGCCAACAAAGAGAGCTTGTCTATAATTAATTTTCAAGAGATGGAAACTCGTGTCCAAGGCTCACAGCAAAACTTCAAGCATGGATAAAATATTTAGTAAATCTCTCTATTATACAATTTATTATTTTACAATTTGCAAAATTATTAAATAGACGAATTGCCTGATTACGAGGTCCAAGATTTACACATTTGTAACTGCAACAGGGGTGCAAATAACCACGCTGTTGTCTTGTAAAACGAGTTGTTCTGACTTTATTTGAAATAAAATAATTTTTATTCTTAGAAAAAATTTTACCATAGAGTGCAAAAACACCGTAACTTGTCAAAATTCGTCTATCTCTGAATATGTATGTTTCTGCAACTTTTTTTTTTGCGTAGAGAAAGACTTTTTTAGCGTAGTTATTGGAACCCCATACTATTATTCCAAACATCATGATCGAGTAAAAGTTTGAATAGTAAGTAAGCATTTAAGAACTCACATCGATTCTTTTTTTCATTACTCTAATCTGAAAACAAACTTTATTTGATCTAACAAATAAGGAATCTATATGAGCTCTCCATTTAATACTACTGTCAAATATTATACCCAAAAATTTTATTTTATTTGATAATCCGGAAATGTTATGTATCACTCTATTACTATTATTAATTTTGAATTTTTGATTTATTTAATTTTAAGGTTAAACTATTAGAATGGCACCAGTTACTTACTTTATTAATTGCTTTGTCGATTATGCCGCCCAGAATAGACTCATTTTTATTGTGAACAATCATCAGCATAAATACATCACACGTCAGACCCTTACAATATAAAGTTAGATTTTGTACACGCTTCCGAGTAGTAACGAATTACTGAGATATGGATATCTCGTACACGTGAATTTCTCGAATATCGCAACATTTTGTCCCTACACGACGCAACATATTTTTAGGCAAACTCCTTTACCTAATGTATTTTATAGGAGTGGGCTGGGTGGGGTTAAATATGCATTTCTATATTATTATTATTTTTAAAATTATGAAATTCACAATTTTTATGGAGTACTTGATAATTTTTCAGATTAAAATTAATGTCTTACTTTAATAAAGAAAATTAAATGTAAAATAAAATTTTGAACACATTACACAAATCGTGTATTTTATAATATTAAATAGATATGAAAGATCCATGTGTCTCATTTTGTTTGTAATTGAGCATACAGTGTCTTAAAGTGTGAAATGCTTTGGATATATCATTTTGAATGTATATTGCTTCTTCACAAAATATTTTCCAAATATTTACATTTTAAAAACAAATTTCGCATTTTATAAAATGAAAAACTTTGGCGAGTATTAAAATCATAAATTTTGTTATGAAACCCTTTTGTTTCAGCCGATAAAATATTATTTTAAACATTTATAAATAAATTACTCACCAAATTTGAGATCAAAATAATCATAAATTTTTCAATTTTCATAAATTTGCATTTAAGTATTTAAATATAGTATCAATTTATTTTCTTCAAGAAACTTTTTTAACTCAAAGTTGCTTCATTATTCTTGAATTTAAAGTATGAAGATACAGATACTTTATATAAAAAATGACTAATATTTATGTGTTAAATAAATAAAAAAATTTCAAAATAATTTATTAAATTTAAAAAAGCTGTGCAAATTTTGAACTCAAATGTGAGAAAGTTCTAAAATGTGACTGATAAAAAACAAAAATATGATTTTCTAATACCATATCTTTCAATCCACACTGAAACAAAATCAAAAAACATTTTCGTTTTTCAATAATTAACGATAAAGTAGAAAAAAAAATGTTAATTTGACCAATTGTGCTGATAAATATCCGCATTGCTATGGATTAAATAGACGCGTTCAAGAGAACAATTCAAAATGCGTTCACTTGAACGATATTCGTTAGGGTAACTAATTTCACGGGTTAATTGATGCATATTAAGTATGTGGAATAATTGAAATAAAATAATTTTTTTAAATTCTCTTTATTATAATTTGTTTATATTTGAATTAAAGGAATATTTATTTCTTTAAATAAAACTTTGATATTCTATTATTTTTATTAATATTATTTACAAAACAAATTATAAAATTCCTATAAAAAATTATATTTTTTGCTTTTATAAAATATGAAGAAAATTTTGTATTCATTACAAAAATAACAAATAAAAACCTTACGTATGAAGTGTTCATGAAACCAATCACTACATGTTAAGAACAATATCCATTCTTCGATTGGAAAATATGTGTTCTTTGCGTAAAGGACAAAAATATTCTTTTAATTTTTCAGAAGTTGTTTTCTTGTATTTAATTCGTTTCTTAAAAATGTCTGTTCTGAGTGTCCAGGAGTATTCAACGCAAATTTTTTATTTATTTTTTATTTTCGTTTATTATATTTTTTTAAATAAATATTTTAAAGGCAACGGAAACATTTGGAGTATGTGGTTGCAATTTTTTCTATTTGTGGAGCTTAATCTCTATCGAATGTTCGTTTAATTCAATCAGGTTGTTGAAAATACTTATTGTAGATTGATTTTGTATCACAGTACCTTTATTTTAAGTGATCAACTACGTTGTATTATGTTATACCTCTTCCACGATTTAATGGCAAATTTTCACATTCGATCAAAATTTTACTTTAAAAGAGCTGAAATAAGCTCTGCCAAGAGACTTATGGCTTCCATGTTAAGGCAGTGTTAACATTACAATATTGTTACTATTTTGAATTTTATTAAGTGTAGCGTATTCATAAGCCAAACGCATCAAATTGTCGATGGTCAATATAAAATATTTTTCAATCCTTTGTTTACAATGTACTGTAAACTCAAATTTTTGTGTATTATTAAATGTTGGCTTAAAACAATCCATTGACGACGCAAACCCAGTTTTAATCTTTTTCGAAAGCATGATTCGCTTATACCCACTATGAGCTTTAGCTAATTATATGAGCTTTATCTGGCATACGTAGTAATACATATATGAAACTACATAAAAGTTTAAATTCTTTACAAATTTATTAAGTTGTCGATATTGTTTCTAATTATACGCATTGCGTCCACTTTTTTGGTTATACTTATGCGAAATTGCTTTCATAATAAATTGATCACATTAGTTTGATAACAAAAACATATCCTTTCGTGTTTTTCATTATATTAAAATTAAATATATTAATATAGTAAGAAAAAAACAATGTTACCTTTGGCAAATCAAAAATAATTGCTCAAATTCAAATGTTAAGTTACATGTAACGGTTATAGATTTAAACTCAAATGTGGAAGGCTACAAAATACGTGTTACGTGAAATTACAACTATTCCACGTCTATACCAGAACAAAACCTTATATTCAACGCAAGATAAAATCGGAGCTTTTGCGGATCACTTTTAAAATATTTTTACTCCAAACGAGGAATCCAATGACACATCGATCCCAAACTGCAAATTATCTCTTCCTCTTGAAATAGAAACAACATCACCAACGGAAATAAAATTATATATAAAAAACACTGCAAATAAAAAATATCCCGGAGAGGATGGTATATAGCGCAACTTACGTCTATAATCAACGCGTGCTTAACAGTTTTATTTTCCTGTGAAATGGAAACACGCAAACATAATAGTGCTGCACAAACCTGGCAAAAATAAAAGGGAAATCGAAAGTTACCGACCAATCAGCCTAATAAATGGAATGTCAAAACTATTGGAGAAAGTCATCCATCATCGACTAAAAAAATTTTTAAATAGTCAAAGTGTCCTTCCAGATATACAATTTGGATTCAGAGAAAAAACGTCAATATGCCATCAATTACTACGTTTAGTATAGACTATAGAAAATGGCTTTGAAAAGAAACAATACACTGTAGCTACGTTTCTAGATATAACTCAAGCATTTGACAAAATTTGGCATCTAGAATTATTAAATAAATTACTCAAAATTCAAACTCCATCATATATAAATCGAATAATATCATTCATTCAAAATAGAAAATTCTCGATATCAATCATATCGATATAATGAATAATTGTGAATCAACTACAAGACCCATAAAAGCTGGCGTACCACAAGGATCTATATTAGGTCCATCCTTATTCAACATTTACGTGCATGACATTTCCAATATAAGCCCTTCATCAGATATAGACATGTATACAGATGACACAGTTGTCTTAACACAAAATCTGGATCTAGGCAAAGCCATATACAACCAACAAAGAGCACTGAACATATTACACAATTATTTAAGATCTGGAATATAAAACTAAATCCACAAAAGTGTGAAGCAAAAATATTCACTCTTAAACGTGGAACAACTCTAAAAAATTTAAAAATTGATAACCACAACATAAATTGGAATAATGCAAGCGTTAAATATCTTGGAATATTGCTCAATAAGCGTTTAAATTGAAACGATCACATAAACGCTAAAATTAAACAAGCAATAGCCGTACCATTAAATTATATCCTCTCTTAAATAAAAAATCCAGACTACGGAATGAATGTTCTCTTCTCCTTTATAAGTCCCTCATACGACCCTTGTTTACCTACGCTTGCCCCGTGTGGAGAAACATCTCTAAAACACAATTAAATAGAATGCAAATTTTACAAAACTAAACGCTCAGAATCTGCTTGAAAGCGCCATAGTTCGTACGTAACAAACAAATTCATGAAGAAGCAAACATCGAATTCATTGGGCAATTTATCGACATATTATCACAAAGATTTTACACGAATTTAAAAAATTGTCGCCAAGCAGCCAAGTTTAATTTGGATACTATTCCCCCAGGCAAAAGACTTAAAAGAAAACTGTCTCAACAGTTCTAAAAAATAAAACAAATATTAATAATAAAAAATAATGTAAAAATTTTTATTTTTATTTTTTTGTTTCAATTACATTGAACACACTGTAGGGGACAGTAAAATTATAATGACATATTTTTGTCAACATTTGAATATTTGTGCAATGTATAAAAACAGATGTGTTGTTTTTTTAAAAAAAATTTGGTGAAACCATTATATAATGACCGAGGAGCCTCGTAAATGAGCGACGACCTCTTAATGTTAATTTTTTCTTTTTGTCATGTATCTTATTTTAAAAATGACATGTATAATATTTGAATATTAGTCTGGCAAATAAAAGAATTAAAAAAAAAAGATTTAAACTGAAGAAGTATACAGTATTCTATATGATGAGCGACAAGCGATTTGCGATATGTTCTATTAATGAATTGCGATGAAATTTTTGAATGATAAATCATCTAATGAGATTTTTGTAAATTTTAAATTATGTTAAATATTTTAAATCTCAGAAAGTTAATTTAAAAACTTTAAACTATTATCATAATTAATATAATTGGATTAATCTATGGAATCCTTCTTTATGATTTCAATCGCGCAATAAATTCTAACGTCGTCGCGGCTACTATCTATGTTGTTCATATAGCTGTATATCTAAGTTGTTTATATAGCTACGCCATAGTGATCATCATAATGATTTTAGGTGTCGCCCACAAAGTGAGATAGAAAACTCTATTTTTTATAATATGCATATAAACACAAAAATATGATTAAAATTCACAGACTTGTATATCTATGTAGATAGATACTAAAAAAATTGTTGTACATATAATACATAACTATGTGTAATGTCCGCATATAAGTTATACATGAACAATATAGTGTAAATAATTAGGATGATTCTATTTTTTTAAATGCGCTCAATTACCAAATCCTCAAATTAGAAAATAAACAAAACTTTTTTTTAACTTTAAAAATAACCGATTTAGAGTTCTGTAAAAATTTAGTTTACTTTAATGCATTTTTATCTCTATGCTTACACATTTTTTTATTAAAAATAATATATACAACAGCAAAAAGATTATTTTTTCACAATCAAAAAACTATAAATGTTACAACAAAATATGTATTGCGTAAATTTGACAATAAACCATAGAAACATGCAATATAAAAAATCTAGTAGCCATTTATTAATCACAGATTAGAATCTAATAGATTTAATAGATAGATTTGTGTAAAACCATTTTTATTAATATGATGCCATTATTTACAAAAAAAAAAAAGCAAAACCATTGAATAGGATATATAAGTGATACAATATCAAAACTTTAATAAGTCAATCAATTACAAAAACGTCGAAATAATTATTGCATCGTGTTTTTCGTTTGTATTTTTAGTTTGTGGTAACCTTAAAAATACCATTTTTAACAAGTGGAAACTTCCTAATTGTATTTGTGTACAGTGGTATATTAACTAATTAGATTTTTCCTTTTTTTTTTTTAAATATCTTTGTTAATTACGGAAAAAAGTATAAAAAATCTTTCTAACTAGCCCCCGGCGTCTATTAAAAAGGGTATTCAAAATATTAAAATGCTTGTATTTCAAAAAGCGTAAGAGTTACGCAAACCACTTTTTATCACAACAAAAGTTAAACAAACAATATGTATGTTGTTATTGTATGAGGGTTATTATGGGTCTGTGAAATATTTAACTCATGCGCGTTAGTGCCTCTATTGAGAACTCAAGTGAAAAGGAAATTTACTTTCATCCTCTCTATTTCGTCATGTTGAACTTCCATCTGCTTTATGTTTAGTATTTAGAAAATACAACTGAATCGATTGAAACGCTGCGAGTTATAATACTAAATAATACAGTTGATGTATTTTGCAAAAAAAATTAATATTTTTCAATTGTTTGTATCTAAATTGTATCTACATCGTGCATAATATATTGAAGGCATCATATATATATATATGAATCGATAATGTATATGAATCGATCGAAGCGCCACGTATAGCTGAAATTTTGTTTCAAACATGTATATTTATATTATATATATGTTTCAAACATGTATATTATAGAAAATATAATTTGATTAATTGTTTGTCTGTAAATTGTATTTTATAAACCAAATAAAAATTGTTTAATAATTAGAAAAAATGACATTTAATTTTAGTTATTGAGTTGAAAATTATAATAATCATGAATAAATAACAATATTTTTTTAATATAAACAAATAGCATAATTTTTTTTTAATATTGTGGAAAAATTATGACATATTTGCAATATACAAAAATTTATGAACAAATTTTTATAACTTTTGATTGATAAAGTAGTAAGCCCGTTCTACATAGTCATTAGTCGTACGCATGCGCAGTAACTCAGCCGGTAGATTGAAGAATATGTGGAATGTGTCGGTCATAGTTTGTCGTAAAGATATATAGATTGCTTATTCATATGACAGTCATTTAACACATTCTTATAGTAGGCCAGCGCCTCCGTAACCGTCTTATGACTGAACTAACATACCAAATTGTAGGTTAAATATGATCATCGATATTTATATTAATTAAAATCGCTATTTTAAATATACGTTTATTTTTAAGTGACTTAAAAAAAGGATTATGTTCTTTCTCAATCTCCTGTTTATATTTTTATAATGTGTATTTTAATATCGGAAGGATACGTGTATATATGAATCGGAAATTATTTATGATTAAAAACTTTTCAAAACTTTGATTTAGAAATTTGATTTCCGATACAATCCTATTAATCATCTATTCAATTGAATTTAATCGGACAATTATATGATATGGATTGTAAAATTTAAGCATTTAAAAGTTTTATCTAGTTAAGAGTTATCGGCGTTTATATTTCGCAAAATATATATTAAGTTTATAAGTAGGTACATCTATATTTACCATGGGTACCTTAGGTTTTTATGCTGAAATTATTAGCTTTATTTAATAAATAATCCAGAATAAAATATTGTAATATTTAAATGCATGTTATATGCTACGTTTAAATTAAAATATTGTTTATAGCTGTATAAAATAGATATACGGCTTTACTTAACATGGTGGCAGAGCGTAGTTAGTTTATTGAATGAAGATAATTAAAATAGAATATATGTTTGAAGATATTAAAGAGATATTTGTAAAAAAAAAAAGGATTATAAAATAATTAAAAATCTCACATGCAATAAACAATAAGATCTGTATACCGAAAAAATTTCTAAAAAATGTGATAAAAAAGAAGGAACAGACCTGGAAAACTCTCTGATCATTGAAAATCATCCACTTAACATGTCGTCGAATATGTGGAACGCATAAACGAAATAATATAAAAAAACTTGGTTTGATTTTTTGATGTATATTTCTTGTTTGAATTTGTGAGACATTATTAATTCTATTTCATTATTCTATTCATTATTATTGTATTATATTTTTTACTCTATAAGTGAATACTTTAAATGTACACGGCTTTAATACTAAATCGTTATATTAAAATTTTCAAGCAAAATTTTAAAATAGTGATAGTTTCTTCAATATTTTATTTTGTTGGAATCTTTCATTAATATATTTATTTGTAATATACATTCATTTTTTAATTTAATAAGGCGTTTCATACATTTAGATTATAATATTGTATATGAGATATATCATTCTTAAATTGTTATGAGTAATTTTTAGTCAGATAGTAGGCTATTTAGATAGGTTCAAATAGTTAGTAAATAATGTTGTAATATATTAATATATACGTATGTCCAAGTATTTATTTAAGAATTAATATTGTTAAAATTATTCTATTAACGTTATTGATAATAAATTTATTATTGAAATTTACCCATTTTTGTTATTGTTAGTAAAGTTTCCCTAACTCTTTTTTTGTTTTTATTACAGAATTGAAGCTACTGATAATAAGGTAGTTAGATTCGTGTTACCTCTGGGGGTTGGAATGGTACCAGTATGGCTTCATTGATCAGGACCTAAGCACGCATTTAATAAATTTTTTTTATTTGATACAATTAACTTTCGTAAAGTTAATTAGGCAATGTATAACACGGATGTCAACACACGCTGCACATATGTTTAACAAATGCAAGATAACATTCAACTACTTAACCCAATATATATTTAATTTTTTTACATCAACGAACTATATGAAATTTGATGCTGTGTATTTCAATGGTCTTCATAAAACAATTAGATTTTTTTAATGGCTATTGCAAATTGACAAAAGTTTATTGCATTAAGTTGAAGGATCAAGTCTCTCATTGTTTTGAGGAATACGTAAATGAAATGGAAAAATAGTATATGAATAGCAAACTATATAAATTTACAGGAGAGAAAAAGGCATAACGATAAAATCGTGTCCACCATATGTGAATAAATTAAATGGTACTGCGGAGAGATATAATAGATCAATAATGGATATGGCTACATGTCTTATCAGAAGCAAAAGTTGAAAGGCGTTACTGGCCTGAAGTGATTAAACCTGCAGCTTATCTAAAAAACAGGAACTTACCAAGCAGTGTCGTGATCATCAGTGAATGAAATCTTTTTTAATAAAAAAACAATCAAAATTATATGGAAGTAGATTTTGTGTAAGAATACCGGAAGAAAAAAGGAAATCAAAGTGGGACAAAAAGCTGATTTTGGAATTTGACTTGAGAAGTTGGATACAAAGTTTTAGCCAATAACAGAATAATAGTAGTGCTAGGCATGTTGACATTATTAAAGAAAACACAATGTATGTAGGTTGATGATAAAGATTTTTGTGTTATGCTAATACTCCAGGTAACTTCGAGGAAGCGATAATGTGTAATGAGGCTGAACGTTAGAAACGGGGAATGGACAGTGAGATAAACAGTCTTATATTAAAATAATACTTGGACTATGGTGAGTAAACCAAAGGATAAGGAAGTTCTGGATGTAAAATGGGTCTTCATAAGATAATCAGGTAATATTTTTCAGGCTAGGTTAGTGGTTCGAGGTTTTCAGCATAAAGATAGTATTGTCGATACATACTCGCATGTCGTTAAAATGTAAACTTTAAAGTTGTTACTTTCGTATTCTTGTCAACATAGTTTAAACATGCATCAAATATATGTATAAACATGGTTTTTTATATGGTCAAGTATTATCTATGAAAAACAGCAACAGGAAGTCTATGTAAAACAGCCACTGGGATATAATGATAGAAGCATTGTACCGTTCGAAAGAGAGCCCACGTGCTTTGCATGAGTGATTTCATGATTTTATTGAAAAACTGGATTTTCATAGAAGCAATTTCATTTGTTGATGATATATTAATTTTTTTGCAAAAATAATCAAGTAATTGATGACATTGAAAAACATCTACAAAATAAATTTAAAATGAATGATTTAAATAGTAGTCTATTAATAATAGGCTTTTAGTCTATTGTATTGTTAAACAAAAATCTGTTTAGTTTAACAATAGGTATTTAGGTTATTTGGTATTTAGGTTGGTAGTTGGTATTTACTTTCTAATAGATTCAATAATTATTAAATAGTTTTATTATAAAATTAAGTAGTTTTATTATAAAATAATTATAATATCAATACATAGGCCATTACAATTCAGCGGATTAAACAAAACTAAAACAGTAACTCAATTAAACAATTTTAGTTGCTTGGCCACTACCAACTCATACTAACTTAATAAAATACTTTATTGCTTTTATTTCAACACAGCCCCTCAATAATATATTCTATGACAATTCAAGTCCACATTCATTTCTTAATTTAAAAAACAACTTTTTACCCAGAGGTTTTGTAAACATATCTGCAATCTGTTCATGAGTATTAATTTACTTAATATGAATTAAACCTTCTACTACCTTTTCTCTGATGAAATGATATTTAATGTCAATGTGCTTTAGTCTTTTATTATGCTCTGGATTTTTAGCTACTTTAATAGCCGATTGATTTTCTTCATAAATAATCACTGGATTATTAATCAAATTAGGTATTTTAAAATCCAACCATAAACTTTTAAGCCAACATGCCTCACTCACTGCCATACTTAAAACTACATATTCTGCTTCTGTTGAGGATAATGTAACACAAGCTTATTTCTTCAAAGACCAAGAAACAGTACATCCAAAAACTTTAAAGCAATAGCCTGAAATAGATTTTTTTATCGTTACAATCTCCTCATCTGGCAGCAACATGTACACATCTTCATCGATTTTACCATATAAGAAGGCACCTCTTACATCTATTTGATTTACGAATAGCCCTAATTTAGTTACCATTGCAATAAATACGCGTACAGTAGTTAATTTAGCAACTGGACTATAAATTTCACTCTCATCTAAATTATCTTGTTGTTCAAAACCAGTTATATTTCCATCTTCGTTTGATTTAATTTTGAATATCCATTTACTGCTAATTGGTGTCTTGTCTTTAGGTAACTGCCATACATTATTTTTCTTAAAACTTCTAATTCCTTTTTAACTGCTTCACCATTTTTCTGAATCATCTCTTGTCACAGCTTCAGCTTCAGTTTTTGGTTCATTATTTATACTTATAAAACTTGTTACATAATCTTTAAACCAATAAGGTGTTTTTCGATTTCTTTTCTGTTCATTTTAAATTTCTGATTCTTCTTCTAAATCACTAAAGAATTGTTCGTTTTCACTATTGTTACTATGTCACGTTTCTTCTTCTTGCAGTGTAATTTCTTCAGGTAAATTTTCTTCTTCTTGTAATACAATTCCTTTTGGCAGTTCGTCGTCTTCCTGATTAATTTCTTGTTGTATTATAAATTCTTTTTGATTATTTAGTTTTTCAAAATTATTAACTAATTCTTTATTGTTAATAATAAATGTTACATCACGTTTAATTTCTATTGATCGTTTACTTGGTAGATAAATTCTGTATCCTTTTGTATTTTCACCATAACCAACAAAAATTCCTTCCTCACCTTTAGCATTCCATTTTAAAAGTTTTTGTTTTGGAGTATGTACAAAAACTTTTGAACCAAATACTTTTAAATCACTTACATTAAATTTTCTACTAGTCCAGACTTTATAAGGATTTGATTTTCTAATTTACTCTTTCCAGTTCTATTAATAACAAAGGCCGCTGTATTTACTGCTTCAGCCCATAGATACTTTTCCATATCTTTTGCTTGCATCATAGTTTTTGCTGCTTCTACCAAAGTTCTCATTTCTCGCTCAGCTTTACCATTCTGCTCCGGAGTATAACTGATTGTTGTCTGATGCTGAATTCCATTTTCTTCAAATAATTTTTTAACTTCTTTATTAATAAATTCAGTTCCATTATCAGATCTTATAATTTTAATTTTATTTCCAGTTTCATTTTTAGCTAGCTTAACAAAAATCTTCAATTTTTCAATTGTCTCTGATTTATTTTTCATAAAATAAATAGTCCTGTAATTTGACCAATCATCTTTAATTAATAAAAAATATCTTGAGTTTCCAATAGATTTAGTTTCCATTGTTTGACTATATACATCAACATGAATTAATTCAAAAACTTTGGATGATTTAAACTCACTTTTACCAAATGAACTTCCGTGCTGTTTACCTTTTAAACGTCCAATACACGAAATATTTTCACCATCTGGAACTCCAATATTATTTTTCTTCAAAATCTTCTTTATTTGATCCATATTTTGATGAGCTAGTTTTTCATGCCACTCTGACAACGTAGTTGAAGATTTACCAATATTTACCATAACATCACCTTCTAGGTTAGGTAAATATCTAAATTTCATCTCATACAGTTTTCCACTTCTAACAGCAATAGCATTTGTTTCATTATTTTTAATACATTTACACTTATCTTTGTCAGTCATCATAACATAACTTTTATCAGTAGCATATCTAACCGAAAATAAATTAATAATCATTCTTGGTACAAACAATACATTATTGAGAGTTGTTACAACCCATGACTGTCCATTAAATGCTTCTAGTTTAATTTTGCCAACACCTACAGCACGGTTTCTTGTTCTATCTCCAATATCTTTCCTCGCTCAATTCACTATAGTCGGTAAATAAACTTTTCATGTAACAAATATGTTACATGTGTAGTGCCACTATCGTCAAACCACTTATCATTAGTTGATTCACCGACAAAAGCCTTAACTGTTTCAACAAATCCATTAGTTTTATCTTGCTTTTCTTCTCTCTTTTCTTTGGCGATCCGAATTCTACAATCTTTTATGACGTGATCAACTTTTTTGCAATAGAAACATTTTGCTTTTTTTGTTTCTGGACAATTTTTCTTAATATGACCGAATTTATTACATCCATAGCATTTAATTTTTGAATTGACATTTTTACTAACCAGAGCAACTGTTTCCTCAACTTTTGTCATTCTCCCCTCTTCTGATATAAGCCTAGCAACCAAGCTATCAATTGTTTTACTACCTTCAGCCACCGATTCCCACGCATACAATATTTAAATTTTTCTGGCAATGACATTAATATTTTAGTCATTATGAATTTATCATAAACTTTTTCACCTAAATCTTTTAATTGACTTGCTAACTCTTGAACTTTCGATAAAAATACTGATAATTCCATACATTCTTCATACTTATATGAAAAGAAACGCTGTTGAAGTAAATGTATACTTGATTCCGATTTTTGCTCATAGATACTTAATAATTTCCTCCACATATCAGCTGCAGTTTCACAAGTCACAATATGAGACATTGTATTCTCCGTCAGTCTTGTTACAATCAAACTTTGAGCATTTCCATCCTTTTTAATTCAATCTTGAGATTGAGCCTCTGCTTCTGGTTTCTCAGTCGTCCCGTCCACAATTGAAAATATTCCAAGACCTACTAACAGCACGGTAATTTGAAACTTCCAAACAACCCAATTTCTTTGCCCTTCTAAATTAATAACTCCACTACTACTCGAACTAATTATTGAATCCATGTTTAAATTCCGCTAGTATTGTAATGACTACCGAAAATACTATCGCGGACTACCATAATGTTTTAAATTACGTATTTACGTGTCTGGGCACATAACCTGTAACTTTCTAATAAATTCAATAATTATTAAATAGTTTTTAATAGTTTTATTATAAAATAATTATAATATCAATACATAAGTCATTACAATTCAACGAATTAAACAAAACTAAAACAGTAACTCAATTAAACAATTTTCTATATTTTAGTTGCTTAGCAACTACCAACTCACACCTACTCGTACCAACTCATACCAACTTTATAAAATACTTTATTGCTTTTATTTCAACATTAGGGAACTTTGTTGGAGAGTAGATTAGAATCTATATAATGGTTACACCGTGAGAAAAAACAATTGAAATTATAATTTAAACAATGCTTAAAAATTAAATACTAGAAATATTAAAATGGATGTTGAGAAGTGTGACGATTCTGGAATATAAGAAATGCCATTTATAAAAATAGAAAATATTCTAGGCGAAGAAAAACAGTTACGAAAATATTAAAGTTGAAACCGTAGATTATGAAATTGAAAATGAAATAGAAGAAAGTTACTAGAGGCCAATGAAAGAAACATCAAATACCAGCGGTACGAAAATTGAAAATACGCATAAGAATGAATAATATTTGTATACAGGTAACTAAGAAAAAATTAACCTTGAAAAAGAATTAAACATAGAATTAAATATGAAATATTAGATCTAAGAGAAAGCGTGTTAGAATCACAGCGGATTCAAACTGGAGAAAAACGGTTTTCATGTGATGTTTGTAATAAAAACTTTACTAAAAAAGTGAATTAATTCGACATGGAGAAAATCACAATGAAGAAAAACCATTTTCATGTGATATATGTAATAAAAAATGTAAGTACAAGGGAAATTTAGAGAAAAACTATTTTTATGTAGTAATTGTAATCAAAATTTGGCCAGAAAACTGCATTAATTTAACATAACAGAGTTCACAGTGAAGAAAAACCATTTTTCTGTGGTAATTGTAATAAAGCATTTAGTCAGAAAAGTGTATTACTTAATTCAACAACAGTTTACAATGGATACAAACATTTTTATGTGATATTTTAACAATAAGTTCAAAGAAAATTTAGTTATGTAGTAATCGTACAAATTATATTTTAGAAATATTTCATAATGAATAAATTTAATTTTCTCAGGTATATTTTGAAGATCAGTAGGAATTAAATAGAGCTGAAAAAAATTAAATTGAAATGGAATGGAATTCCAACCCTATTTTTCATAAAAAACCAAAAACAAAACGGCCATCTCCAAAAGTACGAGGATTTACATAATTTAATGAAACCATCAATCAGTCATCAAATTATTTGTTATCTAGTAGCAGTGAAGCAACTGACGTTTCGGTTTGGTCAATAGAAATCGTTGAACCTTCATGAACAAGAACTGAGAACTGAAAGACCTACTAAAATAGATAATTTACTATTATAATTTTGTTGTTGTGTTACCGTACCTATCGAGTAACCGCTTCAAACTATAATCAAATTGAAGTTTAAACATTTCGTACTAAGAAAATACATTAGTGCCACTTCTATTTTAGTGACAAATGAAATTGAAAGAATATAAAGTATCGTGCCATGCATTTGTCACTAAAATAGAAGTGGCATTAATGTATTTTCTTAGTAAGAAATGTTTAAACTTCAATTTAATTATAGTTTGAAGCGGTTACCCGATAGGTACGTTAACACAACAACAAAAAAATTAAAAAAAGTTTCGTGCCATGGATTTAGCACCAGATTTCACGAGGCACTTGTTCATAATTATTTTCTACTCACTCGAAACTAAATTTTTTAATCAGTTTCATGCGGTTACTCGATTGGTACAGTTTATGTCCAAAAAATGTACCGTAGAAAAAATAAAGCAATGTCGTAGTACTAAATGATTTTTTTAATAGTTACAGTGAGTAGTATCATTTAAAAAATACTTCATCCGGTTACTCGATTGTTCAGGTTTTTTGCAGCCAACCAAGAAGTTCATAATCGCTCTATGACTTGCTACAATATTTACAGCTTTAAAATTTTTTAAAATAATTTTAATAAAGTCTGACAAAAAATGTTATATTAATGGCTGTACTTATAAGTCGCCGAACATGCAAATAGAGCATACTAATCACTCACTATTGAAGTACTAATTACTACTAATACTTATTGTCGCACACACATACCACTGTCATCCCATAACTAAACACACAAAGGAGACTATATGTTTCGCCATGTTTTTTAGAAAAAGAGTAAAAAGTAGTTCACTTAAGCTGTTAATACCTTCTATATAAGAACTTGGTCAACATATACAATAATCAAGTATTTTTGACATATTATCTTTGCGCGAATTTTGTACATGCGTTCTAGTGTTTTAATAGATTAATATTTATATCATCATTATCTACTATATATATATATATATATATATATATGTATGTCTATATATATGTATGTCTATATATATATATATATATATATATATGTATGTCTATATATATGTATGTCTATATATATATATATATATATATATATAAATATATATATATATATATAAATATATATATATATATATATATATATATTCATATATATATATTTATATATATATATATATATATATATATATATATATATATATATATATATATATATATATATATATATATATATATATATATATATATATGTTCGGTAATATTTTTTGTAGATGTAATATATATTACATAATAATAATAGATAAAAATCTATATTTGTTGATCAACAATTTTTTTTCGATAATATGATCATGTATTAATTATTAATCACTGAGTACATAAAAATCTTACTATTATGAAAAACAATGGAGTGGTAAATATGAAATATTTATAATAAAAATGGTAAAACTAACTGTATTATAATCATTTGTATTATTCTTTTAACTTTATTGACTATGTGTTTCTCCTAAAATTGTACTAAAAATACGTCATTTACATCAATTTCATGTTCAATTTCAAAAACAGTTTTATTAAAAAAGTAAATATTTATTTGTAGTTATTATAATATGTCGAGTAAAATTAAAATTAAAATAATAATTTTTAAAAATTTAATTTTTTTAAATGACAAACGATCGTACCCTCGATCACTAAGTTAAGCATCTTATCAAAAAGTGAAAAATTTCTGTAATTATTGCTGAGTTTTCTAGAATATTTACGATCTAAAAAAATGAGAAATAACAATTATTTTACGTTTGCTATTTTCCACTTGAAAGGTATACCTCAAAAACTGCATACTCAATTGTTAAATAGACTCGACATTTTAAAAAGAAAAAAAATTGAAATAAAAATTATGACCAAAATTTCGACCAAACTATTTTTATAAGGTAATTTTGACCCAAAAATTTCAAAAATATCATGGGCTATACATAGTTTTTGAGCCTGAAATATTCTGTGTTTTTTTAGAGACGCCAAAAAACTCAAAAACAAAATTTTTTATTCAAAATCATAAAACAGCTCATAAAATTTAAAAATTTGCTCAAAGCTTGTTTTTTCGACAATTATCATTAGAGTCGAAATGAGGACTCCAATCCGACTTTTAGACGTTACATCTCCACTTATTTTGTCTCAAAGAATAAATGTTAATGAAAATCAGAAATAATTTAAGACTTTACTCTTAAGTAACATTAGGTATAATGATTTTATAATTATAAATGAGAACTCTAGGATTTTTCGAATAAATTTCGATTATTTTCACAGTTTCCTAGATCAAATTATGTTGTATTTTATAAATACGTATTTCGACAACAAGGTAGTCATCATCAGTATGAATTAACTAGTTATAATGATTCTCTGAGGAGATGTTACTCGTTGCTAATTTGGTAACGGTTTGCACACTTCTTCGTTCGTGTATGCGCAATTTATACTTTCCAAGTATCTATCAAATTGCTACGTCTTGAAATCAGCATCGATCACGTGTTTAGTTTTCGGCCAATGATATTAGACCACGTGGTTTTTGTCAATTAAAAAATCTCAAACTAAAAATTGAACGTACAAAACTAAAAAAGAATTATGAAATTAAATAATTTTAATTTCAAATACTGTTTCAATTCTAATAGTTCAACTTCAATTTTGAAATCTTTATTAAATCAGAATTTGGAATAGGTCCTTTATCTAAGTTCATCGTCTCTTTGTCATATTTTTGAATGTAGATGCTTTCATATGCATCTAGTTCGGTTGGATTGGATACCGATTTTAAGAGTTTTAAATTTGATTTGTCGATTGTATGATTGTTATCAATAACATGAGCAGCTACACATGATTTATCGGTTCGTCCAAATTTCATGTGTGCCATGTGCTCTTTGAATCTAGTAACAATTTGTCTTCTACTTTGTCCTATATATTTCATCGAGCGATTTTAACATCCAATGCTATAAATTCCTGACTGCTGTTCCTTGTTAATTTTGTCCTTTGGATTTCCTAGTAGCTGCTTCAATTTGGGTCTGCTGATGGGAGCTAATTATGTTCTCCAAGTTCTTTTCCTATTTTTTTGATGCATGGTCGATAATATGTTAATTTGTACCATTTATTTTTATCGGTGTTGTCCTGTTGTAACGTGGTTGAATTACTTCTAAAGAATTACTTTAATGAATTGAAACACATTAAACAAGTCGCTATTTTTAACGGCTTCGATCCAAATACAATTATTAATATGATTCGAAGAACGAAATTTAAAATCCTTAGAAGTAATTCAACCACGTTACAGCAGGACAACACCGATAAAAATAAATGGTGCAAATTATCATATTATCGACCAAAAAGAGAAAACCAAGGGGTCTATTAGAGAAAATAAATAAGAATAAAAACTGTAACCACATTAACTTCTAGTAACATATCTCTTTGAATTGAGTATAAGAGTAATTTTAATAAATCTACTAAATCTACAAGGTTACTATTAGCTAATTTATACTAATCATGTGAGATCGGGATGCATCTAATTTAAAAAATTTATTATAATACCATACGATAATATCACTAGGGTTGCAAAGAAACAATAAAACACATATATACAATGTTCGTTGTATTCGGTAAATGTACTTAAAAATTCAATTATTCAGTTAAAATACTCAATGAATCAACCCGTAGTGTATATATTTACTCAAATAGATAGATCACTTGGTATTATATTTGTTTCTAGCCACATATGCACTCCATTTATATTCTCTTCAACGGTCTGACTTCATGTGGTTTTACGACATTTTAACTAACTATACGTAGCTGCCACCAAGTCAAAAAATTATCTTACTCACACACAAATGTTCACAACACCAATGTTGCAGTGACATTCTCACTATACAATATGACTACTAGTAACCGAAACTGCTTGTTACTTAACTTACAACAACAAAACAAGCACTGACGTCAACATGAACACACCGCTCAACACAACCAACACTGCCTATGACCAAACTCACGTGCTATACAAGCATTCAGCAATAGATATACAAAAAACTCCAACTAATTGGCATCGTTCCCTCCCTGCCCATATATAAATTTTTCATTAGAGCGTCTTTTACAACCGTTTACACTTTAAAACCATACGTAAAAATGATTATAATTAATATAAAATAATATATTCCAAATTTTAACTAACGATATCAGTTTGTATGTTCATCAGATGTTCAAAATCAAAAATAAAATGTACTTTAAAACCGTGCTTTCTTTACCATTTCCCGATCACGAATTCTGACCAGATGCTGTGTTGATGGTGTCGGATTAACGGCCAGCGAATTAAAAGAGTTTTTTATGCTTTATTCCTCTTTTTTTAAAAAACTTTTTTATTCTTCGAAAAAAATTATTATTATTTAATTATTATTATTTTTATTTAACTACAGAATGACAGAACATAAACTATTATACAAGCCCTTTTTAAGAATAGCGCCTACTGATTAATATACAAAAGGGTAAAGCCGGTTCTAAGCTTAATATTATCATATAATAAAGGCGGATATAAATGTTACGATTTGAAATTATTATTATTTTTTATTTAAATAAGAAGAATTATTTTTATGAATTTAATAAAAAATCGTATCGCGCGAATGAATCCGTTACCCTATTCTCTTTTATACCATCCTGTATTAAGGACTGGCTTCGACAAGCGCACCTTGATTACTGGGACATCACGGGTGGCAAGTTTTGTATTACCACAGTTAAGCCATTTAACTGTTCCCGGTTGAAACTGACCAGGGTACAGATAAGAAGAATAATAGGTTTTCTAACAGGACACTGTCGGTTGAACTATCACATTCATAATTTGAGAATCTCGGGAGATCCTACTTGTAACTAACTACACTGGTCTCGATAAGATCCTATAGATTCACTTGCTCTGGTTGGTTCTTTCACTGTATCTTGAGCCAAAAAGCATCCTGGCTTTCAGAAAATGTATTGTTCTAAAGGAATGTACGTATATGATATATAAATTATAATATATCGCAAATATTAAAAAAGAAACCTGGAAGTATAGTGGAAGACCGTTAGATTTTTATCTTGGAACTGATCAAAACTAATCCGATTTTGATGATGTTTTATTTTAAAATGTGGGTAATTAAAAATACTTTAATCTTTATAGTTAAAAAGAATCGATGAAATAGTAAATTTTAAACTAAAAATTTACTGTACATTTTTTCGAAAAGCTACTTTTTAAGTTATTTATAATTGAAAATGGTCGTTTTGCATAAAAAGAATGTATCACTTTGAACAATTTTTCACAAATGGCTCGAAAATCTTACGTTTCAATGAAAAAGTGTATAGTATAAAAATAAAGCTTATAAAAAAAAAGGAAAATATTTTTGAAGTGAAACTTCTTTACGGAGGGTAAAATTCAAGGATTTGAGGTGGAAAAGGGGAAGTAGCGCTAGAGGAGAAGCGAGTGGGGGAATCGCTTGTATAGCAAGACGAGCAAGCCTTTTATATTTATATAAAGAATTCAATAAAATATAAGCCACGCCTCTTAAATTTAATTGGTTTACATATTTAGAGTTGACCAATAGCGTTTTACAATAAAATTCATAAATTTCATATAAATATAAATGAAACGGTTGGAGAATCATTTAAACGTTTGCCTTTGAAGTAATAAAGTGTTTAATTTCTTTATATAATTTGGTATTTAATTCAAAATATTTATTAAAAAATGTGTAATTGTTTTAATTCTTAAAAACCGAATAATTAATCCAATACATTTATTTTGTTTGAGAATAAATGAAATGCTACAATATATATTTATATATATATATATATATATATATATATATATATATATATATATATATATATATATATATATATATATATATATATATATATATATATATATATATATATATTTATATATATATTGATCTGTTTATTTATTTAAAGCGGCTTAAAGAAGTTTCACTTCTATTGTGACCTTATGTCTGTGAGGCTCACTCATTAATTTTTTTTTTTATTATTTCTATAGATATAATATTAAGCGAATTATGATTATGATTCGTTAAACGTGCCGATTCGTTCGAGAGAAATTGTAATACTATCATTCAGCTTGTAATAACATGAAAACGAACAATATTTCGGAGAAAACTCACCAAATATTTGTTAAAATACGTAAAAAAATATTCAAAACTAGTTTTTGTGAAAATCGTTAGCTCAAAAACTAACGGAATTATAATAAAACAAAAAATTGTTTCATATATTTCTGAAAATGTACCCGGAAAAATTCTATTGATTATTCAACGCTTATTTTTTTAATCATTTAATCCAAAAGAAAACCATTTTTCAAGAAAAATATATACTGCATAATATATAGTCCTTAATTTTTGAAAAAAAAAAATAATGAGTTAAATATGCTGTGCAATAAAATTGATCCTCATACTCAAGTATAAATTTTAACCATTGATATCTTATCTTGCTCCAGAATTTAATAGTGTAGTGTAGTGTTTATAGATTTACTGTTGTGGAATCTTGTTTTTTATATGTTGAATATTTTTATTTAATTTGAAATGAAACAAACTTGAAATATTTTAATATTTATTTTATTATCCCAAATTATTTGTACATATGCAACGTGGTTTTAACACACTGTTCGTTATAGCGTCTAGTATGAATAAACGATTATGAACGACTGTTCTGTTCGTGCAAGTGCCATGCACGAAGTTTACGGACGTGTCGACGAACTAGTCAACCAATGACATTACGTTTTAAAGTCGACGCTTTGGATGGTGGTACCATCTGACCTTATATTTTTGACTTATAAGGGCACGTTGCCACTACAGTTGAAAATAAACTTAAATTTTTGTAGTGTGATAATCGTAAATCGAATATTTTGAAGAAACTAATTGGTACAAAAACTAATTTTTGCGCCATTGGTTCTAAAATTAAAATAAACAGAAATTCATTTTGAAGATTTCTTTAAATACTTTACAAAGAGTCCACAATTTTTCTCCAAAATATTGTTCGTTTGTATGTTAGTCAATGCTAAATGGTTCTACTTGAATTATTCTCGGACGAATCAAAATCTTTAACGGGTTATAATTAGGTTAATAATTTAATAATCTATAATACAATATAATATAATAAAAAATAAATTTCTTTGTTGTTTCTTAATTTTTTCTTTGTTTAATTTTTGTAGTAACATTTTAAATTTTCGACCTATTCGATAAAGATTGTTTCAGAAATATGGAATTTTTTTAATGAAAATAACAAATGAAAAATTGATTTTCATTTGTTATTTTCATTGTAAAACATTGTAAAGCCCATTTGCTGTTTTATCGATTCCTATTATTATTTCTGATGTTGAAATGTTCATCCTTTAGAAGGGTACCTACACTACTAGAACGTTAAGTTTAAACTATAAAGGTTGAATTATTTTTAATTGTCTACCCTTAAAATAAATTAATCAAAATCGGGGTATTTTTGACCAGTTTCTAAATTCAAA
This sequence comes from Chrysopa pallens, assembly GCA_020423425.1. Lineage (NCBI taxonomy): Eukaryota > Metazoa > Arthropoda > Insecta > Neuroptera > Chrysopidae > Chrysopa > Chrysopa pallens. The sequence goes on from CM035596.1 coordinate 23,535,367, forward strand.
TGTCAAATATGTAATCTTCTACTAGTAATATGAGGGTGGTCTGAAAAGTTATGAGAGTCGATTGAGTGAGTTTTTCTGAAAATAGAAAAAGCGAATTCCCATTTTCACAAAAACACTCAAACGACTTCCAAATATCAACTACGTTGTATATTCTATGGCAACTACGCATCCAAATTGGATGAAATCCTGGTGAGTAACTGTCAAAAGATGCACAGCTATATTCGCTAGCTTTTATTGACAAGTGCTTCTATACATTTCTTTATACCCTCGTATGCATTTTTTAACAAAAATTTAATTTTAGTATGTTACATTAACGTGTAAACTAACAAAAGTGGAAATATAATTTTCAAATAAAGAAAAGCAAAATTTATAGTTATAATTTTAATTAATAAAAATTAACATATAAAAAAATTCAGATTTTAACATTTTGTAATATTTACTAAAATTCCCTGAATTGTCTGATTATTACAGGTTCTCTCTGGCGTGTACCCATGGAAATACACATTATTAAAATTACAGTTATATTTATTCACAATTCACACATATATCAATTCTCTTAAGAAAAAAAACCATATGCGTTCGTGAATGTGAAGCTAATAACATTAACACCCCTGCTTCTAAATACAATTGAATATGCAATTTCAAAAAGAGAATTTTTTCGCAAATTTTTACAAATACGCTTTTTCTCATAATATACATACATTTCTGCTATATACTTCCCTGCACGTATTATGCTCGAAAAAAGCACATTTCAAGCTTTAATTCTACTAGAAACGTCAAAAACTTCACAAAAATTTTGTATAGATCACAACTATATGTAAGACCGAATACAACCCAGAATATTAAGGATTTTTTGAGAGAGTATGTTGCTTATGTTTCATTTACGAGTTATTAATTATAATTAATTGGATTTACCCAAAATAAAATTTTAGGAAATTTATATAGTTTTTTTCATTAATATTTGTGTATTAAATATAATAAATTTCAAAAATGGTTCTCATAAATATTAAATATCTAAAAAATTACGTTCAACATCAAATATTTTTGTAATTTGTGATCATTATTTGGCCCCAAAATCTAACTCAAAATTCATTTTCCTCAATTTTACACTACTTTAGAAACGTTTTTTTTTTCATTTCCTGAACATTTTAAAATTTGAGACATGTGTCCTTTTCGAAATTGCATATTCAACTAAATTGTAACGTACATTAACTGGTCTAGAATGGAAAGTTTAGAAAATATATTTACTCAAGATCCCAAAGTACCACCATCGTATAATAACAAGCCGTGTGGAGACGTTGAACGCTATTCGACAGTTATTATTATTATATTTTTTAAATATAAATTTCGAGCAACGCGTTTTGAAAAAATTAATTCACGTGTCAATTTTTTTGTATATTATCTTATGAAGATCAATATTTTACAATTATTTATAAGCTTATGAAATAATAATAAAATAAAAAAAACCATACTTTCTAATAAATTCGACCCGGGTGGATACCTTTTGAATGGCATGCATTGACGTTAACCATTACACCAAATTCTCTTGTACACTCACAAATTTTATGTACATTTTTTCTCGCATTTTTTATTAAAAAATTAATAACTCGAAAACTATTTATCACAGGGAGGTGAAACTAATGTATCGGTTTTTTGTTTAATTCTCTAAAAATGATACGCATCATGTCTACATCTCTGATACATTGTTTTTGAGTTATCGAATAATAAATGTAATTCGTTCAAATTAGACCCAAAAATAAGAATAAAGCCACCTAAATTCTCACCAAGCTGAAAATCAGTAAGATTGGTTAAAATATAATTAAAAATAAAATTTGAAAGTTCTTCATTTTTTCTCTGTAAGGAAAAAATTTAAAAAAAAAATAACGGTAAGTTTTATCATAAAAATACCTCAGATAGAAATTGTAGATCATAAATTTATCTACAAAAAAATGTGTATATTTTTCCTACGAGCCACCGTTTTTGAGATATAACGATTCAAAAAGTAACGCTACGTATATACATCTCTATAGTTGTAATACATGTTAAAATATTTTTCTATCGGTCATTGTAACTTACACTTATAATATGAAATGTACATAAGTTATAACTCTAAGAGTACCAGGTAAAATGAAACCCAGTCCCTTATTTATACGTCATTGTAACCTTAAGACAACATCTGCCCTCTGTTCAATTGTGTGCGTGGCTAGGATCTTATACCTGCTAAAATAAATGAAATACTGTTAGTCTTGAACGCCAGTCGGTAGTAAAAACACGTGTTTAATCGCCCAGTTTTATAACAAAAATGTCAGGATAGTGTTTTATTTGTGCTAAACTTTTAGCACAATGAAGAGATTAATTAATGCAAGTATCGAAAGAGCAGATGAATTTTTGGAATATTTTAAAAATCAGAAATCTCTGACAATACATGCAAATTGTCGTAAAAATTATACTCGAAAGTCTTCTATTGCTGTAGCTAATAAAAGACGTTTAACAGTTTTCAAAATATTTGAAAAATAAAATTTAATTCAATGTTCTGAAGCTTTTAGAAATAGTAATTCAACTCGACAAGAAATTATTACTAACGGCATTCGCTTTCTTCTTTCTATGTATATTACCAAGTTAAAGTGGCTTGGTTATTACCTAGACCGTACAGACTGGGGTTGGAAGTTGGTCAACAATTCTTTAGAAACAGTTAAACTTTATTTCCACCTTCGCCGGAAAAACTGCTGAGCACAATTTTTTGCAACTGCAAAAACAGATGCAGTGCTAAATGTGGTTGCAAAAATGTTGGTCTGTTTTGTTCTCTGGCATGTACACATTGCCAAGGCTGGTGTAATATTGAATCATCAACAATGGAGGCTCCGTTTGATTTCAACGATTCAACATGCGATACATCGCTATTAACGCAGTTTACATCCACTCAGGATGAAGATGAAGAAGATCTGAACAAGAAGAAAAAGAACAAGACGAACAAGAACAAAAAGAGCAAGAAGAAGAATTTGAAAGTTACGACTCGGACGATTAAATTTCACGAATTTTTTTTAACTTAAATTGCTTTTACCTTTTCAATTTCTACTAATATCCATTATTTTGCAATAGTTTCAAATTGAACTGGATCACAACTGACCCCTGGAATACGCCTTCTGGAGAAACCACGTTAAAGAAATGCGCTATGATATGACGATTACAACTTTTTACAACTTTTGAATCGTTATATCTCAAAAACAGTGGCTCGTAGGAAACAAATTGATACATTTTTATCACAATTTTTATTATAAAACTTACGGTTTTGCTGAAAATCGCGAAAAACTCAATTTCTTGACCTTTAACCTTGAATAAAATATATTCCCATACACGGGAAAATGTGGAATTTTCAATTTTTATTTTTCATTATATTTTAAAAAATCTTACAGATTTTCAGCTTGATGGGAATTCAGGTAGCTTCGAATGTCTAAATTGACCGGACTAATGTGCACTGCGATAAGGTAGATTCGTAACGTACGATAAGCAAATTCGTTCAAAAAATCTTTCGATCAGGATTGTGATGAGTAGGCTTGAAATTTCAGTATTTTTAAATGGTTTTGTTTCTTAGTCAATAGTGAAGAAATATAGGAAATAGAAAATTAATATATATACATATACATATATATATATATATATATATATATATATATATATATATATATATATATATATATATATATATATATATATATATATATATATATATATATATATATATATATATATATATATATATATTTGATTTATTTAAATTAATATTATTGCACAATATACTCTTTATAATTTCGAATTGATTTTAATTGTTTTTTAATTTGCTTAATCAGATCCAATGGTTGCACAAGTATTGAAATTTCTTTTCCAATAGCATTAAGTCGATCACGTACTTCATTATTTTTATAAAAGAGATTCAATGGTCTACCATTTATTTCAGTCAATACCCAATTTGTAAATGATAAATGATCACATGTGGTGGCACGTTGTGAAAGTCCATTACGCGCTGCTAAACTATTTGCTAAAACTTGTTTTATCACAGCGGTATTCTGTTCTTGAACTATACCTAATGGTTGTCCATCCATTTCACGTTGTATCACAAAAATTTTACCAAATGGTATTCTTTTTATAATTACAGTCACCTTAAACAGTAAAATCAAAATTATTTGCAATTTAGTTATATGCAATAGATATGATGAAAGTATTAAAGAATAAAAAAAATATTGATGTTAAGGAAAAATATATGTTGAAATCATTTTAAAAAATGTTTTCGTATAAATAGACTAGTGTCGATAATTTTTGAAACCAAAAAAAATTACAGTAGAATGAAACCCATTAGAAATGGAGGGGAATATGATAAAAATGAAAGAAAAAATAAATTACGGTCGATCCGAGTTCGGGAAGTGGAATGGGGTGGGATTTTAAGGGTTAAAAATGGTTTCTCTTGATTTCCGGCAAAACTACAAGTCCTATGGAAAAAAGTTAAATGGCAATGATGTAGGTAATAAAAAGATCTACAACTTTTGTATTTACAATTTTTTCACATAACCTCAAAATTTAGGTGAAAAATTCAAATAAAGTTTTCGGTTTTTTATTTTTATCTATTTCAAAAAAAATTTTTTTTCTACGAAATTTGGTCAAAATTTACCTTATTATGTCCCAAATACACTGTAATTTATTTGATTTAAAATATTAATTTTTTTGCCTTATTTTAACTTAATATCAAAAAAGCACCCTAATTTTCAATCGAAAATTCTGGCGTCAAAATATCAGCTTTTTCCAAAAAGTCTGGGGGCTTTTTGTTCGTTGAAATCTCTACTTTCTGATGGTTTAAAAAAAATATGCATACCAATAGTAAATGTTCTCAGAAAATGCAAAAATTGAAAAAAACTCAAATTCGAAAACTTTTTTTTAAATCTCTATGTACAATTTTGAGCTATTTATTAAAATTTACACTTTAATTACTCAAAAAACGTAAGATTTAATGTTACATTGATAAACGAAAAAATTGTAAATTGAAATATACTACTATAATTAACAAACAAATAAGTTAATAAAGTTAATATTTAATAAGACATCTACAATATTTTGAAAAGATTGAAGAATCTTCTTTAAATAATATTTGTAGATGCCTATTTATTGCTGTTTAAAGATAATTTATATACCTGAGTGACCTACGGTAAATTTTAGTCCATTTTAATGTATTTCATAGAGAAGTGTGGGCAGACCTAGGAGGGTCTGGACCTTACTACATACCTGCTATTTCGTAGCAGCTGGGAAAACCGTTATCCAGTTTTCGAGATACAGAGCAGTGAACAACATCGTTTTTAAAAATACACGTGCAGGGTGAGTTACTCTAAGTGAATTGTGAGAAATTTTCTTTATTCAAAGAATCGTTTGGAATCTACATAGCAAGGTAAATACTATCTATATATTAATCAACTTTAAAATAAAAATGACTTTAAAATAAATTAAATTTTTAGTTATATTACGTTAAACATACTATTTATGAGAGAAAATATTTTATTATTTTTATTTTAAAGTTGATTAATATATAGATAGTATTTACCTTGCTATGTAGATTCCAAACGATTCTTTGAATAAAGAAAATTTCTCACAATTCACTTAGAGTAACTCACCCTGCACGTGTATTTTTAAAAACGATGTTGTTCACTGCTCTGTATCTCGAATACTGGCTAACGGTTTTCCCAGCTGCTACGTAATAGACGGTATGTAGTAAGGCCCAGGCCCTCCTAGGTCCGCCCACACTTCTCTTTTAAAAGTTATTTTTTCATATACTAAATAAATTTTGTTTTCAAAACTTAAGAATTCTAAGTAATTTTATTTGCACGGTTCTATAGCTCTTAAAAGTCATTTCTCTAAAAAGTGATTTTTAATCGATAGCTTAATGATTAAGAAAGTTATCGTAAAAAATCAAATATATTTGTAAAAGGAATATACTGTATTAGAAATAACGTTATTTTCATGCAGAAAAACTTTTGGAAAAAATTTAAAAGTAGGAAATATTAAGTGATAAACTTTATAATTAATAGTATGAAGAATAAAAAAAAAAAAACCCTTAGCCATTGAAATTCAATCACTATAACTGGGCTATGACCTAATTAAAAACCTAATTGTACTCGACTATAATCATAATGTTTGCTAAACAGCTGAGCTGAACTAACGTGACAAACGACACCAAGATAGCTAAAAGCGTTTCCGTGAATATTTCAAATTTCATAGACAAAATTCAATAATTTACTTTGTAAATTAGTTTTTTTGTAAATAATATTTTTTCGAAAATAGACGTTTACCTATATTTTAGAGAAGTATTTAAAATCTGTAGTCTATTGGGTATTTGAACTATTTGTTTTTCTTCAATTGCAGCTTCTTTACTCCACGCACAGAGAACTGTAGTTTAAAAAAATAAGAAAATTATGACAGTTGTAAAATCCTGGTTAGATGAAGATAGTGATACTCTGTGTGACGTAATCTCCGTGGAAAATGCAAGTAAAACATCATTTTTAAAAAAACTAATGTTAGAAAACTGATTTCTTCGTTTTTGAACCAATTGTAATTTTTTTTTCCAGTTTTTTAAGGTATTGAAGGTAGTATCGCATTCTAATGTGGAATGTAGTAAATTTTAGTAACATTAAAATTTCCATACAAAGCAATTGGGAGAAAAAAAATTTTATTTCAATAAAATGTTAAGTTCATTTAAAAAATACTAATTGTGTTGGAAAGCTTAATATTGTTAAATTTGGCCTTATCAAACAAAAAACCATCCCTTTTGATTTTAAATGAATAATAATTCCTTTTTCTATGGAGAGGTTTTCTTTTCTTCAGTTGGCTCTACAACAGGGAAAAAAATCTTGAGATATTAGGTAACAGAAATTGGAGAACAGTGGACTCGGCTAGGTAGCTATGACGCATAGACAGCGATATATAAAATTTGAAAGATATCCGAAGGAGGAGAATACATTTTATGGACAAGATTCTCGAGCCATTATAAAATTGTATTTTAGGTAGTTTAGTTGCGAAGTTAAAATAGTTTCCAACAAAAGTTGTTTGCTTTCGAGAAATGAACATTATATATATTTTCTTCAATCTCTTATGGTTTAGTTGGATCATGAATTGATCCATTCTACATATTTGATTTGCTCGTTACAATTTTAAACTCAGTTTTCAGATGTAAAATACTCCACCAAAATTTCAACTCGCTATGTTTTTGTTTTTTAGTTATCTTGATGACAGATACACGGAAATATATTAATTAGATGAATATATGAACACTTATACGAAAATTTTATTAGTGCTTTCAATATTTGCTAGCATTATCATTAGACTAAATGTAATATACTCTTATATATAATATACATGTCGAGTGTAAAGAATATTGTTTAGATAAAATATTTTATAAACTAGTGCTATTTCATCATTGATAGAAAAACTACGAACAGTTCGGCAACAATTGCCAGAGTTACCAGTATACCTGAAAATTAATTTTATTGACGCTGGCAGTAATACATGAAAATATTTGTTGATGGTGCTAAGTAGATGTCCAGGTATTTATACATTTTAGAACATTAATTCCATATTTATTACATGCTATTTGAGCATGACCACATTACAGTATAAGCCAACAACGCCATACTCAAGGGCTGCCAAATTTTATGCTATCAATAATTCAAATAATATCAATATCATAGATATACAAAATGGACTAAACAATATCCTCATGAAATTAATCATTCTCTAGATTCTCTAGATCGTGACTGTGCGGCCACTATCTGACTCTTCTTCGTAGGTTTGTAGCATAAAAATACTTTAAGATTAATGTTATTTTACAGTTGGATATGAAACATACTCTAAAATTAATATTATATACACTTAGATATAAACAAAAAAAATGTATTGGCTCAATTAAAAATTTTATGACATTTGACTCTTTAATATTTCTTTCCTTATGCTCTGAATCACCCCTGTACAGGTAATTTGAAATACTTGCACTTAGACTATACTATCTCAAATCCAATAAAAACGCACCCATCTGAAACTTTCATGTTATTTAAAGAGACAAAATACACGATTTATATGATGTATAAAGGTCTGTTTAAGATGTAATTTTGTTTATTTAAGTTAATCTTCCTAGTTGATTAATAATTGTGAATTATATATATATATAAGTATTGATAAAAATAATTTTATGATCTACAATTTTTATCTAAGGTATTTTTATGAGATAACCGTTTTGATGAAAATCGCGAAAAAGTCATTTTCTTGGCTTTTGACCTTTAATAAAATTTTTCCTAGACAGGGGAAACATAGAGAACTTTAAAATTTTATTTTTAATATTTTAAACAATCTTACTGATTTTCAACATGGTGGAAATTTAGACATTCGAAGTTACCTAAATTCCCGCCATGCTGAAAATCAGTAAGATTGTTTAAAATATTAAAAATAAAATTTTAAAGTTCTCTATGTTTCCCCTGTCTAGGAAAAATTTTATTAAAGGTCAAAAGCCAAGAAAATGACTTTTTCGCGATTTTCATCAAAACGGTTATCTCATAAAAATACTTTAGATAAAAATTGTAGATCATAAAATTATTTTTATCAATACTTATATATATATAATTCACAATTATTAATCAACTAGGAAGATTAACTTAAATAAACAAAATTACATCTTAAACAGACCTTTATACATCATATAAATCGTGTATTTTGTCTCTTTAAATAACATGAAAGTTTCAGATTAGAAACAAGTTCTCCATGTTTCCCCTGTATAGGAAAAATTTTATTCAAGCTCAAAAGCCAAGAAAATGACTTTTTCGCGATTTTCATCAAAACGGTTTTCTCATAAAAATACCTTAAATAAAAATTGTAGATCATAAAATTATTTTTATCAATACTTTTTTTTCTACGTGCCACCGTTTTTAAGATATAACGATTAAAAAAGTTGTAATCGTCATAATATGCACACGTTTCCACGCCACCTATGAGGTAGTATATTTTTTTTTAACGTGGTTTCCCCAGTGGGCTATTCCACGGGTCAGTTGTGATCCTGTTTAATTTGGAGCTATTGCAAAATAATGGATGTTAGCAGAAATTGAAAAGATAAAAGCAATTTAAGTTAAAAAAAGTAGTGAAATTTAATCGTCCGAGTCGTAACTTTTAAATTCTTCATAATGATCTTCTTGTTCTTGTTCTTCTTCATCTTCATCCTGAGTGGATGTAAACTGCGTTAATAGCGATGTATCGCATGTTGAATCGTTGAAATCAAACGGAGCCTCCATTGTTGATGATTCAATATTACACCAGCCTTGGCAATGTGTACATGCCAGAGAACAAAACAGACCAACATTTTTGCAACCACATTTAGCACTGCATCTGTTTTTGCAGTTGCAAAAAATTGTGCTCAGCAGTTTTTCCGGCGAAGGTGGAAGTAAAGTTTAACTGTTTCTAAAGAATTGTTGACCAACTTCCAACCCCAGTCTGTACGGTCTAGGTAATAACCAAGCCACTTTAACTTGGTAATATACATAGAAAGAAGAAAGCGAATGCCGTTAGTAATAATTTCTTGTCGAGTTGAATTACTATTTCTAAAAGCTTCAGAACATTGAATTAAATTTTATTTTTCAAATATTTTGAAAACTGTTAAACGTCTTTTATTAGCTACAGCAATAGAAGACTTTCGAGTATAATTTTTACGACAATTTGCATGTATTGTCAGAGATTTCTGATTTTTAAAATATTCCAAAAATTCATCTGCTCTTTCGATACTTGCATTAATTAATCTCTTCATTGTGCTAAAAGTTTAGCACAAATAAAACACTATCCTGACATTTTTGTTATAAAACTGGGCGATTAAACACGTGTTTTTACTACCGACTGGCGTTCAAGACTAACAGTATTTCATTTATTTTAGCAGGTATAAGATCCTAGCCACGCACACAATTGAACAGAGGGCAGATGTTGTCTTAAGGTTACAATGACGTATAAATAAGGGACTGGGTTTCATTTTACCTGGTACTCTTAGAGTTATAACTTATGTACATTTCATATTATAAGTGTAAGTTACAATGACCGATAGAAAAATATTTTAACATGTATTACAACTATAGAGATGTATATACGTAGCGTTACTTTTTGAATCGTTATATCTCAAAAACGGTGGCTCGTAGGAAAAATATACACATTTTTTTGTAGATAAATTTATGATCTACAATTTCTATCTGAGGTATTTTTATGATAAAACTTACCGTTATTTTTTTTTTAAATTTTTTCCTTACAGAGAAAAAATGAAGAACTTTCAAATTTTATTTTTAATTATATTTTAAAAAATCTTACTGATTTTCAGCTTGGTGGGAATTTAGGTAGTTTTACTCTTATTTTTTGGTTTAATTTGACCGGAATAATAACCAAAAATACAACAACAATAATAACAGTACAAATATATAATAAAAAAGGATGAATAGAAAACAATAAAATTTAAAATATAAAATGAATAAACAATATAAAACTTAAGCAATAACAACAAAATATTAAATACCCATTTATGATGCTATTTGTTTGTAAACAAATTAATTGATATATTGATTTGTTTACCTTTAAAAAATTCGGAAATATTGTAAGGCGCTAACTGAATTAAGTAATTCTTTAGTTGTATTTTCATTTTTTTATAGGGGCTAGTTTGTATGTACTTCGGTAATTTAGAAAAAATTTTATAACTTGTGTAAACAGGAGTTTTTTCAAAGAAGCTCGTCCTGTGCAAGTAATGAAACATCACATTGAATCTTGTATTGTAAGCTTTGTCTCCTTGATCAAAATAATAGTGTTGTTTCCTGTAGGCAATAACCTCCAAAACATACACCGCTGGTAAGGTTAGAATTTCTTTACATTTAAAATGATTCTTACATGCCCTGTGACTTTGTTTAAAGATTAATCGTATTATCCCTTTTGGATTATAAAGGCTCTAGTAGCTTTAGGACTTTGCCCCCAAAGTATAATACCATATTTATGATGGAGAATATGTGTGCATAGTAAAACATGATTAAACGGTTCTCTTCAACATCATCCCTTAGGACACCTACTTGATAACAGCTTTTACTTAGTTTTTTACATAATTCTTCAATGTGACTAAAACATTTAAGCCTGCTATCAATAGTGACGCCCAGAAACTTGTTGACTACAGCTACAGCTATACATTGGTTGGAATTAAAATCTCCAGCTTTCAGCGTTTGGTCTTTTAGTGTAAATTTCATAGCATAAGTTTTATCGAGGTTGGCAATTAATTGATTTTTGTAACACCAAGTTTGAAATATGGAGATTGTCCGATTAATCATATTCTACGCCGGTACTTTATTTTTGGCATTAAACAATATTTTGACGTCATCAGCATAATGATAACCTTCCCAATAGTTAAGTAGTCTGCAAGATCATTTACATAACAGTTGAATAACAATGGACCCAGCATAGTGTCTTGTCGTATACCAGTCAAAGATCTTTTCTGATTTGATCTTACACTATTTATTTTTACAAAGAAATTTCTGTTTTCGAGGTACGATCCAATAAGCTTGTTCGCCATATCTCTGATTAATAATTTATCTAGTTTGTGTAAAAAAATTTCATGATTTGCCGTATCGAACGCCGCACCTAAATCGAAGAATAGTTCAAATACGAGTTATTTGTTATCCAAAGCTTTTGTGATAAACTCATAAAAGGCATAAGTCGTCGTAATAGTTGAGCAGTTGGATCTAAGACCGTGTTGCGTCGAATAAATAATATTTGTTATTTCGAAATATTCGTGAATCCTTTTATAAATTGCTTTTTCGAGAACTTTGACAAAAACTGATATGAGCGACACTGGTCTATAATTAGCAATATCATGTTTTTCATTTAAAAAAAAATGGAAATAATTGTAGATGTTTTTAATTTATCTGGAAAAATTCCTTTTTGAAATATTAAATAAAAAATAGGACATAAAATATAAGAAAGAGGCCAGGCACAGAATTGTATGACATTTGTTGGTACCTCGCCAGGTCCCACAGGCAGCTTATTAGGTAACGAATTTCTAATGTTTAGATTTTTATTTCTGGTAATGGAAACATATAAACTGCTACAGCGGGTATATATATATATATATATATATATATATATATATATATATATATATATATATATATATATATATATATATATATATATATATATATATATATATATATATATATATATACACAAACTCACAAGGAATTATCAAATTATGAATATTATGAAATGTTAGAAAGTATTACAGTGATGCATCAAAACATACAAAGTATTACGAATGAATTTAATAGTTAATAAATTATTAATCTTAAAAAGTGAAAATATTTACGTGCTTTTATATATGTTATATATATATCAAGGTATATAAAATTTAGTCTGAAGTTGGTAATGCTAAAAAATATAGAACGTACTGACTTGAGCGTATTGCTAGAATCACCTAATAGACCGATTTAAAATATTAAGAATAAGATTTTAAATAATATGATTCGTTTTGTTTCGGACAGAATATAACAAACAGTGACAACAATATCTTATTGCTGACTTTTCGATACAAAAATAAGTTGTTAATTAAAATGAATATATATATATATATATATATATATACATATATATATATATATATATATATATATATATATATATATATATATATATATATATATATATATATATATATATATATATATATATATATATATATATATATATATATATATATATATATATATATATATATATATATATATATATATATATATATACATATAGGCAAGTTGCGGGTAGGATGGGTGTACAGCAGAGCAAGAGAAAAAGACGTCATCCCAAGGTGCTATAAATGCTATAAATGCTTGTACTTTGGTCACTTGGCACAGTCCTGTCAAGACCCAGACCGTTCAAAGAAGTGCTTTAGATGCGGTAGTGAGACCCATACCACTAAGGTCTGTACAGAAAAATTGTACAAGTACATCCTGTGCGAAGGAAAAACGGCGATGGCCCACAAAACAGGCACTTACTCTTGTCCTGCCTACCAACGGGCCGTCAGAGATTCCAATCGGAAAAGAAGATGAGATTCCTGCAAATAAATCTCAACCACTGTGAGGCAGCCCAAGAACTCTTCTGGCAGTAGCCTACGAGGAGAACATTGACGCTGCAATCCTGTGCGAAGAATACCGAGACATCGAAGGTACGACATCATCGCAAGGGCCTCTTTGTTCAGGAAGTCCAAGTGACGAGTGGGGAAGGATTCGTCTGGGCTAGGGCAGAGATCACGTATATTTGCAGTCTATACGCCCGGCCGAGTGCCTCACATGCAGAATTTCTGCATCTGCTTGACGAGATAGTAGGAGAACTACAAGGAAGGAGACCGGCAATCATAGCTGGTGACTTCAATGCCTGGGCCACCGATTGGGGCAGCAGAGTGACCAACCAGAGAGGAGCAGGTGTCCTGAACAGCTTCTCTATGCTGGATATAGTCTTTATGAACAAAGGATCGACTCCAATCTTCTCGAAGAACGGCAACAGTTCGATCATCGACGTGACATTTGGAAGTGAGAGCCTGGTACCACGTGTCGTATCGTGGAAGGTCAGTGACCACTATACGCATAGCGACCATTAGGCAATCACCTTCGAGGTGACAACGCGTGAGTCACCCGGGTGACTCACGCCGGAATACGTGGAACCCACGATCTTTTGACCTGGCGATGTTCGAAGAGATGTTGGAATGCGTCAACGTGCCGGAAGGTACCTCTGATACAAAGGTCGCTCACTTGATGGCAATCCTAGCTAGAGCTTGCGATGCATCGATGACCAGGCGAGCAAAAAACTGCAGAAGACCAGCATATTGGTGGAACGATGCGATCGCGGATCTCCAAAGAGAATGCCTTCGCTCCAGAAGACGTGCTCAGAGAGCCCAAGGTCGTACGTCCTTCCCTGTTCTGAGGGCTGGATATACCGAGGCTCGCAGAAACCTTAGCAAGGCCATCAAGGAGAGTAAACTGCAGTGTGTGAAATTCTTCTACGTGAAGTCGATCAAGGCACCTAGGGACGACCGTACAAGTTGGTCATGGCAAAGTTGCGAGGACGAGGCTCCGGGATGCCAGCGAATCCGGAGTTCCTGGAGAGGATAGTGAGAACTCTGTTTCCCCAACAATCACCGGATCATATGGCTATGGCTTTTCCGACTGATGCGGACGTCCAGGAGGTGCAACCTGTGATCGGAGACACAAAAGCTCCCGGACCGGATGCTATACCAAACATAGCTCTGAAAGCCGCTATTAGAAGGAGACCAGACATCTTTCTCTCGGTTTACAACGCCTGCATCATAGAAGGTAACTTCTCGGACTACTGGAAGAGACAACACTTGGTCCTATTGCCAAAGGGCGACAAACCACCGAACGAGCCTTCATCCTATTGCCCAATTTGCCTTCTTGACACGGCCGGCAAAGAATTGGAAAGGATCGTAGCCAACCACCTAGCGGTTTTTAGTGAGAGTGACCAGGGGCTCTCTGAAAACCAGTTCGGTTTCCTGAGGAATTTCGGTTTCCTGAGTTTACTGTGGACCGCAAAGCCAGGTCCACAGTCAATGCCGTGGAAAAAGTCGTTGGTTTTGCCAGGGAAGCGATCGCCGGAAAAAGTTGGACAACAGTTGCAAAGAAGTACTTCGCAATTGTGACTCTCGACGTCAAAAATGCATTCAACTCAGCAAGGTGGAGTTGCATTCTGAACGCTCTTTGATTAATGCAGGTTCCAGAATACCTGCTGAAGATCTTCAGCAGTTATTTTTCGAACCGTGTCCTTTCATATGACACGGAATCGGGATTACGGTTGTACAACGTCACCGGCGGTGTTCCACAAGGTTCAGTTCTTGGGCCGCTACTGTGGAATATCATGTACGACGCCGTGCTGAACCTGACGATGCCTGAAGACTGTACGTCAGTGGGATTTGCCGACGACGTGGCAGTGATAGTAGTCGGCAAGTATTTGGAAGAGGTCACATTTAAGGCAAACAGAGCAGTATCCTGCATAAGCCAGTGGCTGACATCCGTTGGGCTTCAACTGGCCGACCACAAGACAGAAGTCGTCTTGGTAACCGGCCGAAGAATAAGGGAGTCCATCACCCTTTCCATCGGAGATTGTGATATTGAATCTCAAAGTTCACTGAGATATCTGGGTGTCCAGATCGACGCGAAGCTTCGGTTCGACGAACACATTCGAATAGCTAGCTAAAAAGCGTCCAAAGTGGTGAACGCATTGACCTGGTTGATGCCAAATACAGGAGGCCCAAGACAGAGCCGTAGACATCTACAGTCAACGGTCACCAGCTCGATCCTTTTATACGCCGCACCAAACTGGTTGTCAGCCATGGATAAGTCTTCGTACGCTCGCCCAATGATTAGCGTCTACAGGAGAAGTGCATTGCGAGTTGCATGCGCTTACCGTACAGTATCATATGATGCTATATGTGTAGTGGCTAGTCTTCCGCCAATCGACATCTTGGCAAACGAGCGTCAGAGAAACTACCAACGAAGGCAGAGTGAAACTGACGAAACTTCGACACGTGCATCAGAAGAAAGAGGCCGCACAATCGAGATGTGGCAAAGACGCTGGGAATCTTCATCAAACGGAAGATGGACGTTTCGCTTATTCCAGACATCGCGACCTGGTTCAACAGAGAACATGGAGAAGTGGACTTCTATGTCACACAGTTGCTGACCGGGCATGGCAATTTCCGATCCTATCACTGCAGATTCGGCTTGGACTTTGATCCTCCATGTTCAAGTTGCCCACACGAAGAAGAAACGGCGGAGCATATTTTCTTCGCGTGCCCCCGTTTCGCTGCAGAGAGAGCAGAACTTAATGCTGTTCTCCATTGCCAGGGTACGCCAGAAAATCTCGTCGGCATGATTGTCAGCTGTGAGGAAACTTGGAAAGCCGTGGTCGATGCAGCGGCCAAGATGATGAAGATTCTCCGGAGAGATCGATTAAGGAGACGTCCACAGCGGCAATAATAAAATAGGCAATAGTCAGCCAGTCCTCTCCGGGCGAAGTAATGCCTGACGGCGGTTCCTCCCGGGGTTCAATGGAGTGTCCTCAAGAGTTATTTTCTATACTTCTTCTGGTCCGAGCCCCGCACCGTGCCGAAAGTCTCCTGGAAAGGTGACTATCCGGCCAGTGAAATTTTATGCATTTCCCCCTCTTGATTTAAATATATATATATATATATATATATATATATATATATATATATATATATATATATATATATATATATATATATATATATATATAGTTAAATATAGCAAAAGAAAATTCTACAGCTGTTGCAGCAATATCATTATATAACACCGAAAAAAGCAGTGGCATCGACCGCTAAACGTACTAATCAACATTCAAAACCCACTCATCCTCGCACATCCAAATTTTGCGTGGTAATATTCAAGGTATTACAAAACCAACAAAAATGTCTGACCGACGTAAAAGTGGAAAAGTTAAAGGAAAGGCAAAGTTTAGATTCAGTCGAGAGCTGGATTATAATTTTTAGTTGGAAGAATTCATAGATTTAAACGTAAAGGAAATTATGGCAAACGTGTAGGTGATGGTGCTTCAGTATATTTGGCTGCAGTTATGGAAAATTTAGCTGCTTTTATTTAAAACCTACTAATTTTTTCATACATTTCATTTTTGATAATATTAATTCACTTACTCACTCTAACTCTTATATGAAAAGTCATGACCTGACTTATTTCCCGGATATTCATTATATATATGTTTAATTCTAACGAAAAGTTTGAATACTATGAATCTAAATTTAGTAGGAATACATTATTTGCCAAAATTGGATAAAAATTGAGCTTAATATAGCAAAAGTAACTTTTTTGCTTAAATAAAATAAAAGTAGTTTTCGATCAAAAACTGATTTTTACGATATCTTGGCCAAATTTTGACCAATTTGAGTGAACTTTTTTTATAAGGTTTTTAATTTTAGGTCGTGATTTTCAATTATATTTTATTTAAATTGTAATATCTGATTTTGTTTTTGGAAACTGTGTCACAACCAATTCTTCCTTTGGGTTTAAATATATTAGACCCAGAAGCATCTATACCTGTAAATGATCCTAATGCTTCCCTTCTTGTATCTCTTCCTATTTTAACAACCCAAATACCTATTCCAAACCATAACCCAAAACCCTTTACAAATACACTAACACTAAAAACATCCTACAACCCGAATCCCTAACGAATTACCAACTTATAAAATTCCCAAACAAAACTCTATATATTCTTTCAAATACTCATTAACGTCCCCTGGCCCATTAAATTATTTATCGAATCGCATCTAATTCATCCAAACATCTTCACCCATTAACATTAGGCAACCTTTTACATACGCACCAATTACCGTTTATTTCCAAAATCAACAGTCTTGGCAGAAACAGAATTTGTATCAAGTTTAAACGTGCTGCATCTGCCAATGTTATCACAACAAATAATATCCTTTCTGATTTCTTTTGTTATTTGTCCTTCCTAATACCCCCACTCCCTGTAGAATCCAATAATATAATGGATTCTTCCATTTCAATTCAATAATTGATTTCAATCCTTTGTCGCCTTAAACATTCTCCAGGATCCAATGAAATTCATTATAGTATAATTAAAAATTTATCTAAATAATCTCGCATCCAATTCTTGGAAACTCTTAATCAATTGTTTGTAAGCAATGTGGTTCCAGAAGATTGCAGAAATTCTTTAATACTTCCTATTTTGAAACCACACAAAGATCCTTATATAGCCACTTCCGATCGACCCGGAGCCATGACTTCGTGCATTCGTCCAAGATTATGGAGCACCTTATAAAAATCCGACTGCAGTCTTGGAGTGAGCATCATAATATGATTCCATCATTTCAAATCGGGTTCCGTAAAGCAATGGGAACTCAGGACCGTTTTTCTTTGCTATACGCTGATATAATTAACTGCTACACCAAAAACGATCATGTCGTTGCAGTTTTTTTTTATATCAAGTGTGCGTTCGATAATGTTCTTATTGATCTCCTTGTAAATCGACTTGAGTGCCTCAACGCACCAAAAAGACTGACGCAATACATGAATATTGAACCTTCTTCACTATAGACAAATCACTCTACTTCGCCATAGTACTGAAATTCGCCGAACAATCTTTTGGGTCTTCCATAAGGCACTGTTCTTAGCCCCCTCCTGCTAAATTTATACACCGTTGGAATTCGAAACATTGCACTCGATATTAAAATTCTCCAATATGCTGACAATATTTTCATTTACTCATCCTCTCACTCTTTAGATGCAGCTAGAAAAAATGCCGCAAAATATTTAATTCGATTAAAGGACACTTTACTCGAATTAAACGTTGAAATTGTATCCACTAAATCCACCACAATCCTTTTTTCTCGTCATCGAGATCAACCTCAGCCTATCCCATTTCAAGATTCTGTCATTAATTCCCGAAAAAATGTAAAATTCCTAGGAGTAACACTTTATTCCAAACTGTCCACGCGAGAACATGTAACATTTATTACTGCTCGAGAACAAAATGGGCTAAGTGCTATGCGCGCCATCTGTTCTATATGGTGGGATGCAGACTCTTCCACATCACCTATGTTTTAGCACGCATTCGTTGGGGCCATTTTTTATTATAGTGGCTTCGTACTATCCCTAATTTCTCATTCCATTTCAACTTCCCTGAATCGTGTTCAATTCCAATCCGTACGTCTCTCTTTGGAACAAATGTACTCTTGCCAAACCAATTCTCTTCTTACTGAGGTAGGTGTGTCATCATCGCACATTCGGAAGCTTTACTTTGCAAGAAAATTCATTCGCAAAATACTTTACCGTAATAATCATACTCTGATTCCTATATTGACTTCACTTTCCCTAAATATCCCAAATTCCAGGTTCTGGCGACACAAACCCACTTCTCTTCTTATCACTGATATCCACCTCAATAATAATCCAATGTATAAATTCTCAATCTTGTCATACTTTACATTCCCTTGCTCAGCCATTTTTTTGGCACTTTTCATCCACTACAACTGCGGCTCGAAAGGATACAAGTAACCCTTTTTATTCTAACTTAATGTTTAACGATTTCCTCCACACAAATTACCCCAATTCCGAATATATTTATACTGGTGCCTCACAAACCTTAGGCTTCCAAAACGTAAGAGCAGCATTTTACCATAGTAATGTACTCCACATAAGCAAATTTAAACTTGATAAAAACATCTCCATTTTTTCTGCCGAAGGACTTGCTGTGATTGAACCCCTCACGTACATCGAAATTAGGAATGTAGAGAATGCGTTAATCATAACCGACGCCAAAAGAGTTCTGTTAGCTCTCTCCACCAAATTTCCTAATCCCACACAATCCTGTCTCATATAGAATACTAAGTATATGTTATACAGGCTAACTAATTTAAATTTTCTTATTTCATTTACTTGGTGCCCCTCTCACATCAGTATATTGGGTAATGAGATTGTGGCTGAACACGCCAAAAGCAGTATTAAGGCAGGTGCATTGACTATGCATCGCTCACCTGCATCCGACAACATTGCTCCAGTATGCAAAGATTTTTTCTGTGTGAATGGCAGGCTGAATGGGACCAAACCAGTTCTACTAAAGCAGAGCAATTTCATAACTACAATCAACGCGTGTTCAATATTCAATTACTAACGTCCGAATTTCCTAAACTGCCTAAAATTCTTAAATTTGTCATATCCCTTGAGTATTGTGTATCTAATTTCCCTCAATAACTCAAAAATTCTAACCTCCATAATCCAATTTTTTAGAGCCTGTCACATATCCGTTCTACTAAAGCAGAGCAATTTCATAACTACAATCAACGCGTGTTCAATATTCAATTACTAACGTCCGAATTTCCTAAACTGCCTAAAATTCTTAAATTTGTCATATCCCTTGAGTATTGTGTATCCACTTTCCCTCAATAACTCAAAAATTCTAACCTCCATAATCCAATTTTTTAAAGCCTGTCACACATCCGTTTACAATCCACCTAAATGTTTGTTCTGTCCTATCACATTACACTTATAATCTCTATTGTTATCCTTCCCAACGCTTTCAACATTCATGTTCGTGTTCAATTTTCAGCTCCGATGAATCCTCGGCAGCGAATTTACTACTTTACTTGAGAACCCAATTCAATATCCATGTTTCGTCTTGTATTTTTCTTGGAATTAATATTATTATAACTTTTTTTTTTCTTTTCTACCTTTCAATGATATTGCGATTTTACAATTATATTAAGAATTTACGAATTTATGAAATAATATTTCATAAATTGTGTGTTTATAATTGTACTTATTTTTGTAAATGGCTTTAATGACAAATTCTACCCATTGCCAATGAATTTAAAATAAAAAAAAATAATAAATAAATAAATAAACGAAAATAATTGGTATTATTTTCTTGAATAAGTTTCTCCTTAATACGCAATTATTTTAAAATTTAATAGGCATTAGTTGATTCCATAATACTAAACTGTTGCCTACAAAATTTTAAAATAAAAGCGTACTAAGGAGAAACTTATATAAGAAAATAATACCAATCATTTTCGTATTTTAGTAAAAAAAACTTTGGCCATTATTAAGTAGATGCATTAAGTAGTTGTATCATTCATAAGTGTTATACATAAACTCATGAATCTAGAAAAAAATTAAAATTTGGCTCTCACAAAACAGCCGTTATTTTCGAGTGTACGTTTGAAACATCGCTCTCTTTATCTATTAAAGTGTTTTTTTTTTTAAGGTCAAGTTTGCCAATCTTTTACAAACTATCTATTTCGGGTGTTATTAAACAAAGCCATTCATAAGAACCCATGTATTTTTGCAAAACTTTAATGAATTATATCTTTTAAACAAAATGGTAAAAAAAAAATTCAGTTTTTTTTTTTTTTTGTATGGGTGCATTTAAGAATAATCTTTTGAATAGAGATAAAAAATGTAAGGTTAAGTCTCTGCATAAGACTTTGTTAAGTTTTAAACTGAGTACATGAATTTTTCAAATTATTAATTCAGATCTACATTTTATGTCGTAGAACTATATAGAAAAGTTCAATATTTGAATTTAATTTTGATACAACAGATTTAATTAGGTTATATTGAATTACATTGGGGTGACTTCGTCAACTAATTATTACTTTGGATTATATAGATTACTTCGAAGTGGTCATATCAAGGAATTTTTGATAAATGAATTGGTGAGAATTGTTATAATTTACTAAAATTGTATATAGTTTGAATAAAGTCTTGCCTAAAAATTATTTAAATTAGCCAATAAGATTACAGAATACAATGTATGGATATTTAATGGAGTATTAAATTCGTAAATTACAAATTTTACACTCACTATGTTATGATATTTCGATGTTCAAAATTCGTAATATGTACATTTTCTCTATGGCAATCATACATAATATAAATTGATCGATATTTATTTATTTTTTATTAAAATGAAAATATTAAATTTCAAAATAAAAAAATACAAATAAGAATTGTCATTAAGTATATTCACTAAATTTTTTTCTCAACATATTTTTAGAATATTAATTTTTAAGCTCCTTTTCATCGACAAGTAAAATAAACTTTTTAAATTATATTAATATTTGAATAAAAATTATTTTTTTATATTTATTTAAATATTAATAATTTAAAATGTTTTTTTTCTATAATATTAATATCATACATAATAATATTTTAAACGTAGAGAGAATACACATTTTATTCAAATATATATTTGCGATTTTCATTCTCTTAACGCGTCTTTTCAAAAATTCACTTTATGTACTGGAGGTTTAGATTTTGCAACATATAATTGATTTCGAAACATATTGACTTACATATTGATTGAATGATGAAAATCTTCGTAAATGCTTATGCGCTTCAACAGCTGTCTGTACATAAACACCTTCAATATTAATTATTTGATCCCCTATATGTAATAAATTATATAACATTGGATTGTCTTTTTGTCGCCAACCAGCAACCCATACTCCACCAAATACATCAATCAATGCAATTGCATTGTTACAATCTTTACGACTCAATTTTATTCGTACACCTACGGTAAAAATAATAATTTTAATCGGAATAATTTCTATTATGGTATAAGCTAGCAACATTTTCAAACGAGAATATTAAAAAAGCTGGTCCTTCATAAATATTTTCTTATGCTCTTTGGAAAAAAGAGCGGGCAGTTGATTCATGTTGCGTTCACTGCTATGCATACCATCTGTACAGATAAAAGTATTGAATTTGAAATAATTCTAAGATGAGAATGAGAAAAAAAATTTTCAAATAAAAATTGTAGAGCATAAAATTTTACACAAATAAGCCCTTTGTCTTTTTTGGCTATTATTAAAAATAACGGAGCTTTATGGCCAAGAAGTTTTTACATATACACATAGAATACACGTGCACAAATATATAAATGTATGTGAAATAGTATGAATGTGTGAAAATTCTAGGCGGTCTGGCTCTATTATTTTAAAAAACAGTTAAAAAAGGCAAGACACCATTTTTAATTTTATCCTCTAGAATTTTTAATTTTAATTTTTTCTTCTAATTCTCATCTTACAATTATTTCAAATTGAACATTTTTAATTATGCAGGGATGATGCACAAAAGTGAACGCTACTACGGACTGCCAAACGGCACGCACTCTATTGGAGAGAGCATAAGGAAATATATAGTAGAAACACTAACTTTCTTAAAATTCTTATTTTTCCAACGTTAGCTCTCGTACTATTGAGTCTGAACGACTTATAAGATAAAATTTAATTTTTTATTGTTTTAGAAAAGGGTATGAAATATTCAAATTCAATTTTTTAACCATCTGAAGAGGTTTTGCAACTCCAAAATACGAGCTAGTAGTGATAATTAAAGGGGCACACCGTATAATAAACAAAAATGGATGACGTAAAAAAACATCGATTTGTATAGCGTTTCATTTTTATATATCCATGGATTTAAAACACGTAATCTTACCAGAAGGATGTTTAATCTCCTTTTGTAACCGTAATACTTGTTGTTCACGTAATGTTAATTGTGTCATTTCGCTACTTATACTATTTATAGCTGCTTGTGTGTTTGATGTTGCTCGATCACGTTGCTGTTGTTGCTGAGTTTGTGATTCTTGTTCTAATGTTGTATCAGCGAGACGTGTGCCAATGTTTAATATTGATGAGTCTTTCCGTCGACCAAACGGTCTTGTTTCGAATGAACGATTATTTGTCGATACAGTTGCATTATTACTACACATATCTTAAATAAAGTATGATTTAGTACATTAATATAAGATCATTAAACAAACAAGTTTGTTATCTTGGGACTTTTTAAAACTTTTCCGAATTTTACAATTTTTTTGATTTTTTGGAAAAAAAGTTTCTTATTGCACGTTACGGTGACAGGAGTCGCGCCAGCAAAAACTGTGCGTAGCAAGAATGCGTTAGTCACTGACTCTGTTCCTATACACTTACTACCGATAGAGAGATGAAGAGAGGAAGCAATCTATCTAATCGTAGAGTACATTTACTATTAACTCGATAACTCGAAAACAACGTATCGGAGATCTAGACATTATGCATATCATTTTTAGAGAATTATCCAAAGAATCGTTTGAGATTCACCTTTATGCCATAAATAGTTTTCGAGACATTAATTATTTTATAAAAATACGAAAAAAAATCCGCCTATGCATGCCTATATATATATATATATATATATATATATATATATATATATATATATATATATATATATATATATATATATATATATATATATATATATACATATATATATATATATATATATATATGTATTGTGTTTCCATGTTTCCAAGCTATTTCGTTTATTGTTATGCTGCAATTTAGAAAATGTAGTAATACTGTTCCTTTCAAAGTACGATTTTTATACGACATTTGATGACACAGGTAGCGTCTTACCATTAAATAATATACAAATTAACCAAACTAACCCCTACAGACGGAAACTCCAACCAGCAAAGCCCACCCTGAATAACACCTCACGGAGATAAAGAAACAACCACTAGCGAGTCCAGTAATTCTAATTCCGAGCAAAATAATTTAGAATCATAATCTAGATTTAGTAATATTATTGAATCTTACGAAAATGAAGTAGGCATGATTCAATATTTAGAAACCCTTAAAATTCCAGATACAGTTAAGGAACTGGCTGAATTTAATAGCAACCTCTGTCTATTACATGATTTCGTCCCCAATGTGGAAGAAATACTGCTCCTAATCCCAGATGTCGTAGATAAATCCCAAGAAAAGTTATGGTTACGTGCCATCAGAAATAAAATAGTAGGACCCGCGAACGAATTATTAGGTATGTACTATTACACTATTAAAACACCCCAAATCATCATTTAAATCTCTCTCTATTAAAACCTAATTACACTTCAAAGAAATTTGAAATCAAGGGCAGTTCAAAAGTTTTCGCATATATACCCGATGATATTCCAAACGGAAATATATTACAAAAAGACACCTATATAGGCGATAAATTCTTCATCCACGAGGGAGTCAATCAACCAACTGGCATACTACAGTATCGATATTTAATCTCACTAATAAACAATCCATTTTTTACAACCATTAAAAACAGAAATATTGAATCACGAAACTATAGACGATTACCA
Organism: Chrysopa pallens; assembly: GCA_020423425.1. NCBI lineage: Eukaryota > Metazoa > Arthropoda > Insecta > Neuroptera > Chrysopidae > Chrysopa > Chrysopa pallens. Next base: position 23,560,144 of record CM035596.1, read on the forward strand.
AAATCAACCCAACGAACCAACCTTACAATAAAAACGACTCGTAGAAACTCAAAAAAGATGATAAGAATTGGGCATTTAAATTCTGAAGAAAAATTAGCCTTACTAAATCTCTGTAAGGAATATAACGATCTATTCTATCAAGAAGGAAATAAATTAACATTCATAAATAAAATCAAACATAAAATACACACTAAAGATGACATACCAGTATACACTAAGTCTTAAACATAACGAAGAAATTTTTCAGACACAATTAGATAATTCTAACGCGGATACATTATCACGAACTATTATAGAGACAAATAACCATGATGATGTGAACAATGAATCAATGAGATGCACATGGCATTCTGACTCCAATAGCATACACATTGCAGTAGAAGATGACACTACATATATTACATAGGTCTACCACTTTGCTCCCGCCGTTTTTTTTTTTTTAGTTTGAAGCTTTATTACAACAAAACGATTACATACATTAAGTTTCAAAGTATTGTCCATCGTTAGCTACCACTTTGGCCCATCTCTCGGGCAGCAGGCGAATCCCGCGGCGAAAAAATTCTTCAACTTTCGATAAGATCTATGAGTCGATCCAATTTTTCAGACGGAGCAACATCTGAAGAGTACGGCGGGTGAGGTCTACCATTATATTGCTGTAAAATCACTTTATCGTGTCTCTTGTTGTACTGTGGCCGTATTTCTTTTAAAACACGGCTCAGGCGCATCAAGTGCGTTCTATAACGCTCACCTGTGATGGTTTCAGAAGCTCATAATAAATTACGCCAAGCTGGTCTCACCAAGCGCCGTCCACCACTATGACGGCCTTCGACAGTAAAATCACCACTCTTAAAACGTTGGAACCATTCCCGACACGTTCTGTCACTAATAGCCATTTTATCATAAGTATCTAAGATAATCCGGTGAGCCTCAGCCGCAGATTTTTTCATATTAAAACAAAAAAGCAATACTTCCCGCAAATGATGAGAATTTGGTTTAAATTCGGACATATTTAAAAAAAAATTTTATTATGTTGCAAACACAAATTAAGTTATATCAAAGTAAGGTTATTTACAAATGTCAAAACAAAGTGTTCGACATCTGTGATTAATATATTCCAACTACTACCGCCATTTTTGGAAAACGACGGGAGCAAAGTGGTAGACCCAATAGAATCTCGGAAAACCCTTTAAACGACTTCAATGAACAAATAGTAATTAAAAGAAATAATGAAATACCCCACAAAATCCGCGAAACATTCTTTCAGAATAAACAAAGGCAAACCTTTCAATTTCCCGCATATACGAACCCTGGGATAATCACCAAATTTAAAGAATTCGTCCAATTAAAAAATACTACTGCTATATATTGCCCTGCCCTGATGATGCCTTATTCCAACAGATACAAACTATATATACCCAATACTTCTCACAATGAGGTCAATACAAAATTTTAAAAGATATCACTAGAGAAGAAGAATAAGACGAAATAATTGTAAAATATCATACCGACAGCATTCACAGAGGTATAAATGAAACATTCGTACACCTCCGTAGGAAATATTATTTCCCTCAGATGAAATCTAAAATAGTTATCTATATAAACCATTTTGTAATGAAAATAAATATGATCGCAAGCCATCGAAACAAGAATTTTCTCTAGCTCAAACTCCTACACAATCTTTAGAAATAACACATTGTGGCATATTATATATAGACCAAAAATGTATTTTACTATTATTGACAAATTCTCAAAATACGCCCAAATATACCATATACAAACAAGAAATACGATCCATTTAAAAGAACTCTCTTCATAAGTAGGTTCGGATGCCCAAAACTTTAATAAACGATGCAGAGAAAAATTTCAGTTCAATTGGGTTTAGACAATTCTGTGAAAATTCTAACATTCAGCTCCATACTACTTCCATAAGAAGCTGAAATTCAAATTCCCCGATCGAAAGATTTCATTCAACATTTTTAGAAATGTATAGAATAATCCACAACGCCAATGAAAACTACCCCAAAGAACCACAGTTACGAGTGTTAAAAACACTCTTCGTGTACAATATTCATTGTCGGTACTACACCATTCGAACTCTTCTTCGGAAGAAAATATGACGTGAATTTACAACCTAATCCCGATGATGTACAAAAACATAAACAAGAACTTTACGATAAGGTAAATATAAAAGTTGGAGAAAAGATACAAAAACTCATTAATAAAATCAATCAAAATAGAGAAGGGCCAATCGATTACCAACCTAACACACTTACCTATCTAACTGAAAACAGACATAGCAATAAATTACACCCAAAGTTTAAACAATTAACAGTACAACAAAATAACAAACTAACTATAACAGATAATAAAAATAGGAAATTCAACAAAAATAAACTGGAAAGATTTAAATCTTTGCAGACTAGCAAATAATAGCAATAGTCATTCAAGGGCAGAGGATAGAAATCCAAGATCTAACTAATAATCCAGGCATAGTAGCCGTGGAATTAGGAAAAGCTAAAGTAATACAAACTCAATATAAACACATCCACATGATTGACTTCGAATAGTATAAATAAAACGTAAACGTAACTAAACATACCATAGAAAAATTAAAAATGTATGATAAATTGAGAACCATTAGAGACACAATCACTGAAAAATTCCAAAATCTACAGAAAAATCTCAATTTATTGTACCCCAAAATCCAGAGAATTAATAGATGGTTTATGAGCAGAAATAAAATTCATAACCGGTAACATGGACGCAAATGACGCAATTCGCATCAACAAAGATATAACGAGACCTATAAATGCTGAGAGAGATATAACCTTTGAAAGAAACAAACAAGTAAAAATTAACGATTCAACAATATCCTAAACGACTATATAATCATCAAAAACTAATATGAAATTATCATGATACTACATTTTGAAAGGAACAATCTTACTACATTTTCTAAATTGCACGATAACAATAAACGAAATAGCTTATGAAAACAAGGAAACACAATATATTGAGAGGATTTTCCTCTTACCATTAAATAATATACAAATTAACCAAACTAAATTTGAACCGAATTTAAATCTGGAAATATTACCCGGATATAATATTAAAAATTGAGAGGAAATACAAGAAATCAAGAATAAAGCAATAATCCACATTCCAACAATATACAGCATAATGTTCATAATGGTTTTCATCATAATATTATTGATAATCTTCAAATTGAAACGAAGAAGTCTTAGGTGGGAGGAGTTAATATAATCTTTGGACTTATAAAGCTAACTACGCAATAAACGACCACCCAAGAAATATAACTATAAACATTCAATACATAATTATAATTTGATATTAATCATAATATTTCGTTTTCATTTTATTATATTTCATACCTGTTTATAATATTTTATTATTTATATTTTTACATAAATATCTATATAGAAGATTTTAACTTTAAAATTTTATAACAAAATAGTTGTAGTTATAAATAAATATTTATTCTTTAAAATATATAATTATATATAGCTAATTCGTTTATTGTTATGCTGCAATTTTGTAAATGTAGTAATACTGTTCCTTTCAAAATTTAATTTTCTTTTGTTCTATCTTTTTAAAGTTAGAAGTTAGTTTAAAAATTTTGTCAAGGATTCATTGGACCCAATGGACTGATTTTGCTCATTCACGAACTTAAACTCAATTTTTATGTTTAGAATACGTCACCAAAACTTCAGCTAGCTATCACTTTTTGCTTTTGACTTATATTGATGACGGATGGACTGACGGACTATCGGAAATAGACAAATTGGGTGTTTCTATGAACACCTATACCAAAATTTTGTTTTTGCGGTCAAAATTAAGTAGAGTTAAAAACTTTAGACAAAAATTAATATACTCTCACATATTATGTATTCCGAGTATAAAAATAACCGCAGGAATCGATAAGACAGCACAATTTAAGCATAAAATGGACTATGAAATTTTATCGAAAATGTCAATATTTTTCAGTTACCTATGATTGAAAATGTCCAATTTTCATAAAAAAAATTCCAAATTTTTGAACGATTTTTCACGAATAACTCGCATTTGAACGAAAAAAGTGTTGGCGACATAAAGCTTAAAAAACAAAAAGAATGATTATTTTATAATTTCAGTAGATTTAATATTAACCGAATTATAGATTGTATAAGGTGAAGTTTTGTTCGAGGAAAATGGCAATAATTCATTTAAATTGGATAACATAACAATAAACAACAATTCGAGGGTAAATTATTGAACCATTTTCAAAAAACTCTTTAAAATGAGGAATTGTTTAAGTCGTTTGCTCAATAACTAACGAAGTTAAAATGAAAATAAAACTATGTTTTTAGTGCAAACATCAATTATTGGACTACTGGCGTTTCCTCAAACATTGAAATTAAGCGTAACGCATTCTTACTTAATTTTATTTAAGTACGAATAATAAACTCTGAAAAATTTGGAGTGTAGAAGTTATTAATGGTTAAAGTTCATATTTGGAGATGAGGATCACTTTTACTATACGTCTTGCAGCATTTTCAAAATATTTTTTGAATCGATTAGATAACTGAAAAATTAAGAAAGTTATCGCTGAAAAACTAATCGATTGGAGTAAATTTTCGGAAATACATGAAAAATGTTATATTTTCATTATAAATCCATTAGTTTCTGAGCTAACGACTACCATCAAGAAGACCTTGTTATGTAATTGATTAAAGTTCTAATGAATGTTCCATAAATTATTGTTTGTTTTAACATATTCAACGTTATACGCTAAACTGCATCGATTTTCCTAGAACGAAACGTCAACTTCTTTAAGCTATAAAATAAGATTTTCGAGTGATTCCTGAAAAATCGTTTAAAAAAATGAATTCAAAATCATGTTCATTTTTCATCACGAATAACTAAAAAAGTATTAGCTTTTCAAAAAATCTTTTTACTTGAAATTTTCTTTTATCGATTCATGTGATTTTATTATGTTACTATTTTCATCGCATAGTAGGGGTGGCAAAATCCCCTCTACCAGTGATTAAATTTTTAAATTATAGAGATTGATGTATTTTAATTTTTTACATTAAAAAAATCATAGAAATTTGATTGAATATTATTTCTAAGACCCATATAACAGTGAAAAACAAGTTTTGACAAAATTCGGCATGGAGCTTTCTGTTCGATCGCCATTTTTCCAAAATGCCGGCTACATTTACTAGTTTTCTTTTAATATCTGTGGATTTTTTTTTTCCGATTTAAAAAAACACAAACAGAAAAAGTATGGGAAATAAATCTCTACTAAACCATGTATTGTTTATTTTAAAATATAACCTCAATGTTTAGAATTTGGCAATTTTTTGTTTAGGCTTTTAATTTTTATTATTATAAATATACGAATTGGATATATTTTTTTAAGTTCTACATTTTGCAACCAATTACAGCTCTGTCATTTCTATAAATTCAAATATAATTTTAAAAAAAAATCAAATTTGCAAAATTATGTGAACTTTTAATTTTTTTAGGTTATAACACATGGACTGAAAAGTCCCGGGCCTAACAAAAAAAACACAGTTTTTTTGGTTCAAAATTAGCTTTATTCATCAACGTAATCTCCATCAAGAGCAACGCAATCATTCCAGCGCCGCTCTAACATTTCAATACCACTTTTGTAGAACGATTTATCTTTTGCCTCAGTTTCAGCGATAACCTCTTCATTCGTGCGAAATTTCTTACCGGCGAGCATTTTTTTCAGGTCTGCGAACAGCCAGTAGTCGCTGGGAGCCAAATCTGACGAAATTCCGGTTTGTTACGTTTAAACATGGCCAAACACTGCTCAGAATCATGAACACTTTCTCGTTTTTGGTCAACAGTGGGCAAACGCGGCACCCACTTTGAACAGAGCTTTCTCATAGTCAAATGCTCATGCAATATAAAGCCAACACTTTCTTTTGATATCTTTACGATGTCAGCTAACTCACGCAACTTCACTTTTCGATCATTCAAAACGATTTTGTGGGTTTTTTTAATGTTTTCTGGTGTTACCGCCTCATTTGGACGTCCACTGCGTTCTGCATCATCGGTGTCTTTACGACCACGTTTGAAGTCAGCAAACCAACGTTTTATTGTTGTTTCTGATGGAGCGGAGTCCCCATAACACTTTTCAAACCATTGCTTCGCTTGAACGGTATTTTTTCCCATCAAGAATCAGTGTAAAGTTAAAACACGAAATTGTTTTTGATCCATTGTTTTGAAAATAACAAAAGTAGCGTCACTCTTAGCACAATAACTCACAAACTAATGAATAGAATATCATGGAATTTTAACAGTTGTCTTTTGAAGGTTAGTATTAACTGAAAAAAAGGTGACTGCAATAAAACTAGCACCATCTATGTGTTAGACCCGGGACTTTTCAATCCATGTAATATTTTAAAATAAATAATATACAAATACATGGTTTTGTAGAGATTTTTTTCCCAAACATTTTCCTTTTTTTAAATTTTTTAATTGGATAGAAATATTCAGAGATATTAAAAGAAACTAATAAATATGGCCGCCATTTTCGGAAAATGACGATCAAACAGAAAACTCCAGGCCGAATTTTGTCAAAACATGTTTTTCAGTATAAGATAGTATTATGAACAACATTCAATAAAAAAATCGCACATACAAAAATTTCTTTTTTATCTTATTTTGGTTCCTTATTGCCTAAATGGTCTTCCAAAAATACGTAGCTAACAAAACTGTATTCAATTTTGACATTTATTCAGATTCTTATTATATTATTTTAACAGTAATCTAAATGGTCGCAAAATGTAAATTTTAAAAGCGTCTATTCAATGTAATCACATTAATCAAAATATCCGATTAAATTCAATTGAATCAAAATGGATTGGGAATGAATAGGATTCAATCAAATCACTCAAATTTTTAAGTCGGGATGGAAATGAAAATAATTTCCAATTAACAATTCAAATTTTGAATCGGGAATTAAAAATCAATTTAAAATTATGATTCAATCCTATTCATTTCAGATTCATGCCGATTAAATTTCAATAGGATTTAATCGAACCTTTTTACTAGGGAATTTGAACAACTACAAAAATAATATATGAAAAGCCAAATATATATATATATATATATATATTTATAAATAGGATAGAAATAGTGAAAGAAAACAAAAAATGGGCCCAATAATATGAAAAAGTACAAAATAAAAAATCAAAACTAAATCAAATTTTTTCAAAACAAGCTTTTTATCATTTGATAAGTATAAAGAACAAAATCACTAATGTAGACGAAAATTATTGGTATGTGTAAATTATTGGTGTATTTGGACTTTTTATTGAACTCTTCCAAGTAAAATTGAGCACAGTAATTGTTCACTCGCATTTTTTTAAGTAAGAAAATTTTTAACTTTAGCTACATACAGTAAACTGTTTTTTTACTATACGATCGGAAGTTTAAAGATATCAATGGTACGATAAAAGTGATTTTTTACACATTCAACAATATCTCAACGATAAATAGTCGCAAAACCAAATTAAAGTTTGAGAACTGAATATTAACCTGTAAAATTTGGAAAATATTTCTTTAAATCCGCAAGCATTTTTGAAATATCAAGAAATTTTGAAAACTTGAAATTCAAAATGCGTGTTTCTGATATAAATATTGATATAATAGTCTAAGAACTTATGGAGTTTTGAGTAACGGTCTTTCTGTAAGGCTATAATATTTTTTCAATGATAAATCATAGTATATGAAGTTCGGCTGAGAGTTGAGTTGGGATAAAAGGGCAAGAGTTAGAAAAAAATTGTTTCAAATAAATATTGTAGAGTATAAAATTTTACATAAAAAGGTTCCTTTTCATCTTTGGATAATAGTAAAAATAGCGAATCCAGACCGCCTAGAAGTTTCTACACATGCACACAAAGAATACACTTCCTAGACAACCTAGACTCCGTTATTTTTAAAAACAGTCATAAATGCCAAGGAAATTTTTTTATGTTCTACAATTTTTATTTAAAATTATTTTTTCCTTTTATCCTTTAGACCCAATTCAACTCCTTTCAAATGTAAAAAAAATGGTAACATGCAGGGCTGATTCCAGCACGCACGTTATTTCCGTACTTCTCGTACCTTGATTCGTCACTGAAAAAATTGCAGCCTTACAAAAATAACTTTACTCAAATCTTCTACGAGCTTTCAGCCTTCAATACTTTGTATTAAAGACATGTTGATTTATGTTAAAATTCTATAATACTTGTAAGCTTGTTAAAAAATTCCTTGATATTTTATTCTATAGCCTAGTCGAGAAGTAAAATATCTGCTAAAAATACTTAAAAAAATTAGAAAATTATATATGTTAAAAATATTTTTTAACAACAATACTTTGTCCCCAGGGTTTTTGATTCCAATTGTTTAAATAATTGTTATAAAGAAATGCATTGTTTATGACATTATTATATAAATTTTTTTGCTAAATTTTTGGAGGCTTATAAAATATTCCCGTTGGGAAAATTAAAAAATTTTGATTCACCGTTTTATAAACAAATTTTTCCTAAATTTCCCAAGTATTTCATTTTCTAGGAAATTTTCCCTTCTTTAAGGATCTTTTTCCCGATTTAAAATATCACTTTTCGTTTTCAAGTTATAAGCAAAAATTTTAGGCCGTATTTTTTTTCTTCTAACAATTGCAATTTTTATTAATGCAAAAAAAATAGATCTTTTCTCAGAATTTTATTCTGATGATGATTTATTATTCTTATTTTCTGACTTTTCTATCAATTTTTCGTGGATTTTCACTTCTCAACAAGACTATTCAAAGTTTATTTTAGTATGAATGTTGTATAGATTGAATATATTCCTACTTAAAGATTGTGATGATTGTTGACTGAATGGTAAATCCCTATTTAAATATCTTCCATTATTGTCTTGTAATCTAGATTCAGCTATATCTGGGACAAACACACAATCATAATGTGAACACTCATCCATGATACTGGTATCATTATATTCAATATACGATTCATTCGTATCCGTATCCATGTTCGTTAACTGGGTAGATGTTAATGTTGTTTCAGGATTTGAACTTGTTGTCGGTATATCAAAATTAAATATTTGCGTTGCTTGTTGATGTAAATGAGTGGAATGTGGCAACGATCTTGTAACTGAAGTATCATTGGTATTAGTTAATTGAATAACTGTTATGTATGATTCATCTGGATTTGATACTGATGATGAATGTCTGCGTGCGACTCCACTGAAATATATTTAAACAATTAATGTAAAAATTTCATTTTAACAGGGTGTCTACTCTATCTTAAGGGCTAAATTCATTTACTTTTCAAGGCAATGATTTGAATTTTCCCCGATAATTATTTATATGAGCTTTTATAATTCGCAAATATTAAGTAAAATATTCTACTGGGAAAAGTTAAAGTTAACAGAAAATGATTTTGGCCGTATCTTAATGAACAAGATGAAATATGCTTTTTGAAGATTCAAACTTTTAGCTTTGAATTCTTGAAAAAAAATTCAGAAAAATTTTTTCAGTTTAATTTTTTTAAACCAATACATGAATCAAAATAGCTTGTTTATTTAACATTTAACTTCAGTTACATTTTTTATTCTATTTTCTCAAGTAAAAATTTTGATGACTTAAATAGATAAGATGAAAATAAGAGATGAACCGCAGCTGCGTCCCTCGTACCTAGATCTTTTGGTCCTCTGACTCTTCTTTAGAACACTCCATCACCTGGAGAGCAGAATGCCTTTCTTCAGGCTCAAGGTGCAGAGAAAGAATCATCCAAAGTAGGTGATGCTATAGGATCTATTCCAGGCCAGTGGCCACGATAATAGATGGATCCAGAATTTCAGACCCGAACATTCTATATCTAACACCCTGAAGATTTCTACAGATTAGCCTGTTGCATGCCATCCATGATGTCCCAATAATCAAAGTGCGCTTCTTGAAGCCAGTCCTTAATACAGAATATCACAGAGCATCTTGCAATAGGAATAATAGGTTCAAGCGGGAGGAGTGTCAGTGACTATCCTTCTCGCGCTAATGCATGTTATTCCCTTTTGTGTGTGTTCTAAAGATAAAAAGCTGAATTTTTAATATTCGTAGCCAGTCTCTTTAGGTCACTTGGCTATGTCACCAACTGCAATGTACGTATTTTACAGAGGGTGTGGATAACCGGATGTCTCTTCTATCTCGAGAAGAAACCTTCCTGACTTTTCAATATTTTCTAGACATCGATACGAATTTTTGTAGACCAATTTTTATAATTCATAGATATTAAAAGAAAGAAAATATATAAATAATTTTTTTTTTTCAGTCAATCCAAACGAGAAGCTTTTTTTTATGAGTAAAAATGTAAAGTAAAAATTTATGAGTAAATTTAAAAAACAAAAACTCTTTGTATTTTAATTTTATACTGTGATTAAAGTCTTAAAAATACAAAAATAACATTTATTTTACGATTGAATGGTTTTTGAGATATCATTTGAAAAGTCTCCAAGACATCGCTCGTCAGATACGATATTAAATGATAATGCAAAAACGTGGAACCCAATGATTAAATAAGCTAGATTTTTGAAATTTTGGAATCAAAATGCAGTCGGAGTTTTATCGAATTCTAAAACAAAATTTTGTATCTAATTTTTTCAATTTTTTTCTAAATTTTTGTCCCAGGATTCAATAATAGTATGTTTATAAGATAAGTTGGATCCATAAATTTCACAAAAAAGCATTTATTTAACGATTGGATGCGAAATTTTTAAGATATCTCCTAAAATCTTAAACAGAGGCCGATTTTTCGGATCTATTTTATGCGATTTTAAAGAAAACAGCAGTTGAATCGTAAAATAAATGTTATTTTTGTGTTTTTTAAACAAAAATTGCTCTATAAATTTTAAAACAGTGTCTAAAAATCAACAAAAGACTCCTCAAATTTGAAAACTTACTGAAAGTTTTTTTTTTCCACAAAATTCATTATGAGTTCTGAGTGAGACTCCGTGGCTATTTTGCGTTTCGTCTTGTCGTTTTCCCCAAAGAATAATATTTCTTAGTGAAAATATCAGCAAAAAAAGTTCCTAGTAACTTTATAATGACTATTAACGAATTCTTACTAATGAGATGGCATTTTGGAAAACATATTTTTATCTTATGTTTTGATGATGAATCCTTTATTTTTATCCACCGGTTTTCAGACACCGATTTTAATTATTATAGACCATTAAACAAACAAAAAAATTTATTTTATTAAAAATTTTATTTTTAACATGTGACAAATAAGAAAAAATCTAGAAAAATTAACTCCTTGACTTTTACCAAAATTTTATAAACTTCCTGACTTTTTATATAAAATTTAAATTCCTGGACAATTCCAAGTTTTCCTAGATCAGTAGACACCATGTGATTCTATTTCTGCCATCACAAAAAAATTAATTGTTACGATGGGTTGGTGAAAAAAGATGTAACGTATGATTTTTGTGTAATTTGTTTAAAAAAAATGAAAATAGAGACGTTTTTATAATTTTTGGATATTCAAAATCCAGTTAAAAGAAAATAAAATTAATTAGAAACAAGTTATAAACAATAACTAAACTATGCAATAAATATTGAGAAGCATAGGGGTCTATCCAAAGTTTAAAAACATGGAAAGTGGTTTAGGAGATAAAATGATTTCAGGATGTGTATAAAGCACATCAATTCTGTATTATTTATATAAAAAAGAGATCAAAATTCCCGATAACTTACGACGCGAGTAAGAGATTTTATGATACTTTAGAGCCTTTTTTAATTTTTAGTAAATGTATTCTTTTACTTAAAAAACGGTATTTACAATTTTATCACCAATTATCTTTAATTAGCTTAATCATCAAAGTTAAGTCTTTATTTAACTGGGTTAATTTTACGGTTTCGAGTGAAATTAGATAAGTAAAATTATGTACATTCTATATTTACTGGACAAAAAACCCAAATTAGAAAATTTAAGAAATATGTTAAAAAAAGTATGCCATGTATATAATAACATACTAACCAGTTTATTTCGGACGGAGTGTTCATTCTGTTATCACAGTTAAATGAAGACAGGGCCTCGGTTGCATTTATTGAATTTGTTGTTTCTGATTCTGAAACATTAAAAATACCATAAAATTATAACATAATTGTTTGTCATTTTAGTTTTCAAACAATTAAGAATAGAAAAAAGTTGTCAATTTACTAAAATGTATAATTCAAAATATAATGGAAAAAAACGATTAAAAAAATTGCGTGATTCAAAATATCCGTTTTTCATTTAAAAAAATGCATATTTTTAACCATTTTTCATAAATATTATTTCTATAGATATATTGTTTATTATTTCTATAAATATTATATGAACCGAATTACAGCTCATTAAAAATGCCGATTCGTCGAGGAAAATTTTAATAGTACCATTTAGACGTGAATAATATAATATAAAAACAATATTTCGGAGAAAAGTCAAAGGATAGAGCCTTCAAGTTTTATTTGAAATGAATTTTAATAGAAATTGAAGGCTCAAAAAATAACGGAGCTGTAATGAAAATAAAATTTTTATTGTATTTACAATCGGAGTAGTTTTGACCTGTTCCAAAATAATTTCCTAATTTTCTTCCACTAATATAATAATTATAATAAAAGTGTATAATGAAACCTAGATGACTGAGTCCTAGACACGTGAGAATCCTCCATTACTGTCAATTATAATGAGGGTCCGAAACTTCTGACGTCAATTATAACGACGTAATTCAGAATTTATGAATGGATTTGAATGAATCCTTAAGATTTGGTTATTTTTCATGAATATTTTGCAAATCTTATATTTTATTGAAAAATATTTGGGGAAAAAAATTTGTTTTTCAATTCTGTGACTAGAGTAGAAGCCTTAAAAAATGATAAAAAGTGGAAGAAAATTACAGTAGAATGAAACCCATTAGAAATGGAGGGGAATATTTTAAAAATGAAAGGAAAAATAAATTACAGTCGATCCTAGTTCGGGAAGTGGGAGGGAGTGGGTAAGTTTATGGGTAAAAAATGGTTTCTCTTGATTTCCGGCAAAACTACAAGTCCTATGGAGAAAAGTTAAATGGCAAAGTTGTAGGTAATAAAAACATCTACAATGTATGTATATATACACCAAATTTCGTAGAAAAAAGAAAGAAGGTGAAAAATTCAAATAAACAAGTTTTTGGTTTTTTAATTTTATCTTTTTCAAAAAAATTCTTTTTTCTACGAAATTTGGTGAAAACTTACCTTATTATGTCCCAAATACACTGTAATTTATTTGATTTAAAATATTTATTTTTTTGCCCTATTTTGACTTAATATCAAAAAAGCACCCTAATTTTCAATCGAAAATTCTGGCGGCAAAATATCAGCTTTTTCCAAAAGTCTGGAGGCTTTTTGTTCGTTGAAATCTCTACTTTCTGATGGTGTTAAAAAAATATACATACCAATAGTAAATGTTCTCAGAAAATGCCAAAATTGAAAAAAAACTCAAATTCGAAAATTTTTTTTTTTAATCACTATACCCTTAAACTTACCCACCCCCTCCCACTTCCCGAACTCTGATCGACCGTAATTTATTTTTCCTTTCATTTTTATCATATTCCCCTCCTTTTCTAATGGGTTTCATTATACTGTAATTTTTTTTTGGTTTCAAAAATTATCGACACTAGTCTAAAATGCAATAATAAGCAAATTATAATTCGTTCTGAGTTACATTTTGTTCAAATCAAATTGAAATACTGGAATTTATTGTTTGAACTTTTTAGCACGTTAAAAGTCATTAAAAAGAAGTTCTCGCTTCCAAATTTTAAAATTTATTACTAAGGATGTTCAGATCATTTTACCCAAGTGCGAAAAATAGATAAAGTTGATCGTTTTTAAAATATTCGGTTTAGAAAAAAATTATATTTAGTTTAAATATTTACCTCGTCATAAACTCAAAAAAAAAAAAAAAAAAATGAAATAATTTTTTCAAAACTTAAGGATTATTTTCAATTTTATTTTAGACTTTTCTATAGCTCTTAAAATTTTCTGCAAAATAATTTTTAAATCAATTAGATAGCTTGAAGATTAAGAAAGTTATCGTTGAAAAATCAATAAAATTTACTATATAAAATAAAAAGAAATATACTTATTTTTATTAAAAATAACGTTATTTTCATGGAGAAACAAACCCTTTGAGAAAAAACAATTAAAACAGGAAACTTTAAAATTAATATCTAGTAGTAGGTATAAGCAATTCAAAAAACTTTTTCAAAGCCATCCATCTACAGAAACCAAATTGCACTCGACTATAATTACAATACTTGCTGTACCTTTACGTCACAAAATCGACGCCATTATAACTAGGAGCCTTTTGTGGTTAATTCAAATTATAGTTTTATGTTTAATTTCTGTTTTTTCGGAAATAGAAGATGTTAACCTATTTTTTAAGAAGGGTATTTCAAAATCGTTCGTCATGCCTTTGCACACGGTTTTCATAAAATGGGTCACCATTCAAAATGGGGACTATTATTTAGAAATTTCGAGTTGAAATTTCAGGGTAAAAAATTAATTGATATAGTTTTACGTATCGATCTTGGAAAACAAATGTTCATACAAAATAAAGTTAAAATAGTTGTGTTAAGTAGAAAACTTAATCGTCTTTTTAATGATATTGATAAATTCATTACAGCTTTTATAAAACGGAAGTTATAGATTATAAAAAAACTTAATAAACCAAAAAAAAAACGAATTTTATTTAAAACGGTAGAGTTTAGGAAAAAATCATAATTTTGGTTGTAATTAAAGTGTGGAATCAGCTCCTACAGTATGGTCAATTAGTTTCTGAAGACCCTAGATACAGACGATTAACAATAATTTATTATATATATTTTTTTAGACAGTTTGACACAGGTTTGTGCATATACTAAGCGAGGTACAACGTAAAGGGGACCACGATCAGATTATCTCGATCCACGGTTCTATCTACGAGAAGATTTTTTTATCCAAGGGGAATTTTTTCTCCACCCATGGGAAGTTTTTGTCGATACACAGGAAATTTCACAGTAAATGATCCGCGGATGATATCAGTTTATATGAATTTTTCATCTAAGAAAATATTTACCGTACATCAGAAAATCTATATTAATGTAAATAGAGTGTCTTACATATTAATTCTAAGATTTTTGATGAACACATTATATAAACACAAATTTATTGTAAATTTAAATAAACATACATCTTTTTTTTTTAATCGATGATTTCGCTCTCGGTTTTATATTTAATTACTAGGAATTAGATATAAAGTTTCATTCATATTTTTAATAATTATAAAAATGTTTAATAATTATAAGATTTAATTATATTGATTATATTTTTTTTATAAAATTATTTAATATAATTATTTTATTATGAAATTAATTCCACAAATTACAATTAGTAGCACCCTTATAATGTTAAATAATGGAAATAATTTTAATTTGGGTAATCTTTGTTATTCAAAAAATTTCGCGCACAAATAACTCAATTTCCTAGAAAATAATAAATTATTTTTATTTGTTTCACATTATACGGAAAACTAGACGTTTAATAGAAAAAAGTTTCATAAAAAACTTTATGGTGTTAAAAAAACCTACAAAATGGCGTATTTCCCATAAATGATATAAAAAGAAACTTTCAAATATGGAAATTTTTCTTGATATACTGCTATCTAAGCAATTTTTCATATAAAGTTCAAAACATGTCAACCCACCGACTAGCGATTCCATCTAGCGTTTTTTATAGTGATTTTTATTGATTTTGGTTTAAAGAAGTCCAATAGCTGTTTGAGTACGTCCTCTAGGGCGCCCACGAGCCCTTTTATTTTCTAAAATTACAAAATCATTTTTTATTGCTATTGTATAACATTTAATTGTCGCTAGCCTCATTTAAGTTTCATTTGTTAGTAGAATCAAATTAATTATTGATTTTCAACATATTATCAGTCAGCGCAGATTGATCGCTTTCTTTATCCATAAAACTATTATGGATAAATGAATCTGTTTTACTTGTTTTATTTTTAATGAATGATAATGGTGTGTGGCATAATCCTTTTGGTTTTCTTATTATCTATTATTATTTTTAAAGGAGATGGCAATATAATTTCATACATAGTACCCAAGTTTTTACTCTTCAAACTGTATGGATAAATTATGTGTTTTATTTTCTGCACACTTTCATTATTATTGCATAAACTTCCATCTTCAATATTTTAAAATATTGTTTTCTCATTAGTAGTTATAGACATCTCTCGTCCTTCAGAAAAAGCATTTAAAAGCTTATTCAAAATATTGGGTTATTCTATATGTTGGAAAAATTTTCTGTTATTTATAAAAAAAAAAAAAAAAAATAATAAAATTTAAAAAATATACACAACATTCCCACAAGTAGCCCGAGTACTCAAAAAATTTTGAGTTGGGGTTGCTGAGCACTTTCAAAAGTTATAGCAGTTTTTGCTGAGAAATTAGCCAATTTTTTCAGACAAAAACTATTTTAAGTTTAGGACAGGTCTGAAAAATATTACCAATCTTTTTAACTGCTTCGGATTACCCATGATTATATTCCATAAAATTTACATTTAGACATTTTATGAAAATAAAATTTTCTTTGTATCTCGGGTACCTATATCCAAATCACCAATAAGTATTACGCTAAAGCATTTTTTAATGTTGCATTTTGGAGAACTAAAAGTCCCTTATCTATCTTAGGCATTATAATCTGTCCTCTCATCACGATATGATATCATCAATGTTGTATACCCATTTTATTTTTTGGTTCGTTACAATGGTTACGAAATGCGACTTTATAAATCAAATGATATACGCCTTTGAATGGTATTTATTTATGTGATAAAATAATTATTGTGAATAATAATAAATAATAATAATAATTATAAAAATTATTATTATAAAAGAATAAACATAAAGAAAACCTATAATAGTATTTTTTTATTTTAATACCCATGTCCATACTATATTGTTTCAACAGACAGTTCCTCGTAAATAAAAATAAAACCGATATCGAAATCGTGGATTAAATCGTTTAAATTATAATTTTCTCATCAAAAACCTTATAAATCATATGTAAGACTCTGTATTTACATTCGTATAACGATTTTCTGGTGTACGGTAAAGATTCCCTAAGATATAAAAACTCACATTAACTGATATCATCCTACTGTAAAATTTCCCGTGCATCCACAAAAACTTCCCATGGATGGAGAAAAAATTCTCCGTGAATCGAAAAAACAACTTCACGAGGATAGACGGCCTGAGGATGGAGACAAATTTCCTGTGGGTGGGCCCGTGGATCGAGACAAACTTCCTGTGGACTGAAAAAAAACTTCCCGTAGATGGAGCTGTGGATAGACGAAAACTTCCCGTGTGTGGACCAGTGGATCGAAAAAGCTTCACGTGGATGGTTTCGTATTCGCATCGGAAGCTTTCCGTTGATCGAGCGAATGGTCACAGCGAAATGAGACAACCGTCATTTTTAAGATGTTAATTTGGGCAATTGGTAAAATTTTTAATTTCGTATTTGATTGATTACTAATTATCAATACGAATTCTGTAAAGAAAAATGGAAAGAAAATCGAAATCTAAGGGAAATTTACTTTTACTCTTGTTTCTGCTATCAGTAATTAAAGACAATTTGTAAAAATCAAACGTAGTAAATCAAATCTAATAATATTAGTATATAACTTGCGTTAATTCCTTTCAAAAAATTCGATATAATATTGACCAAACCATCATAACTCTAAACAAATATTGCTAAGCAACTAGCTTTACACTGAATCAATTAAAAACAAAATTTAGCCAGTTTGTTTGCGAGAATCGATTGATATCCAAATGAATATGTTAGATGATGTTTCAAGCTTCTGGGATTGGCTATAAAGAACAATTTAAGTTAACCTGAAATATAAGATTCTCCCAAAAGAGTCGAGTGTCTCCCAAAATCTCAATATTCGACCCCGAGAGGAAAAATATAATTAAAAATAAATAATATTTACCATTGATTGTAGTTGCCGCAGTGGAATTAGCCGTTGGAGTTGGTGTTACAGAAATGACAACACATTCAGTTCCAGGTGGTATTGACGGTGTTACTAATGGCGGTGGAGGAGGTAATGGTGATGTTGGATCTCTTGTTGGCAATAAAATGGACTTTGCTTGTGGTAATGCAGTATACATATTTTTACATGGGGTTAATATTTTCATTTCAGTTAATTTTGATCTTAGGGTATCAACCCAATCTATCATTGCTTCCCTAAAAATTTCAGTATAAATCGAATAACAATGAAATTAACGAGTAAAAATGATATGATTTTACGAAAAGTTTGAATACATATTTCAATTTTAAAAACATCGAAAATTCACAAAAATATCATTGTCATGTGTAAAACTGATTTACTAGGAATAATAAATGATTATCTTAAGGGGATACCGAATAGGTGTTTTGGATAGACCTCTACAGGCTCTATTAATAACGAAAATCTGTAATGTAATATACATTGTATTTCAACTTTCGCGCATAAATACTCCAAATAATTATCCAAATGTTATGAAATTCCTATATACAAAATCTAGACATGAAAACGAAGGGCATGTCGAAGAGTTTTTCCCGACAAAAGGATTCAAAAGTAAAAATCAAAATTTTATTATACATTTAGAAATGTTTTTTCGCGAAAGATTCTTCGACCCTCCCTTTTAAGGGGTTATACGCAGTTGCGAGGCTCAAAAATAACGTTTTTTTACGATTTTTTTGTGGACACAGCTTTTATTTATTAAGTACAAGTGATAGTAATTCTGAAAGAGCACACTTTGAAGAATATAATTGTGTATTACTCGTGTCAAAATATTGATGTGCACCACCTCTGCAGATGATGTCCCGAACGACCTCCAAAAAAAGGCGCTCGGCGGTGAGCACGATTTCGTCGGTTTGGATTATTTGAAATAAAAAAAAAAGATGAATTCTTTTAAAGGATAAATAAATGCAGGTATTGAACGAAGGAATAAACAAAATTTTTATTTTTGACAAAATGGTAGCAATTTGAAAAAAATTTTTCGTTTTCGATGAAAATTTTCGCTCTAAATTGTCAAAAAAAAATAGTAAAAATTTTTTTACGTCTTATTCCTTCGTTCAATACCTGAAGAATATATCTAAAAAGATTGTGTTAAAATTTCAGCCCGATTAGTTGAGCCATTTATGAGAAATATTGCTCACCGACTCTGAAATGAGAGTTTTGAGATAAACGCGTTTAAAGTTTCAGAAGTAGTTTACACATAGGTAAATTTTGTTTTTTTAAACTAACATGGTATCATCGATTCCAGGGCCATAAGAAGGACCTCGTGTAGGATTATTAGCTTCCAGTAAGTCCAGCTGGTGTTGTCGTCGAGCCATTCTTTCTTCGCGCGTTCTAGCGTCGGAGATCATCACACGCTCTGCGTCCTCTTTCTGAGCATAATCATGAGCTGCGGTGCCTAATAAAAGCCCTGCTACACTCATAATGTGTAACAATGATGTTGTACCTTCATTATATGTTGCCTTCATTATTTAGAGCCACATGGAACAATTTTCGGACTTATTTTCCAGATTAGCTGATTGTAACTCTCATTATTATTTTGTGTGAATCCACCTACATATCTTTCCAATAAATTTACGTTGCTAAGGTTTTCATAAATTGGATATATAGCTTCGGCAACATCAGCTGGTAAAGCTGGATAATCATGGGTGTAAGAAGATAATGTATCTGTTGCTAGCGCTTGCTGCCAAGTACACCATGAACTTTCTCCGCCTGGGCACATTTCGTGTTGAGGATTCTCATTGGTCGAACAATAGTGATAATAAGTTCCCCAAATTGCAATATACATACTGTCCACAGAATCATAATTTCTTTTTATTGCCAAACCGTAATAAACTGTCAGCTTATCTATTAGCTTAGCTGTGAGCTTACCTTTCCCAGAAAGTACTTTTTTATTAATTGTTTTTCCGTCTTTTTCCATTGAGTTAGGCTTATTTTTTACTAGGTCGCGGAGTCGTGAGCCCATCCTCTTTTGAACATGCACGATACATTCTTTTTTAACAATTTCATAGTTATTATCAGGAGCCCTACTTTATATCACTCTGACGTGGCCTTACAAATTCAGGTACATCTCCGAAAGTATTTATCGGATTGACTTCAAATTTTCAGAGAATATACTCAAATATAAGTACATTCCGAAAATGAAAAGAAAAAAAAACGATTTTTTGAAAATTCTAACTGCGTATAACCCCTTAATGTAAAAATTATGCATATCAAATTTCATAACATTTGAAAAACTGATTTACTAGGAATAATAAATGATTATCTTAAGGGGATACCGAATAGGTGTTTTGGATAGACCTCTACAGGCTCTATTAATAACGAAAATCTGTAATGTAATATACATTGTATTTCAACTTTCGCGCATAAATACTCCAAATAATTATCCAAATGTTATGAAATTCCTATATACAAAATCTAGACATGAAAACGAAGGGCATGTCGAAGAGTTTTTCCCGACAAAAGGATTCAAAAGTAAAAATCAAAATTTTATTATACATTTAGAAATGTTTTTTCGCGAAAGATTCTTCGACCCTCCCTTTTAATGTAAAAATTATGCATATCAAATTTCATAACATTTGAATAACTATCTTTTGAGTTATTTATGCGCGAAAATTGAAAAAAATACAATGTATGTAGAGCCTGTAGAGGTGTCTATCAAAAACATATCCACTTAAGTAATGTTTTGCATTAAATGGATCAAACAACAGCGCACCTAAGAGCTGATATAAAATATAGACTAGAAAACTAAATACTTCACCATATACACTTGTTCTTGTCTATTGGAGTATTCAGAGTCTTACACATTGTTTTAATATATAGTTAATGTCTTAGTGTTATATAAAACTAAAATTATTACATTAATCTTACAAATCATTGCCATTTAAAATATTATACTCACAGTATTTAAGCTTTTATTTTAATAGCATTAATGCCATATTATAAGACTAGTTTGACAGTTATAATTTTGTAATATGGGAAGTTTGCAATTTGTTTTACAAAAAACAAATTGCAAACATTAACCAAAAACATTAACCATGTATTAAAACAATATGTAAGACAAGGAGACCTTAAATAACCCAACTGACAAGGATAAGTATATATGGTGGCGTATTTAATTTACTTTTCTAGGTTATTTTTTATATCAACTTTTAGATGCGCAATTGTCAGATGAATAATTTTCAGATGTATTTGATACAAAAAATTACTTAAGATATTCATGTATTATTGTTAGTAATTTACAAAAAAAAAAAATTTAAAAAAAACGATAAAATTATGTTAGCTAAATGCTAAATTAAAATAATTTATATTCTGAAATTGTTAACTTAATGCAAAAATTTAGACTGTATTAATTTATATAAATCAATTCTCTTAGATTACATTATAATCTAAAAAATATTTAAACGACGGTTTTTTATTAAGGGAAATCTAAAATATTAAAGGACATTTTTGTAACTTCGTGTGTCTTAGCATAAGTGAATTTTCGTGAAATATCTTGACATATAAGCACTTATTACAGCATAATCTATGAAATTGTGGGCTCGATTACGATATCCTTGGCGCATCGATTTTTTTATGCATTTTGGCAAAACTAGCCAAATTAAGATGAAAATGAAGAATACTAACTTTCTTACCTAAATTATGTGATTAAACTACCCATGGATTTGTGGGGTGTAGTTTGCACGAGTTAACATAATTCAACAACAAAATCTTCATTAGATACATCTAGGGATTTTTTTTAAATGTTTACCGTAGTATTTCAATATATTTTCCAATATATATGATAAAATGGCGTGAATAAGCAAAAAAACTGATTAAAATAAAAGTGTTTATTTCGTTTAAATAAATTGAAATTTTGGTTGTTAGTGACTTAAATTTTATTAATTCAACAACAAATAGTAATTAAATCTTGTGAAATGTGTTAAATTGTGATTATTTTGTGAAATAAAGATATATAAAAAATGACTATTTTGGGCTATATTTTCGAAAAAAAAGTTCGATAACTCGAAAAGTAGGCGAAAACAAGAAAGCTAGTATTCTTCATTTTCGTCTTATTTTGGCTTGTTTTACCATAATTAAAAGTCAAATCGTGGCGCCACGGATATCGTAATCTCCCCAAATTGTGTATAAAATATTTCGAGTGAGTACAATATATTTTACCTTGTAGGTGCCAGTAAACGTACAACTCCTGAACTAAGCGTTATAACAAATTCATATTCCTTAAATTCCGAGCATATGGTCGAGGACACATGTAATGTATCATTTAAACATGAAATCCATACAGGCCGATGCATAACTGAAGTTTTTGAATCCGAATATGCTTCCAAATATGCTTCGTTATCATCGTGTATACAAAATACAAACCAGAATTTTTCCGGTTTTTGAGATATCCAAAATACAGCCTAAAATTTATAAAACAATACAAATTTATTTTAATATATGAATTGACGACTAATATTAGTTGATAATATGTTTTTATACCTGATTTGGTCCAGATTTGTCTGAAGTGGTTGAATTAACTTTATTTAACCAAGCATTTTTATATATTTCTCGAAATAAATGATTAGTAAAATTATGCTCCGATGATGAAATACTTTCAGCCATTTAGTAACACAATTACATTTGTGATTATTATAAATATTACAATTACAATATTGACAGTTTGACAATGTTACACACCATTCTTTCTACATAATTATTTCCATAGGCAGTAATCTCATATCCATATTACATTATAAGCATTTTTTAGATAAATATAACTCATCATCAAACTACCTGTAGCGCTGATTGAAACAAAAACAAAGAAAAATGTTAAATTGTACTCTATGTTATCGACTATAAATAGTTTTGTCTAGTGTCATTATGTTTAGCAGGGAGGCTCCTGGTGATGATGTTGTAACTAATGTTGTGCTCCGCTATCATCCTCGGAAAACGGTCGTTCAGCTTAATTATATCTATACTGCAAGCTTGACTCTTTTCCCGACCTTTGAAATCTCCCAATTATCCCCATACAGTTTGGTTTCAGAACAAACCACTCCACTTAGCCAGCTTCATCGGCTCACTGAACACATTTCTACCGAATTTAACTGGAATAAATCCATAGGCATGGTCCTTTTGGACATAGAAAGAGTTTTTGACACAGTTTGGCACGATGGACTCATCCAAAAACTTTCCAAATTGAACATACCTAATCCATATTCAGCTGCGAACCACTACTGAGTCAAGGCTCCTTGCTTGGACCTCGCCTATTTTTATACTATATCAATAATATCCCGAGGAATCGAGATACCGACACTCCTCTTTCCGTCGACGACATGGCCATCTACTGCTCCTCTTGGAAACCGAAACAAATTTCGACTTGCTTCCAATCCCAATTTTCCATACTTTTTCAAGTTATGGAAAATAAAAATTAACCCCACTAAGATCTAATCTATTCTTTTCACACGAAAAAATAAATTTTTCTTCTACCCACTTGGAATGAAGATGTTTGACTTGCAAATTCAGCAAACTCAAAGTGTTGTGTATCTGAAAGTAACCCTTCAGAGGCAGTTTAACTGGACTCAGAACGCCAAAAAGCGTCTGGCCCTAGGAAACGCATCCTTTGCAGGATTATACCCATTATTCAGCTCCAAGAGTACACTAGAAAATGTTTAAAGCATCGACTTGAAGTCTTGTATCTGCCTAGTACTCTCCTACGCAGCTCTCATTTGGACAAATATTGCAACTTCGCTTATTAAGAAAATGCAGCAATTACAAAACCGTTGCCTTCGAGTTATCTCGAAAAAACCCTTAAGATTTTCGTCCGAAGCTCTCTACCGAGAAACTGAACATCCGACTATCCACAACTTTATTCTTACAGCCTCAAAATCTTTTTTCTAATCTTCCCGGAAATCAATGAACAAAGTCAATTCGATCCACGTGTGTTGCTTTTAAGGAAAAGATTTTCAATGCCACTCGATGTCGATTTCACCTGATTCCGGTGTAATCATAATTGCATACATTTTTCTTTTAGGTTAAGTTATATATTTTCTCAAGTTAGTTATAGGGATGGTTGACCCATCCACTTAGTTTTCAGTTTCATTTCAATGGTTTTTAATTTAAACTTTTTCCATTTCATAAACGATTTATGTTGTAGTTTTTAAGCAAAAAAGTCTATCAAAAACTGTAAAAATGCTGTAGTTTTTAAGCTGACTATTAATAATTGTAATCTCGATGTAACTAGTATTAAAATAAAATACT
Organism: Chrysopa pallens; assembly: GCA_020423425.1. Taxonomy (NCBI): domain Eukaryota; kingdom Metazoa; phylum Arthropoda; class Insecta; order Neuroptera; family Chrysopidae; genus Chrysopa; species Chrysopa pallens. The sequence goes on from CM035596.1 coordinate 23,584,527, forward strand.
ATAGATAAAGCTCAGGTTAGGTGCTGTAGTTTTTAAGCCGACTTGTATTATTTTTATGATGAAAATAAAGACTTATTAAACAAACAAACAAATATTATGTTTATTTACAATATAATTTTTGTATAGATACATTTAAATTTATTATTTGTGAATTATTTAATAAATAAAAATGGGGATCAATTGTGGTGTACCGGGAAAGTGTTGTAATGGGAAACTAAAATACATGTGTTACATGGCGATAAAATAAGTACATGTTCAAATTATTATTTATTATACATAATGTAATTAAAAAAGATATACAGTAATGGAATGGGTATGTTTCATTAAATTAAGTTTAACGAATACTTCATTTCTTACAAGTATACAATATTTTATAAATTTTAAAACAAATGTAAAATTTAACCTAAAAATATATTATTTGTGAAGTGTATTGATGTTAATAAATGTATTTTTAAGTATATAATTTAATTTGAAAAATTTCCAAGAATAATAACATGAATATATTTCATTAAATTATGTTAGGGGATATAAAATTTCTTACAATTTAAAAATGATTGGATTTTTTATAAATTTTAAAACAAAAATTTTAACCTAAAAATCTCACGTGGGCGTATTATATTACTGTTAATTAATGTTCGCTTAAATAAAAAAATTCCCATGATGGCATGAGTTGTGTATATTTTACCAAATTAAATTAACAAGTAAATAATTTCTAACGCTTATTTAGTTTTTTTTTTTTTTTTTTTGTAAATTTCAAAACAAATGCCAAATTTTAACCTAAAAATCTTATGTATGAATTCATTATTGGATTATTGTTATTAAGTGTGTATATCATGTAATGAAAAAAATTTCCATTAATGGAATGAGTATATTTCACTAAATTAAATGAACAAGTGCATAGTTTCTTATAATTTTTAATGTTTAGTTTTTTAAGAAATTTTAAAAGTTAACTACTATTTTTGTCCACAGCGATTTAAGATTTGGACTACATTCATTGGACGTCCGTATTTGGAAATTTCGAAACGAAAATCTAGAATTTGCGATAAACACTTTTTGGGAAGAAATGAAAAATCCTATAAATCTTAAAATAGTACTATCAGTTAATAATAAAGGTAAGTTATATAGTTATAATCCAATAATGTTATATAAAATAATCTAAATCCTGATCAAAACAATATAATTTTTATATATTTTTTAATCTGTTAACAAAAATAATGCAGATTTATATTATTGTAATTTAATCATTGTATCACAACTCTTCATTTATTCTAAAAATGTTATATTATGTTTTTTTGTGATACCTATTTTTAGTCCCAAAAAATAACTTCCAATTCATAAATTTCATATTTATTACTAACAATTTTTTTACTCACTTACAGGTTTTCATGTTTTCAAGAGGAATTGTCCAAGGACTACAAATAATGAAGACCATTAAAGAAATTATTTTTGCTGCAAAAAATGCTGGATTTAATGTTTACGGTATTAACCAACGGTGAAATAATATCAAGGCGATCAACTGTTTACTTGAGGATACGCGGGAAATTTGGTTCGAGGTTAGAACCTGAGGCATCCAGTTTTCGAAATTGGAAGATCAACGATAAATCCTCTTTGACACTCTCCTTTAAAAGGAATTTGAATAATTAACAAATCTTTTATGTTTGGGTATTTTTCGGTTATTATATATAACGATGTCCTAAAACTTTCCCATTCAAAGAGAATTGACACAAAAATGAGACCTCTATATTAAAGACAATAACTAATTAAAAATACATTCTCGCGAATAAACTTCGCAAAAAAGAATTGTAAAAATGTACCGAAATTTCTATATAAAATCAAGTTTTGAAAAAAGAGGACTGAGTTCTTGGCATAAAATATATCTACAAAATTTTGATTTTTTTTGGCAAAATTCTTCGGAATAATCTCCGTTTTAATGTCAAGGTAATGTATACCAAATTTAATTATATTTTTATGCACAGATAGCTCAAAACATATTTATACAAATGTTATGAAATGTGTTATGCACAATCTTGACATGAAAACCGTAGAAGGATAAAATTCTGATTTTTACTTTAGAAATTTTATTTTACAACATAAATAGACAATTTTTATTGCACAAACAAGCTTAATTGGCGAATGCTCGTTTCTTTCTTATTGTAATAGGAAGTTCATGCAGTGAAATTTAAAAAAATCATTTTTTGAAAATAGCAACTTCCAGTTTTTCGGGCAACTGACACTTTGTTTGTTGCGTGATGGGCAAAATGGATTTTAAAAATTTTGTTGAATGATTTGTTAATTATAATAACAGAAAAATGAACATCCGCCAATTTTACGATTATGTAAAAGATGTACGTAATCATAACTTTTACGGGTTATGTAAAAGAGAACGCCCACTTAATCGAATCGTCGTAGTTGAAAAAATTATTATACCATATTATAACCATAATTAAGCTACATAAAAATTCTTAAGAGATGCTTATTTTCCTATAAATTGATTATTTCCTATACACACAAAATAATTAAAATTATTTTTTTAACTGAATGCATAATATCTCAAGAATATAGTGTAAAAATTTTAACTCGGTTGAAGCAAAATTTACAAAGTTATAAGTATTCGTTTACCTGTAGGATTTTTCTACCTTCCGACCCGAGTAGGCTATTGCTGTCTGCAAGATGTTTCGCAAATATAAACTTGCTTATACCTGTGTATATTTTGTCAGTGTAGAGTATAAAATTTAGTGAGGCAGTAAATACTCTATTTTTGCTCCGTTTTCAAGTTTTGTTTTTATGTGGCAGCCAGTGTCTTCAATGAAGTTTCTTTTGTTCTAGTAACCTTCATACAAGACATGGGAATCAGTAGTGGATCAAGTGCTCATGACTAGGTTCGATCAACTGACTCCATACGTGTAAGTCGAGCAGAGCAGGAAGCTGAAAAAAATACTAAAGAAGGCAGGTTTCGTCGTAGACAGATGCAAAAAAGTGCTATAGACATCATTGATGATAGCAACATTCTTTATAGACATGGAATTGACGATTCAGTGTGACGTAAGCCGATAAAATTTTAACGTTTTATACCAGATTTTTTAGTGTTTACTTGTAAACTTTAAAGCGTTTTCCTCAAAACTCACGTTTTCAAAGTAGACACCCCTCCTAAATTACAGATCCCTTTGAAATATTTATCACTAAATCTGTACATATGCTTTTTTCGCTGGAGAAATTTGTTAATATAATATTTATTTTACATTAACAAATTAACCGATTTTTTTTTAGTAAAAATCGTGTTTTTCCCTTCAAAGTGTTCCAAAAAAGTGAAAAATTGAAATTTCGAAAAACCCTCCCAGCGTTATCTGGAGAAAACTGTTATCTAACAAATTAACTTTTATTCTTCATTTCAGATGATCCAGCAAAAAGTTATGAGGGGCTCCGCAATTCTACTTTTTCTGAGACACCTTCGAATGATTGCCGTTGCTGTATTTTTCTTCGTGAAAATTTTATATAATATTCTTCGAATATCTTATTTCATTGTACCATTAATTTTAATAAAGAGATTTTAGCTACGTGGTCACAAAAAAATGGTTTTTTTTTTGTACGAATTAACAGTACCCCCACTTAAGAGAAATTATCCACAGCAGTTATTGATATAAAGAACTGTACTTCTAACATTGTATTTCAATTTTCACGCACAAATAACTCAAAACCTTTTCATGTCAATATTGTGCATACAAAATTTCAAACTAATCCAAAAGTTTTGAAATTTGGTATGCACAATATTGACATAAAAAGGAATGGACGGACTGTCCAAGTTTTTCTCGAAAAAAATTTCGAAGATAAAAATCAAAATTCGATTTTATATTAAAAAATGTTTTGTTGAGAAAAACACTTTGACAAGCTCTCCGTTTTCATCTCAATATTGTGTATATCAAATTTCAAAACATTTGGATCAGTATTTTTTTAGTTACAGGGTCGCGAAAATTGAAAGATTTTTACATAATGGAGACTGCTTCAGTACTATGTTTCAATCCTTCTTAAGCTCGTTTTTATAAAAAATATATTTAAGAGGATAATTTAGTGTCCAGGCGAAAAGAAATTGAAATTTTGGCTTTTATTTTAGTTTTGACCGAAACTTATTTAAAGCTGTTAGATTCAAATAATATATATATTATAACCCGAAATACTTTTATTTCTTTAAAATAACTGTGTATGCGTTCGAAACTAGGCAGAGAAAACCAGCTTTTTTTTCTTTTTATAAAATGCATTGGTTGTTGAATGGGGGGTATATAAGCTGAGTACAAACATAACATATATTATTGCCATTTTGAAAGATACGTAGACTCAAAACGGGACGGATCAAGAATATTTAACAAATGTATTCACTACACATAAAATTTCAAAATCGCGGGCTATGAAAATAAACCCCAAAAAGGTCATTTAATGACCCGTGCATTGTTTATGTTCTGATCGTACTAATGCATAATCTGACGATTCTTTAGAGAGTTTCTCATAATCGGATTGATTGTCCCCCCAAGTTTTTGATACTATAATTCCCTAACGTTCAAATAGTCAGATAATTGAAATGATGCACTCTGATCAGGATGTAATTAACCTAACATATCTTGGTCTGATCCGAGTAAATTCACAATTTTCCTCTTGTGGTCCTATAACAGGACTAATTTTATCACTAAAAAACCCGTAGATCCGTGTTTACTGCACTATTAAGATTACATAAGCATTTTAATCATAGCATATTTAAAAAACAACCATATCAGACATCGAATTAATTAACATAAAATATTATTATAAATACGAAAATTCTATTTGCTACAACTGCTATCATAAAATTGAACATCCATGTACGAGCCTAAATATCACCTAGAAAATTTAATCTTTAAATTAACATAAGTCTTAATATATACCAGTGTTTACTCCAGGATAATTTAATCATGGGTTTCAAATTCCAAAAATCCATATTACCGGGACAGCAAATATCGCATTTATATGACTAGTGTAAGCATAAAGTCTCATGCTATTTTGACTCCATTAATGTCATGAACAAATGCGTTGAAGTTGGCACTCACGGTCACGGTTTTACCGTTCCACTAACTTGTGTGCGCCCCAATCATAAACTCAAGTGGAACGGATTTTGAGTTTTTTAAGCGTTCAGTTAAATATTACAAATAGCTTATTTGAAAATAAATAAAAAACATAAGAGATAACGTAGCACTAATAATTAGTTTTAAGTAATTATCGGTTAACTTTAAAAAAATACAATTCAATTTTTTTATTTTTCATTTTAGTGAAGTATTTAAATAATTTTTTTTTAAATATTATCAAAATTTTTAAATATAATGAAATATCAACAGCTGAAGAAGCATAATTAAGTTTCCACTAAATTCTAATTTTCAGCATTATACAAAATGATATTTTCTGTCACAATCTTTAAACTTAAAAAAATGCGCCAAATTATCAACGCCCACTTCGACCCACCTCTTTAAATGGATCGTTGTAAGCTCGGTGTGGGTGAGAATAATAATGTTGACGTCGCGACGAAGTGGAATATATATATATATTCCCCCGAATGCACCCGATGTTTATTTAAATAAATTCAAATTATTGGCGATAGTCAAAATTCAAATAACTAATCTGGATAGGAAAACGAATTATAATACCATAAACTGAAAATGAGACATTTTGTCAATGAAATTTTTTCGTAAAAGATGTTTTAACACCCAAACTTTATTTCGTGAATGTCATTTCTGGCTATATTTTTCTAGGACTATTTTATCATGATACACAAAATTTTTATTGATAAATAAAAAGCATTTTATTTTTGGTAACGACCATTCTTTATATTGCATTAAAAAATCAATAAATAAATAACAAGAAAATCTAAATCTTAATTGTATATAATCTCTGAAGAGGTGAATGAATGCATTTATAAATATTTCAAAAAATTCGTTATTGTAAAATATTCAATTGAATTAAAAAAGAAACACTATTTTTAATAAAATATAAAAAAAAAATCATTTTTACACAATTCGTCAAAATATTTGGCCATAATTGATCTTAACGGTACAGTGTGTGCAATTTAACAATAAGTTTTTATAATGCTGCAAATTTGATTGAATTTTAATCAAACTTACTCATTATCAAACAAGAAACTAGACCAATAAAAAATAAAACGGGATAGTTCAATTTTTTTTTGTATTTTACAATGCAATCAAGGTTTAATTTTATTTAAACTTGATATTGTTCCGAAGACACTGTAGGTTCTTGTATTTCAAGACTTTTTATTTGTTGATCAATATCCTCTTTTTGTTGAATACATTTTAATTCTTCACGTAAAATAGTTAGACTAGATTTAAGTTGACGTAAATTTTCTTCTTTTTGTTCCAGTGCATCCGGTGCTTTCGTTTCTTCATTTGTTTCTAACTTTTCACTAACTGAATCAGTTGATTCTGGAACATCATGTGCTAAATTTTCGGAAGTTGAATGATTGTTAACAACTTTATTATTAATAATAACTTCAGATGACAGTTTATTTTTTTCTAAGCGTTGATACAAATCTAATCGTTCGGTTTGCATTGCTCGACACAGATCTTTAAGAATTTGTATCTGTTTATCATACTGTATTTTAGTTTCTTTCAACTGTTGATTCTCTCGACACAAATCAATTAATTGTAAGTTAGATTTCTTAAATTTTTCTTGATACATTGCATTCTCTTTAGCCATTTGATGTAATTTCACCGACATTTTATCCATTTCAGATTGAAATGCTTCAAACATATTATTATTTTTTGCAACAGCTGAATGAAAATCTTCGCATTGATCGCGATACATTTTAATTTGTTGGCGTAAACTTTCTGATGCTTTACGAAATTCATCACATTGTAATTTTTGTATTTCCAATTCGTTACGTAAAACTTCTTTCTCTTTACGATATGTCTCTTGATTTGCTAATATTTCACAATTACGTTGTTCAATTGTTGCTTCGGATAATTTACGTTCAATATCCATTTGTTTAATTAATGCCTCAACTTGTTCCTCTCGTTTTTCAACGTGTGAACATAATATTTGAAATTTGGAATTTAACGCAATATTATCGTCACGTAATTTTGTGTTATTATCATTACCTTGTTGCATCATACTGTTAATTTCATTGATTGTTGCTTGAAAACGATTTGACACTTCTTTTCGTTTTTCTTCTTCGTCTTTCATTCGTTGAGATGTCTCTTCCTGCAAAATGTATTTTATATTGTAGTTAAATCAACAATCCAAAGTAAAAGTCATTCCAAGAACATTAAATAAAAGAATAATTCTGTGCCTAAGGCACATCGCACATGAGGTGATTTGGGTGAAATCGCCGATATCGGCGATATCACCGATATCAGCGATATCACAGCATTTTAGTCGCACACGGAGCAACAGAAGTTGCTCCGACTTTGTAACGTTTTTTGAAGAAGGGGTACTACGTAGTTTGTTTACTAATAACAAAATATGTATATACAGTGTCTTAAAGGATGAAATACATCAAGTAATAAATAATATAGATTATAATAGATTATACTTTAAGCCATTTGAAATTCTCATTTCGTCTTACAAAAACGACAAGAGATAGCTAGTTGAACTTTTGGTGTCATATTCTGGATCTTAAAAGTGACTCTAAGTTCGTAAATTGACAAAATCGGTATAATGGGCTAATTAGATCTATGATCCAACTTAACCATAAAAAAAGATTCAAAACAAACACAAAAAACTTGTATGAACATTTTTCGGATATAATAAGAATCTGTTATTTATCTTAAACATACATTTTTTTTTAATCAAACAATTATCGTTTTGAATCTTTTTTTATGGTTAAGTTGGGTCATGGATCTAATTATCCCATTATACCGATTTTACTCATTTACGAACTTAGACTCGCTTTTAAGATCCAGAATATGACACCAAAAGTTCAACTACCTGTCTCTTGTCGTTTTTGAGTTATCTTGATGACGAACGGGAGACTGAGATGGGTTAATACTAATATACTCTGACTTAACCATATATATATATATATATATATATATATATATATATATATATATATATATATATATATATATATATATATATATATATATATATATATATATATATATATATTTATAAATGTATAGATATTAGAGTGTTTTTTGAATGCTAATGATTAAAGTAGTTCAAACATTGATGCTCAATCTTATATCGAATATCTAAAAAATTTACTCTGTTATTTGTTACCTTAACTTGTTTTATTTGTTTAATGTGATTAGAATAGATACAGATTATAGCCACTATACAATTACTGTATTTCTACAGTTCATTTTGTAAACATATTAAATAATAAAAGAAGCAATATATATAATATTTTTCAGTAATAGTATAACATGTATTGGCTTAATTTTATAAAATAAGTCTAAAGTTCATTTCTGTTTATTTACTCTGTTATTGAAATGAATGAAATTAATATTGACGCTTGAAAAGTGTTATAAATAAGTTTATAAACTCTTGCAGAACGTCATTACGGCCATAATGAAGAAATGTTGTATCTATTGCAACGTTCCTACAACAATTAGGAGACGTATACCTGAGAAAGAGGTTTTTCCCTTTTTGCTATCCACAAATAATAAATATGTCTAGAAATTTTTTAGGTTGAGCATTTAACTGAGTAATACTATAGGTGAAAGCTCTTATGTATTTGACAACGTTGCTTACGAATGTAAAATTACATACGATTATTGTCGCATCATGATGGAATTCTTACGATTTCAGTATTTGATTATGCATATCTTACACAGTGCGATTTCGTACATGTAATTTTCTTATGGAAAGTAATCTCTATCCGTATACGACACAACAGTTGCAACAATACCATATATGTGATAAAAGTATAGCATGTATTCAAAGATATAAATATTGCAGGATAATATAAGCATTTACTTAATACTCGCTACTCTTCGTTCCTTTTCTTTAAAGCATATGTATGTATTTAAAAAAATGATCTGCTTTATAAGATGCACCTATTAAGCCTGTTCTATATGGTTCAGGACATCAATCTAACCTTTTTTTTTGTATATAAACAAGCATTGACAAGTTTTTATTTTTAAATATTAAAAAAAAAAATTATTTAACTCTCTATCTTTGTCATAAACATTGATTTATATGACTGTATAAACAAGAACAAAAAAAAGTTGCCCATATGATTTTAAGAACGAAGGATTTTAACAACGATTTTTTTATCACATGTATGATTTCAAATCACGAAAATCACGTCGTGTGCGACTATACATTGGTTTCCATAAGCAAATCATATGTATGATATCGCCGATTTCACGCAAATCGCGTCGTGTGCGATGTGCCTAAATCATAACTATAAACTATTGTACTAAAACTTCTGCCCATGAATTATTATGCAAAAATAATTGGTTTATCCTAGGACAGATTTTTGGTATATTTCAAAATGAAAACACAACAGCTTAAACTCTTTAGCGTGAACAATCGGTAACTCGGTGAAAAATACTCTTGCACGAATTCATAAAGTTGTATTTTTAAGTTAAATAACTTAAATTTTATTGAATGTCTTGCTAAAATCATAGAAAGCTTCAAAGTTTCTAAGAAATCAAGGTATACTTTTTAGAACTTTTAAACTTCGAAATAAAGCGGTAGAATATTTTAAGCACATAATTAAAACTAGAAAATATGAGTTTCTGAATTAATTGTAAATGATTGATTGCTTAACGTCAATTTAATATTTTTTTACTTCATTAGTTTTTTTTTCTGATAGAAAGTAACTACAAATATTTATACCAATTATAATTAGCAATTATATGCATGCACAATTCAAATTTTCTTTTTATTTCATTAGAAAAATTAATAAATTTTAAGAACTTATATAAATAATTTTGACGGTGTATATAAAAAAAATTACTAAATACATAGGGGTAATACGTAGCCACGGTAACAAATACAAATTTAATATAATATTTATTACACATTTACATCTCACAAAAAAGTATATTTTATTGAATTTGTATAGAAACCTTTGCATCAACATACAGCCCTAGTAATTCGAAAATAATTGATTAGCGTTGTTTAAAAACTCAACTTACCTTAATATTTTTATTTTGTTTTTGAAGCTCACGGCATAAATTTTCTAAACGAGAATTAATTAAGATTTGTCGATGTTTGTCATTAACGACTTGGTCATATTCTCGATGTAAAACCGTAATATTTTTCTCAGCTGTTTTTAATGATTGATCCAAATTTCTACGTTCCATTAACAATTCCACGCATTTATTGACTAGAACTGCTAACTTTTCTTCTTGTTTTAAATGTCGTATCAAATTATCAATATATTTTTCATCCTTTTTTCTGTTTTTATCGTCGATTACCCGTTTTGTTCTACTTGTAGCCTTATTTGTTGTTGATTCGGATGAATCAATTGTATTTAATTCAACATTTTCTTCACCTTCCATTACAAAAATATTGTTGAACTTTTCACGTTATTAAATATTCCAAAAATAAAAATTGTATATACCTAGTTTTCAATAAAAAAAAATTGTTAACTGGCACATTATAAATAGTAAAATAATTATTAACCGGTTGTATCAGTCGAATGGTTGAAAATTAACTACCAACCTAAGTATATAAAAATTTATTTACAACAGCCGTAGGTTAAAATAATAGATAGAATCTAGGACTAGGACATATATGCAATATGACTGTGATCTAGAACGCATTTATAACATTAATGAAATGGAAATTCATACCAGGCTCAAGTTTATTTTCAACACGGTTATATAATATATTATATGACTATGATTTTCAATGAGTTACACCAGTTATCTTCAAACTTTTTATAACAAAAATAATCATAAATTGTACCCCCAAATTAAATTAATTTCGCCCAAATTTTGTTTTTTGAACTACCCTAATAAAAATGTCCGATTGAATCATATTGAAATTAAATCGAAACTAAAAAGGTTTAATTCTCTATTCAATTCAAAATTTGAATAAGTTTAACAGAAATGAATTGGAAATGATTTCCGACTAAATTTTTGCATTCCGATTAATATTTTGAATATTTTCAGATTGATTGGAAATAATTTCAAATTAAATAAGTTTTAAAATTTTGAATAGGTTTTAATCTGAAGAAATTAGAAATTTAATTTTCATTTGAATCGAAATTTTGAACAGATATTTAATTTTTTATACGACCCGATTCAAAATTTAAATAGGGTTCATTAGGAATTAATTGGAAACGATTTCCGATTGAATCCTATTCATTCCAATTTTCTCTACCCTCCATACTTCCGAATCAAAATTTTGAATTGTCTTTAATCGAATGGAGTTGGAAATAATTTCAGATTAAATCCGGTTTAAAATTTTGAATAGTATATTTTAAAGGAAAATGCCATATTTTTTTACCCCATACAATTTTTTAAAAATAAAATTTACCTTACAGTACTATAACTTTTTTATCCAAAATTAATCAGATATAATGCATTATGAAAAGATTTTGTGAATTAAATGTTAAATAATGAATTTTCTTAAAATTACTTAATGTGATTTTTAAAATGTACGAGTTTTTCTGAATTATTAAAAGTAACCTTTAAGATGAATTTATAGGCAAATTTCTTTAATACATTTAATAAATTTTTTAATTAACTTTTATTAAAAATAAATTATGCTATTTTTTTAACAATTTTTCAATAGTTTTGAAAATATTATTTTATTATTTTCATTAAACTAATTAATAGTTAATTTTCAAAATT